>OX421316.1:25935679-27136152 GCA_949125395.1 Diaphora mendica
ATCTTTTGTGACAAATCTGCACTGTAAATGGTACATATCCTGCGAAGCCTGTAAAGCATCAGAGTTATAATATTTACGGAAAACCTCTTAAAATGGTTTCATTGATATGACATAATATACCAATAGAATAACTTTTTAAGACCATTCTGATCCAAGATATCTATCGAATAGTTATCTATAGCAGATATTTGGTAGTGGTTCTGTTTTCTATTCCATCGATTTTGATGCGCTCTAAATTGCAGAGCATGCAAACACTAATGAAATACTAGCGAAGTTTGCGATTTTATATGTACTTAATCAAGTTTAGAGTGGAATTTTAAGTTACGTAAGTTATATTACGTTAGAAATTCATAGTAAATAGTGTGTAATACTTGATAAATCAACAATCATCATTATCGTCGTCATCATCATCAATTTTAATTTGAGTCAGGGCAATTTCTGTCATGGAAAAGATTTCTGTCATGGCCAGCCCGGCCTGGGGTCAATTATATTCAGGCAAGGTACGAGAATGTGATACAATAGAACCATAAAAATGTTCAAAACTAGAAAGAAAAGGAGAGGAAGTCTAGAAGTTTCCTAAGGTAGTCATAGAGTCACGAACCCGTATAAAGAAGTTAAATGAGAAGCTTATGAAAGAGAAAAAGATTATGGTGAAATAGAAGAATACAAAAAAATGCGTGTAGTCCCTCCGCGCGTGTTCAACAGTGCTTTCATACCCCTTCCATGGTTGCGTTAAACGTTTAACGCAACCGTTAAACGTTTAACGCAACGTTGTTGGAAGTCGCATTAGAAGTTTCACTTCAATAACAAAAATTTGTAAATCCCTACATGAATTTTGTTCTTTTCAAGTCTTAATTTGGGAACTAAATGGGATATTATGGGACTGACTGAAGGCTGACAAACATGTCGGTAACTTATTGTTAAACTTAAAAAATCATATTTTCTGAAAATTAAGTTCCAGCAGAATATATCTACATGCTAGTTCAAGAGTTGAAAATAAGATTCAGAGAGACCCAAATGCTGACAACACTTATATTTAATTAAAGCTTTTCAACGAAAATTTTGCAATCTCTGTAATCGCTATTAAAATTTTTTTTTTGTTAAAAAAAAACTCCCGCACTAGGAATCAATCCTGTATCGCGGGGGACTTTACAAACATACATGAAACGGACACAAAGAACACCCAGACTCAGAACAACAATTTGTGGATCACACAAAGTGTTGTCCTACATGGGATTTGAACGTCGTGGGTTCAAATCCATATCCCACTTGGCGAAGTAGGAAACGGCGTGGTGACCGTTAAGCCACTAGGCCAAACGTGCAGGTTTTAAATTTAAATGTTTTTATTCTTTATTTTAATAAAAATGTGAGCGTAACAAACACGTTTAAAGCTATTTCGTAAAATATTCAATTACGAAACATTCCTTCCACAACCATATTTCTCTGCTTGAAGTTTTGTAGAAAATTTAGTTAATTGTTTTAAAAAAGATGTGGCTGCAAGCGGCACCGGCGGCCTGCGGTTCAGCCAATCTGCTTGAACGTCTGCGGTTTATAAGAGCCTAGTTTGTTTACAAGTGGAAATGAACTATTAAATTTCACTGGAAACACGTTAGGTAAATTTTACTTTCAAAGTACTTATAAAGTAGCGCAGATACATTTTCCTAACTAAATGTTGTCCTCCATGAACTGGACTAGGATTCAAACTTCAGCCACCACTGATTGATATGAATTCGCCTAATTTGTATTTGTTTATTAGATGGCAACTAGGCCCAATGAGTTACACAAACATAAATTTCTTTATTTCAGTTTACATAATCAGACATAGATCCTTCGGTTTTGGTGGGTCGTGCTTCTACATGTATGAGCTCGGTCTCTAGCAACTGTTTCTGTATCTAAAACATAATTTGAGTTTATGTTTGTTATATATAGGCATTGGACAAACACAATCCAGGATATTAAAAGCGTTTATTTGTAAAAGGAGCGACCGACAAAGATAGCCCCAGGCGAGGCGTAAAGTCGCCGTCTACCCGCACAGCTATGTCACTTTATAAACGGTGAACTGAATTAAGATTATGATAAAATATCTATATCTATACTAATATTATAAACGCGAAAGTTTGTAAGTACGGATGGATGGATGTTTGATACTCTTTCACGCAAAAACTACTGAACGGATTTGGATAAAACTTTACAGTAATATAGCTTATACATCAGAATAACACATAGGCTACTATTTGCCGCGATAAACGACATAGACGCGGGTGGAGCCGCCGGCAACAACTAGTATTAAATATTTTGAATAAAAAAACGATTTCGCTCTGTTAGAGTAAAGTAATACTGAGAACTATGATTCGACCTCTTTCCCGTCCGAGTTAAGAATTCACATTTCATTATCATCATTACCAGCTGTTAAAAGTCAATCGTTGGACATAAGCCTCTCCTTAGGAAGGAAGTTTTGGAGTAAATTCCCTTTTTTTTCAGTATTTCTGACATCTAACACACAACGCCACCTAGTCCCAAGCTAAGCAGAGCTTGTGTTATGGGTACTAGACAACTGAGACACTTATATACTTAAATATTATATATATACTTTTTTTTTGTAAATACATTTTTTTTTTTATGTTTGGCCCGCCAAAATGACTCTACTCTGCCTGATGGAAAGCATAAGCAGAATCCAAGAGTGGTGGTCACCATGCTCACTGCGAATGCAGACAATGCAGCATGGCGACCCACACCATGGCGGCCTAGTGATGCTACTGTATCTTTTAGTCTAGTCAACAAGTATGGAACTTGTTGACTAGACTAATTGGGCCTCCGGGCTCGCACTCACCAACGAAACACGACAGCATGCTGTCATTTTACGTTGATTTTCTGTGCGAGGGTAGTACCGCCCCGGTCGAGCCGGCCCGTTCGTGCTGAAATCAGCGTGGCTCTACTACTACTACATACATATTATACATAGAATACACACAAACTCCGAAACAAATATTTGTAGATCATACAAACATTTGGTCCGACCCGGGAATCGAACCCAAGACCTCATGATCAGCAGTCGCACACGCCAACGGCGAGACCAACGAGGCAGTCATTTACTCGTAGTCTATTGTAATATATCTATCACCATCATCTACCCGATCGGTATACAAAAATCGGTTTGTTGCCCGTGTTATCATCAATTCTACTACCGGTACCTACTTTAGTTAAAAGTTATTATAAGAGCCATAAAAAACCCGTGTTACTAATACGGGTTACACAGACATAATATAGTCAAATTGAGAAATTTCTGTTTTACTAGAAAACGTGTGAAAATAACAAAATGACCGTGTAAAATTATCGATCTACAAAATACAGTATAAAATATTTAGTTCAATTCACGTAATTGATTACCTCCCTAAACATTCGTTTTCGTCTTAACTTTCGAATGATACAAAACTTAACGTTGAATGAAAAGTCACTAAAAATACTTCAAGAACTTAAACAAAACTGTGTCTTACTAACACAATAGTATTTTTATAAATCTGGCTCGAAAACAGAATTTATTTTCCAATAAACAAATAAGTTATTACTATTACTTGAATACTTTTTAAGATTCAGCCTAATCTAAAAGACTGGATGAAAAAGTGAGATACAATGTAAAATAATCCAAAAATATAAATGATATTTCCAGTAACTCGAACGTTTTTTATTTAAGGGAACATCCCTCGCTTCTTCGGTGACCAGCCGTAGTATACAATGTCCCCCCTAATCGCTTTTAGTCTTCATGTAGTAATTGTTGGATTAAAGAGTCTTGTAACAAAATAAAATGTATCTAGTGCTTTCTGGCTGGTTACAGTGTGTATGGTCCTATAATCGTATTTAAAGATATATATCTTTTTAGATTGTTCCCTGGCAACGTTTGTTTCATTTCAACAGTAATCCATACATTAAATGATCTCTTGCGAAAGAAACTCAAAATCTCAATTAAACAATAGTTGTCAATAAATTGAATTAAATAGCTTTTTAAAAACAAGCTTTCACTGGAATGCCTCAAGACGAATCAAATGAGTCCAAACTCGATGATGTTGCGACGTTTCTTTACAGAGTTTCTATGGCCACCTTCCAGCTCCAGCATCAGATCAGCTCCATGTCATTATAATACTGTATACATATGTTTACAAAATTTCAGCAAAATCGGTAGGAGCAATTCAAAATTTAGTTGCAAGATTCCACCCGAACATACAAGCATACATACATACATTGCACGTTAATAAAAAGCTTGTAAAAAGCATCCAACCATTTGCAAGATACTAGTTATAGATAATTAAGAAACTGAAAAACATACAAGTTATTTTGTATGTTTCTCGCGCTTATGCGCGAAATCCTTAGCGATCAGGTAAAAGGATGATTTGGCTCATATTTCCCTTTATTTATACTACACTAGCTTTCACCGACGGCTTCGCTCACATTTAATAAAAAAAAGTATCCTATGTTACTTCTAATACCTCCAAGAATATGTGTACAAAATTTCACGATGATCGGTTAAGTAGTTTTCGCTTGAAAGCGTAACGAACTTTCACTTTTATAATATTAGTGTGAAGTGTGATGTACGAGTATATCTCAGAAAAGTTATTCTGAATCCACATACACGGCCGTTTTCAATACTTTACCTCTGGTTAAAACTGGAGAAATTCTATATTTCTTTTAATATTCCATAATTTCATTGATGTACAGGATTATTGACTGTTCTTCTTTTTTATAAGTTGTAAGTGTTAAAAAAAGAACAAATACTCTTTTCAAGGTAAATTTAGACCTTTTATCTCTAGTAATAATCTTTTTCTACCTTAGACTAGAGATAGGTTATTGAAAACTGCCATAATGACACTGTTTAAGTTCAGCCGTGTCGTAGTTCACTAAAAGCGAGCCCAGCTGATATCAGTATACATATACACACATCAAAAGTGTCTAGGGATCAAGCATTTTTATGCGGATTTCTTGAGATTGAGATGTGGCTTTGGCCCTGGCCTGCTCAGTCGCCAGACTTGAACCCGATTGAGCATGCATGGGATATGCTACAGAGAAGAGCTCTGCCGAATATGGAGGGTATCCAGTCGCAAGAAGACCTTTTTTTGTTGTTGCAACGAACATGGGCGGCCATTCCACAGCGTGATTTGGATGAACTCATTTTGAGTATGCCAAACCGATGTTCTTGTGTTAGTGTTCGCGGTAGAAACACGGATTATTAATTGTTTAAGTTACCTAATAAAATTTTAAAGAAAACTGTTATTTCAGTCTTTTTTTCGAACTTTAATGTTAGTGGTTCAAAAGTCAAAAATCCTTTTATTAGGAAAATGGCAAATTTCTTTATTAATGCAAAGGTGACTTGGTTTGTCGTTACTGTGACAAACGAAAACACTTTATTTGATGAATCCTTAAAGAAAATTTTAATTAATATCAATCAGGAGAAAAGTTATTGCAAAAATATATGTTGATCCCTAGACACATATGTTGATCCCTAGACACTTTTGATGTGTGTATATAGTATTGTTGCCATAACCTTTACTTTTATAGCCCACATTATATTTATGTTCAGATACATCGAATTAAACCAGCAATAAGTATAAATTGTTGTTAAAACAGTAATAAGAATTAAACTTAAAAATTGGCCTTAAATAAAGCTTAAGTATGCAACCTCACAATATACCCGAAAAACATTATCACTATACCTTTCCCACATGGTGCCACCTTGTAATATTAATATCGGGTAATTTAGACTAAAAACGTTCGAAAACCAACCTTACTGACTAAACCGTAAGGTCGAATAGAAGAAGATATAGCCATTGTTTGGTGCAAGTAAAACCAAAAGTGTTTACGACATAATTTTAAGCCTTTTTTTTCGCAAAAGTTGTCCATTTTGTTTATCATTAATACATATTCATTTATATACAATAATGTGGTATAAAAAGTAACTATCGAAAAGTAGAACAGATTTGCTTCATAACGAAGTTTTAAAGTCCCCACCTTTTTTTTTTTTTTTATGTTTGGCCTGCCAAAATGACTCTACTCTGCCTGATGGAAAGCATAAGCAGAATCCACGAGTGGTGGCCACCATACTCATTGCGAATACAACAATGCCGTATGGCGACCCACACTATGGCGGCCTAGTGATGCTTGTGCATCTTTTAGTCTAGTCAACAAGTATGGAACTTGTTGACTAGACTAATTGGGCCTCCGGTCTCGCACTCACCAACGAAACACGACAGCACAAACGCTGTCATTTTACGTTGATTTTCTGTGCGAGGGTAGTACCGCCCCGGTCGAGCCGGCCCGTTCGTGCTGAAATCAGCGTGGCTCTACTAACTACCTACCTACATTATTGATTGAAGTTTCCCACATTGCAAAAGAAAGCGTAATTTAGAAAAATTTACTTCTTTTTTGTTTTCTTTCGGTCTCGCTAGAGCTTTATGCCGTTTGGGTCATGAATGAAAATGGAAGATCGATCAGAGTTTCTTTCTTTTTTCAAAAGCATTACAAGTATAAGTGTTTTCAATCTAGAACTATTCACAGTAATTGTAAATTTGATATTTGTACAAAGATGTTTGATGTGAGCCTATGAAAGCCGTGTCGCTGCGAACTTTGAGATAACGATCAGTAAAAACACCTTATGAATAACATGGCATCTTATCTTAGTAGTTTATCCTAATTCTTCTATGCATTAACAGTCACCTCACCTTTGATTTTTAAATACTAAGACTTTTTTATAAAGAATTGCAATTACGAGTATAATATATGCCTATGTTACTCGGGCATGATTTAGCTTTCTGATTGTGAAATAATTTTTCAAATCGGTTAAGTGGTTTTTGAGTAAAATCATAACAAACAAACGAAATCTTTCCTGTTTATATTCATCATCATTTTTAACAATTCTGTATTTTTAACAATTGTGAAATTATAGTTCTAATTAAAAAAACTCTCAAACTCTTTCAAGAAAAGATAAAAAATAAAAGAATTACAGAGCACAAACAGATAACATTGCATACAGTTGAATATACCAGGTAACGTACGAGTTGAATAAGAAACAAAATCAAATACTCACATGTCTCATGTAAATACTTTAATCTCGCTAAACTCTTAAATTTGCCACCATTTTAAGGTGGTGTTATGCTAGTCGCTCCGTGGAAAAACTGATATTCAGGTAAAACCAGTAGCCGACCCCAATTTTTTATAATCTTGGAAATAATAAAGGCTAGGAAGGAAGGATTTTTTTTTGTGTATCATATTATAATCATAGGATGATGCCGAAGAAATTTGTCCGTCAAATAAAACTGAATACGTCCACAATGGAATAGGTAGATGAATAATTGTAAGCGAATTAAAGCATGAACTCGTTTTAAATACATTATAAACTTTTATCTAGAACCCAAGTTAATTAAGTCAATTATAGTAAAAGACATGCTCAAGTTTGTATTTAAATTGTTAATTAAATTAACTTTTAGTGACTAAGTTTTTCCTTATACTACTTTTAAAAATAATAATTTCCTTTGTTTTTTAAATTAAAGTCTATCGAGCTAGCAATGGCTGTGTACCGCAGTTTTACACATATTTAATAATTAAGTCTTGATAAACGTTCTTGGTAAAAATAAGGATAGAACATCGTGTGGGAGCTAGGTATTTCGAAGTGCCGACAGCATAAAGTTCATTAATAATCACAAATTTTAACAAAAAAACCGATTTCAATCTGGACCAAATTAAAATGGTACACCAGCTCTCAAATAAAAAAAAGAATCATCAAAATCGGTTCACCCAGTCGAAACTTATGAGGTAACAAACATTAAAAAAAACAATCGAATTGATATTGAATTGAAGTGAAGGGCCGGCTCGACCGGGGCGGTACTACCCTCGCACAGAAAATCAACGTAAAATGACAGCGTTCGTGCTGTCGTGTTTCGTTGGTGAGTGCGAGACCGGAGGCCCAAGTAGTCTAGTCAACAAGTTCCATACTTGTTGACTAGACTAAAAGATGCAGCAGCATCACTAGGCCGCCATGGTGTCGGTCGCCATACTGCATTGCCTGCATTCGCAGTGAGTATGGTGACCGCCACTCTTGGATTCTGCTTGTGCTTTCTATCAGGCAGAGTGGAATCATTTTGGCGGGCATACATAAAAAAAAAAAAAAAAAAAGAAGTGAATTGGTTGGAAGCTCTCCCTCATCCGCCATACTCACCAGACCTTGCACCTACCGACTATTACTTTTTCCAAAATTTAGACAACTTTTTAGTGTAAGTTATGGAATCAGGCGTTACTATGCGGAAATCCATGACATTAAATAATCCATGACATTAGATTGGACACACTTGGGATCAGCTACGGACATGAATGACAAAGTCAGAATCTTCAATGACGAAATCCTTAAATTATACAATATCCATGCACCTGTGAGGAAAGTCAAGTTGAGGCGCCCTCCTGCTCCATGGATGACAGAGGAAATTAGAATTGCCATGAGACGGAGAGATCGTTGCTACAATAAGTACAGGAGGGATCGTTCTGAAGAAAAATGGAATCTTTTTTTAATCTTTTTAAGAATGCTAGGAATCGGTGTAACCAGGTGATACGTAACGCCAAACGCCGCCATATAATCCAAAATATAGAATCCTCTTCAATTTCCGGCATGTGGAAGTTCCTTGGAACACTAGGCATCGGTAAACAACAACGCCCTGAGGTTATGACGACAATTGGTTTAGATGACATAAACCGTAATTTCTCAACTACACCTCAGATGGATCATCAAATCAAAATTCAAACCTTGAGTCACATAGCTAGTCTAGCCCATGCTGACATAGTCCCCTTTAACTTTTCTCCGGTATCTTCTGAGGACATTAAAAAGATTATCCTGTCCATCCGTTCCAATGCTGTGGGATATGACGGCATCAGCCGTCGCATGATTGTCACTATCCTGGATAACGTTATCCCACCAATTTCCCACATTATTAATTTTTCACTCGACTCTGGATCCTTTCCCTCACTCTGGCGTAAAGCCTTCATCATCCCTTTACCCAAAAAAACTAACCCCTCTCTTCCTGAACACTTTCGACCAATTTCTATTCTTCCTTTTCTCTCTAAAGTGCTAGAGGCCTGCGTTGACAGGCAGCTCTCACAGTTTGTATTTCAGCGGAATCTTCTCAGTCCCTTACAATCCGGGTTTAGACCCGGTCACAGCACAACCACTGCTCTCCTCAAAGTGACAGGCGATGTTCGGCAGGGTATGGAGGACACCAAAGTCACAGTGCTGGCTTTGATTGACTTCTCGAATGCGTTTAATACCGTTTGTCATGACGTCCTACTGGCCATCCTATCTCATTTTATGGTCTCCTCAGAAGCTCTGGAATGGTTCTCTTCCTATCTTCAGGGACGACAACAGTGTGTTCGCAAAGATGACCTGTCGTCAGGATGGTGTGATCTACGCACTGGCATCCCTCAAGGCGGTATATTATCTCCCTTATTATTCTCAATATTCATAAATCTCGTTACCCAACACCTTCAGTGTTCGTATCACCTGTACGCTGACGATTTACAAGTGTACACACAGTCTAGGGTTGAGGACATCGCATATGCAATCGACAAAGTCAACAATGACTTGGACTCCATTAAGAGTTGGTCGGTGAGGTTTGGGTTGACGGTAAATCCAACCAAATGTCAAGCGATCGTCGTGGGGAGCAAGCAAATGCTGAGTAGGTTGAATACAGCGGTCATTCCACCAGTAAGGTACAACGGTGTGACTATACCTCTGAGCGCAGTGGTAAGGAACCTGGGACTACTTATTGACTCGACACTTGATTGGCAGGCACAAGTTACACACGTTAGTCAAAGAGTCACCTTATGTCTCCGAGCTTTATATCGTCTCAAGAATTTCCTTCCTGTTAAAACCAAGACCATACTTATGCAATCCTTAGTAATTCCCTTAATCGATTATGGTGATGTGTGTTATTTTGACCTGAATGCAGACCTCCTCAACAAACTAGACCGCCTTCTCAATAACTGCATTCGATTCGTTTTCAATCTTCGCAAGTATGATCATGTGTCTGCTTTACGTTCCCAGCTGCAATGGCTCCCAATTCGTCAGCGCCGCAGTTTGCGGGCTCTGACATCTCTTTTTTCTTTCCTCAACTCTCCATCATACCTCGTACCACACTTCCGTTTCTTATGTTCTAATCACGACCGAAGTCTTCGGTCAACAAACAACTTGCTCCTACTATGCCCCTCTCACACCTCCAACTTTATAAATTCTTCCTACTATGTACAGTCAGTTCTATTATGGAATGCACTTCCTGCCGAAATCAGAATGTCCACAAATCGCCTTACCTTTAAGAAAAAAGTGCGTGAACTACTTCAAAGCGAATTAGCAGTACAATCACAACGATAATACCCGTGTGTATATTTTTTTGTTACATTGTATAATATTGTATATGTGTATGAATCTTTAAGTATATTTTATATGTATTATTATATATATAGAGGTAAATTTGTATATATTGGCATTATCTGATGTGGGTTCATATCTTAAATTTACCTATTTGTTATGAACTTTTATAGAATTCCCTTTCCTTTTTTTTTTCTTTGCGCCTACCGCATCATATTTTTACCACACCTGAAGGTTGACTGGCAGAGAATGCCTCATGGCATTAAGTCCGCCTTTGTACAACTTGTGCAATAAGTTTAAAAATAAATAAATAAATAAATGCTATGAAACATATTTAGCTTTAATTCCGCGAGACAAATATCCAGGTCTGAAAGCAGGGCACAAATCCCACCGTCATGCATATGTACACATACAAAACAAGTGAGAAATAATTAGCATGCCATGCAACCAAACCTATACTCGACACGTGTTTCGCCCCTCCACGGGGCATCCTCAGGAGATGTTGACTCGTCGAGCGTTTGAGCTCGAATGCGCGCTAGCGCACCGCTGTCGGCCCTTTATATACCGTTTCGATGACGCTATAATCACGATCGATACAATGTCACAACGACATCTGTGCCGAACTACCCGCAATCATACTTAGAAGTGGTGATGGAATTAAGTTTGTTTGGTCATTCAACAGTGTATATGCATTATTATTGTTATATT
The DNA here is from genome assembly GCA_949125395.1 of Diaphora mendica. NCBI lineage: Eukaryota > Metazoa > Arthropoda > Insecta > Lepidoptera > Erebidae > Diaphora > Diaphora mendica. Next base: position 25,946,781 of record OX421316.1, read on the forward strand.
TTGATATTTCTAACTCAAACGCTCGACGAGTCAACATCTCCTGAGGATGCCCCGTGGAGGGGCGAAACACGTGTCGAGTATAGGTTTGGTTGCATGGCATGCTAATTATTTCTCACTTGTTTTGTATGTGTACATATGCATGACGGTGGGATTTGTGCCCTGCTTTCAGACCTGGATATTTGTCTCGCGGAATTAAAGCTAAATATATTTCATAGCATTTAACTTTTTAGTGGGTAAAAAATTCAATTCCCGAGAGGCAGTACAAAATGCCTTTGAAGAGTTTGTTGCCTCCCGTCCAGCTGATTTTTACAAGAAGGGCATCAATAAACTGCCAATGCGTTGGCAAAGATGCGTCGATTGCATGGGTGATTACTTCGAATAACAGAAATAAAAAAGTTTGAAAAAATAAGTACTTTCACTTATTGCATACAAAACGTATTATATTGAATAGCACCAGCAATATCATTGTATTTATGTGTATGTAAAATTTTGAATGTTTTCTTTTAATTGTTTTTTAATGGAATAGTGAGCAAACGAGCCTACACATCTCCTGATGGTAAGCGATTACCACCGCCCATGGACACCCGCAACACTAGAGGCGTGACAAGTGCGTTGCCGGCCTTTTGGGGATAGGGGGGGATGTGGGGAGGCTTTGGGGTATGGTCCTCCGGTATCCTCACTCACTCGGTGAAACACAGTTTTTCTGTGAGGCCGTGGTATCACTCCGGTTGAGCCGGCTCGTAAAAACCTGTGTTACTCTATGAATTAAAACAATGACAATCAAGTGTGCGTAATTGTCGAGACTTTGTATTTACAGACACGTCAATCAGCTTGCACCAGTTCACTCCTGACTGCAATAGGTGCTATTCAATCGACACCTGGAGCACTCAAAGAAGATATTGAATCTTATAATTATCGCAGCTAAGTCCCTAATTAGATTTCTCATTTTTAACAGATTCCTCAGCTGAGCGATGCTATTAAAGAATATAGCTAGCTAAAGCTAGACTATATAAAGCTATGAAAGAAACGTATATGAACATGGTATGAGTATGTAAATTATTTATGAGACCTTACCACCATCATTTGCAAGCATGGGTTCTTTGGTGTTTAAGATTCGGAACCTTTTAAATTGACAGGAAATACTCAATCAACCGTTTCTTCTCTCTTTCAACTTTCAAATTATACCAAATCAAAAAGGAAAGGAAAAAAAGAAACCTAAAATTATTAAACAGACTTATCTTAGTTGTTAGATGGAAATATTACTCGTATATGTATACATTTAAGGGAGTAACAGCAGTAACAATCATCTATATATTAATACGTAAAGCAAAAACTGTATACCCCTTTTTACGAAATGTATGCGAACGGAGAAATATTTAATTTGGCACAGTTTAAGTTTATATAAAGCTAATTAATAAAAAATATAAAATAAATAAATTATTGTGGAATTTCGACCACTGAACGACTAGGATACTTAAATGGTTTTTACCCGCGACTCTGCCCGCATTTGACTCGGATATCTTGGTAATCATTTTTCGGGTTTATTAAAGCCTATGATACTCACAAACAATGTGGCTTTCTATTGGTAAAACAATTTTCAAAAGCATTTCAGTAAATCCAGAGATTAACCAACAACCTCACAAACTCACAAACTTTATCTCTCTATAATATTAGTATAGATAATCTATAAAACTGATTAATAAGGTCAGCACTTGATATTTAGGAGCCATATTTAATTCAAAGACAAACGCTGTCAGTTCTAATACCTAACACGCTGATGTAATATGACATGTCAACGATTTCATGCACAATAGACGAAACATAATTTATCACCTGAATTTTTTAATTAATAATTTTCCTAATCCGTTTTTCCCATATTTCTTCAAAACTGAATCACTGTGGTCTTTTCGAATCACAGGTGTCTTAAAATTTTCAAATTTGAATCAATGTGTCACTGTTTATTGGTGAAAATGTCGTTATAGTCCAGTCATCTTAGGCCAAATTAGGTGAATATCTCGGAAGATTGACATACCCAGTATATTACCACGTAAAAACTTGTATTTTGGAATCCTAAAACTGTTCTCAAATGTCACATATAAATGTATGTTCGCAAGTTTTAAATTCAGGGGTCAAAGGTCACAAAAATCGTTTCTTTTTTTTGCAAATATCTCTTTTCTATGGGTTTTATGCTATTTGTATTTATTATCACATTGTAGAGAATTAAATTCTCTACAAATTTTGTATTTAACATTTTTTATACCCTGAACAATTTTCGAGATAGAGGGCGTAGAGCGCGCGGTCAGAAAATTATCTCAGGTCAACTGGTAGTCTCGATCAAAAACTCGTAATATTAAGGTTATAGTTTATTGCTAAATATATAATTTTCATTTTACAAGCTCTGTAATTTATACTCTCGATTGCCGGCACTTTTTAATATTTTAGTTGCCAAAATGAATCTGTTCTGCCTGATGGAAAGCATGAGCAGAATCCAAGAGTGGTGGTCACCATCCTCATTGCGAATAAGGACAATGCAGAATGGTGACCCACACAGCTAATGAACTTGTTTACTTGTTTTTGTTAACTTTAATACTTACTGGTTTCGCCCCACGGCATTATCAAAAGGTAATTCAACGTAAATATCAAAGTAATCTAAAATAGTGGAATAAGTACAAGTGAGTTTAATTCTGGAAAGTTTAAGCTCCATTCCTCGCACAAATTTTACTAACAGTAAGTGATAGAATAACAATATCGCAAACTAAACCGTTCCAAATCTATAATGTTATTCAAAATTTTAGCCAAGAGCTGAACGTACAACCTTCGGTTATAATCATATTAAATTGAAACAATCAAAATGTTTGGACTTTGTTTTGTTGCTTTAACCTGTTTCTATTGAAATTCGAAATCGCTACACATGCTGTAAAAATGGTTTGGTTATAATACAGTTGTGTAATAAACATAAAATAGGTACCTACTTGCTTACTTGGGGTAGATGTCCTGAAGGATACAGGTATTCGCTGTATCATTTAAATTGACATTGTCAAACTTGATTGTTTTAACGAGAATATACGAGGAGTACTCGTTTCTTTTCTGGATCTTTTCTGTTTTTCTTCTTTAAAGTTGATTGTCTAATAGAATATTATCAATCTGGTAGTCAATGTGCAGTCGAAAAAAAGGAGAAATAATCAAAAGTTTTAATAAAGAAAAACGACTTCAATACTTGGACCAAATTGAAATAAGGTCACACGGAACGCACCAACCAGCTTTCAAATAAAAAAGAATCATCAAAATCGGTTCACCCAATCAAAAGTTCTGAGGTAACAAACATAAAAAGTACAGTCGAATTGAGAACCTCCTCCTTTTTTTTAAGTTGGTTGAAAATGCGTTCATCCATACTACTCCTATTTCCATACCAATATTATGAATTCGAAGGTAAATGTCTGTATGTCCGTCATGCTTTGACGGCTAAACCAGTGCACTGATGTCAAAGAAATTTGACATGGAGATACTTTGATATTAAGGAAGGGTATAGGCTACCTTTTACCGCAATAATCGACATCCACCCGTGCGGAGCGATTGCCAAAAGCTATTTATATACATATATGTATATTCAAACTTCATCATGAAGATTGTTATAGTCAAAAATTACTGTGTAAGGAACTAGTACAATAGGTTATTACACCCATTTTTGAAAAGTGTCTTAATTAGATTCTATAGTGCTATTAAACCACTGAAAAAAACACAAAAAAAATATTCAATCGATAAGTGCCATAAAAATGCATTTCTTTTTTCTTTTCTTTTTTCTTTTTTTTTTTTTTTTTTTTTTATAAAGACAACTCCCGCACTAGGAATAAATCCTGTGTCGCGGGGGACTTTACAAACATACATGAAACGGACACAAAGAACACCCAGACTCAGAACAACAATTTGTGAATCACACAAAGTGTTGTCCTACGTGGGATTTGAACCCACGACACTTGGCGAAGTAGGAAACGGCGTGGTGACCGTTAAACCACTAGGCCAAACGTGCAGTCATTTAAATTTTACATTTTCAAACTTCGCGCGTAATTTGTCAAAAACGCTGGACGCAGTGGACGCGATATTGCTCTGTGGTATTGACGTCAGTTCGCTTTGAAAACAAAAACAAATGCGCTGACATTATAAAGCATACGCTGATTACTTTATCAGTCGACAGTCAACACTTTAGTTTACACAGCGGTTTGACGTAATAACATGGCAGCTACTATTTCATGGTGTTAAAGACCGGATGAAAAAACTGAAAACTATGATCTAAATTATAAAAAAATATTTTGTTATTTTATGAACTGAAACTAACATTTTTCGACCGCTTTTTGCCTGAGGTACCTCAATAGTATATTTATCGATTTTTTCTCGCATACAGTAAAATTCCCCTTTTGTAATATATAATTAACAATTGACGCCAAGGTGAAACAAGGAACTTTCGTATATAAATCGTAATAAATTACTCAATATTTCACATAATAAATCCAGCTCACCCTCAGAAACAAACGACAATTTATTAAAGAAATGGATGACTGTTGTATAATACCATTCTAGCCTAAAGGTGTTCAGTGACGAACGCAACACGGTAAAGCTTTCAAACCATCGGTCATGTGGGCCCTTCCGATGAAAAGTAGCCACTTAACTCGTCAAACGCCAATCCACCGACCCGCAGGGGACGACATACTTCGCTGCACACTACCAAAGATTAGATTATTGGGTAGATAGGAAACTTGAAAATGCTTTTTCTGTAAAATGTTGCTCTTATTTTGCACTCAAAGTAGTATCTTCGGGTAAAATTAAATAGAGAAAACATAATGAGGTAACTAGCAGTGAGCAATTAAATCTTAGCATTATACGTACGCTTTAGGCGTGTGCAGGAATCGATTGTGATTTAATCATTTTATGATTATTTTTTTTACTTAAAATTAAGGTCACCTTCCTCAACAGCTTTTATAGTCCAACGTAACGTTGATGAATTTATTTAAATTTATTCTTCACCCTTTAATTTTGTATAACTCCCAATAGAGTCAAGACTTTAGACTAAATTGTTTCATCAGATTTACAGCCCTGATAAACTCTAATAGACCAACACAATGAACGAGGATTAAATTAACTGAAATATCGACAGTCGCTCCTTGGAAAAACTGATATTCAGGTTAACCCGCTTAACTAGTAGCCGATCCCAAATAATATTGGGAATAATAAAGGCTAGTAAGATTCATTTTAAACGTCGCAGACATGTTTTTTTTTTAAACAAAACACTCAAACTTTTTATATCAGCCTATTAAATCATCTTGTTTTTTTATGTCACTTTTATACAACAACTTGTATTTTCCAAGATTATGTAGTATAATCGAATATTCTACCAAGTCCTTAATCACAATAAATTAAGTATCTTTTATCCCTCATAGTTTGTTTTCTTTTTACATATTTTTTCATTTATTGATTCATATAAACAAGTTCTTTTGTAGGTTCTATTTCATAAATCTTAACATACCTAACTAGATTTCAAACAGTCACAGAAACCAATTGACATTTGTCTTACCGGGGATAAAGCTAACCCATTATTATTATATTTCAAGTAAGTTATTTTTGAAAAATCCCCTTTAAACTGCTATTTGACTCACGTTACAAATAGGCAGAAAAGCAAAAATATGAGAAATGTCCCTTCTGTCCAAACATTTATAGTCATCAATGACGGTTATAAATATAGGTAGGCAAGAAATATTTCTACATAAGATACATTAGTACTGAATATTAAGACCTAGTTAGTTGAAAGAGCTTCACGTACATAACTTTTACAGAGAGAGCCAATTAGTACTTGAAAAGTTTGTAAATATCTGTTTATTTCTAAATTTATCGGGCTATATCAAGTTCTAAGATTTCATTTTACGTCATACCTCCATCCCTCAAAGTCAGAGTTTTGTGTTCATTATTACGTAAAAGAAAATTAAATTTTAAGAAAATAAAAATTAAATTAAAAAATTTGGAACTAGCGAGTGTGGTACCTACTATCACATTTGACTTGGCACTGACTTCAAACCTATGAATAGGTAGCACATACAAATTAAGTTATTTGATACTTTTAGTTTTTGAAGTCGGTTTGTGGCATTTATTCATTCTTAACAAAAATGTAACAACAGAAATTGTTTTTTTTTTTTTTACAGAGGAAATGATACTACTATTTCTTCTTCTCTTTTCAAACTCTGCACAATGTTTGTTTGACATTCAAGAGGTGACCTCAGATGTTCTGAGAAGACTTCCACTTGATTTCTCCATGGCTGTCAAAGATATAGCAGAGGGCTTGCCAACAAAAAGCATGACTATAGTAAGAGGGAATTCATCAAAGATCAGGTGAGTTACTGCTGATAAATCATGCCAATATTTATCAGCTTAATTATTAATTCTAGAGATCGCATTGCGGTCGACTTTCGATATTTTTGAAGTCTTTTTTATTTCCTTGACAAATATAACTTAACGAAAATTATCTATTCATGACAGTCCAATTTAAAATAAAATTTAAAAGAAACAAAATAAATACGATAAATTCAATTTTCAATTGTTTCAGAACAAGGGACTTGTTCGAACTGTTGTGTTTGTTGAATGAACATAATATACAAGTAATTAATCTAAATATCATGACCAGAGAAAACAAAGAGAAGGTATAAAATATTAATTTCAGGGTTTTGTGGACAAAAAAATATCAATATGTTATTTGTTTATATTCTACTAGCTTTTGCCCGCGGCTCTGACCAAGTTTATTTCGGCTATCGCGGTAAAAAGTAGCCTATGTCCTTCCTCAAGTATAAATGTATCTCCTTGCCAATTTCATTTAATTTGGTGCAGTAGTTTCGTGAAAGCTTTACAGCCCAGGTAGTAGGTAGTAGAGCCACGTTGATTTTACGGGAACGGGCCGGGGCGGTACTACCCTTGCACAGAAGATCAACGTGAAAATAATAGCGTTCGTGCAGTCGTGTTTCGTTAGTGAGTGTGAGACCGGAGGCCCTATGATGCAGAAGCATCACTAGGCGGCCATGGTGTGGGTCACCATGCTGCATTGTTGCATTGTCTGCATTCGCAATGTGTATGGTGACCACCACTCTTGGATTCTGCTTATGCTTTCCATCAGGCAGAGTAGAGTCATTGCGGAGTTGCGGTCACCATCCTCATTGCGAATAAGGACAATGCAGCATGGTGACCGACACTATGGCGGCCTGGTGAGATGCTTTTTCACGCCCCGCTTAAAAGACCCGGGATCATAGTGGGAAGGAAACACGTATGCTGGTAGTGAGTTCCAGGTTTTCACCACTCGGCACAGGAAGGAAGAACCGAAGCGATGAGTACGAGAACGTATGTCTACTACTCTGAAGCGGTGACTTCCAAGGCCGGCACGTGTTGTCCTGTAGACGAAGAGAGAGGGAGGGATCAGTTGGAAGAGCTCTTCAGAACACTCTCCATGATAAAAGCGATAGAGGACTGCCATGGAGGCGATATCTCTACGCAACTGCAGAGGCTCAAGGGACTCGGTGGCTTCGGGACTGTTGACAATGCGGATTGCTCGCCGCTGCAACCGGTCAAGAGCGTCAGACAGGTACTGTGCGGCACCATCGCAAAGATGAGAACAGTACTCCACGCACGAGCGAACCTGGGTCTTGTAAAGAAGACACAGATGCCCAGGCGAGAAGAACCGTCTCACCTTGTTTAAAACACCTAGCTTACGCGAGGCCGCTTTAGTGACACTCTCAACATTTTCACGTGGGTTGAGATCTCGGCAGATATCCATGCCCAGGATATCGAGCCTACCTTGTAATGCCATTTGAGTGTTCTGAAAAGTGGGAAGGGGAAGGAATGGAGACTTTTTGGCAGAAAACGCGCACACCTGTGTTTTTTGGCGTTGAACTCGACCAGATTCTCACAGCCCCATTGAGAAATGCGGCCCAGAACATGGTCGAGTTGAACGACAAGCTCGTGTCGTTTTTCCTCAATATCTGCTAGCTTGGCTGAAGGGTGTCCAAAATATCGCCCATGAACTGTGCTGTCGTCTGCATAGCAATGATTGTTGCCAAGGGCTAACATGTCATTGATATGCAGAAGAAACTCCTAAATTCCTACAGTGATCTCGCCAGCCACGGCCGCCGCACTTTGCGACAGATCTTTATCTTTGAAGCAGCTTTGAGCCCACGGGATGGATGCAAAATAATCCCGCATTCCATCCCAGTCTGCCGACGAGAAGTGCCATAAACGTATTTTTGCTGCCACTCGTCGTGGAGGGGCAGCAAGAGGCACTGTGGTGGACACCAGGCAGTGATCGGAGGATCCCAGGGGGGCGAGCACCGATACACTGTACTGCGCTGGGTGACTCGTCAGCAGTAGGTCCAGCAAGGAAGGCGCTTGACTAGGTATGTCTGGTATCCTAGTGGGCTGGAGTACCAGCTGGGTGAGGTCATACGTGAGAGCGAATGCGTGGACAGTCCGACCCGCGTGGTCAGTTCTGGAAGATCCCAACCAGGACTCATGGTGGGCGTTAGTCTCCCAGAAACACCAGTTCGGCGGTCGGAAACTGCTCCTGCGCTTTGTCCGCTGCCTGGCTGAGATGATCAAAAAGTCGAGTTGTCTCGGAGTCTCCAGAATGGGATCGGTATAGGCAGATTTGGCTCATAGAGCCAATATCCACGTGTAGCCAAATACGAAATAGAAGGATGGGTCCTCAAGGCAGCGTAATCGGTGACAACAAACATCCGCCGTGACGAAAAGATATACCCCAGCCTTCGCGAGGAAGCACTCCTCAAGCACGTAGCCGGGGAAGTGAAGTTATGTCGTGTCGGCAGGGCGGCGTATTTGTGTCTCCGTTAGGAAAAGCATGGCCGGCCGAGCCGTCTCAAGATGCTGGTGGACGGCGTTGAGGTTTGCATGGAGTCCACGGATGTTAGTGAACTCCACCTCAAAAAGCGGGTTGGTAGGATGGCGTGCCGCTGTTGAACGCTTATACCTTTTTTTACTACCATGATTTAAAAGAGAGGGAGGGAAGTGGGGGCGTAAAAGGCGTGACAGTCATCGTGGCAGTGTAATACTGAGGCTCGGAATGCTGTGTCGCCATACAATAGTGAGGCATGACGGTGACCGAACCGCCGGACGGAAGGGCTCCCATACCCTCCCGGAAGTGGTCGCCTGGTCCCATCGTCCGGTCACCAACCGGCACGACGAGCCACTCCGTGGATTATGCGCGACCTGACGGGGCAGCCTCCCAGGGTGGTTAGCCGTGGTTGGGCCCCTCTCTATGCCGCGGGCGGCCAGCGGCACCACCGTTTCTACGGGTCTCCCTGGCCGACGGTTCGATCCACGTCATCCTCAACATGACTCTACGAGCATTCTACTGCTCACACACTTACCACGATAACTGTCACCCCTGCATCATTGGGTCTCCGGTCTCGCACTCACCAACGAAATACGACAGCACCAAAACTGTCATTTTAGGTTGGTCTTCTGTGCGAGGGTAGTACCGCCCCGGTCGAGCCCGCCCAGTTGTACTGAAATCAGCGTGGCTCTACTACCTGTGGTATACTGGTGTGGTATTTCATCTATACAAATAAATAAAATTGGAGTGTTTGTTTGTAATATTAAAATAACCGCTTTTTAATAAATGCATATGTATGTATACACGGTACATATACCAAAATATCATTTTTTTAAATTTTTGTCTGTCTGTCGGTCTGTCCGTTTGTTCCGGCTAATCTCCGGCACGGCTGGACCGTTTTTACGGGACTTTCACTGATAGGTAGCTGATGATATAAGGAGTAACTTAGGCTACTTTTTTTAGACTAGCTTCGCCCCGCGGCTTTACCCGCGGTACGACAATAGCTACTGAATACATATATCTGTTCTTTCACTGAAAAATATTGAAACCATGATTAAACAGCAAATATCTCTATCAGTTGTTGATGCCATACGGGTAGGCCCCAAAAGTGGTCTATACTTTCCCCTTTTTCAATATCTTGAACTACCATTCATTCAACAGTATTACTCTCAGCAATCGATCTTAGCAATTATCGAGGTATCATTCCAAACCAAAATATTATCTTCTAAGATATTCTACAAACCCATTTCATTTCCGTAGCTTTACTATATTAACCTACACAGCCACAACTGTAAACTTTCTTAATTTTATTAACTCCTGTCAATAAGAGCCCTCAAAGGCAACCACTTCACAGAAGTGGTTGGGAAATATTACGATTGAACTATTTCTAAAACTGGACTGACAGTTAAAACGGTGTCGACCCTACATTTTAGTTCATGAAAAGTAAAAAAAAACCGACTTCAAGAACTAAAAAGTATAAAATAACTTAATAAAGATTTAATTAAATACACCTTATATGCATACCTTTAATTTACCATACCACAATTGTTTAGTGTTCCTCCCTGCAATAATAATGTCTCACACAATAACCCACTAAACAGAATGTGCAGGAACTATAATACCGTGGGCTCACATTTAGACATCTTTCACGAAAGCCTCAATGCCTTCAAGTGTTCTCTCCTCCGTTGCAGCGGACCTTAATTTTAATACACAGCTCAGTTTTCTTTATATATTTATTTGTAACTGTGTATCTAATTATAGATTTGTTGTTTTGTTGGTTTTTCTTATAATTTGTTAGCCTTATGCTAAAACGAAGCACTTTCTACTGATTAAGTTGTGTACAGTTGTAACTGGATGGCAGGTTTACTGTGTTTGTTAAGACTGTGTTTTGTATTTTTTAAGTCTGTTATCTGTATCTGTACCTATTAAATAAAATAAAAAATATTGACGAAACACTATTATTTGCATGTGCTACCTATTCATAGGTTTGAAGTCGGTGCCAAGCCAAATGTAATAGTAGGTACCACACTCGCTATATTTAGTATATTTCGTCAGCCGACTTCAAACCTATGAATAGGTAGCACATACAAATAATAGTGTTTCATCAATATTAAAGGTTTGCATATAAGGTGTATTTAATTAAATCTTTGTTAAGTTATTTTATACTTTTTAGTTTTTGAAGTCGGTTTTTTGCAACGAAGTTTAATTTTATTTTTCGCTTTTTATTCTTTCTAGGCAGGGCGTTTTCTTTTGATGTTTTTTTAAAGTCTGTTTAATAGCTTTGCATGACTACTAGTTATTAGATCAGTATCTTAAAGTTTCATCTATCTTCTAAACTTACCTGTCAGATCAATTAACAACTTGAAAGAGTAGAACTAAGTCTCTATTCGTGTATATAGTACAACTATAGACCTATAGATATGTATGAAATTGAAAGAATTATTCTCCAACTCCTAACAGTTGAGGAGTTGTACCGTCCATCATCAGTTTACCCAAATAACTTAAAAGAATACGAGTAAAGGTAACATATATACACATGACATTTAATTATTTATCTCCCAACTCCTCACCGTTAAAGAGTTGTATTTTCCATCATCAGTTCATCATCATGAAATTATGACTACCAGGTGTAAATACTGCAATAGCTTTAGAAAATATATGAAAAAAAAACATAGTACGTGCCTAACAAATTTAAGGGTTTCCTTCTATTTTTTTGGGATCCCATCACCAGATCCTGATATAGTGGCAATGGGACCACATGGGGAGCATACCCTTTTGAATTTAATTTTTTTTTTTAAATCGGTCTATAATTGACGGAGTAATCAGTGTAAATACATAAAAAAATAAAAAATACCAATCAAATTGAGAACCTCCTCCTTTTGGAAGTCGGTTATTTAACCAAACCATATACAGCACTGCTTTTAAAAGATGCAGGTGAAACGTATTTACACCTACAACATAGAATTACACGTAAATTATAAAAAGAAAAACACATCAAACTAGGGAAAAAAGTCGATGCAATACTCTCTTAGTTTTGTAATGTATTTTGCATACATATTTGAGGTGAAAGGTGAGAGAGGAAACAAAAAAGAACTAGGTATATCTAAAAAGAGCCAAAAATTAAGGGAGAAAATTATTTTAGATACATAATTGACAAGTTCATAATCATCACTTAAGGACATAATTCAAAATCGTAAAAGAGCCATGTTTTTCTCCCTACTCCTAGTGCTGGCCCGATCACAGTCATTTTGATAAGTAACTCTTAATGTGAGTTAATGTTGCTTTAGGTCCAACCTACTTCTATTCAACGTCTACTCTTCTTCAGACCCACATTCTGTGGCTCGAAGTCCTACATCTTATTTGCGATTTTTACTTTACATATGTCCCTTTAAGATACAAAAGTGGCCAAGTGCGAGTCGGACTCGCCCATGAAGGGTTCCGCAGCAGCAAGTAACATTATATAATTTTTGTTTTACTTTTATATTTGTGTTGATTGAATGAAAGGTAAATTGCAGTTTACGATTTATGACGTATTAAAAAAAACTACTTACTAGATTTCGTTCAAACCAATTTTCGTTGGAAGTTTACATGGTAATGTACATCATATTTTTTTTTTGATTTATCATTCTCTTATTTTAGAAGTTAAAGGGGGGGGGACACTCATTTTACCACTTTGGAAGTGTCTCTCGCGCAAGCTATTCAGTTTAGAAAAAAATGATAGAAACCTCAATATCATTTTTGAAGACCTATCCATAGATACCCCACACGTATGGGTTTGATGAAAAAAAAATTTTTGAGTTTCAGTTCTAAGTATGGGGACCCCCAAAATTTACTGTTTTTTTTTTTTGTGTAAAAATCTTAAAGCGGTTCACAAAATACATCTACTTACCAAGTTTCAACATTATAGGTCTAATAGTTTCGGAAAAAAGTAGCTGTGACATACGGACGGACAGACAGACAGACAGACAGACATGACGAATCTATAAGGGTTCCGTTTTTTGCCTTTGGCACGGAACCCTAAAAAACGGACGGTCTAAACATCTCAATGTCACATTCCAGCATAATATTCAAACATGTTCTCTCCATACAATTCAAATCACGGACATAAAAAGTGATATCTAACTTAGTATTTTGTTGCAGTATTACAAGTTTCTACGAAAGGCTTTGGACATATCAGAAGAAAGGACAAGCCTTATCCTCTGTGAGCCGTATGAATGCGAACTTATTTTATCTGAGGTAAAATATTGTTACTAGCTTGGGCTCGGGATAAAATGTAAACACGCGTTGTTTACCAAAACACTTTTACTTACAGCACTCAATATTACAAACATGTAAACTCTGTTACATATTTCAGTAACATGAACTAAAAATAAATGATCTTTAAAACGATGTCTTTAAAGATCCAAGAGCATTAGATCCTTTAGATAGATTACTCAGAAATAGAAACAATTGGAATCTATTTCTAGTATTTTCTGTGGTATCATGTTTCTATTTCTGGTATTTTCTGTAGTAAATTGAATGAAGTGATAGCCCGGCCTCGCAGAAGACCGGTATTAAGCATCTTTATCGTTGTTATTCGCTCAGGCTCCAAGGATGGAAACTCGAAAGGCACAACACATGCAAAATTAGATTTTTTTGTTGTCACATTGACTACTCTTTCGAAACACATACAATAATAATATTATTCTTAACGAACTGTTCTATGCAAAAAGTTAGTATCACTAATTTTATAGCAGATAGAGAACACCGATGTAATGAAATACAATTCTTGCAAAAAAGGCACAACTAAGTGTAAGATAATATAAAATGAGTTTGGAAGACTATTCAAATTGTAAATTTTTGCTACACCATTAGATTATATTTCACTATGTAGAAAATATTTATTTGAAGCCTAAATATACAATAGCATAATTTCTATATATCTTTCGGTTACATACCTTTAATTATATTACTTGATAAGAAACATTCTTAGTTGACAGAAAGCAACCTGATTCATCGAACGATCTTGTACCTATTTTATTGGCCTTACGGGGATGTTAGTGAGACGTTCCTGATGACTATTCGAGAGGCTATGAGAGTAGCAGTTATTACCAACCCAAGGGAAAGTGTGTAAGTATTTAAAAATATTATTATAGTAAGCAAAACTTAAGAAAATATTTACAGTAAAGAACAGTGGTATCTTCAATTGCTCTGTCAATGTTAATTTCAATTTTATGAGTTACATCAAAGTTTGGGTGTGCCTTGTATGTTTCATGTAGGTATTTTTATTAAGTCATCCGTGACACATGATTTATTCCTAATGCGGGAGTTGTATTTTAAAAGAAAAAAAATTATTGCTATCTTCTTTGCAGAATAAAAAGCTAAAAACAAATACGGAAGATACGTGCTGCTCCGCAGCGTCAGTTTTAAATGAATAATCAATCGTAGTTTTACACCATCTAGGCAATGTTGATAAGAATGATAAGAACGATCTGCTAAAAAAGACGGTTATATATAATAATAACAAAAGCAAACGATGAAATCGAAATTATGTGTAACTTGAGAAGAGGGAATATTGAATGATTTTTAACACTGAATAATTTTGTTAAAAAGTGCACTTAGAACCTTAAAATTTATAAAAAACGGTTGTCTGTAAAGTCTGTTTACGGACGATAGTTTAACGTGACAACGTCTTATCGAAACATTGATGAAATGATGAGAGATCTCGCTTCCATTTGAGGCTTGCACTTCAAGCCTTAAATGTAGCGCCTCAGAGCGAGGTAACGCCGCATGAGTCATGTTTTTTTGTGTGTGCAGCCGGCTCCATCAATTTATAAGACGTTGTCACGTCAAAAATAACATAGGTAACTGTTAAAGAAATCGATCGACGACACTCGAAACAGATTTATTACATATGTCACCGTAAGATTGTAAAAACTGTTAGATTACGAGTACAATCTACCTAGCGAGATTGCAAACTATCGATAGATTGTTTACTGCGATATATCGCAGTAAGCAGTATACTGCTTACGCGCGTCAAATTGTCAACAGTCCCTGATTGGTCGGTTTTACAGTAGGCTGTTCAATGGCCATAGAGTTCGGTTAGGTTAGGTTAGAACTTCTTTGATTAATTACAAATTAATTTTACTGTCATAACAATTTTATGTAACTAATTCTAAAGCTGTGAGTTATTTTCAACATGAGATTAATTTTCAATCGCAAAGATACTTTACATTCGGCAACAAAGACGAATTAAGAAACAAATATGGCGGCGCGGGACATATGCTATTCAACCAATCAGCGCGCGACTTGCGATTCGTCGATATCATTTCACAATCTTTTGACGGTTTGCAATCTCGCGAGATAGATTACAATCTAACGGTTTTGACAATCTGACGGTAACAAATATATTGAAGCGAGATAATGTTTGGCTTTTAGTAACACTAAATGAATTAAATATAAACAAAACATGGCACTGTTTTGGTTAGTTAGTTTGCAGCCCTTTTTAATACTGCTACTTACATCACTATTTGATTAACTAAACAACTCTATAAATTAATAAAATTGAAGATAATCGACACAGATCTAAATAAAATTGCAGTACGTTACATTACAATATTGACATTGACACTGTTTAATTAACTAAATTAATCATTTAGCCTAACACTAACTAGACGTGTATGACAACAGTATTCCATTATCGTTCACGGCGCTTTCAATATCGATTTATAATTTTTTATTAATGGTAATTTATTGGTAAAGATTTCCATGCGAAGCCGGACCGGTTCGCTAGTTTTATTATATAACCAAGAAAATCTTTTTACCACTATGGGCCGGCTCGACCGGAGTGATACCAAGGCCTCAAGGAAAACCGGTGTCAAATAGTGCTTGCGCTGTGTTTCACCGAGTGAGTGAGGTAACCCTATCTCCCCCCTCCCTAATCCTCCAAAGGCCGGCAACGCACTTGTGACGCCTTTGGTATTGCGGGTGTCTATGGGCGGCGGTAATCGCTTACCGTCAGGCGATACGTCTTCTCGTTTGCCCCGCCTATTACATAAAAAAAAACGGGACAGGAGAAAAATAGGTTTAGTCGAATGTTAAAGTAACTCTGTCTATTACGTTTTAACGGCTAAACCACTGTACTGATTTGAATAAAAAATTAAATAGAGATACCTTCATTCTTGAAGAAGGGCAGAGGCTACTTTTTATCACGAAAACCGACATACACGCGGGCGAAGACACAGACAAAAGTTAGAATGTATAAATATTGAATTTTAAGCGTTCGCCACGTCGCTTTCCACTACGCCAAGTATCCATATACATGCGATATCTACAGGTATCCATATTGAAGGTCGATCATCAGCAAGTTTTCGTATCCCCCTGCAGCAATCGCTTGACAACTTTTGATTGATGAGAACGCGCTTTGTGTTCCTCGAAGTCGCAGAGTCACCACATGAAAGTCAGGCAATATGTCTCCGCGACATGTATCCTGCTAAATAGGTGGCCTAAGTAATAATAAAACGGTATATACTATAACCCCTATTCTCCCTTTTTAGTAACATTGACCGGTTTAAATTAAAGTACCTAAAAATTAAAGTAAGTCACTTTTTTATTGTATGTGTTGTATAACTTACAAGAAAAAGTTTAAAAGCTATAACACGACTCCGTATAATTTTGATCAAATGTCGGTGACGGTGACGCGGTGACGCGAACTCATAAGATTTCCCCTACCAAAAAATGTTTTTTTTTCACTTAAAAAGCGCTCGCGCCTAAGGAAGTTCTCACTTCAAAAATATGTTGATAAGATGGAAGAACATTTACTTATTGAATATGGTATATTGAACCCTGTTTTGAGTTGCTAAGATGACTACAATTAGAAAATATTATGAGACTAGTTGTTGCCCGCGGCTCCGCTCGCGTGTGTGTCGGTTATCGCGGCAAAAAGTAGCATATGTGTTATTCTGATGTATAAGCTATATTACTGTAAAGTTTCATCTAAATCCGTTCAGTAGTTTTTGCGTGAAAGAGTAACAAACATCCATCCATCCCTTATCCCTTATCCCATAAACGCGAAAGTTTGTAAGTATTGTAAGAATACTTACAAACTTTCGCGTTTATAATATTAGTAGGATTTAATTACTCACTTACTGTAAAACTGATAAAACATCCTTCAACCGGTATTCTAAGTTTAAACCCAACTAAACCTCAGCTTCATCTGCAAAATGCATTAAAGGCTATGGAATAAATCTATTGTGTAGAAAAGAAGAGCAACAAACCTTTTTCTTGTTGTCGGTACAGTGCAACAGCGGCCAGCGGCTGATTGCTCACCCGCGCTCGCCTGGGGGTATTTCTAAAAATTACATTTCGCCTCCACTGAAGTTCAATAGTTGCACGACGAATACAAAGTCTCGGACAATCACGTACTTTAGTAATTCGATTGAGTCGTCCGCCGATTGAGACTTGGCCCCACCATATTTTATAAGCTCCAAAGAAAATATTTTTCGAGTTTATTAGCTTAGTACAATAAAGACTGTCATTCTTCATTACGCTTTGTTATAGCAGTCATTTCTTTATTTAGACGGAGGATGAATATTTCAGGCATTGTGTGGCATTATAAGATTAGGTTCTTGTGTTTTTCTGTGTTGATTCAAGACTGAAAGAAAATTATGTAGGTAGATTTTGCGAGACGTCGCCGACGGAAATTATTTGAGACACCTGTAAAGATTATTTGGGCACGAATACTTCAAGAACATAAATTCTTATAAAGTATACTGTGCTATTTCACAAAGATATAGCACTGTAAGAAACCTTGTTTATAAATATACATATATTCTGTATCTGATAAATTTCGCTTTGTCTAAATATTATAATTGTCGGCGAGATTTGTTTTTGACTATTCTTGGACACTGTTTCCGTACATGATATTCATCAGTGCAACTTGAAAAAAAATGTATATACTTTGAAAACTACACAACTACACAAACTACAATGGCAGTCACACAAATGTATTAAAATGAGAATACTATCTTTAAAAATCTCAGTTTTTCTATTTCTTTTTCATACGTGTTTACCATATCCATTACCCTAGGTTCCGTATCTACTACAACCAAGCAACACCAGAACGCTTGAACCGTTTGACCCTCGTCAATTGGTGGTCAGGTCGCTTGTACAAATCTCCACTCCTTCCACCCGCTGAAAGAGTATATCGAGATTTCAAAGGGAGAGTCTTTAAAGTACCTGTACTCCATGTAAGTAAGCTTTAGTTTTTTGAGCTTAAACCTAGATAATCAAAGAAATCTATAAGAAGTCTCTAGACCTGAAATCGGTGATTAAAAAATATATAGAACGCTTTAGTGCGACTTGAAGATGTAACGCAGAATACAATGATTATCTATCTTCTATCTATATATATAAAAGAATAAGTGACTGACTTATTGACATACCCAGAGATCAACGCACAGCCCAAACCGCTGAAGCTAGAACCCTAAAATTTTGCATGTAGGTTCTTTATATAACGTAAGTGAGCACTAAGAAAGGATTTTTTGAAATTCCACCACTAAGGGGATAAGTCAGGGGATGAAAGTCTGCGTAAGCGAAGCCGCGTGTAAAAGCTAGTTAAATATACAATGTTGGTAGGTATAGCCATACTCCCTGTGACAAATTAATACTATTTTTTTTTACTTTTTTGGGAGGTGATAAAAGTTTGTGATCACTGTTTTTAAGCACTTACTTAGTGATTGAAAATTATCTAAAACTTTTTGAGTTATTTAAATATGACTAAGGCACAATATAAAGGTGGTAAGATTCAAATACAAATATTGAGGTCACGATATAAAAGAAAATGTTACTATCCATTTCAGGCACCTCCCTGGCACTTTGTCAAATACAACAATGACTCCACAATCACGGTGACAGGAGGGAGAGACGATAAGCTACTTTCCTTAATGTCCAAAAAGTTAAATTTTAGGTATGAAATGATTTCATTTACAATGTTCTACTCCTCGACTATATTCAGAACGGTTATATTATGTTTTCAGATACAGATATTATGATCCACCAGATAGAAGCCAGGGATCTAGTATATCCAGTAATGGCACCTTCAAAGGAACTTTAGGATTGATTTGGAAACGTGTAAGAACTTAATTCAATTAGGTTTACAAAATCCTGCCTTAAAGTCAAAATATTTAAATGTTATTGGTTGCTAACATTAACAGAGCGCCGACTTCTTTTTGGGAGACGTTACTATGACTTGGGAACGTCTGCAAGCTGTAGAGTTCTCATTCCTAACTTTAGCTGACTCTGGTGCATTTCTAACTCATGCTCCAGCGAAACTTAGCGAAACATTAGCGATTATCAGACCTTTTCAATGGGAGGTAAGACATTGGGACTCTAGCATCAGTAAAAAAACTCTTAATACGTTTGCTGTTCAAATTCTGCTTATTTTGTATTTTGAAATTTTCGATTTTCAGGTCTGGCCACTAGTATGCGCAACACTATTGGTTACTGGACCAGCTCTATGGATAGTTATAGCAGCACCATCTTTATGGCAAAAGCGTGAATGTGATCAATTGGGACTATTTAGTACATGCTGCTGGTTCACAACTACGCTGTTTTTGAGACAGTGTAAGGATCAATTTTATTCAATACTAGCTGAGCCCCGCGGTGTTACCCGTGGCTGTTTTATACCTTTACAACAGCGGGTAACGCCGTGGTGCGAACTAGTCTAAAAAAGCCTAACTTACTCCTTATAACATCAGCTATTTGCTACTGAAAGTTCCGTTAAAATCGGTCCAGCCTTAGAGGTTAACCGTAAAAAAGAGACACGGATAATAAATGTTAAAATTGTGTTTTTGATGTAAGTAATCTATTTACTTACATTCATATGCATTTAGAGAAAAGCTGTAAACATAAATTAACCAACAGCCACTTATATTTTATTTATTTTTATCGATTTTAAAGACCCTGTAACCAGATTTTCTCAAAACTGCTACGTAATTAATCATTATCAAAAATTTAAATAGTGCCAAACAATACTAGCGCAGTTAAAAATTCTGACTCGTTTATATTATTGACCCGGTAATATATAGGACAGGAGTCAGTCCCATTTAATATCTGTGTATTCAAATTCAAAACTTAAAACGATAGGAATTGCTCATATACACATTACTCTACTAAACACATATATCTGCTGATAGGAATGAAGGTCCTAGTCCTATACCTTAATCTATCTAATTTCCAGCTTCCAGTAAAGAACCATCCAGCACACACAAAGCTCGTCTCGTCTCAGTCTTAATATCTCTTGGAGCAACTTACGTCATAGGAGACATGTACTCTGCCAACTTGACCAGTCTACTGGCAAGACCAGCGAGAGAACGTCCAATCGGAACTTTACAAGCTTTAGAAGAAGCTATGAGAGATCATGGATATGAACTTGTGGTGGAAAGTCATAGCTCTTCTCTGGCAATTCTAGAAGTAACTTTTTAAATTATTTTCTTTCAGTGACCCAGAAATGATTTGCAATTTGATACATAAATAATTTATCTCTAAATATTTAAATCGCAAATTTAAATAACTACATTTGGTTTGTGCATCAAATATAATTGAAATAGTTTTAAGGGCTTTAAAATTAGAATTAGGTTTTAAAAGTAAGAACAAATATTTAATATTACAAGCTTTTTATTAACTTGCAATGTATGTACATATGTATGTTCGGGTGGAATCCTGCAATTCAATTTTCAGCAGATATCTTCTCTCCTCTCGCCAATGCAGCGTTCACCTTGGGAAATTGGAAATGTCTATAGGCCCATAGTATAAGCATTCAATCGCTTTGCTAGTTCACTAGCGAGAGCATTAAACCACGGCGTTTCACCGTGTTCTTATTCTAAGCTAATGTAATCAAGCACTTACTGGAGATGCGTGATTGTCCTTGATCTCGTCGGTTGTTGAGGGGTACCCCTCTGCTGTTCCTCTCACCGCGTTCACACATACATACTCCTAAATGGCTTACAGGCTCCCGAAGTATCGTAAATTACGATACACCCGATTTAACTATCGCGGATCGCGCCTAATTGACGTGACTACTAAAACTCGTGAGTCCAAACCAGACCAATCATAACGGTAACCAACGAAACACCGAATTGTATTGTGGACAATTAGCTAAATTTCAATCAAATTAACTTAAACCGGCACTCCTTTACGAAACCCGAGTTCGACCGATCAAAGCGTCCATAAGTACTATCTTGTCACTTCAAAACGTCAAACAAGAAAAATGACAATCAAAAATGTTGCCATTATAATGACGTTCGAAATCTAACAGTGGCCATAGGAACTCTGTAAAAAAACGTCGCAACATCATCGAGTTTGGACTCGTTTGATTCGTCTCGAGGCATTCCAGTAAAAGCTTGTTTTTAAAAAGCTTTTTAATTTAATTTATTTTAATAATTAACTTCTGAAACTGATACATTAACTAAGCAGATAGCCTGTATCTTAGATGGTAGTCATAAAATTACTAAAGAAGACTGACTTATTATAATAACAAAAGAAAAGCTTTTTAACGAGATGCTCCTTTTGGTTACAATTCTCAACTAGGTCCTCCTTTGTATTGACCAGAGGGAGTAAGTATTAATTTTACTTAATGCCAGAATCATATTCGTCTGTCTCCGTCAATTTAGAACTGAAAATTAAGCATGCAACTTCCTCCTCAGAACATGGGGCAAATGCATTTTTTATTCCTTGTCAAACAGTGAGCCTAGTGTTTTGACTATTTGAAAATAGATCTCGACGGCATTTTTGGTTTTAAAATTACAGTCATACAAGATAAATACAATTACAATTTTTTATTTTTCAGAATGGCACTGGCGTCTATGGGCGTTTGGCACAACTTATGCGACGCCAGCGCATACAACGCGTACGTAACGTTGAGATTGGCGTGAGGCTTGTTCTAACACATAGAAATGTTGCAGTACTGGGGGGGAGGGAAACATTATATTACGACACTGAACGATTTGGTAATTTATTTATTTTCAATAGACAATTTAAATTCTTATCAAACAGGATAGGATTTCCACATAAATCAGCCTTCAATATACACATTAATTTTTGATTATTCAATAAATTCAATGAGTCTGGTAAACTATTAGGCATAACTATATATTGTTCTGACCCTTGCGCGATTGTTGATACTGCCAGAGTTGCGAAAACTATAACAAAATTAATATGACAACCTCAGTTCCCTTTAAAAAGTAAAAAACACGTTATGCGTTTTTATTTGAGACCCCACTCGATGATATTTTTGCAGACATTCGGTTATTCTTCCCCACTTTCACCCCCATAACTTTAAACAACTCAACCGATTTTCATGAAACATGTCTAAGAACACTCGCACGTAACTCACCTTTCATACAAAAAAAAACTAAATTGAAATCGCTTCATCCGTTCGCGAGCTACGGTGCCACAGACAGACAGACAGACACGTCAAACTTATAACACCCCTCTTTTTGCGTCGGGGGTTAAAAAAGCGTTTGTAGGCATGCAAAATATACGAATGAATTTATATTTATGTTTGATCTATGATATGAAACTTATTTAAGGAAATAGTATTACACGTGCATGGTACTTATTAGCTTTTGCTCTCTAGCGGAGTTCTTCTTTGAGACCGGCCGCCGTCGCCTAAATGTGAATATAGTACTTGTTTTCGGTAATTCCTATATGCTGGGCAAATAAACGAGCAATCTTGTCAAGTGATGGTAAGTGACCACCAGCGACCAATACACTTACAACTCAAGAGAAACAAGGAAGTTGCTACCTTTTGAGTTTCTTCAACCTGAGAATGAATATGGGAAGATTTGGATGTCCGGGAACCTCACTCACTCCAAGATAAAATTGTGACGTCGTTTTTTGCGCCTCTGTGATATATTCAGTCAAACGATTCTCAAGAACTTCATAACCATTTTTTTTATGGAATACGGGGCAAATGAGCAGACGTGTCAACTGATGGAAAGTGATTACCGCCGCCCAGGGACACCTGCAACACCTGAGGCGTCTCAAGTGCGTTGCCGGCTTTTGGGGGATGGGGATAAGGATGCGGGGAGGGGTTGGGATATGGGCCTCCGGTATCCTCACTCACTCGGTGAAACACAGGGCAAGCGCTATTTCACACCGTTTTTCTGTGAGGCCGTGGTATCACTCCGGTCGAGCCGGCCCATTCATGCCGAAGCGTGGCTCTCACACGGTAGGCCCCACTTGTTTTCATTTAATATATTAAAAAAATTATAATGATCGTTTGACCAGTTACAACGTGGAAATGTAATAGACAAATAAACTGGATTTATCATTTGTAGTTTTAGTCAGAATTAGGATTATTTGTCACAGGGTTACAACATTTAATTGTTAAATCAAATTAATCTTATCCCTAGAAATGTAATTTTGTTTTAGGCTCGCACAATTTTCATTTAAGCGAGAAGCTTTACACGAGATATTCAGCTATCGCCCTACAAATAGGCTGCCCTTATCTGGAAACATTCAATGATGTGTAAGTAACAGTTAATTTAATTTATCGGCCTCTCGACAAGGCATTAACTCTTGGAAGGACGATCCAGCAAATATTCAAAACCTAATCAATTTTGAGCTGTCGCTATACTTCATGATGTTACTGTTACTTTAGATTTTAAGACAAAAAAGAATTGATTTAACCTTCTACGTAGAGTTTAGGTATTGCTAATACGAGAATAACAGCCTAATGAATATACATGGTTGAATGTCGGTCGAATCATTCCGAGAGTTCTGTCAATTTGTATCATGTTCACGGTACAGTTTAGTTTAGTTTTGTTGAGCTACATTTTATGGGATTAAATGCTTGGATTTTGTAGTGAAATTTGGTTAAACCATCAATGAGCTAACGTATCTTTATATTTTGTAATTGAATTTGTATTGCCTTAGATGCAAAATGAAAAGCTAAAAACTCATGGCCATATTCTCGAGTTCCAATCTATGTACGTTAAATTTCCCTTTTCGATATCTATTTAGAAGTAAGAAATTAGAGCAAATGAGTAAATAAAATTATAATTTATCACTTGCCAGTGTTATGACGCTGTTCGAAGCGGGTATCTTGGGAAAGATGACGACAGACGAATACAAGAATCTACCAGAACAGTCTAGAAGGTCTGAACCTGTCACTGAGAGTGACAAACAGAGCAGCGACATTGTGGATTCTACTACCCAGTCGCAGGTATACAAATAAAGCAAACACTGGTATACATCACTGAATACTAGTTTTGATTTCTAATAATTAAACGGGTAGGAAATGGTATAATCCACGAGTAATAGTACCATACTCATTGCGAATGCAGACAATGCCACAATGCAGCACCCAGCGCTTAATATAGATCTTTCTGCATCATAAGGCCTCCGGTCTCGAACTCACCAACGAAACACGACAGCACGAACACTGTCATTTTAAGTTGATTTTCTTTGCGAGGGTAGTACCGCCTCGTTCGTGCTGAAATCAGCGTGGCTCTCCTACCTTGAGCTTCTTACTACTATAGTGAAGCCAAACATAAGTACTATTTTGTCTGCCTGACTTTTGTCTGTTCTGACTGCCTCGTTGGTCTCGCGGTTGGCGTGTGCGACTGGTGATCATGAGGTCTCGGGTTCGATTCCCGGGTCGGACCAAATGTTTGTATGATCTACAAATATTTGTTTCGGAGTTTGGGTGTTTTCTATGTATAATATGTATGTATTTACAAAAAAAAAGAAAAAAAGGAATATGTGTATTTGTATCAGGTGTCGAGTACCCATAACACAAGCTCTGCTTAGCTTGGGACCAGGTGGCGCTGTGTATTAGATGTACGAAAAAATATTTACGACTTGGCTAAATCGAAAAAGACCGTCCAGTCCAGTCCAAAAATGCAGTCCAGTCATTTTTGAATAACCGATTGGATCCACTGCCCAATTTTACCGTTAGTACATTCACAGAGGAAATGACATCTCTTCAATAGTAAAATTTAAAACCGCCTTATTAAAATTTTCATATCCATTTCAACAGTCATGCAGTTCTTGTGTCTGTTTTCTTTTATAAATAAAAATGTAAAGCCAAATGTGTTGCTAAGCGCAAAACTTGAAATTGGCGCGAAATAGACCAGTTCGACTGTTTTGATTCATATTTTCGATAAGGCATAAGAACTTTTTTAAACGACTTCCAAAAGGAGGAGGTTCTCAATTTCATCGGTATTCTTTCTTTTGTTTTTTTTTTTCAAGTAGAGAAACGACGTTAAAATTGCAAGAAAAGTACTAATAACAATATTTTTCTTTTCCCATACAAATCGCGTTAAAAGTAAACTTAAACACCTGTCCCTGCTGTCAATCATTTACAATTACATTTCTGCTTCTGTAACGCAGTGGGAGCGTGTGCGACTGCTGTGTTTGAGGTCTCGGGTTCGATTCCCGGGTCGGACCAAAAAATGTTTGCATGATCTGCAAATATTTGTTTCGGAGTTTGGGTGTTTTCTATGTATAAAATGTATGTATTTACAAAAAAATGTATATATGTATTTATGTCAGTTGTCTAGTACCCATAACACAAGCTCTGCTTAGCTTGGGACTAGATGGCGTTGTGTGTTAAAATGTCTGAAAAATATTGATTTATTTAATCAACTTCAATCGTGATAAAACAATTTCCTTTAATTTAAATTGGTTAGGCTATATTGATATAAATATACGCCTTTACTCTCTAAAATACGTTTTGACGGGCTTGTTGGTCTACTCGTTATCAACCCAGACTGCTAAGCCAGGGTTCGTGTGTTCTATTCCACACCCAGGACAGATAAGTGTGAATCTATAATGTATTTAGAAATATATAAGTACTAGCTTTCCGGCTCGCCCGCGGCATCGCTCGCATATAATAAAAAGTATCCTATGTTACTTCTAATACCTCCAAAAATATGTGTATAAAGTTTCATGATGATCCGTAAAGTAGTTTTCGCGTGAAAGCGTAACAAACAAACTTACTTTCACTTTTATAATAAAGCTGAATTCATTGAGTTCGAGTTCTTGATAAGAGACAACAAAAACAAGCATATTCAATAAAGCTATGAAATAACATACCTACCATGGATCTAGATAATTTATTTACTACAAGCGAACAACAAAACCAAAAGTAACACTGAAGTATATGTATTTCTCTTCTATAAAATATTAAAAACCTCTGTGCGGTTTCGCTTAGGTCGCTATTTGTGACTATAAACAATAACACTTTAATTATAAGCTTTTGTCACCACGTTGTTAATTGACTGTAAATATTCTCAATGTCGGTCGTATCGTCTATCTTTTCAATTAGAAAATTTCACATTTTTAACAAACAGAATGACGACAACATCCATTGTTTGCTCAGTCGACAGTTATTGACGGCTGACTGGTACGGCTTCGGCAACGATGCTTTTAAAAAAATACGAATAGGAGAAGAAATTCAAAAACATGTATAAAGTTTGTGAAAAAATAAAAAAAGTATTTATTTTATGTATTCAATTTATGCCATAATATTAATTGAAAAAAATATAATGAAGTGTCTGTTTGTAATTTCATAATAACAGCTTTTTAACCGACTTCAAAAAAAATACAAAGTATATACGGTACTTGCATCAAAAGCTCAATCTAGTCTGTCTGGTTTTGTGAAATGTCTGTTTGTTCCGGCTGATCTCTGGAATGACTGGACCGATGATATCAGGACCAGCTATAGGTAGTAACTTCTTTACTTAAAACCTGCATTTTGCATAAATGTCTTAGTAAAAATCATACCTTTATTCTCAAGCATTACTATGAGTATAGATTCCTTCCTCTAGTAATTTTGTAGTTTCTTATTTAGATTATTTCACGATATTTTAAAAAGTCTTTTGTTTCCTTACAGACCCCAGGGGAATCCACAAAAGGCTTGGAACCGGTTTCTTTGAGGATGCTGCGAGGTGCATTCTGCTTACTTGGCATCGGGCATATCTTAGCAGGTGATTACAAAAAAATGATATTAAACCCAAAGTGGTTTATTGTCAATTTTCTAATGAGAAAATCCTGCACAATTTGTATTTAAACAGACTTCAATTATGGTAAGCTAGCTTTTGCCCGCGGCCCCGCCCTCGTTTATGTCGGTATTTAAATTTTAACAATCTCTATAAATTTTAACTTATTAATGTTACTCTGATATCTAAGCTATATTACTGAAAAGTCTCATGAAAATCCGTTCATTAGTTTTTCGTGAAAGAGAAACAAACACACATCCTTACAAACTTTCGCATTTATAATATTAGTAGGATACAAGGTTTTTAAAGTGACTTTAAATGAAGAGGGGGTTCTCAAATCAGTTGATTTTTTTTTCTGTTTAATATCAGTTACCATAACTTTATAATTTCTTTTTTTAGTTGGGATAATCCGTACATTACATCGTACATCGCCTACTTTCAATATGGCAACATGTACAATTAAGAAATAAATTGTGAGGTTTAGTATATTGTTTCATGTTGTATATCGTAATCGTACAACTTTGAATCGGAATCGAATAAAAACAAAAATACTACATTCAGTGAAACATAGAACTTCTTTTTTGAAGTTGGTTAAAAAGTGAAATCAGCATGATTTATTTGTTGAACTGCTACTTAATTTTACTTTTTTTTTTACGAATACATGAAGCTAGTTAGCTTGTAAATGCGATATTTAATACCAATCGAAAAAGGTAACCTATTGTAGCCTGAATATCGTTATTTTTTTAAATTCCAGCTATAGCCCTCGCGTTCGAAATTCAGATTCATCGTAGAGGAAAACAGAAACGGCAGAAAGATCTCACCGAAGAAAGAAAAACCCAGAAGCTTCTCGTGATAGGCAAAGCAATAATATTGCTAAACAGAGGATGCCGGCGAGTTGCTGCTAACGTATATAGCGAGATAGATAGAGCACTAGGACCACCGATATAAAGATTTAATAATATTTCTAACGCTCATTGCACATCTTAAGGTTTTGTAAACCTGTAGGCACACGTGAGAATTAGACGGCCTCGATTGAGATTGCCTCGACGGTGCAGTGATAGCGTATGCGAATGCTGTGCTAAGGTCTAGGGTCGGATTTTTTGTGTGATCTATAAATATTTGTATCATCAGTGTTGTATCAGTAAATCTCTCTTTCATAGCATCAGTTCTGCTTAATCTGAAACTAGATGGCACTATATCACATGTCCGAATGTTATTTTTATAAATAATTGTTAGTAAAAAAAAATGATTTCCTTTCTTACCTCTTTCAATAAACACCCAATGTCATCATCTCGTCGTAATTCACTTTATTCCTTTATATAATAAATAATTAACTAGTATATGTTTTGTGTAAATGCGGGCAAACGTCTGATTCGGGGAGGTCAGAACTGGTTGTTGCGGGGAGATGATGATATGTTTCTCGATTCCTCTCGATGCAGGCATTGAGGCATGTGTCTCAAGGGTCTCTTCTTACAACTATTTATTAGTTCTGTATTTCACGGGCTTAGATTAAGCATGTATGTAATAAGATCATACTCTTTGATAGAGGTAGTTTTTATATGAACTGCTTGAATAACAAAAAAGAGCCTTTGACAGTCATAATTCGATTTTTGATTTTTATACTACACCCAACCTTAAACACAGTGTAATGCAAAAATCATCAGTATCTGAAATCGTCAGATACTGTTCGATAACAAAATTATTGACATTACTGCATACCTTGCCCAAAGATCCCAAAATAACTCAATTAAAAACAAGGAAAAAAATTAAAAACCTAGAATACCGTGACATTCAAATTCCTCAGCGAACAAATTCCAAGAAAAAACATTCGCTTAAAACAAGGCATAATTAACGATTTAAATATAAAGAGAACTGTGTTCATTACAATAATTAACTTAATTAACTTCGTTTCTTTACTGTTAATAAGCTTCACTTGTTTTTGGGAAACAATTAAACCCCTATTTTTGTACAGAACTATATTTTTTGCACACTTTGCCTTAACAGCTTGTTTGTTTTATTGCCTATAATATTTAATACTGCGCTTACAAGTTTGATGTATTGTACTGCATAACACACAAAATTCCGTACTGTAGAAATTTAAGCGGTCGCCACGGCCTTCTACTACGCTGTGTTGTGGGTGACAAACCCCAGATGGAACAACGCACGAGATACACAAGCTGTTGTTCTGAGTCTGAATCTTCTTTGTGTCCGTTCATAAATGTTTATAAAGTCTCCATACAGTATACATTCAGACATAGTAAAAAAAAACAAGAATTCTTCAACTATTTCAAGTGATAAACTTATAAAAAGAAAACTTCTTCCATTTTTGGAATCAGTCAAAAATAATCAATTTTATCACACGTAGGTAGATATATCACAAATAGAGAATACGAAAGACCTCAACAGGTAACGTCAACTGGGGTATGAGTTTTGTCTATTCAAACAGCGGAAACACCAAGCGACTTCAAAACTACAAATAAAAATTCATATTTTATGCTTGAAAGGCTCTGTTGTCCGACTCGCAGGCTACAAACAACTGTTCTAAAACCTGAAAGCCTACGTTGCAGCTCAAAGGGCTACGTTGTTTGAATATCGTAGTAGTGTTGTTTGTAAGAAAAAGTCAAATCTAAAAATATATCCGCATTTCAATAGAATGAAAACTAATCCTACTAATATTATAATCGTAAACGCGAAAGTTTGTAAGTATGGATGGATGTTTGTTACTCTTTCACGCAAAAACTATAAGGTATAAGGTAGGATTATGCGATCGGGGGCGTTTAAAATTTGGCACAGTTAAAGTTGATATGGTGAAGGAATGCAGGAAGTAAAAAAAAAGAACTATGGTCAAAATTCGACCACTGAGCGTTTATATAACCACTAGTCTATATTAAAACGGACAAAAAAGGGGCCAAAATGCGTTAGTTACGCGTTATACAATGAACTTCTTTGAACTTCCTATCGGTACTAACAAAAGTTCGAAACATCAGTGCTATCTTCTGCCCCTGTCATTGCTTGCAACTTGGCTAGGGGGGCCATCTCATCACAACCCTTTTGTGTTAAATTAAATAACTGCTCATGCTTAGTATAGTTAAATATTAAAAGTATGAACATCCATACAAAGTTACTTTCACTATATAAAGACTACCTTTTCGGTATATCGAAGTAAAATTCAAATATATTGACGCAAGTGCAGCTGCTGTAGTTAGTCAACAACTTGCCGGTCGACTATATTGTATGGTACAAGTCACAAGCTCATAACATTTCAGATACATGTTTTATGGGTAGAAAATCTTCTTGTACTTTACGTCGCAAAATGTAAACAGCATTGTTTCTTCTTTTAAGGCCCCTAAATAAAAATGGAAATGTGCCCTTAAATGAGAACTTAATATACTGCTGAATATCGAATATAGGTCTTTTGGAAAAAAAGGGATATAAGACAACAACCTTTTAAAATGTATACGCCTAAACAGCCTAAACGCTAACTTAACTTTAGTCTATCCTATCTTATGAGACATTTTAAACAAATCGCATAAGATAGAATAAACTAAATAGCAAAAATCTTTTTGCTTTAATGTTATTTTCAATTAGTCTAATTTTATCAAGTGTTTTTTTTTTCTTTTCTGTCATTTTTATAGTTAAGTAGCCTATCTTCATTTACTATCGGTAGAACAACAGTTAAGTAGTACAAACAACTGTACGCTGCTCGCTACATCTTACATTTTGAGCCACAAAGTAACATCTGGACTAGAACGTAGGGCCAAATGTTTGGATATTTAAAGTTTAATAGGGACCCGAACGTACGTAATGGCTGTAGGTACCCCAATATCGGTTGCTACCTCACTAATTACTTACGGTATGTGCACATAGATCTTACTCGTATCTGGTTAATGACAGCGCTAAGATAAAACGAGGCATTTTGACTGGTGGCTGGATTAAGGTCACTTGCGCTGAGCTAAATGGGAGAAAATATACTTTCTGAAT
The DNA here is from genome assembly GCA_949125395.1 of Diaphora mendica. Classification (NCBI taxonomy): domain Eukaryota; kingdom Metazoa; phylum Arthropoda; class Insecta; order Lepidoptera; family Erebidae; genus Diaphora; species Diaphora mendica. The sequence goes on from OX421316.1 coordinate 25,977,621, forward strand.
GCTAATATTTCATAGCAGGTACCGTCAATAGCGATATATGTCCAATGACACCTAAAACCGAAACTAATGAGTATAACATACAATGAGTCAGACAAATAAATCGAAGAGTTTATAGCTAGCTTTTACCCGAGGTGCTGTTATTTCTTTTTTATGGTATGGGGCAAACGAACAGAGGTATCTCCTGATGGTAAGCGATTACCGCCGCCCATGGACACCCGCAACACCATAGGCGTCACAAGTGCGTTATCGGCCTTTGGGGGATGGAGGAAGGGCTTGGGGTATAGGCCTCCGGTATCCCCACTCACTCGGTGAAACACAGCGCAAGCGCTGTTTCACACCGGGTTTCTGTGAGGCCGTGGTATCACTCCGGTCGAGCCGGCCCATTCATGCCGAAGTGTGGCTCTCCCACGTTAGTTTGTTTGTTTGAGTTTCGATTTTGTAAATTTTTCCTTGATAAAATATCGCGTACGTGGGAATCTAGAGCACAATCAATATCTGTGTCAAGTTTTATCCAGATCTGTATAATCAAGGACAATAATCAAGGAATACAATCAATCAATAAATCAATCTGGTATAATCAAGGAACAAACATCCATTTATCCAAACAAAAGTTTAGCATTCAAAATATTAACAATTATGTCGGTTGTCGCTTTAAAAAGTCTCCTATCTCCTTTGTCAAGAATATAGTACCTGTATGCCAAACATTAAAATTCAGTCCAGTGACGAGAAAGTGTAACAAACTGACAAACAAATTCACGTTTGCATTTATACGTCATAAAATCATTACTCGACAGAAGATACAATTTTTCAAATGTTTCACCATAAATATCAGTAACAAACAAGTTGTACCCATTTCTCAAGATGTCTAAATTCAACTAATTCCCAAATCCAGGGTAACTCAAAACCATAGATACAATATATATTGTTCACGGACGATTTTATTATTTTCATGATAAATGGGCCGTCAGGACTTAATAACAATTAATTAATAAACCCGTCAGTCGTATCGAAGAGAGCCGCGACTATACAAAGGGTAGTTGGCTAACGAACGAAATCTGATTTTAGGTAAATTGATACTGTATTCAGCTTAGGGATTGGTGCCAGTGAAAGCGGATTATTTGCATAATGACACAACTTATGCAGGATATTATAATCGCACAAATTTGTATAGCAGTACATTTTGTTGTGTCATGTTTATTTGTATTCTAAATCCTCTGTAAATTTTTTAGATGCAATCCGTGAAAACGTTGAATTTGATGTTGCATATCAAACTGATCATATTCTGTAGCTGTTTGTTTTCCTAACTGAAGGGAACAAATAAAAATAAATGAATCATAATCTCAGCCGGAAGAAGTCAGCCTCTCCCAAGGCTCTCCACAACAACTTGGTCCTGTGCTGCCCTCATATAACGCGACGTTCACCACGTAGTTGGACGAACCTGTAAAGAGCCTAATACGCTTCATTTTCCGGTACCGGCGATTTTTAGTGAATTTGGTTCTTTTGCAGATCTCCATATTCCTGATTCGAAAAAAAAAGAATATGATAATGAGAATGTCCGAGTCCTCTCTATTGCTCCTTGAGTGTCTTAAGCCTGATGAAAAGGCCCATTGTGAACAGGTTATGTTTTTCTGGGGTACTTTCTTCCTAGCTGATACCTGAGTCTTTTACGACAGACTAATTTCTAAAAAAACCATATGGTTTAGTCGATTACAACAAAACAAGCTCCGGAAAAGTGATAAGTCGTGAATAAAAAAGTAACTTAATTGGTTGCATTTTTTTACTAAAATACACACATCAAAAGTGTCTAGGGATCAACATATGTGTCTTGGGATAAACATATATTTTTGCAATAACTTTTCTCCTGATTGATATTAATTAAAATTTTCTTTAAGGATTCATCAAATAAAGTGTTTTCGTTTGTCACAGTAACGATAAACCAAGTCACCTTTGCATTAATAAAGAAATTTGCCATTTTCCTAATAAAGGGATTTTTGACATTTGAACCACTAACATTAAAGTTCGAAAAAAAGACTGAAATAACAGTTTTCTTTAAAATTTTATTAGGTAACTTAAACAATTAATAATCCGTGTTTCTACCGCGAACACTAACAACACAAGAATCGGTTTGGCATACTCAAAATGAGTTCATCCAAATCACGCTGTGGAATGGCCGCCCATGTTCGTTGCAACAACAAAAAAAGGTCTTCTTGCGACTGGATACCCTCCATATTCGGCAGAGCTCTTCTCTGTAGCATATCCCATGCATGCTCAATCGGGTTCAAGTCTGGCGACTGAGCAGGCCAGGGCCAAAGCCACATCTCAATCTCAAGAAATCCGCATAAAAATGCTTGATCCCTAGACACTTTTGATGTGTGTATCTAAAAACGGAATCTGAAAGTTATTATATTCCATGATGGTAATGGACATGCTTATGTTATTTCAAGAACTAGAATAATGAAGTCAATTAGTTGATTTTTTTACAAAATTTGGAATTAAAAAATTCAATGATCGTATTACACGTGAAAATTGTGTGTGGATTTTGTAAGAAAACAATCCGCTCACAAATATCCATACTGAATATTATAAATTTGAAAGTATCTCTGTCTGTCTTTCTGTTACACTTTTACGGCTAAAGCGCTGCACCAATTTAAATGAAATTTGGAGATACTTTGATTTTTGAGGAAAGATATATGCCACTGTTTACTAGTCACATAAAAAAAATATGTAATACATTACTATATATTGGACATCGTTATCCCTTATGTTGTGTTTCTTTAATAAGAGAGCACGTAAAGATGTCGGTCCTGCATCTAATCTCTCCCCGGTCGTGTTGGTTAACCGTCCCATCGGATTATGAGAGAGAGGGAACAGAGAGTGCACCTGTGTTTGCGCACACACTTGTGCACTATAATATCTCCTGCGTAGTTGGCTGGTCTCCGTTGAGACTGGCCACAGTGGCCGTAATCGGCAAGCAGAACATCATCACTTCTTATAAGAAACGCTAACAGTATAACCATACACCAGAGATCCTTGAAACGAAGCAGAGGACGGGAAAGGTGTTAAGTAACATAATTAATTTTTATATCCGTTATCCATCGATCTAGCAACACAGACAGTGTTTTCTTTCACAATGAAATAAAAAGGTAGTAGGATTAAATACTTGAAGATACCGTTTGGTGACGAATTGAGAAAACGGAGTCTCGCCACTCCTATTGAAGTGAAAACTTCTTTAGGCGGGCTGAGCACTTTTTGGGTTAACAAAAATCATGGAACTCGAGTCATCGCCACCGAACGCTTTCCATGAGCTATATATATACTGTTTACATATATGTACTTTTAAGGTGCACAAAAAGCGTGAAACTCGCGTCATTGTCACCGCACGCATTCACAAGTTACTTAGTTATAACTTCTATCGACTGTCCCCAAAGACTGCTTCTTTTTTTATCCAGTTGATGTCGTAATGGTCATAGGGGTATAGTGAGAGGCCTATGTCCAATGAACTATTGAGGTCTTTTTGTGGTGATGATAATAAAATTAATACAATTTAAAAATATATCTGCCATCCTTGAAATGCTCATATTCCTTCCATCATATATCTACTTCTACTTATAATAAAAATGTAACAGGTCCAATTCTGTACATTAAAGATATTTAGAAATTTTTTTTTTTGAAGGGCTCTCTATAATCGATACTGAACCCAAAACTGTAATTTTTTTCATTTTTGTATGTCTGTCTGTCCGTCTGTCTGTCTGTTTGTCCGTCTGTCTGTCTGTCTGTCTGTATCTTGGCCACGCATCACGTCGAAACTACTGAACGGATTGAAATGAAACTTGGCATGATTTGAGTTCATACTATGAGGTAGGACATAGGATAGTTTTTATCCCGAAATTCAGCACGGTATCCTGGAGAGAGGGGATGAAAGTCAAAATATGTACTTGGTTGTAATTCAATAACACATAGTCCGATTTCATTCATTCTTTTTTTGCTAGAAAGAATAAAAATAAAAGATAACGGGAAAAGTGTTTTTTTTTTGTCCGCGACTGTACACTGCCTGTGGGAAGCTGAGACAGATATGTAAATATGGCGGTACGAAGTTCGCCGGGTCAGCTAGTTGAACATAAATTGAATATTCGTTCTCAAATTAGTCTTAGAAAACATTGCCCTATGGCAAAAGAATGTCCTCGATAAATTTACTATCAAACACTGAAATAATTTTTCAAATCTAACCAGCGGTTCCTGAGATTAGCGCGTTCAAACAAACAAACAAACTCTTCAGCTTTATATATTAGTAAAGATATATTTCATATCTAGAAGAAGTTATATGACAAATAGAAAAGGGAATCCTTTTAAGAATCGGTTTTTAATCTTTAATAGAATTTTTAATTTATAAAGATACCCAACATCCTATGTATACAAAGTTACTTTAACTTTTGTGTACTCTATGGAAAGCTAATTTCATTATTTGTTAATCATTATAGATCTAGGTAGGCAATTGTCGTTTTGAAGTAATGAAGATTTTAAGTTAAGACAAGGGCAATCTAAGAGTCGATCGTTGGGATTTCGAGGGTTGACTGGGTCCTAATACCGAATAACAGTACTCTGTTAGTTCGAATACGACCTAAAGGTACCAACCCTTGAGAGTCACACTAAAAAAGCAAAGGTCCGAAACTCGTCAATTAAAATTCTGTTATAAATTATATTATTGACTGCCTCGGTGGCGTAGTGGTAGCGTATGCGACTGCTGTGTGAGGTGTCGGGTTTGATTTTAGAGCACTCAACTGCCACTACGGGATAAGCTCGGTGTCCTGAGCATGGATATTTACCGGGACCTCAAACCACGGAAGTACATCGAGAGCATCACTAAGGCGGCCTCGCGGAAACTTGGCGTACTGAACAGGGTGAGACAGTTCTTCGCGCCCGAGCATTTGTGTTTTCTTTAAAAGACCCAGGTTCGCTCGTGCGTGGAGTACTTTTCTCACCTTTGTGATGGATCTGCGCAGTATTTGCTTGGTGGTTTCGATCGGTCGCAGCGGCGAGCAGTCCGCCTTATCAACAGTCCTGAAGCCACCGAGCTCCTTGGACCTCTGCAGCTGCGTAGAGATATCGCCTCTATAGCAGTCCTCTACCGCCTGTATCATGGGGAATATTCTGAAGAACTCTAAAAAGAACTACTCTTCCAACTGGTCCCCCCTTCTCCCTTCCTCTGCAGAACAACACCTTGGAAAACACCGCCTCAGAGTCTTAGAAATACGATCTCGAACCTACGAAAACTACGGTTTGGTTCTTCCTTCCTGTGCCGAGCAGTTAAAAACTGGAACTCACTACCAGCGCAGGCAGCGCACGTTTTTCCTTTCCACTATGATCCCAAGTCCTTTAAGTGGGGCGTGAAAGTTATTGGTGCGTGAAAAAGCATCTCACTAAGTCGTCATAGTGTGGGACGCAATACTGCATTGTCTGCTTTCGCAGTGAGTATGGTTGCTCGCACTGTTGGATTCGGCTTGTGATTTCCATCAGACTGACCAGAGTCACTTTGGCAGCCTCAAGTAAAAAAAAAGTACTATTTTATTATTGCCTTTTTTTGTTTTGCCATCTTTTGCCAAAATATAGAGTTTTAGCGGATTTGATACACGTGAGTATGGTGCCCATAGTAAAAAAATGAACTGCAACTTTAATCGTCTTTCCTTGGGCTTTGTTATTATTGTTGTAATATTGTGACAGCAAAAATACAGGTATGACAATCCGCAAGCTACACGGGGTGACGTCACTATCCAGTTACCACTTGTAGCAACATAACATGAAATGATGGAAACATTTTCAGTCACCATTCTATTTAAAACAATGTAAAATGCATTTAAATTGTTATTTTGTGCGCATAATCAAACAAAATATTTGAATTTAAATATATGATAACGTAAAACTTTATTGTTCTATCGAATTCACAAAGGGAATAATGGTGGTTGGGAGTTATTATTTCATACTACTGATAACACTGAAACGTGCTATGTCAGTGTTTTTCTGTATGTCGTTATCTTCGTTACACGCATAAGTCGGTCTCGTTCAGTGCTAGTGTATACAGCTATTCTCAAATATTTATTTGTATTTATAGTATATAACAAAATGATTTGTTGTTCTATTCGGAACTGTAAGAGCAGAGCTATAAAAGGCTGTACAATAATTTTTTTGATTAAAAAATTATTGTACAGCTTAAGTGCTTGTAAGCTGTAAGTATTGTAAGCTTTCTCTTTTAGAAGCATTTGCTTCTAAAAGAGAAAGCTCTTCTTACTACATAATCAATCGAACCCCTTCCAGAACTTTGAAAGGTGAAACACCCTTTTAAAGAATTGATTAATATAATACAATCATCTCTACATTTTAGGTATAGGCTACGGAAATTAGTACGATAACCGATATGCATGCAGGTCGAGCCGGCAAGAAAAAAAAACGGCCCCACTTTCAGCTTCGTGAGTACCCATTCCTTTCTAAGTAAATGTTAGACTACCGACCTTCGATCAAATATATTATAGACTAGCTGTTGCCCGTGGCTCCGCCCGCGTGAATGTCGATTTTCGCGGCAAATAGTAACCTGTATAAGCTATATTACTGTAAAGTTTCATCCAAATCCGTTCAGAAGTTTTAGCGTGAAAGAGTAACAAACACACACACTCACACACATTTTGTGTTTTGTTTCTGGTAAATTATCATAACTATTAAGTTATATGTTTGTTTATATTAAAAATTATAACTCCTAATTCAAGTATTTTAAACTTAAAATTGATCTTTTACATTTTTATTATACGATAAAAAAGTAATCATATAACGTACCTATTGTAAAGTATCTTTAAGAAACTGTTTAAGAACTACCAGATGTGGATGTTGTGTTAGTTACATTGAGATGATAATTTTAGGAACTGGTCACACACACTTTTTTGGAAATATAAATACAATGTAGATTATTTATATATTATTTATTAACTTTATGCATTAAGAATGTACATCGGCGGACTTAATGCCCAGAGCATTCTCTTCCAGTCGACCTTCGGGTGGTGGAGAAATCTTATAAGGCAGGTGTGTGAAATCTTATATACATAAGAAGTCCGTTCAAATTTACAATAATCACATCATATTCAACGTTATACATACAAACATACATATATAATTAGATATACATATACAGATTACGTATACATAAATACAACATTTATACACTAAATAATGGAAAAAAAAACTTCGTTTAAAAAAACCGACTTAAAAACTAAAAAGTATCAAATAACTTGTATATGCTACCTATTCATAGGTTTGAAGTCGGTGCCAAGCCAAATGTAATAGTAGGTACCACACTCGCTATATTTCGAGACGAACGTCAACGACGTCACCGACTCTTCGGTTGTTTCGTTCTACGCGAAGAGCAGCTATCCCGCTCAAGGTCACGCCATATCAGGAGATATGGTGGCCATGGGACCACATGAGGAGCATACCCTTTCGAATACAAAAATCATTTTCAAAATCGTTCGGTAAGTGCTCGCTGATTGCACTGTAGGCGAATAGGTAACCATTTTAACTGGGAACGCAAAGCAGACACATGGTCATACTTTCGAATATTGAAAATAAATCGAATGCAGTTATTAAGAAGACGGTCAAGCTTGTTAAGGAGGTCTGCATTCAGGTCGAAGTAACACACATCACCATAGTACATTCAGTGTTCCGCAAACTTTTTGGGTTCAAGGTACATCTAGGAAGATTAAAAATTTTGGAGGTACACCATAATTAAAAAATATTTTTAAGTAATAAAAAACAATGTTTCTTATTAGTCACAAAACTATATTTTTATTTTACACTTTAATTGAGCATAGGCGGTCTCATCTCTCGTCGATCGTCTTGAGGCGTTCCCTTTTTTTAACCGACTTCCAAAAAGGAGGAGGTCCTATGTTCCACTGTATGTATTTTTTTTTTTATTTTTTTTATATGTATGTTCACCGATTACTCCGTCAGTTGTGGACCGATTTTGAAATTTTTTTTTTGTATTCGACAGGGTATGCTTCCGTGGTGGTCCCATTGCCAGCATATCAGGATCCGATGATGGGATCCCAGGGAAATCGAGGGAAACCCTCATTTTTTATAGGCACATACTATGTTTTTCGTATATTTTCTGAAGTTACACCGGTATTTGCGTCTGGTTGTCATCATTTTATGATGATGAGCTGATGATGTAAGGTATCACTCCTTAACGGTTAGGAGTTGGAGGATAAATCTTTAAATATCATATGTATATAAGTTACCTTTAGTCGTATTCTTACAAATTATTTAGGTAAGCTGATGATGGAAGGTGGAAGGTACAACTCCTCAACGGTTAGGAGTTGGAGAATAATTCTTTCAATTTCATACGTATCTAAAGACCTTCAGTCGTATACTTTCAAGCTATTTAGGTGAGCTGATGATAGGAGATTAAACTCTTCAACAGTTAGGGATTAGAGGATGATTTTAATATTACACGTACCTTAATTTGTATTCTTGATGATGAAATTTGATGAAATAATTCAACTTACTACTTACCTACGATTGTTTGCACTAAAAACTGTAAAATAAAAACTTTTTATAAAAAAAAAAACCGATTTCCAAAAACATCCAACGAAAACTCTCTGTCAAAAAACACTTAAAAGCGTAAAATAAACTGGTTCTTCATAAATTGCCTATACCTAATTCTTTATTCATTTAAATAGTAGTATTATAATGGGTGCTAGGTACCTAAAATCTGTTTGAAGTCGGTGCTAAGCCAAAAAGAATACAAACGAACAATTACAAAAGTCTAAGCGATAGTCACTTGGCACCGACTTCAAACAGATTTTAGGTACCTAGCACCCATTATAATATAATAATAATAAATAATAATAAAAGCCTTTATTCGCTGACCTTTTAACTTACATGCTATTCTTATAAAACAGTAGTATTCTTAAATCTAATTTACCTAGCAAAATATAAGAATAAATTTATTTATTAGCAACCACTTTGGTCAGGTTGTCTGTCGACATAGGCCTCCCCCAATTGTTTCCACGTCTCTCTATCCTTGGCAGACCTTCTCCATCCTTTTGGTAAATCGTCCTCCCATCTTCTGATTTGACCTCCTCGTTGTCTTTTCCCGTTCCTCGGATACCACTCTATTACATCCTTAGTCCATTTTTCTTTGTTAGTCCTCATTAAATGTCCAGTCCAGTTCCATTTAAGTTTTCTTATTTTTTGTAACACGTCGCTGACCTTTGTTCTTTTTCTTATTTTCGAAATTGTCCATCGATCCCGTAGTTTTATGTTAAGCATGCTTCTTTCCATGCTGCGTTGACAAACTGCTAGTTTTTGGTTGTTTTTGCTCGTCACAGGCCAAGTTTGACATCCATAAGTAAGACATGGTAGAATACATGTGTTCTATAATTTGCTTTTCATTTCCATGGGAATTGTTTCATTTTTAACTATTTCTTTTAGAGACCAATACCGTTTCCAAGTGTTGCATATTCTTCTATCTATTTCTTTAGAATACTGGTCTTTTATTGAAATAAGTTGTCCTAAATATATATATTTATCTACATATTCTATAGTTTCTTGTCCTATTACTATATTTTCTTTTACGGCATTCGTCATCACTTTAGTTTTCACTGGGTTCATTGATAAACCTGCTTTCCTGCTTTCAACATCTAATTGTTGTAGCATAGTTTGTAGTATGCTTGGTTTCTCAGCGAATACTACTATGTCGTCGGCAAATCTTAAATGGTTTAGGTTCAATCCGTTAATATTGATTCCGAAATGTCCCCAGTCTAAGTTCCTGAATATATTTTCTAAGACTGCTGTGAAGAGTTTTGGGGAAAGTGGATCGCCTTGCCTAACGCCTTTTTGAACTCTAAATTCTTCGCCTTGTTGTTCTAGTTGGACTGTTGCTGTGGTGTTTTTGTAAATTTCTTTAACGATTTTTATGTACTTTCCTTCTACTCCTTGGTTTTCTAGCGTTTTCCAGATATAGGTATGACTCAGCGAATCAAAAGCCTTATTGTAATCGACGAATGCCATATAATACAGTTGTCCATATTCATTGAGCTTTTCAGTTACTTGCTTCACAACATGAATATGGTCGATGGTAGAATAATCGGCGCGAAATCCAGCTTGTTCCCTTGCTTGGTTTTCCTCCAGGTGCTTCGATATTCGTCCGAGTATTATTTTAGAAAACACTTTATATAAATTGGACATAAGGCTTATAGGTCTATAATTATTTATTTCATTTTTGTCACCTTTTTTGTGTAGTAGGGTGATGGTTGATTTAGTCCATTGAATGGGTATTTGTTCAGTTGCTACTACTTCATTAAAAAGATGGGTCACATATTTGGATATCGCAGGTAAAGATTGTTTTAGTAGTTCGTTGGATATTTTATCGTCTCCAGGAGCTTTTCCACTTTTTTGTGATTTTATAGCCTTTGTGACCTCAGATTCTAGTATACATGGTATTTCTTCTTCTTCGTAAGCTTCCTTTTCTTTTTCTTCTGGCGTTGTTCTGTCTGTCTCCGTGTATAAGTTTTTGTAAAAATCTGTCGCTACTTTTGCTATTGATAGTCTCTTTGTCGTAATTTTCTCGTTTTTCTTCTTATTTTTAGTTCTCATGTTGGGTATCCATTGTGTATATTCTTTTAACTGTTTTATACCTCTCTTAATTCCGCCTGTTCTTTCTATTTGTTCTTTCAAAACATCCAGTCTTTCTGCTTTTTTATGTTTTCTTATTGTTTCTTGAATTTTCTTGCTAATACTTGCGATGTTTTGTTTGTTATCTTTTCGTTTGTCTAACATTTCATTTCTCTCTGCCATCAATTTTAATGCTTCTTCTCCTAACTTATTTTTCTTAATTTTTTCGTACTCGATTTGTTTATATTTATAAGTTCCTTTTCCAAAAAATTATACTTCTCTTGCAATGTTTCAGTATCTTTCATTCGATTTAATGTTGTCCCTAGGTCATTCAATATATTTTGTGGTATCAGTGATGTTATTGTCTTGTTCATGGTTGAGTGTATAATATGTTTTCTTGATTTGTTGTTTCTGTCTTGTATAACTCCTCTTACCATTCTATGATCTGTGTTAAAATTTAACTTATTAAGTACTTCAATGTCATTAAATATATGTTTTTCTCTGCTAAGTATGAAATCAATTTCATTTCTGTTCATGCCATTCGGTGCCAACCATGTCCACTTTCTCGACTTTCGTTTTTTGAAGAAACTATTCATTATTTTAAAATTGTAAGCGAAACAAAAATCTATTAGTCTTTGTCCGTTGTCATTTCTGTCACCACTACTGTATTCTCCTAAGACAAATTCATCTTTGTTTGATTTCCTACCAACCTTGGCGTTAAAGTCTCCCATGATAATTATGTTCTTCTTTTGCATCAACTCTGTCATGTCTTCGTAGAATTTATCTTTCTCTAATTTTGTATCTTGTTCTGTGGGTGCATGTACTTGAATAATAGACCATGGTTGCTTAGATTCTGTTAATTGAATTTTAAGTACGGCGATTCTATCTGATATTCCGTGGAAGCTAATTATTTTATCTTTTAAATATTTTTGTACTAGGAATCCCATTCCATATGTACCTTTTTGTTTACCATAGGAATAAAAAATGTATTTATCATATTCTCTTATTTCTTCTCCTATTCTTCTTACTTCACAAAGACCTATGATATCCCACTTTATAGATTTTATAGCTTCTTCCAATTCTCGTAGTCTGCTGTCCGACATTAACGTTCTAACGTTTAACGTTGCAATGTATATATTATTGTTTTTTCTATTTTGATGTAGGAATGTATTTCTATGGGGGGGTGGTGGTCGTGCAACCCCACGGGGACCAGCCGGATTGGGGTTATTATAACCACCACATTATAATACTACTATTTAAATGAATAAAGAATTAGGTATAGGCAATTTATGAAGAACCAGTTTATTTTACGCTTTTAAGTGTTTTTTGACAGAGAGTTTTCGTTGGATGTTTTTGGAAGTCGGTTTTTTTTTTGGCAGAGAGTTTTCGTTGGATGTTTTTTTGGAAGTCGGTTTTTGTTTTTTACTGTGGTAAGAGTTAAAAATCCTAATCCACATAACTTTAAAATTTTCTTATCTAGTTTTATGGTTAGGCAGATTTAGACAAAATAAAAAGATCTCAGAAATTACAGAATAAAAAATAAAAAGTCCTCAGAAATCAGAACAGACTTGTCTATAAGTAAATTCTGAAAGCTGCAGCACTTTGAATAGGAAGGGAAGAATAGAAATAGGGCGAAAATTTTCAGGAAAGGAAGAATAAGAATAGGGCGAAAATGTTCAGGAAGGAAATAATAGAAATAAAGCGAAAATATTCAGGAAAAGGTAGAATAGAATTAGGGCGAAAATGTTCAGGAAGGGAATAATAGGAATACGGTGAAAATGTTCAGGAAGAGAAGAATAGAAATGGAGTGAAAATATCCAGGAAGGGTAGAATAAAAATAAACTTCGTACCGCCATATTTACATATCTGTCTCAGCTGGTCTCAGCTTCCTACAGGCAGTGTACAGTCGCGGACAAAGAAAAAGACTTTTCCCGTTATTAAAAAAAAAATTAAATTAAATTTTTTTTTTAAAAAATCTATGTCCTACCTCGTAGTATGAACTCAAATCGTGCCAAGTTTCATTTTAATCCATTCAGTAGTTTCAGCGTGATGCGCGGCCAAGATACAGACAGACGTCGCGGACAAAAAAAAAGACTTTGCCCGCTATCTTTAAATTTTTCTTATACACAAACCTTGTCCTAACAATAAGGTCCTACATATAAAAAAAGAATCATTTAATTTGGTGCAGCCGATCGGAAGTTATGCGCGTACATACATTTCGGCGATACATTTTTATATAAATAGATATGTTGATACTGAATTTTAAAAATATTATCTAATATCTTTACAATTTTTATTTGCATTCTAAACAGTGACAACCAACAAAATATGTCAATACAATGTCAATTTCTGAATGAACCAACAATAACAACCATCAAAATAATAATATTAAAATACGCGATAATAATATATAAATAATATGTGGTGTCTATTTAAAACCCTTAATTTCATTCGTGTAATAATATATGATGCCTATTTAAAACCCTTAATTTAATAAGTGCTTCAATTTGACAGTCAAAAGTTTGACAGGAAAGTTGGTAGAACAGTTTTTAAGGGCAAAAGGAAATTGTTGTTTTTATTATCTTCCCCGCAATTTTTCCATATTTTCTCACCGTTTAAACCTTCCCTGAACCACGGCAAACATTTTAAAACCTAAATCAGCTAAATCGGCCCGGCGGTTCTCGAGTTTTAGCGAGACAAACGAACAGCAATTCATTTTTAGGGTTCCGTGCGAAAGGCAAAAAACGGAACCCTTATAGATTCGTCATGTCTGTCTGTCTGTCCGTCCGTATGTCACAGCCACTTTTTTCCGAAACTATAAAACCTATAATGTTGAAATTTGGTAAGTAGATGTATTCTGTGAACCGCATTAAGATTTTCACACAAAAATAGAAAAAAAACAATAAATTATAAGGGTCCCCATACTTAGAACTGAAACTCAAAAATTTTTTTTTCATCAAACCCATACGTGTGGGTGTGGGTAGGTCTTCGAAAATGATATTGAGGTTTCTAATATCATACTTTTCTAAACTGATTAGTTCGCGCGAGAGACACTTCCAAAGTGGTAAAATGTGTGTGTCCCCCCCCCCCCCCTGTAACTTCTAAAATAAGAGAATGATAAATCTAAAAGAAATATATGATTTACATTACCATGCAAACTTCCAACGAAAATTGGTTTGAACGAAATCTAGTAATTAGTTTTTTTTAATACGTCATAAATCGTAAACTGCAATTTACCTTTCATTCAATCAACACAAATATAAAAATAAAATAAAAACTGTATTATGCTACTTGCTGCTGCGGAACCCTTCATGGGCGAGTCCGACTCGCACTTGGCCGCTTTTTATAGGATATAAGAGAAGAAAAAGATATACAAATTGTTTTGTCAACTTTGCAAGTTTTTTCTAGTAATCTATTACTGTAAAACCAGCAAATTAAATACAGTCTACTGAAAAGTCGTCTTCCTTCATACATTTGGACCTTGCTCCTTTACAATGACCATTTAACGTTATTATGGTATTTTAGTTTTTGGTTCAGAATCGATTAGAGCGTCCTCCCAAAAAAAATCTAAATTTCTCTAATGTACAGAATTAATGTTTTTTTTTTATTATACCTACTTTAAAAATTAATCATATATAGATTACTCGTATATAGGATAGGTACATCCTACTGTGAAGTTAGTGTTACTTAATTCCAATAGATGTCGCTGTTAAGTTTAGAAACAATTTTCAAAAAAAATTTCATTGCTTCAGTAACGATTAGAGAGCCCTCCCGATAAAACATCAAAATTTCTTTAATGTACAGAATTGATCTGTTACATCACATTTTTATTATACGTTCAAAAGAAAATCATATTACGTACCTATTGTAAAGTTAGTTACTTGATTCCAAGAGATGTCGCTGTTTTAAGCAAAGAAACTGACAAACTCAACGTCTACAGATTTAATAAACGTGATATATGTATAAATAGATCACGGAACAATATTTAAAGTACTTGCTGTCTAGCAAAAAAAGAATGAATGAAATCACGTGTTATTGAATTACAACCAAGTACATATTTTGACTTTCATCCCTTCTCTCCAGGAAACCGTGCTGAATTTATGGATAGAGAGATTTCGATAAATCAAATACTTAATGCTACACCGAATTATACGTAATACGTTCTACGATTATTCCACGATATATTAATCAAAGTGTTATTAATTACGCATGGCTGGCAATAGATGTCACGACATGTTGTTTTACGTAATGATAAATTCTTTATAAATTTTTTTTCCAATAGATAGAGAGATTGTGATAAATTAAATACTTTATGCTACAATCTTCAGAGTATCTCCTTTCTAACAAAAAAAGAATTATTGCAATCGGACTACTCGTTAATGAATTACAATTAATTACACATTTTGACTTTCATCTCCCCTCCCAAGGAAACCGTCCGGAATTTCGGAATAAAAAGTATCCTATGTCCTACCTCGGAGTATGAACTCAAATCATGCCAAGTTTCATTTGAATCCATTAATATCAGGATCCATAATCAGGATCAAAACTTATGTATTCAAATTATTTACTGAATTTTAATTATTGACTAAATTAAGTAGGTTGTAAAATCTCCCCAAAAGTATAAAGTTTGAGAACCAGCGATAGTGATGATGACGTCATTCGTGCTGTATCTTGGAATGTCATGCAACCTGTATTTTTATATCATTATGACAGCTTTGTTTATTCGTTGTCAAGACGCCCGGCGTTGGTAACGCGCATGCGTATGGCGAGTGAACCGCCCGACTTCTATACAACCTTTATTCCCTCCTTTAAGCCCCTTACAACCCTTTTTTCGCATTAAAAAGTAGCCTATGTCCTTTCTCAGGCTCTAGACTATCTGTGTACCAAATTTCATTGAAATTGGTGCAGCGGTCTGGCCGTGAAAGCAAGACAGACAGACAGAGTTACTTTCGCATTTATAATATATAATGGATCTATACATGTTTGTTTGTATATGTATGTATGTTGAAATAAATAGGTGTATGCATAATTTTGAATTTGTTGTAACCTTGGCACATTTTAACTGACTTCTTAACTATGTAACCTCTGCACGCCTGCCTTATAAGATTTCTACAACACCCGAAGGTTGACTGGTAGAGAATGCCCTGGGCATTTAGTTCGCCGATGTACATACATATTTAGTGCATAAATTTAATGATTAAATAATTTCGTTAAATAGTTTTAATAAATAAATTCTCTGGCAAGTAGTCAATAGTTATTTAGCTATATATGTCTAAAATTTAGATAATTTAATCTGTCCCTTTCTATCTAATATAAAACCACACATGTGTGACTGGGTGCGACAATCTCATTTAACGCGGTCGTACCAAGAATAAAGTTTGAAGGGACCCTCGGCCCAAACGTTAAAGCTCGGAGTGGGTAACTAAAAACATATCGACTCTTATTTAGTTTATTGGATGGGTTCGTAAGCAAACTTAGTTTGGGATAACAGAAGGCCCTCTTCTTGATCTTATTATGTTTTATCAAAAATGTGTATAGGATCCATTTTTTGGACCGATTTCTATTCGGTTTTATAAGACGCTTTTTATAGTGATAATACACGGCTTCTAAATAGAAAAGGAGCATCAGGGTTGGTATGGTAATAAACCGTAGGTGGCCCGAGGTACGTCGGGGATCCAGGGATTTCCTTTCGAGGGTACACCTGGTTCCCCGGCTTCTAGTACCCGATGCTGTGTGCCGGTTCAAGTCCGACATAGTCGGTGGTATCCGAGGGGATTTCCGCACAAAAAAGGGCTGGATATAATGTAATGGAAGTGGGTGGTTGGTGGATGGGCAAAACCCGTCAGTTCATAATATAAAACAGTAAAAAAATTAAAAACAAAACACATACTTTTTTATTTACATACACATATTTAGCAAAATGAGAATTGTCTGATTTAACTATTGTATCATAGATTAACTACTATTTTGTACGGTAGACGGCTGACGTGAATAAAACTGACAGTATTTAATATTAAGGCCGTTTAAACTTTTCAGAGAATGTCAACAAGAAAAAAAGTCATTAGTATGCACATCGATAAACTAATAAAAAAATATGTGTTTTTTGTTCAAGAACTTTAAAAAAAACTTACCGCTTCAATCAATCCTTCTAAAATTCCATACTTATCTGGAACATTGAATTGAAAATTCTGATTTAATAAATTCTTAAGTAGTAGAGCCACGCTGATTTCAGCACGAAGGGGTCGGCTCGACCGGGGCGGTACTACCCTCGCACAGAAGATAAACCTATAAAAAAACCGACTTCCAAAAAACATCCAACGAGAACTCTCTGCCAAAAAAACACTTAAAAGCGTAAAATAAGGTTCTGGTTGGTTTGGCTGGCTGGTTTCTCATAAATTGCCTATACCTAATTCTTTATTCATTTAAATAGTAGTATTATAATGTGTACCTAGAATCTGTTTGAAGTCGGTGCCAAGTGACTATCGCTTAGACTTTTGTAATTGTTCGTATGTATTCTTTTTGGCTTAGCACCGACTTCAAACAGATTTTAGGTACCTAGCACACATTATAATACTACTATTTAAATGAATAAAGAATTAGGTATAGGCAATTTATGAAGAACCAGTTTATTTTACGCTTTTAAGTGTTTTTTTGGCAGAGAGTTTTCGTTGGATGTTTTTTGGAAGTCGGTTTTTTTTATAAAAAGTTTTTATTTTTCAGTTTTTAGTGCAAACAATCGTAGGTAAGAAGTAAGCTGAACTATTTCATCAAATTTCATCATCAAGAATACAAATTAAGGTCTATACGTACGTGTAATATTAAAATCATCCTCTAATCCCTAACTGTTGAAGAGTTTAACCTTCTATCATCAGCTCACCTAAATAGCTTGAAAGTATACGACTGAAGGTCTTTAGATACGTATGAAATTGAAAGAATTATCCTCCAACTCCTAACCGTTAAGGAGTTGTACCTTCCACCTTCCATCATCAGCTTACCTAAATAATTTAAAAGAATACGACTAAAGGTAACATATGTACATATGATATTTAAAGATTTATCCTCCAACTCCTAACCGTTAAGGAGTTGTACCTTACATCATCAGCTCATCATCATAAAATGATGACTACTAGACGGAAATACCGGTGTAACTTCAGAAAATATACGAAAAACATAGTATGTGCCTATAAAAAATGAGGGTTTCCCTTGATTTCCCTGGGATCCCATCATCAGATCCTGATATGCTGTCAATGTGACTACCTCGGAAGCATATTTATTTATTTATTTATTTATAACTTTATGCACTATAGTACATCGGCGGACTTAATGCCCTAGGCATTCTCTACCAGTCAACCTTTGGGTGGTGTAGATATCTTGTGAGGTAGGCGCACATAAAGTACATACATACTTAAATAGCTAAAAATGCATTACAAAGCATTACATACATAAGTCCTTATATAAATACAACAAATACACAAACTCTATATATATACAAATACTTAAACACTATAACTTTATATAATATTAAATTACATAAATAATAAAATAAATAAAATATTTACTATAGATACGTACACTAAGAGTATTGGAGAAAACGATGGTATGCTATCGTTTCAATGACTCTGTCATGTCATTGAGAAGGAGGTCATGTACCTTCTTTTTAAACGTGAAACGGTTTGTGGACATCCTGATTTCAAGCGGGAGCGCATTCCAGAGTAGAACTGCTTGAACGAAGAACGAAGAGTTGACGAAGTCAGAATTATGGGATGGACATAGAAGAAGCAGATTATTTTCTGAGCGAAGATTTCTGTTGTGATTGGAGCACAGGAAACGGATGTAGGGATCAAAATAAGTTGGAGAGGATGGGGAGGTGAGAAATGAGAACAAAGCGGTCAGAGCTCGCTGATTGCGGCGCTGGCGAATGGGTAACCAATTCAGTTCGGAGCGTAAAGCAGACACGTGGTCATACTTGCGAAGATTGAATATGAACCGAATGCAGTTATTAAGAAGACGGTCTAGTTTGTTAAGGAGATCTGCATTCAGGTCGAAATAACATACATCACCATAGTCGATCAACGGGATGATCAAGGATTGCATAAGCGTGATTTTGGTTTTAGTGGGCAGGAAATTCTTAAGGCGATAAAGTGTTCGCATGTTTCCAGTTACCTTTTGACTTACGTGAGTGAGCATATCCTTTCGAATACAAAAAAAAAAGTCTAAATCGGTCCACAACTGACGGAGTAATCGGTAAACATACATAAAAAAAAAAAAAAAAACATACAGTGGAACATAGAACCTCCTCCTTTTTGGAAGTCGGTTAAAAATGATAGCATTCGTGCTGTCGTGTTTCGTTGGTGAGTGCGAGACCGGAGGCCCAATGATCTTTAAAGCATCACTAGGCCGCCATGGTGTGGGTCATCATGCTTCATTGTTGCATTGTCTGCATTCGCAATGAGTAAGGTGACCACCACTTTTGGATTCTGTTTATGTTTTTCATCAGGCAGAGTCAAGTCACTTTGGTAAGCCCATACATAAAAAATGTAGTTAGGAAAGTGTATGTAATGGGAAAAGTCGTCACTTAACCGTTCTTACTGCGCTGAGTGTTCGATTTCCACGTGGGACCACATTTTCTGAGATCCACAAATTGTTGTACCGAGTCTGCGTATTCTTTATATCGATTTCATTAATGTTTTTTTAAGTTTTTTTACACGTCATATATGTATGTAGTGCAGGGAGTTATCTTTTATAAAAATAAAACATCTGATGTACCTAGTTAGCAAGTTTCTTTACCGCTGCAACTAAAATACATATTATACATACATAAGTACATACATAACATATATATACACACATCAAAAGTGTCTAGGGATCAACATATGTGTCTAGGGATCAACATATATTTTTGCAATAACTTTTCTCCTGATTGATATTAATTAAAATTTTCTTTAAGGATTCATCAAATAAAGTGTTTTCGTTTGTCACAGTAACGATAAACCAAGTCACCTTTGCATTAATAAAGAAATTTGCCATTTTCCTAATAAAGGGATTTTTGACATTTGAACCACTAACATTAAAGTTCGAAAAAAAGACTGAAATAACAGTTTTCTTTAAAATTTTATTAGGTAACTTAAACAATTAATAATCCGTGTTTCTACCGCGAACACTAACAACACAAGAATCGGTTTGGCATACTCAAAATGAGTTCATCCAAATCACGCTGTGGAATGGCCGCCCATGTTCGTTGCAACAACAAAAAAAGGTCTTCTTGCTACTGGATACCCTCCATATTCGGCAGAGCTCTTCTCTGTAGCATATCCCATGCATGCTCAATCGGGTTCAAGTCTAGCGACTGAGCAGGCCAGGGCCAAAGCCACATCTCAATCTCAAGAAATCCGCATAAAAATGCTTGATCCCTAGACACTTTTGATGTGTGTATTTTATACAATCTAAATCTCGGCACCGGTTCCAACGATTTTCCTGAAATTCAGTAATCAGAGGGTTTCGGAGGCGATAAATCGATTTTGCTAGGATTCAATCGAAAATTTACCGAAAAAGAAACCATCCAGGTACTTGCAACAAAAAGGAAATCGCTGTCTCGCTTATAATCTATACTATCTATACTAATATTATAAATGCGAAAGTTTGTATGAATGGATGATTGTTACTCTTTCACGCAAAAACTAATAAACGGATTTGCATGAAACTTTACAGTAATATAGCTTATACATCAGAATAACACATAGGCTACTATTTGCCGCGATAACCGACATATACGCGGGCGGAGCCGCGGGTAACAACTAGTCCTACTAATATTATAAACGTGAAAGCTTGTAAGTATGGATGGATGGATGGATGTTTGTTACTCTTTCACGCAAAAACTACTGAACGGATTTGGATGAATCTTTACAGTAATATAGCTTATACATCAGAATAACACATAGGCTACTATTTGCCGCGATAACCGACATATACGTGGGCGGAGCCGCGGGCAACCGCTAGTACTTAATATATCAGAAACCAACTACCGCCGACGTAATATTTCCATCGCATATTCTGGTATCATTAAACATCCTAATAAAACAACCACCGTACAACAATTAGTCACAAGTCAAGAGACAGGTACACTCAGACACATTAATTATACAACAGACTTGGTAATCACGACAATTACTTACAACTGTCACATTAATAACGCATTTGTTTTAACTGACTGTAAGACGACAATTTCTATCGGTATCGGTATCTTTTCTTTCCTCTTTTTTTATTCTTTAAAAAGCCAACTATATAACACATCTATACAAATAAATAAAATTGGAGTGTCTCTTGGTAATATAAAAAAAAAAGAAATACCAAACAACTTGAGAACCTCCTCCTTTTGGAAGTCGGTTAAAAATAACCGCTTTTTACTGAATGCATAAGTATGTATACACGGTACATATACCATAATAACATTTTTCACAATTTTTGTCTGTCTGTCGGCCTGTATGTCTGTCTGTCTGTTTGTTCCGGCTAATCTCTGGAACAGCTGGACCGATTTTGACGGGACTTCACTGGCAGATAGCTGATGATATAAGGAGTAACTTAGGCTTAACTTTACTTTTTTAGACTAACTTTGCCCTGCGGCGTTATATGCGGTTATTGTTGTACCGCGAGGAACACCGCAGGATTCAGCTAGTTAGGAATATAAGTCCTATGTCGCGGGGGACTTTACAAACATACATGAAACGGACACCAAAAACACCCAGACTCAGAACAACAATTTGTGGATCACACAAAGTATTGTCCCATGTGGGATTTGAACCCTTAACACTTCGTGTAGAATCAGCGGCGTGGCGACCGCTTACACCACTAGGCTAACCGTGCAGTATAAAGCCAAAAGGAAGTGTAAAAGTTTTGAAAGTCAATGTAATTATGTTTATGATTTTGATTTTGATATATGTGTTTCACATTCTATACAATAAGTAGCGCTTGAACTTCTGAACCGATTTTATTGAATGAGGTGTCAATAGATTCGTAATGATGGCTCAGATGGGCGAGATAAATTTTATCAAAAGTTTTGTACTAGTGGGGTTATAGTATTTTAAACTTTTTTATGTGATATAAAGACTTTTCTTATTAAATCATCATCATTAACAGTCATTAATAATAAACTGCTGGACGCAGTCTGTCCTTACAAAGAAGATTTTTTCACGCTTTCCAAACAGGTTGGTAGAGAGTTGGTTGCAAATTTTCTTCTATATGCAGTGATGTGACGCTGAACGCGAAGATATTCCTATTAAAAGTACCTAATAAAAGTCTTTCCTATACAAGTCTTACAACAGTAAAATTTTAACAAAAATATAAACCGACTTCAAGGTTTGAGTCGATTTCTCTTGGATGTCATCATCAGATCTTAGTGTTCTTATCATGGTACCACCGTTGGGATATCTTCTTTCCATTAAAAAAAGAATCATCCAAATCGGTTTATAAACGACGAAGTTATCCGCGAACACACATATTATTTTTATATACGGTCGAATTGAGAACCTCCTACTTTTTTAAAGTCGGTTAAAAATGTGGTAGAAGAAGTTATAGATAGAGGCTACAGTGGAAAGAGCTATGCTGTGACACATTTGGGTAGGACAGGAATGACGACACCCTGACAAAAAAGGTTGTTACGCTCACGTGTTACTTCAGTTGTATGTGTCATCAGATACCTACCTCGTCTGCGTGTCTCATCCTCGCCCCGCATAAAAAAGGTGCACTATAAAGATGATTATATCCAAATACGTGTATATTTATAGAAAAACTAGCTGAACCCCGCGGTGTTACCCGCGATACGACAATAACCGCGGGCAAAACCGCGGGTCGAAGCTAGTCTAAAATAATCACAAATTTTAACAAAAAAAAACCGACTTCAATCTGGACCAAATTTAAATGCGACCACACGGGAATATTGAGTTATTCGTTAATTTGTCGCGCACATACTTAATGCAAATGGAAGACTTATATGGTTTTCTCATGGATGACATGTCAGAACTTGACCAAATTGAAATGGGACCACATGGGAAGCACCAGCTTTCAAATAAAAAAAGAATCATCAAAATCGGTTCACCCAGTCGAAAGTTATGAGGTAACAAACATTAAAAAAAAAACAGTCGAATTGAGAACCTTCTCCTTTTTTTGAAGTCAGTTAAAAAGTAGCCTAATTTACTCCTTATATCATCAGTTACCTATCAGTTGGAGTCCGTCAAAATCGGTCCAGTCGTTCCAGAGATTAGCTGGAACTAACAGACAGACAAAAATTTTAAAAAATGTTATTTTGGTATTTGTACCGTGTATACATACATATGCATTAAGTAAAAAGCGGTTATTTTAATATTACAAACAGACACTCCAATTTCATTTATTTGTATAGATTACACCAGGACGCATTAAAAATGATTGTGTTTACAACACAATATATATGCAAGGCGAATCAAATTCGTGATCTCTCTACGCCTCTGCTTATCAGTTATATAGTCACTAACATATATATATACAGTAGACAGTTTTATGTTAGTGACCAATATCAGTATATCACTTTGGCAAATTAAGTCCAGTTTTATGACGTCATAGTTCTCATAGTCGGGTTTGCGGAAATACTTCGAATACATTAAACTCTTAAAGAACACCAAGTCACTGCTGAGGGCACATTCAAAAGCTCACAGTAATCAAAAGTTGGTAATGAAGTCTCGTATATTTCCTTACCCGTCTGTCCGCGGCAGAAACTTATACATTTACATATAATTTCAATTTCGTATTTACATTATTTCGTATTCAGTTGGAGTCTGAACCCATAGCGAATAATTGCAGGACATTGGCCATCCACAGACATATTTCCCTTAAGGAATTTTTAATCTGTGTCCACAAGACTTTTTGCGTTTAAGCTGTGGGTAGTTGTAGATATGATTTTACAGGAAGAAATTTCAGTGCCTTATTCAGTGCTTGGTAATCTAATTGTAGAATTTGTATTGCGTTTAGATATTATTTTGCCTTTTAGTATTTTTTTACTTTACCGTGAACTATTATTGTATTGTAAAGAATAACCCGATTTGGGAATAAAATAGTTATCATGATTTTCATACGTTCTGCGTAAACAACATCCTAACGTACATTTTTATAGTCATTTCATAGTCAAATTTTAAACACAACTAAGGTTGTCTGACCTCTTGTAATAGATCTATGGCTTATTAGACCTTAAGAGCATATAATGACTATTTTTTTTTTTATTTATTAATTACAAATGTGATACATGTAGGTACATCTTAATTGATTTGGCCAAACTGCATGACAGTTTGTTGGCGAATACTGTGCGCTCATTTTACAATTTTAAATATGTTTTATGGGACACACATTGTCGCGAGAGACACTTCCAAAGTGGTAACACTTTGGAAGTGTCTCTCGCGTAAACTATTCAGTTTAGAAAAAAATGATATTAGAAACCTCAATATCATTTTCGAAGACCTATCCATAGATCACGTATGGGTTTGAAGAAAAAAAAAAAAATTTTTGAGTTTCAGTTCTAAGTATGGGGACCCCCAAAATTTATTGTTTTTTTTTTTATATTTCTGTGAAAATCTTAATGCGGTTCACAGTTCTTAATACTTACCAAGTTTCAACATTATAGGTCTTATAGTTTCGGAATAAAGTGGCTGTGACATACGGACGGACAGACAGACGGACGGACAGACAGACAGACAGACATGACGAATCTATAAGGGTTCCGTTTTTTGCCTTTGGCACGGAACCCTAAAAAATGGACACAGAGAAGTCCCAGACTCAGAACAATAATTTATGGATCACACAACGTGTTGTCCTAGAGAACAGCGTGACGACCGCTCAAACCACTATGCCATACGTGCAATCCAAGTTAGGTCACAAGTTATCACACGGTCAATTTCTTTTTTATTACCATCTTTAATACTTTGGTCTAAATATCGAAAATCTGACCCAAATATAACGAAAACACTTTACAAAAAGAACCACAGCATTAATAATTACGACCAACTAGGCAAAGTTCGATTCGTCTCGAAGATTAATTGTTCGAATCGCTCCCCATTGTCCACCGACGTTGTTGACGCTCTGGGACCCTTTTATGAAATTCACGAACCATTGTTTTGGCCGGATTTATAAAAAAAAGTTGATAAAAAAGTTGTAGCTGAACGAACGTCCGTAGCCCGCAAAACAACATCAGCTGAGACCTGCGCTTTATTCTATGAGTTTCAGAAACCCTAATACCGTCCAACACATTTTTTCAACGGCAAAATAAAAATTGTAATCGTAATAACGAGGTCAGTTTTTTGTTTTTCGTCGGTCATTTAAAACTTTCATTAGTGAATTCGCGCGCTTAAAATTTTTCAATTTATTCCCTCTTGAGCGCCGGATCGCTTGTGAGTTTCTGCAACGGTGCAACTACAAAATAAACAAAGCTAACTTTTAAACCTGGTAGTGTTTCACACCTTGCTTTGTAATGGTAACGAATATAAACCTATTTATAGGGCATTCTATGTTTACGCAAACGTCTATTCAGACTTTCAGTTTTCAAGTTCGAGTACTAGTCCTTTCCAATTCGTCGCATTTATTGATTATTATGAATATTTGAGTTAAACTTCTACTGAATAAAAAAATACATGTTCCATCCTTGTTTTAATTTTTCGTTACACGTGTCGCTCTTAGCACTCGATTGTTTTCTTTCAATTCATTGGTTTCATCTATTAGATTGGTTTTTGTAATTCGAATCTTAGGCTAGTCCTGTATCTTCTATATATATAAAAATGAATCGTCGAAATGTTGATCGTCGATTTTTTTTTATATGTTCGTTATTGTTAGGACAAGGTTTGTGTACAAGAAAAATTAAAAAATAACGGGAAAGTCATTTTTATTTGTCCGAAGCTGAGACAGATATGTAAATATGGTGGTACGAAGTCAAATACAAATACATCAATTTATTTATGAAATATTTTTGTTATTACAAGTGAAAAAAATCTTTCCTATAAACTAATAAAATGTAAAGATACAGCTGTCACTCTACCACAAGTCGATAAAGTTTCGGTGCGTTGTTGAAAAAATCACCATACAGGCGAAACGTCGAGGTGGATACGTGGATATTGGGCTGCGTATAAGTTGCCCAATTTGTTATGTTAAAGCTCGCCGGACCCTCGTCCGCTCAACAGAACGAGAGATGCGATGGATCAAACTAAAAATATACAGCCTTTCTACAAGAAGCTATGAACGAACGTACAATTTATGAACTACGTTACAGCATTGACAAAATAGTATATAAAAAATCACAAAGCCGAAACTATTCTTTTGGGTCTGTGTGTAAAATAAATAGCCTGGACCAAACCAAGGCCTGAACCATATATAATTTTTCATTTATTTTATTTTCTCAAAACATTTACATCATTAGCAAAAATAGGATATTTTACTATGGGGTTCAGACTCTCAGTAAGTGGATCGCAGAGGAGTTAGTCATTCTCATCAGCCTATCGCAGTCCACTGCTGGACATAGGCCTCTCCAATTGCGCGCCACTTGGTTCGATCCTCGGCTTCTCGCATCCAGCTCCTGCCAGCCGTCTTGCACAGATCATCACTCCACCTGGCCTGTGGACGTCCTACACTGCGTTTGCCGAGACGCGGTCTCCACTCAAGAACCCGTTTACCCCAACGGTAATCAGTTCTGCGGCTAATATGGCCAGAGGAGTTAGATTTTCTTTTAATTATATTTTCTAAAAACAACTACTCATATTTCAATTTTCATCAGATCCTGATAAACCTTCAGGTAGTTATCTATTATTCTATAACACTATTAAGCAAATTAAAGTTGCGGATAAGTATGTGTAAATCTGACAAAATATATGTATCCATCCAAAACTTGCGAAACCAAAATCTGTAGTTATTTTACAGAAAAGTTAGTATATCAAGGACTTTATCCGCAAGACGTGAAATTGGCCCTTAAACTCAAAAAGTAAATAAAATTAAACGATGCATGTAGTACAGTAACTTAGACACCGACTCCACATTTTCCTACTTCCTTGACGACATCAAACCTACCGTATTCCGAATCCTACTAACCCATCCCTCATACATAGTGCCCCCTAGAGGGTACACCTGCTTTGTTTAGTGCGGTCGGCTCTGATCAGCTTACTTTCAACAAGCCCCGTGATCGATGTGCTAAAAACCCGACCTTCAAATTTTACGTATGTAATCTTCATAAACATGGCAGTATTTCTCTTGTAATAATATGTAGGAGGAATTTTGAAGGTTTTTGATTCATTCACTACTGAATTCTCAACGATATATATATATTTATTACATACTTTTTATCTGTCTATAACTCATTTTATAGATAAATAGAAACCAAAAGACCAGACACCGACTCCAAAAATAAGAATAATTGTAAAGAAATAAATATATAATTATATCTTTACTTTTTCATGCATTTATGTTTTAGAATATTTTATGTTTGAAGTCGGTAATTATTTTTTATTAAAGTTTGTTTATTTAGTTCTTTCTCATAATCTATTAGGTGTTTGCCTGACATGTACTTGCAGTTATTTAATATAAAAAATACCAATTTTCTTCGACCGGTGCAGTCATTTCAGTGTTATTTGATTTAACTATTACAAATAATATTTTTATATTTACAGAAATAATTATTACACTTTTATAACCATTACTCATTCTTCATCATTGTCTTGAACGTTTTTATACATTTTGTATCAACAAGGTAGGTACGTACGACAAACGCAAATATTTATCCAAAGGGACCTAGATCTTCCAAAAATAGTTGATATAACAGAATTGACAAATTAATTGAGGATGGAACAGTTTACATAAGGCCAGCGTCTTTGGACCACAAGTTAAATGTAGGTAGTGGGGCAAAATTAATCAAGCTGTGATCCGACACATTATCTCAGTTTGGATGGCTTGAACCCTTACGATTTGGAGCCATTAGAAACGCAGAAACCCATAAGTCAGGAATAGGCGGGCAAACGAGCAGACGTATCGCCTGATGGGAAGCGATTACCTCCGCCCATGGACACCTGCAACACCAGAAGCGTCACAAGTGCGTTATATATAGACTGGCATTCTTAAAAAATATTTTTTGTACGATTTAGCACAATTTTATCTGAATTACACGTTAACTTTACAGGTTTTGTTAATAACCAGCTGACCCACGCAAATTTGTCTGCATCTATTGCTCGGCTCCTATTGGTTGTTTCGTGATCTTGTATAGCTATAAGCTTTTCTCGATAAATGGGCTATCTAACACTAAAAGAACTGTTGAAATTGGTCCAGCGGTTTAAGCGTGATGCCATGACCAAGGCAAATAGGTATTAAATTTTAGATGTATAGATGCATGGTATTACATAGATACTTGTCTAGTGTTACAGGTATAAGTATTTTTTTTCTTTCCCAGCATTGACAGCGTCTATTTATTTCTTTAAACTAAGCCATTATGAATTCAAACACCCATTTTCAGTTGAAATAATTGCAAATTAAAAATAAATACGCAAAATCAATTGACATGTTTAAAACGCACCTTTCAAATCAAAAAATAACAAATGAAATGCTGATAATTCTAGAAATAGAATATTAATCTTTCTCGCTTATCTAATGGCCTTGCCTATCACAAGATCTGCTACAAGAGTTAATGCGGGGCCGACTTTAACGAGAATTGAACACAGTGTCCGACATGACTATCTTCGTCCTCGTTCGCTAAATGGCTTGTTTTAACAATTAGGTACGTAGATATTTAACATTTAACTACTAATATCACTAACTAGCTGACCCACGCAACCTCGTTTGCGTCTCCTATTGCCCGTAGCGTGATAATTTTCCCACAATTTTGAAACATTTTACATTGGTGCTCCGCTCCTATTGGTCGTAGCGTGATGATATATAGCCTATAGCCTTCCTCGATAAATGTACTATCAAACACTGAAAGATTTTTTTAAATCGGACCAGCGGTTTCTGAGATTAGCGCGTTCAAACAAACAAACTCTTCAGCTTTATATAATAGTAAAGAAGTAAAGATATCATTATCATCAGTCCATTGCAGTCCACTGCTGGACATGGGCCTCTTATAGGATATTTGAGTGCTTAGTCTAATTACAACAAAGAAGTTATGGACTAGGGGACAAACGAGCAGACGTATCACCTGATGGTAAGTGATTACCGCCGCCCATGGACATCCGCAACACCAGAGGCGTCACAAGTGCGTTGCCGGCCTTTGACGGATGGGGAGGGGGATGAGGAAAGGGTTTGGGGGTATGGGCCTCCTGTATCCTCACTCAGTCGGTGAAACACAGCGCAAGCGCTATTTTACACCGGTTTTCTGTGGTATCACTCCGGTCGAGCCGGCCCATTCATGCCGAAGCGTGGCACTGCCGCCGTAAAATAATTATCTCGACATTTTCCACGTCAGCTTAGCTGCTCTGAAATCAAGGTTGTTGCCTGTTTGTAGTTGTGTGTAGAAATCAAGTAGGTATATTCCTCTTTTCTTGTTAAAATTGTTTTTTTTTTCTGTTTAAACACGACTCTCGCACTAGGAAGAAATAGTCGCGGGGGACTTTACAAACATACATGAAACGGACACAATGAACACCTAAACTCAAAACAACAATTTGTGAATCTCACAAAGTATTGTCCCATATGGGGTTTGAACAACACTCAAAGCAGTAGAAAACGGCGTGGCGACCGCTTAAACCACAGCGCCATTCATGCAGTCGATTAATATCGAGATAACCCTCTTTGTGCACAAAATATATCTAAAACTTTCAGCATTACCACGTCACCAGTACTATTGTTCTAGCGAGAAAAATACATAGCCCGAACGGATACCGAAGTAATTCCATTAGTGTTCCGTTTTAACAACTGAGGCACAAACTTTGATACTGAATTTAAAAAGACACAAAGATAAAAAGGAAAGTATTCGCCAGTAACATCGTTCCTTTAGGAAACCCGCAAAACATTACGTAAAACTGTCGTTCTAGTCCCTGAGGTGTCGTCTGAGTGACAAATTTTCGTCGAAAAGCCCGAATTATTTCACGAGAATGTTCAGGGTCCGATCAATCAATCCGGGACCTCTGTGTGCACTATCAACGACCTCTGCTATGGAGTTTTTTGGTATGCCAATAATTAGTTGTCTTTATATAGTTTCGACGTAAAATAATGAAGATAAAGTAAGGGGATAGCGAATAGCTAATAAAGGGACTATACAATACGTTAGTGAGACCTAATGTTTACCGTGGGAGAGCCACGCTTCGGCATGAATGGGCCGGTTCGACCGGAGTGATACCACGGCCTCATAGAAAACCGGTGTGAAATACTTCTTGCGTTGTGTTTCACCGATTGAGTGAGGATACCGAAGGCCCATACTCCAACCTTACTCCCCCAATCCCCCCCCCCCATCCCATCAAGGGCCGGGAACGCACTTGTGACGCCTCTGGGGTTGCGGGTGTCCATGGGCGGCGGTAATCGCTTAACATCAGGTGTCTGCTCGTTTGACCGCCGGTTCCATAAAAAAAAAAATTGCTCGGTTCGAACTCGAACTGTACTTTTACGTGTATTACTTACACTATTTTTAACCGACTTCAAAAAAAGGAGGAGGTTCTCAATTCGACTGTATTTTTTTTATGTTTGTTACCTCATAACTTTCGACTGGGTGAACCGATTTTGATGATTCTTTTATTATTTGAAAACTGGTGCATCCTTTGTGGACCAAATTCAATTTGGTCGTTCTTGAAGTCGGTTTCTTTTTTGTTAAAATTTTGTATTATTTTAAGAGGATTTTGTTTGTTGTTAGCTACTGATTTACAGATAGGTAATTATCAGGTGCTATATATGAAGATTAGTCCACGTACTTGGAGACCATCAGCTCACCCATACCCACCTTGACACCATTCATGGTGACACCATGACCACCTTAAATAAAAATAAATAAAATAAGCCATTCTTTGGTTCCTTATCACCGAGTGAGTGGGCTTACCGGAGCGCAGAACCTCAATCCTCATGAAT
Source organism: Diaphora mendica (assembly GCA_949125395.1). Lineage (NCBI taxonomy): Eukaryota > Metazoa > Arthropoda > Insecta > Lepidoptera > Erebidae > Diaphora > Diaphora mendica. The sequence continues at coordinate 26,008,314 of OX421316.1, forward strand.
CCTGCGGAGGGGTGAAACTCATAGCGTGCCAAAGCACCCGTGGCTCTTGAGTTGCATATATCCATGAGCGGTGCTCGACACTTACAGTTGAGCTGTCTACTTGTTTGCATACATAACATAAACAACTATGATTACTTAAAAAATCTACATATCATAAAAACCTACATATCATAAAAAAACCCTTGAAGCTATTGCAGTCTCGGACCTGTTTGTCAAATAAAGACATATGGCATTATGTGTTTTTTACTCCATGTTACTTTTTGCATATTTATCCTCGTTTATCTGAAGACGTTTAAATTACGAAAGAGGTTAATGGTGACGGCCTGCTATGAAAGAAACCATTCACCATTTATTATGGGACACATACCCAACTTGACAAAAGATTAATTCATACCAACTTCAGAAAAATATTCAGTTTTTAGTACCTACATTGATGACAGATACATGCTTCTCTTATACCTAAACAGTTTTGTATTTGGTTAGTAGATTATACTAAGATTATACTTAAGGAAATATCTTATTTAGAGGTAGAGATTTTTGACTTTGGGGACCAATGGATCGGCCCTACTGAACGATATAACGCCTTCACAGAAAATTGATGTTATAGATATTGATTATTTTGTTCTGTTTCATCGAGTGAGTTAGATCTTATCCCCTCTGATTCTGGAGAGAGACCCCAAATGACTGCAACGTATTTAATTGTCTTGGTATATATCATATTAACCAATCGCCGTCCATTGCTGAACAAAGATCTCCCCCAAGGAGCACCAACTATTCCGGTCTTGGGCAGTCCGCATCCATCCGCTGCCAGCCACTTTCTTCAAATCGTCAGTCTATCGTACCGCAGGGTGCCTTATTTTGGTGTATATGATTGGTGGTAATCATATACCTTCAAGCGACCCGTCTGCTCCAATAAAAACCTCATAAAAAACAAAATACTCTCATCTCTCACCCATTTGTACACTTAAATCATTATCAATCTCAATTGTAACTCTAAAATAAACCAACACCACTTAACAGATTGCTTCAACCAAATAACACAATTGAAAACCTTATAATTCACCACAAGCCACAAAAATCACACGAATTAATTTTCGTGAAACAAAAGATTCAATTTCCCGGCTCCACCCCATCAGTATCCAAAACACGTAAAGCCGTCGCATTGCTTAATTTACAAATGTAATTAAACCGAGTAAAAAGGCGAAGGGTGATTTCTCACCACAAAAGGTAAGGGCACACAATACTTTGGCGAGAAATCCACTGATAAGTTAATCAGGGAAAAATAAGCGCTTGTGTGTGACTGGCCTTACAATAACAGCTGATTTTGTTACTTACTTTTATTTGTATTTCATTACTGTTTTATATTGTCTTGGCGAGTTTTTTGTTATATTAAAATGGGCGATATAAAACTATTCTTAGGGAAAATAAAATGTGAAACGAGAGTTTTACATATCAAGGAACCGACAAGAAAAAGTCATCATGCCTGGCGGACCGCGGTTCGGTGGTGGTTGTAGCAAAGTGATAAATATACCTATATGAAAACTTTGATTGTGCGATGCAGGATTAGTTATACCGTCAGAGATCATCAACAGACTATAGCAGTCCACTGCCGAATAGGCCTCTTCTTAGCAAAGAGCTTATAGCCTATACCACGCTGTCTAAACAAGTTGGTGTAGGGTTTGTGACAAGTTTTATTTCTCTTTGCAGGCTATTGTCTGCAGAGTTAGCTCTCTAGGTCAGCTCTTATATTACCAGCGAGTTGAATAGGGGTAGTAACACTTTCCAGGGATTTTTCCTTTCGAGGTTCCCCGGCTTCTAGTAGGTACCCGAGATGACGTGCGGTTTTTAGTCCGACATAGACAAATTGTAAGACACAAAAAAAAACAATTAAAACTTCATTACTTATCCGGGGGAACAAAGAGACCATTATATTATAACGTTCCAGTCAATCTACATGTATTATCCGGATATTAAAAAACCAAGGCGAGGTGTGCCAATCTATACTGAAGTAACAAAGGAAAGTAAAAAGGAAATTATCAACCCGATCTGAGCATTCTCGAGAACTTTTTACAATGTCGAACACAGGCATATCTTAATTTGGTATGATTTATAAAACATAGCGATTTTGTACGAAATTAGTTTTGAAAAATCGTGAACCCCTATAGCTATTGCATTCCAACTTTTTACCGGCCTACGTTGGAGTCAAAAGGAACTTTAGGCAATCTAGGCATGTTTATACCGTAGCGCCTAATCTGCTAAACCGATTTTAATTAATAAAGTGTCAATAGATACGTAATAATGGCCCGGGTGATATAGGTTTTACAAATTGTATCAAAGTTTTTATGAAGTCGTTGTTAGCTAATAAGGTTTAGTCTTGATGATATATGATATTTTTAATCTATTGCATAGCTTTTATCACGGCTTTTAGTGTTGCCACAGTGATGCGTGGTGGGATACAGCAAGTAACTTAAAACATATCATAACCTAAACAATGTCATTAAAATTGAAGAAAAGATTCGATATTCGTCACAAAAAAGCATTTTCAATGAAAATCAAACAAGGATCTGCACAAGTGGAGTAGAATATTATTAGAATATGGCTTAATAATAAAACATCTAAGAGATATTAAAAGAGACATTAAAGTGGTTTTATATTTCAAATTTATAGTTTTTCAACCATAAGTTTGGCGATGTGAAAACTATAACTTTTACGAGTTTGAAACACACATTTAAGTTCAAGAGAAGCCAATGCAGTTCAGTGCAGCATTCTGTCTGATAAACAATTTAAGATGGCTGCTACCAATACTTTTTTTAGTAATAAATGTTTTTTCCCTTCCTTAGTCTCTTTCTATCCACTGCTGAAGGAAGGCCTCCCTCAAAGAGCGTCTTCCATCCCGGTGTTAGGCAATCCGCTTCCTTAAGCCGAGTCTCCACAGAACAAAAGTTATCAACTTTTGTGTTGTCAACACGTGTTGGTGATAAAAGTTTCAGTAAAGCCGAGTCTCCACAGAACAAAAGTTGGCAACTTTTGTTTTGTCAACCTTTTTTTGTGTGGTCATATTTCGGTGGAGACGCGCCTTTACGCTGCCAGCCATTTATTTAATTTATTGAATATCCGAATACGGCGAAGCTAAAAGTTTTGGCCGTCTATGAATGTTTGTATGTTCCCACCGTACCCCTAAACTACTGGACCGATTTCAATGAATGGCGTGTCAATAGATAATCAAAGGTCGTGGGTTCAATTTCACTCAGGACCTGAGGATCCGAACGCCAGTGACGTTTTTATCTTTCGTAATAGGTGTCAAACAATTTTGCATAACGAATTCGACATTGCCAACATGAAAAAGAATATGGTCGGTTTTAAGAAAGCAGCGTTTCATAACATCTCATCACACCTGTGCGAATGAATAAAATAAGAAAACTCAACACGAATACCTTCCCACGCGGAATGTTTAAAATTTCACAGGCACAATTCACGAGGAAACTCAACGCTTAATCAAAAATAACGCACCAACAAAATTCAATAAAAGCGACTCATAAAACACGTTTAAATGAAAAATATTAAATTCCAGAAACGAAAAAAAAATGTACATTTTGTTCATTTGCGTGGGGTATAAACAATTTAATTATGAGAGGGCAAGGTTTGTGGGAAGACGGTGCGACTTTAAGATGCGCTCCGTGTTGAAAAATAGAATAAATCAGTTTTTTTATAATACATAATCAACATTTTATCATGTCCTCAGTGAGATATTCCGCTTGAGTGAACTCCTTTATTTCCTTAAGGTGCCTTAAATTATGCTGTTAAAAAGATATGTAAAAAAATATGGCGCACCGTCTACCCACCCGCCTTTATATTTTTTTCCCGCTTTATAGCATGGAAACGTCAAATATTATCCCAATTACAATTTGGTTGTGTTATACCAGCGTTTACATAAAACTCAAGTTAATTGAAAATTCAACAACGTCGTACAATTTTAATAGCCCTTTAATTTGAATGTCTCCTCAAATAAATATTGGGTTAAAATAAGAGTGCTATTTGATTTACGGGTTTTAGGGTTCCGTAGTTCTAATAAGCAAAATCGGTTGAAGATATCTGCTCCAAAAATGAGTTACAAGATCCCATCCGAACATACATGCATGCATACATTTATACATAAACATACATTGAAAGTTAATAAAAAGCTTGTAATAAAGAAAAAACTTGTAACCGCGCGGTATAAGTAATTTAAAATGTCATAATTGTTCATAAAGAAACTGCACCAAGGTTTGTCGGGCTATAAAAACTTCCACTATAACACAGACAAGTCAAACCAACAAGTTGGCTTCTGCAAATAACTCACCTGCTTTTGTTTTTTCACACTTTATTTAGTTTATGCGAAGAATTTCTCTTTTAGTTCTTTTTTCCGCATGTTGTTGAGAATTTTCTGTACGTTCTTAGGTACTAGACTACCGTAAAGTTAAAAGGAAAGGTAATATGCTTCACAGTCTATTTAAGTTTAAAGTTCCAACACAGCGCCTAACTACTGAACCAATTTTAATTAATAAGGTGTCCATAGATTCGTAATAATGGCCGAGGTAACATAGTGTATATAAAATCAAAAGGTTATACGTAGTCGGGTTATATTTTTTTAACTTATTAGGTTATTGCATAGCTTTTATCGCGGGTTTTGAGGCCTTTGAGCGCGGCGACCGAATCAAGAAATTCCGTAACACAAATAGAACCTGACACCCGAAGCTCGCACGGATCAAGACGAGCTGCTCCGAACGACAAATCAACGAATCGGTCTGACCCTGTCACGCACGACTCAGCGCCCTCTGTTGTTTTTTGTAGAGTTTTCGTATCTTTTTTGTTTTGTGTATTTTTTTATTACTTATTTAAAGAATACCTATTTACCACAATATCCAGGAAACATTCACAAAAAGACGACGACGCCCAGTTGAGATTTGAACTCGAGGTACCTTCGTCATCAATCATTCACCTACACCTTCCAGCCAATTACTCATTAGTACTAAATGTTAAAATTGTTGTTCTTATGTTACTTGATAAATTCTAATGGCCGGTAATTCCAAATAAACATTTGTTTGTTGTCAGTATGGCACCAATTATATAGATGGCGGTGTACTTCGAATGCGATGGAGCATTTGAAAAATAGTTAAGTATTTTTCATTCGGAAAACGTATTACAAATTAAAACATACAAGAAACCACATCTTCCAAGCCGGCTGGTCCCCGTGGAAGATCACGACCACAACCCTCCAGAGGAAAATCACAATATCCTGCATATAGCAACTTACAATGTTAGAACCCTATCGACTTATTCACGTCTACTGGAAGTAACAGAATCTTTAAAAAAACGTAAAGTACGACATCATTGGTCTCTCAGAGGTCAGAAAACTGGGTAACAAAATAGAGGAACATGATGAATTTATTTTTTTCCACATCGGAGAAACGCCAGCTTTATATGGAGTAGGCTTTATTATTAAAACACACTTGAAAAAATATATAAAAAGTTTCAACGGGCTGTCAGAAAGAGTCGCGCTGCTAAGGATGAATATCAATAAATTAGACTTGAGCATCATTCAAGCTTACGCCCCAACAGAGGCCTCGAAGGAAGAAGATCTAGAGCTTTTCTGCAACACTGTCGCTAAAGCCATGAGATTCTCAGGAAATAAAATAATAGTCATGGGTGACTTTAACGTCAAAATTGGACAACACATACCACATGAAACTATCACTGGAAACTATGGCTATGGGAATAGAAACTATAGAGGAGATAGACTCATCTATTTTGCGTACGAGAACAATCTAACCATTATGAACACTTTTTTCAAAAAAAAACAATAAACACTTGGACTTGGAAATCACCTGATAGCAATACCGGAAACGAATTGGACTATATTCTAACAAACCTGCCGAATAATATAGACAATGTACAGGTCTTAAACATCACCTTCGGACCACAGGCCTGTTAGGGCAACGCTTAATATACAGTCAAGGTCAAAAAATCGTAGCAAGTTTGGTCAATGCCTTCGATCCCAGTTGAAGAACGAAGAAGAAGTGCAAGCCTACACGGAATCGCTGAATAGTTGCTTAGAAAATCAGCTCAACTACTGAAATGACAGGGACACCGTTCAGAATTACTACGACAGAATAATAAAGGCTAAGGATAACAGCCTGAAAAAAGCACACGAGCTAACATCTAAGACAAACCAAAAGAAAAACCGAATAATATCAGCAACTACAAATGCATTAATCAGCAGAAGACAAAAAATACACAAGATAAAACCAAAATCAAGGGCTATGAAAAATGAACTAAAAGCACTTTATAAGCTTATAAGTAAACGAATTAGCCAGGACTATAAGACACACCGCACACAAACAATTGAGAAATGTCTACATGCCACAGGAAGCGCTAAGAAAGCGTATAAAGAATTGAGGACACATAAATCTTGGATTGAAGAGTTGAAAGGCAAAACTAACAACACACAAAAAAGAACAGAAATACTCGAAATAGCAACAGATTTCTACAAAAACCTTTATAGCTGCCCAGATCAACCAACATATAAATTACCGAATAGCATGGAAGGGACGAAAGCCACAATCAATGAAGACGAAGTGGCCAAAGGAATTAAAGGACTAAAAACAGATAAAAGCCCAAGGCCCGACGGGATCATGTCTCTAGCTAAGCCTTTAAGCAGACTGTTCAACATGATACTGAACTGCAGAAACACTCCACGTCAATGGTCAGAGTCGGAAATAATTCTGCTCTACAAAAAAGGAGACCCAAACAACATTAGTAATTATAGACCGATAAGCCTGCTACCTTCTATAATAGAGAAAAAAATTAAAGAAACCACAATAAAATTCCAACCCATTGAACAGGCGGGCTTCAGACGAGGTTTTTCCACGATTGACCACATGCAATCGCTGGAGATGTAATAGAAAAATTCCAAGAGTTCAACAGACCACTCTATGCTGTTTTTATTGATTATCAAAAAGCCTTTCATACTATACTCTACTCATCGATTTGGGAGGCTCTGCTCTCTCTAGAGGTATCATTGGATTACATACAAGTCCTAAAAAACATCTACGACAACAGCACTAGCAGAATCAAATTGGAGACCACTGAGCCGCCCATTCAAATTAAAAGAGGTGTAAGGCAAGGAGATCCAGTCTCACCAACAATCTTCATAACGGTGATAGAGTCCGTTTTCCGCCAACTGAACTGGGAGCAAGTCGGTATAAACATTAATGGATGTTGAGTCACCTCAGATTTGCAGATGACATAGTTTTGTTATCAGAAAGCACTAACCAACTGCAACTGATGATAAACTCTCTATATGAAGAAAGTCGCAAAGTAGGTTTGGAAATTAACCTAAATAAAACCAATATCATGACGAACCATACTAAAATATCTATATACCTCAATAATTTACCTTTAGCTTATGTAGATACGTACATTTAACGAGGAAAACAAATTTCATTCAACCAACAAAATAACGAACTCGAGGTAGAGAGGAGAGTCAACATCGCTTGAAAAAAGTTCTGGAGCCTTAAAGAAATTTTAAAAAGCGACATGTCCATAAGATTGAAAAGTAGAGTCATGAACACTTGCCTACTCCCCTCACTAATATACGGCTGCCAAAACCCGGAAGTTTACTAGAAAAATAAAAAATAAGATTATTACAACTCAAAGAAGCATGGAAAGAAGTACTTTAAAGCTTAAGAAGATCGAAAAAATACGCCATACTGTCATAAGACAGAAGACTAAAGTTATCGACTATTATATATATAACTATTACTCACAGGAGTTGAAATGGCGATGGGCTGGACATGTAGCCAGACTAACTGACAATCGCTGGACTGCAAGAACATCAGCATGGACAGGACCATTGGGCCAAAGAAAAAGGGGCAGACCGAATACACGTTGGGCAGACGATATTATTAAATTAGCAGGTACACACTGGATGCGAGTGGCAAAGGATAGAGAACACTGGTCATCTCTGGAGGAGGCCTTTACCCTCCGTTGAGAGGGGTTCTTGCAATAAATAAAAAAAAATACGAGTATTTAAAACAACATTAAAACTTAAATTTGATTTATTATGTTATTAGATATATACTTAGATAAAATAGATTTTGCATGTTGTGAATTGTCAACTTGTACTGTGGCAAGAAATTAAAGGCTTTTTTATTATTTTATTTTTCATTCAAAATATTATATATACTGCATAAATAAATAATTATAATTGCATAAGTTGATAAAAAATGCTATGCAATAACTTTATCGTGGCAGTCCCCGAGTGTCACACGTCTTTTTTTTCTTGTTAATCAGATTGATTTAATGTGCATATCGATTACTTAAGTATGTTAATTAGGATCGTCATAATTTGTTAATAGAAAACCCAAATTTCAAAAGTGAGAAATGATCTACATGTGATCCCCAATGAGCCAAAGCTTTTACTAATCATGGTAACTAGACTGCTGATAATGATACTTATAAATTTCTAAATAAATACATATTAGATTATGATTATATTGCAACTAATAAAGCTTCATCGCGTCATAAAAACCCGCCATTAGGTAATGAAAAAGGAGATGAATTAAATTTATCATAATTCGAATGTTTAGAAGGAAAGAGGCATTGGAAACCATCAAATAATTCCAATAGCCGTGCTCCCCTAAACGACGGCCCCAAAGTAATGAACATAAATATTTTAATTCTTCATCTCAGTTCAGTGTTGCAAACTAATAAAATAACTGATTGTGGCCAGCAGGAAAAATAAATTATTTGCTCTGACGTTACCTTTTTTGCTTTGATTACCATTTTGTAGATAGTAGTAAAGCATGTCTGTGGCTAAAAAAATGTTAAGCGTGGGTTCGTGCTGTTTTTGAATTTACTGCGAATTTATTTGTAATTAAAAATCTCAGTGACACCAAATACTGAAACTGGAAGTTGTTATAACCGTTCAATATAAGTCTTGTGTATTTTCGTGCATTTCGGATATCTTCAGAAACAAACATAACGGATAGCATTAGAACTTCTTGCTAGGACCTAGAGCATACAGTAAATTAAATAGGTATTATCATTTTGAATAAATTAAATCATCGAAGATGAAATCGTCTTTGGGAAAACGAAAACAAAACGCTCCAATTGTTTGTCGTCTGTCAGCGAGTATATAGCGAGGAGATCTTGTGTTATATAGTTCGGAACATATAAGTTAGTTAAAGCAACAATGTTGACTTGCCTTTGATTGAGTTTGACAGCTTGTAGCTTGTCCAAGCGCGTTTGTAATCTCAAAGGACTTGTACATTGTAATGAGTACATGGACCAATAGATTATACAACGCATAACAACATAGTGTCATACAATAATGACGAAATTATTTAAACACGATGTCAGGCTTAAGGTTTTAAGCATTTGTACGAGATTTTGACAACTAAAAGAAATGTAAAATAGTGGATATCTCTTCTCATCCGGTACGCTCTTGACAGAGCGGTCGTGATCGTTATTCAGTAGTAGCTTTAGGAGATGTGATGCGTTTCACGACGCCTCGCCACTGCTGCCTGTTCGAGGTCATCCTGCTACACTCGTTCACAGAACTTCCCACGGCAGACTTGATCTGGTCAGTCCAACGCGTAGGTGACCTTCCGCGGGGTCTAGTGCCTTCCACTCTTCCTTGAACGATAAGGCGCTCTATCGTCTATATATATACACCTTTTTCTTAAATTTTAAACACTAAAGGTAAGTTTAGACCACAAATTAAAAGTCTTTCAGCGGTGATGGAGCGAGCCGTGCTTGAAGTTTCTTTGAAGTATGAACTTTGGAATGAGGTCATCTTACAAAAAATAACTTTAGCGATGTAGCTTGTAAATTAAACAAGCCGAGCCGGCGTAGGACTGGCCATGTTAAAAGGATACATCTTGGATTAAAAACATCGTTAAACGGAGACTGTAAATCGAATGAAACGGTGACTTAAAGAGCTTGGTTGACATGAATTGAAAGTATCGAGAGTTTGGGTGCAAGAATATGATAAGTATGTCGGGTAAAGTAGAAAATTGTAAAAGATAGTTGTGTAATTAATTGATAATATTTTATAACCATAGATTAATAGTACATTATGATATAAGTGCGGTAAGTTGAAAATTACAACCGAGGCGATATTACTACAAGAAACAACAAGAAGAGCTACAAGAAAGCTGAGGCTGTAATTATATAAGCGCACGTATGTCATACAACGTTTTATAACATATTTGCGAGGAAATAAATAAAACTCGGACTTTCTTGATCGAATAAATATTTAATTACTTGTAAAAGCAGTTATAAATATTTGAACAATTTGTAAAATTGATTATTACGTTGCCAGTTGGCATTTTAAGCTTGTCAAGTTATTTTTCTAGTTAGTTATTATTATTAATTAAAATTTCACCAGTCTCTCTCTCACTCTCTTGAGCGAAAGTAGGAGAAACGAGACCACATAAAATGATGACCACTTTTCTGACATAAAAACTCTTTGCTAATATTTAAAAGAGTATTTTTCGAGCATCTTGATAAACCGTGAGTTTGACTTTATTAAAAAAAACGTGCGTTTTACATTACAATAACACACAAGTACGTAATGAGATACATTACGATATTGAAATTGGTGAAATAAGAGACCCTTTACGAGCAAATATGTTATAAATAAATATTACATAGATACTTTTTTTTACATAGCTACACATAACATAGGTCTACAAATGTATCGAGGGCACTACAAGCGCAAAAAGGCACAACTGGTGGTTTTAGACGATCTCAAAGGTAAGCCATGTGGGTTTCCACACGAAAAACAAGAAAAAGACCTACAAATGTTGAATTTTATTCTAGAAATACCTAGTTACTAGTAGTTACGTACAAAATACAATCTTTATATAATTTTATTGCTGAAATATTATCAAATCAAATTCTACATATGAGAAAATGAGTCACAATTTATCAATACTAATAATAGGTCTTTACCTATAAAATTGCCGTTTTGTATGCAATAAGTGAAAGTACTTATTTTGTCAAACTTTTTTATTTCTGTTATTCGAAATAATCACCCATGCAATTGACGCATCTTTGCCAACGCATTGGCAGTTTATTGATGCCCTTCTTGTAAAAATCAGCTGGACGGGAGGCAAACTCTTCAAAGGCATTTTGTACTGCCTCTCGGGAATTGAATTTTTTAACCCACTAAAAAGTTGTCTAAATTTTGGAAAAAGTAATAGTCGGTAGGTGCAAGGTCTGGTGAGTATGGCGGATGAGGGAGAGCTTCCAACCCCAGCTCTTGCAGCTGCTTCACGACATCGCGCGACCCCATACTGCGCAACAGACAGTCTCCAAGCTGCAAGAGCTGGGGTTGGTAGCTCTCCCTCATCCGCTCATCAATAAACTGCCAATGCGTTGGCAAAGATGCGTCGTTTGCATGGGTGATTACTTCGAATAACAGAAATAAAAAAGTTTGAAAAAATAAGTACTTTCACTTATTGCATACAAAACGGCAATTTCATAGGTAAAGACCTATTATTATAAACGCGAAAGTTTGTAAACATGGATGGATGGATGTTTGTTACTCTTTTACGCAAAAACTATTGAATGGATTTGGATGAAACTTTACAGTAATATAGCTTATACATCAGAATAACACATAGACTACTATTTGCCGCGATAACCGACATATACGCGGGCGGAGCCGCGGGCATCAATTAGTATTCAATAAATTGCTGGTAAGAAAAATTACGTACACGTTTATTGTAACATTCGTAGTCATGTCTACTGCTTAATAAAGGACGATGTAGGGTTAAGCCCTTATATTTGCCTTTATGTATATTTGGGGACAAAAGGCGACATGTGGCAAGCGGCTGAACATTTAAACATTTTATTATGAAACGAACGGATTTACAAAAGTTTTTTCGAAGACAGGATCTTTTATTTTTGCGTATTTTTATCCGTTTACGGTGGAAATGTGTTTTTAAGTATGTCTGTATCTATATCCGTGTGGTGACGCATTAAGAATACCTACCTCTATTCCTTTAATGAGTGTCGTAACGTCCGACTAAAGCCGGCCTTACCGGATAGGTCTACCTGTACAGCCTGCACAGGTATGCCTGCGCAGATAGGCCGGAGCGTGTGTGGGAATAAAACTGCACGGGTCTATTCCCACACACGCTCCGTGCAGGCTTTGCAGGTAGACCTCTCCGGTAGACAGTAGCGTGTATGGCCGGCTTAAGGCAGTAAACTACCTTTCTCTCTTCAGAAGTCAACTATTAAAAGCTGTTGATGTGAGCTTCTCTAAGAACCATGGTTTCACTCCTGTCTTCTTTTATGCACAGCTCGCCCTTATAAGGTCTCTCCCTCACATAATTGCGATGCGATGCGGCATGAAGTTCTTGCGGTACATTCGTGCCAGCTCGCAGATATTTGCGATGCGTTGCGAATTCGCAGTGTTATGTGTGGGAGCCCTAACATAATATCTTTACATATAATACAAGAAAAAGTATAAATAATATATAAGTATTAATTTTAGATAAAATTTAAAATAACAAACCAATTGACACCTCATTCAGGTTCAATAGTGTAGGCGCTGTTGTGAAACATACTAATTTGAACACAGACTGCCAAAAATATTTCCCTTTGGCTTTTCCGTATTCGGATGAGAATCTGTAATTAAAAATATTTAAAAAAGACTAATGAAAGCGATCTTTATGAAAGTAACTAACAGAACTCAAAACAATGACTGCACAGTTGGCCTAGTGGTTTAGGCGGTCGCCACGCCGCTTGTCAATTTGCCAAGTGTTGTGGGTTCAAATCCTACACGGGACAACACTTTGTGTGATCCACAAAATGTTGTTCTGAGTCTGGGTGTTAATTGTGTCCGTTTAATGTATGTCTGTAAAAGTCCCCCGCGACACAGGATGTTTATTCCTAATGCGGGAGGTGTCTTTTTAAAAGAAATGACAAACAATTTTTTTGATATGTGTTTGTTCTGTAATCTCAGAAGTGGCTGATATGATTTGGATGCGATTTTCAGTTATATATACCGTGGGAGAGCCACGCTTCGCCATGAAAGGGCCGGCTCAACCGGAGTAATACGACGGCGTCACAGAAAACCGGTGTTGAACCCCCCAACCCCTTCCCCATCCCCAAATGGCCGGCAACGCACTTGTGACGCCTCTGGTGTTGCGGTTGTCCATGGGCGGCGGTAATCACTTACCATCAGGCGATACGTCTGCTCGTTTGCCCCTTTTCCATAAAAAAATATTGTTGTAAACTTCAATATATATATACCTTTGTTTTATTTCAAACAGTTAACAAATAAATAAGTTATATGAGTTAAAAGAATCACCGCGTAAACCGACATATACGCGGGCAGAGCCTCAGGGAAAAGCTAGTTATAAATAAAAATCTAAAAAGAAAACGAACTTGAAATAAGAAATATTTTTGGCACATTTATGACCCAAGTTTGTATGTCGAGATCCCGACGGTGCTGAAGTTGAAACGTGTGAGTGCCGAATTTCCAAACCCTCTGAGGTACTCACATCAATCTATGGAGTGCCTGACATATCTCTTCATATATCATATTTTATTTCGTCTCAGAAATCTAGTTGAAAACTTGTCTAGACACTTATTTTGGAGACCAAGTGTATCTGAAGGTCTTTAGTACAAAATAATCGTCAATAAATCATGAAATATGTATGTACATCTATACTTATAATAAAAATGTAACAGGTCAAATTCTGTACATTGAAGATATTTTGAAAATTTTTTTGGAGGGCACTCTGTTATCGATACTGAAACGAAAACTATTTTTTTTTTCATTTTTGTCTGTCTGTCTGTCTGTATCTTGGCCGCGCATCACGCCGAAACTACTGAATGGATTCAAATGAAACTTGGCATGATTTGAGTTCATACTCCGAGGTAGGACATAGGATACTTTTTATTCCGAAATTCCGGACGGTTTCCTTGGGAGGGGAGATGAAAGTCAAAATGTGTAATTAATTGTAATTCATTAACGAGTAGTCCGATTGCAATAATTCTTTTTTTTTTAGAAAGGAGATACTCTGAAGATTGTAGCATAAAGTATTTAATTTATCACAATCTCTCTATCTATTGGAAAAAAAATTATAAAGAATTTATCATTACGTAAAACAACATGTAGCGACACCTATTGCCAGCCATGCGTAATTAATAACACTTTGATTAATATATCGTGGAATAATCGTAGAACGTATTACGTATAATTCGGTGTAGCATTAAGTATTTGATTTATCGCAACCTCTCTATCCATAAATTCAGCACGGTTTCTTGGAGAGGGGGGATGAAAGTCAAAATATGTACTTGGTTGTAATTCAATAACACGTGATTTCATTCATTCTTTTTTTGCTAGACAGCAAGTACTTTAAATATTGTTCCGTGATCTATTTATAAATATATCACGTATAATAAATCTGTAGACGTTGAGTTTGTCAGTTTCTTTGCTTAAAACAGCGACATCTCTTGGAATCAAGTAACTAACTTTACAATAGGTACGTAATATGATTTTCTTTTGAACGTATAATAAAAATGTGATGTAACAGATCAATTCTGTACATTAAAGAAATTTAGATGTTTTATCGGGAGGGCTCTCTAATCGTTACTGAAGCAATGAAATTTTCTTGAAAATTGTTTCTGAACTTAACAGCGAAATCTATTGGAATTAAGTAACACTAACTTCACAGTAGGATATACCTATCCTATATACGAGTAATCTATATATGATTAATTTTTAAAGTAGGTATAATAAAAAAAAAACAGATTAATATAATTATATTATAATTATAATAATTCTGTACATTAGAGAATTTTTTTGGGAGGACGCTCTAATCGATTCTGAACCAAAAACTAAAATACCATAATAACGTTAAATGGTCATTGTAAAGGAGCAAGGTCCAAATGTATAAAGGAAGACGACTTTTCAGTAGACTGTATTTAATTTGCTGGTTTTACAGTAATAGATTACTAGAAATAACTTGCAAAGTTGACAAAACAATTTGTATATCTTCTTCTTCTTTTATATCCTATAAAAAGCGGCCAAGTGCGAGTCGGACTCGCCCATGAAGGGTTCCGCAGCAGCAAGTGGCATAATACAATTTTTATTTTATTTTTATATTTGTGTTGATTGAATAAAAGGTAAATTGCAGTTTACGATTTATGACGTATTAAAAAAAAAATACTTACTAGATTTCGTTCAAACCAATTTTCGTTGGAAGTTTGCATGGTAATGTACATCATATTTTTTTTTTAGATTTATCATTCTCTTATTTTAGAAATTACAGGCCGGCTCCCCCCCCCCCCCTGTCACTTCACACATTTTACCACTTTGGAAGTGTCTCTCGCGCAAACTAATCAGTTTAGAAAAGTATGATATTAGAAACCTCAATATCATTTTCGAAGAACTATCCATAGATCACACGTATGGGCTTATTGAAAAAATTTCTTTTGAGTTTCAGTTCTAAGTATGGGGACCCCCATAATTTATTGTTTTTTTTTTCTATTTTTGTCTGAAAGTCTTAATGCGGTTCACAGAATACATCTACTTACCAAGTTTCAACATTATAGGTTTTATAATTTCGGAAAAAAGTGGCTGTGACATACGGACGGACAGACAGACGGACAGACAGACGGACAGACAGACAGACATGACCAATCTATAAGGGTTCCGTTTTTTGCCTTTCGCACGGAACCCTAAAAATGAATTGCTGTTCGTTTGTTTCGCTAAAACTCGAGATCCGCCGGGCCGATTTAGCTGATTTAGGTTTTGAAGTGTTTGCCGTAGTTCAGGGAAGGTTTAAACGGTGATAAAATATGGAAAAATTGCGGGGAAGATAATAAAAACAACAATTTCCTTTTGCCCATATAAACTGTTCTACCAACTTTCCTGTCAAACTTTTGACTGTCAAATTGAAGCACTTATTAAATTAAGGGTTTTAAATAGGCATCATATATTATTACACGAATGAAATTAAGGGTTGTGTATAAGAAAAATTAAAAGATAGCGGGCAAAGTCTTTTTTTTTTGTCCGCGACGTCTGTCTGTATCTTGGCCGCGCATCACGCTGAAACTACTGAATGGATTCAAATGAAACTTGGCACGATTTGAGTTCATACTACGAGGTAGGACATAGTTTTTTTTTTTTTTTTTTATTTTTATTTTTTTTTTATAACGGGAAAAGTATTTTTCTTTGTCCGCGACTGTACACTGCCTGTAGGAAGCTGAGACAGATATGTAAATATGGCGGTACGAAGTTTATTTTTATTCTACCCTTCCTGAATATTTTCGCCCTATTCTTATTCTTCCTTTCCTGAAAATTTTCGCCCTATTTCTATTCTTCCCTTCCTATTCAAAGTGCTGCAGCTTTCAGAATTTACTTACAGACAAGTCCGTTCTGATTTCTGAGGACTTTTTATTTTTTATTCTGTAATTTCTGAGATCTTTTTATTTTGTCTAAATCTGCCTAACCATAAAACTAGATAAGAAAAATTTAAAGTTATGTGGATTAGGATTTTTAACTCTTACCACAGTAAAAAACAAAAAAGGGAACGCCTCAAGACGATCGACGAGAGATGAGACCGCCTATGCTCAATTAAAGTGTAAAATAAAAATATAGTTTTGTGACTAATAAGAAACATTGTTTTTTATTACTTAAAAATATTTTTAAATTATGGTGTACCTCCAAAATTTTTAATCTTCCTAGATGTACCTTGAACCCAAAAAGTTTGCGGAACACTGAATGTACTATGGTGATGTGTGTTACTTCGACCTGAATGCAGACCTCCTTAACAAGCTTGACCGTCTTCTTAATAACTGCATTCGATTTATTTTCAATATTCGAAAGTATGACCATGTGTCTGCTTTGCGTTCCCAGTTAAAATGCAATCCTATTCGCCTACAGTGCAATCAGCGAGCTCTTACCTTCCTATTTTCATTTCTCAACTCGCCATCCTTACCTACCTACCTTGCTCCGTATTTCCGATACCTGTGCTCTAATCACGATAGAAATCTTCGCTCAGTTAATAATCTGCTTTTTTTTTATGGAATAGACCGGCAAACGAGCAGACGTATCGCCTGATGGTAAGCGATTACCGCCGCCCATGGACACCCGCAACACCAGAGGCGTCACAAGTGCGTTACCGGCCTTTGGGGGATGGGGGGGGGAGATAGGGGGAGGGGTTGGGGTATGGGCCTCCGGTATCCTCACTCACTAGGTGAAACACAGCGCAAGCACTATTTCACACCGGTTTTCTGTGAGGCCGTGGTATCACTCCGGTCGAGCCGGCCCATTCATGCCGAAGCGTGGCTCTCCCACGGTCTCTGCTTCTCTCATGTCCGTCTCATTACTCCGACTTCGTGAACTGTTCCTTCTTTGTTCAAGCAGTACTACTCTGGAATGCGCTCCCGCTCGAAATCAGGATGTCCACTAACCGATATACATTCAAAAATAAAGTACATGAGCTCTTTCTCAATGAACTGACAGAATTATGTAATCTATAGCTTACCGTCCTTTTTAAACGACTTCCAAAAGGAGGAGGTTCTCAATTTCATCGTTCATCGTCACAATGTATGTACGTACACGGATTACTCCTCCGTCAATTTGTGGACCGATTTTGAAAATTATTTTTATATTCGAAAGGGTATGCTCCTCATGTGGTCCCATGGCCACCATATCTCCTGATATGGCGTGACCTTGAGCGGGATAGCTGCTCTTCGCGTAGAACAAAACAACCGAAGCGTCGGTGACGTCGTTGACGTTCGTCTCGAAATATAGCGAGTGTGGTACCTACTATTACATTTGGCTTGGCACCGACTTCAAACCTATGAATAGGTAGCATATACAAGTTATTTGATACTTTTTAGTTTTTAAGTCGGTTTTTTAAACGAGGTTTTTTTTCCATTATTTAGTGTATAAATGTTGTATTTATGTATACGTAATCTGTATATGTATATCTACTTATATATGTATGTTTGTATGTATAACGTTGAATATGATGTGATTATTGTAAATTATTGTAAATTTTAACGGACTTCTTATGTATATAAGATTTCACACACCTGCCTTATAAGATTTCT
Organism: Diaphora mendica; assembly: GCA_949125395.1. NCBI lineage: Eukaryota > Metazoa > Arthropoda > Insecta > Lepidoptera > Erebidae > Diaphora > Diaphora mendica. The sequence goes on from OX421316.1 coordinate 26,026,437, forward strand.
CCACCACCCGAAGGTCGACTGGAAGAGAATGCTCTGGGCATTAAGTCCGCCGATGTACATTCTTAGTGCATAAAGTTAATAAATAATATATAAATAATCTACATTGTATTTATATTTCCAAAAAAGTGTGTGTGACCAGTTCCTAAAATTATCATCTCAATGTAACTAACACAACATCCACATCTGGTAGTTCTTAAACAGTTTCTAAAAGATACTTTACAATAGGTACGTTATATGATTACTTTTTTATCGTATAATAAAAATGTAAAATATCAATTTTAAGTTGGAAATACTTGAATTAGGAGTTATAATTTTTAATATACACAAACATATAACTTAATAGTTATGATAATTTACCAGAAACAAAACACAAAATGTGTGTGAGTGTGTGTTTGTTACTCTTTCACGCTAAAACTACTGAACGGATTTGGATGAAACTTTACAGTAATATATCTTATACAGGATACTATTGGCCGCGAAAATCGACATTCACGCGGGCGGAGCCGCGGGCAACAGCTAGTAAATAATATTATAACATTATTAATTCGGACTTCTAACACACAACGCCACCTAGTTCCAAACTAAGCAGAGCTTGTACTATGAGTAGACAACTGATATAAATATAAACATACTTTTTTTGTAAATACATACATATCATACTTACATATAAAATACCCAAAACTCCGAAACAAATATTTGCAGATTATACAAACATTTGATACGACCCGGGAATCGATCCCGAGACCACAAGCATAGCAGTCGCATACGCTACCAATGCGCGACCGAGGCAGGTCTTCTTACTTCTTAGTCGGACACTCTTGACAGAGTGGCTGTTGATGGGCAGTTTTGCGGCTCGCCGTCGCCGTTTCAGGGCTGCTGCACTGCACGTCTCGCGATGCCCCTCCATTTGTGCCGGTTTGTCGTATTGCGGGCACATTGTACAGCAGTCGATTTGGTGGTAGTTGGGTTTTAGTTTTTACGTTTCTTTTATTTAAAATGTTTTGGTGTCTCTATAATATTAATTTCTTTGCAAAGTATATTTTAAATAGGTACCATATAAATATCACAATTATCGAATAAATATCGAATAACAAAAGAAAATACGGACAAAGTCACGAGAAAATGCTAATAATATATATATATATATATTTGAAATGTACAAGTGATGCCTTTTCGAATGATACCAAACACGGCATATTTATCTCAGACCAGTAGTTTCTAAGATTAGCGCGTTCAAACAAACAAACAAACAAACTCTGCAGCTTTATAATATTACTACTTATAGATTTATTTTAAAAAAAAGTACTTTATGTCGGCTAGAGGGCGCCACATTAGATTCAGTGACACGTCATATAGCCTATAACCAGCAGACGATCAAGACGCTTCTAACGATACCTCATTTGTCCAGTTCTAATAAGAAGTTAAGTAGCTATGAGGGAACAGATGAACACACATACATACATACATAGCCTGTAAATCATAACCATCCTTTGGCTTTGCATGGAAATCAAAAAAAATTGGCAGTCATAAGGACTGCCGATAGAAGTGAAAACTTATAACTTGTGTTATTTCTAAAATTAATGTGTAAAATTAGAAATTAAATAATGTTTAAATTTAAATTATCAACATCAAACATTAGTATGTCGGTGACGCGAACGCATAAAATTTACCCCTACAAAAAAGTGCTCAATGCAGCTAAAGAAGTTTTCACTTCAAAAATTCTGGAGAAACCTCTCAAAACGAATATTGCATCTTGTAAAAATAGGCCCGCAATATCTATAAAAGAGTTTCAAAATGTCGGTCAGTGAAAACGACACGTGGTTTACGAGTGTTACAGGTGTCGTCGGGTTACGGGGACGATATAAAATTGATCTAATCTTCGTAACGCGGCGAAATGTCCGCGTAAAAACTTGTAACACAGAAGGTTACAGTTATTAGTACCGAAATGTGTTACTAAGCGGAATTCTCTTAGTAAGATACCGTTAAATTATCTGTTGGTTGTTTTATAGGTGATTTTATTTTATTTAGCTACTAGCTTTTGCTCGCGGCTCCGCATGCGTGTTTGTCACTTATTGCATCATTACGTAGCCTATATCATTTTCCAAGATTCAATCTATCTCTATACCGAAATTCATTTACATTAGTTCAACAATTTAGCCATGAAAGAGAGTTTGTACTACTTGCAACCGACTTCAAAAAAGAAGGAGGTTCTCGATTCAACTGTATTTTTTTAACACAAAAATTACTTAATCCTTTATCACGGGACTGTCCAAAGACAGCGTGGCGTGTGATGGTTACAAATAAGATGATCTGTAAACCACCATTGGTAGTTCATGTTGGTTTAATTTTACAAAATGATTAAGCTAATTAACAGTAAATTCTTTGTATTTCAGATATACACAAAGAATTGTAAACAATAGAACAAAAATCGAATAAAATCATGTAATTATAAAAGTGTATTTGTCCCAATAATATATTTTACCGTTAAAATTGTTCGGAATAATGTTCTACAACTATTTGGCAGCGCGATGGAGCCGCATTCCTAGTTGAAGAAAACTCTTTTGTAGTCCAGGAGCTGGTATGACATTTTGAAAGCGAGACGTTTTTAATGTGGTCCGTTTTTCGTTGTGTTATTTGTTATGTTAGGTTATTATAATACATAAAATAAAATATTGTTTGTTTCAGACAGGCATCACCATGTTAATAGCAACTTAAATTTATTACCCTAAATATAAATAATAATAATGTTTTTATTTTTCTCCCACAAAATATATGTTACAATGATATGGATATGCTTATATTATACATTTTAAATATATTTTATCTATACATATAATAAAAATGAATCCTTATTTCTCTTAGTCATTGTGAACGGTTCGAATAATTTCGTTGTTTTTTTTTTGTGTTCGGTACCCCATTTATAGAGGAAGACATTTGCTATTTAATTATAAAAAAATATTTCGAAACCGGGAAAATTTCTTCCTATTTATATAGCCTAATATCATAAACATGATTTTTTCTTTCACTAATTAACGTAATCCAAGTAACATATTAAACGATGGCATAGTATGAAATTCAGAATCAAGTACTTAGGTATTATACACTCAACTTATAATTATAAACCACAGAAAAACTGAACTAACATATTTCTTAAATACACCCCATGTTTTACTGGCCTGTAACTCTAGCTATAAATGTTCAGAATTTTTTTAAAACAATGTCCTCTAGGAATCGAATCCAGCAAGCCGGCACCGAACTAAAACAATTCACACGAAAAGCAAATCAGTCATATGTGATCACTTTGTTTTTCATGAACGCTTTGTGTTCGGTTCACATCTCTTCGTAATGGACAGGAATAATAGAAAATATGGTTTTTCATTTTCATTTAAAAAGGAAATTCCCGCTTTAGGAAAATATCCTGTGTTGCGGAGGGCTTAAAAACATACATAAAACGGACACAAAGAACAACCAGGCTCAGAACAATAATTTGTAGATTACATATAGTTGATAGTGGCGTGGCGACCGCTTTAACCACTAGGCAAACTGTGCAGTATTTTGATATTTATACAGTGTGTTGTGATATTTTTTTTAAACTACGGAATTCATCATTATCCCGTGACGAGCTGTAACAAGTTATTAATATTTGCCATTCTAAACGCAAAGCAATGCATTTGTGATTGCATCCAAGTTTCGAATTGTTGATCTAGAGCGTAATAAACCAAAGATACCAAAGATACCAAACGCCTAACTCCTAAGTTGTAGCCTTGTGCTCAGTGACCTGTATGTTTGTTTACGCGCTATATGTATACAAATAAATAAAATTAAAGTTTCTGCTTGTAATTTCAAACAGTTTTTCACTCAACGCATAAAAAGTGAACACGGCACCTACAACAAAAAAACAATTTTCAAAAATTCTGTCATGTCTGTCTATGTTTATTTCAGCTAATCTCTGGAATGGCTGGTCCGATTTCGACAGGACTTTTACTTTAGAAAGCTGTTGTTATAAGGAGTAACTTAGGCTACTTTTATTTTTGAAGAAAATTAAAAAATTTTAATACCAATCTTCATTAAATGTTGAAGGTAGTAAGCTCTCGGTCTAACAAGCCAGGTGGCAGGATATCAGTTAAAAGACGTGGCAGTTTTAATTACGCCGCTCTATCGGCATTCCGGCCGGCATCCGGTACCGGATTGCTTCCGACCTTTATAGGAATCCGTTCCATTAGCCCCGGGAACTTGCCAGATTCTTTAGCGAGACCCATCTCAAACGCGAACGATGTTAAATTCCCCACATTTTCTTATTGACGTGTTGATGAATTTGATTTAATTAGCTGTCTCTACGTACATATGTTGGTGGTAAAACTGGTTATAGTCAACAACCTTCCGCTTCCGTTTGTCAAAGCTTGCAAATATGGCGTCAGTGGAGAATAACATGATTTCAGTAAGTCGGTATCTTTTATTATAACTTCACTAAGTACAGCACAAAGAAAAGTCAGAGAGCCACGCTTCGGCATGAATGGACCGGCTCGACCGTAGTGATACCACGGCCTCACAGAAAACCGGTGTAAAATAGTGCTTGCGCTGTGTTTCAACGAGTGAGTGAGGATACTGGAGGCCCATACCCCAATCCCCTACCTCCCCCCCCCCATCACCAAAAGGCCGGCAACGCACTTGTGACGCTCCTGGTGTTGCAGGTGTTCATGGGCGGCGGTAATCGCTTACCATCAGGCGATACGTCTGCTCGTTTACCCGACTATTCCATAAAAAAAATCGACGGTACTTACATCAAAAAAACATTTTTTTAAACTTCTGTCTGTTAATACCTATTGCCTTTACGCTATTGTAGAGCAAAATCTGTCGCTGTGCTTAATTTCATTCGAATCCGTCCGCCATTCCGATAATATTGTATTGTCACGCTGTATACATATGCTTGCAAAATTTCAGCAAAATCGGTTGAAGATATCTGCTTCAAAATTGAGTTGCAAGATTCCACCCGAACATACAAGCCTACATACATACATTGCAAGTTAATAAAAAGCTTGTAAAATGATTTTAGAATTTGAATATGATATCCAGTAATCATTACATAAACAAATTATTAAATTTTACCATCCAATACTGAAATTACAAAGAGCTTTGAAAATATAAGCTGCACCGTATTTTCATTTTCGAGAAAGAATGTATTTAATAGTTTTTCTGAAAGCTTGGACGTCTTACAAATTCAATACATGCTTTAAAGTAAGAATGTTAGTAATTTCAAATACATTTTATTTCATATATTTTCGTTGAACATGATAAATAAATATTTCGTTACAAATTCCATTTCCTATCATACAAATTTATAAAAGGAAAATGTAATAACGTTTCAAATTAAATAAACTAGTGGCCGCTCAGTGGTCGAAATTTGACCATAATTCTTTTTTTTTTTAGCTTTATGCACGGAAGTTGGAGGAGAACCTCCAAACTTGGCCGAATGAATGACACTCCTCACTTAGCATAATTTACGTAAAAAGGAGTACAAAGTTTTTGCTTCAGGTATTAAATATAATATAGATAATTATGGTTGTCAGAATTTAAATTTTCATGATTTATAAATGTATGTGACTGATTTAGACTTTGCCATGCAATGTTTTAAAACCACAAGTTTGACTTAAATAAAATTTATTAACACATCTTGTTGTTGTTGTAAGTACCACAGTTGTGGCTCTTTATTATTATTATATTACAAAGATTATACTACAAAGAAGTTACAGAGGGACCGAAACCATCGAAATACCATCAAGAAAAAATAGTACACCACTACAATTATTTTTGGTCTGTTTGCATTGATGTCCAAACTAAGAACCATTCAATTGCAAAAATATATTTTTTGAAACTTGTTTCGACGACAAAAGTTTAGTAAAATAAATATTAAATCGCAAAACTTCTCAAGATACACGAAAATTATTGAAGACTAACCTAAGATGCGACATTTAATTTTATCACTTATATTAATTTAACACTACTCTACTACAAAGAGTAGCTTAAATAAACCTGACATGGAGAAATTCCAGCTTGATCTTGGATACACACAAAACATCACAATATTAATCTGCATAAACTACACCAAACCTTACCATCACGAGTATAATGAGAAGGAACTTGCGGTGAATACAGCCAAGTCAATTATTGAAGTTAACATACTTTGTTAAACTTGAGCACAGCGACCAAGAATTTCATAATATGCGCAACTTTAAGCTTTACTTTAAATGGTTTCCTAGTGAGAAATATTTGTGAAAGAAGTAAGGAAACTATTGCAAGGGTCTCGGAGTCTTGTAAATAAAGAGCATCATATATTCCATCTCAACATTTAATTAAGTAATTAAACAAATAACAGCACGTAAGAGTAAAACAGAAAAAAAAATAACAAACAAAGACAATTTATAAGGATGTAAGCGAATAAAATTTGTGTTTCTTGGTTGAACACTATTTATAAATGTATAGCAAGAGAGCAAATCTCATAAGTATTAGATAAATTTCAAGACATTTTTTTCATACCAAATGCAAACTTCAATGCAACCGAACACATTATACCATCTATTTTTTTTTAAATGACTTTTTTTCAACAATTTACAACTTATTTCTTAATCATGAAATGCAAATATTAGTTAGCCTCATAATGTTTTATGAACCTAGCAGAAGGATCAGTAACACCTTGGACCCACTTTGGCATCCAAAAATATGGTGTGAACACATGTTGTCCTGGATACGACTTCTCAAACACGTGACGATAATATCTAGACTCAGCTGTCGTAGGTTGTGTGCCAGTGTACACTATATTCTCATCCACGGACCTTTCAGCAATAATTTCCCCGATGACAGTAAACAAAGACTTCTTCACTGAAGCTACACCATCACTGAAAGCTTCTTTGTGTCGCCACAATATAGTATCTGGTAACAATCCACTCTTCGCGAAACTACTTCTTAGTAAATGTTTCTCTATGCTATTTTGAGGTTGTCTGAGTTTCGGCTCCACACTCAAGTAATGACTGCTGAACTGAATATCCAAAAAGGGTACTCGAAGCTCTAAGCTAAACGCACTTGTTGTGCGATCCGCACGAAGGCCATCGTACAGATAAATGTCCGACAGCAGTCGGATACTCTCTTCGTGAGCGACATTCTCGGAAGGAGCATCCCTAAAATAAATGTAGCCCTGAGCTATTTCGTCTGCTCCCTCTCCACTGAACAATACGGTCGTATTAGTTTTCTCTTTTATATATTTGGATAGTAGGTACATAGGCAAACTGGCACGAATAGTGGTAATGTCGAATGATTCCAAATGATAGATTACGCTGTCTAAAGCTTCCTTGACATCGTTCTCGTCAAATCGTACCTCATGATGCTCAGTACCAAGGTAGTCAGCCACTGCTCGTGCTGCTATCAAATCTGGAGATTCTCCCATACCTATAGCAAATGTTTGTATTTTGTATGGCAATTTATGTTTTTTTGCTAATTTTACAACTAACGAAGAGATGAGTGAAGAATCCAAGCCACCACTAAGTAAACACCCGATACGTCTATCCGACATCAATCTCTTTTCACACGCAGCTTCTAAGAGATACGCCGTTTTCTCTTCAATGCTTTTGCCTTCCAAATCTGACTGAGGCACGTACGGTTCAAAGTAAGGAGGCGTCCCCGGTGACGTGTAGCGCTCAATGAAATCTAACTTAACTGTACCGTCCTCTAATATACTCCATTGAGCGTAATGACCCGGCGGAAACTGTCTTAATGTGGAGCTACCGCTAAAGGTTTGTTTAAGTTTAATCAGACCCTTTCCTTCTGAACAAATTCCTAAAATACCTCTCTCCGCGTCCCAGTATTCGAAAAGTGGGCGGACACCGTATGGATCACGTGCTACACAAACTTTCTTCTTTTCTCCATCGACAAGGCAAAATGCGAATACACCGTCAAGACTTTTCACGGTTTTTTCTAAACCAAATGTGTGATAAAGGTGTGTTATGGCTTCTACGTCACATTTAGTTTCATATGGGAACTTGTATTGCTCCTGCAGACGTTTGTAGTTGTAAATTTCTCCATTGCAGATGAGGTTAGTTAGGGGGTATAGATGTAACCTCATAGGCTGCATTCCGTGGAGACTATCAACGATAGTGAGCCTCCGAAAGCCAAAAATGGCTTTCGGTTCTCGAGCATCGGCCTCAAAGCGCCAGGCATCGGGTCCGCGGTGTCGGATAGCTACAAATCCATCCGTACATATTGGACACACATCTTCGCTCACTCCAAACAGTGCCCAAATACCACACATTATTTACCTGAAACAATAAACGAAAAGTGTTGTTAGTTTGGGTTTTATACTAAATTATAAATATATATTATACTAGGTAGATCCCACCAAAAACATAAATGTAAAAAGAAAGTAAAACTAAAAACCAAACTACGACAACATATTACATAGAAACGCACCATAACCCTTTAACAACGTGTGACTACGGCTTTTCAAACTTGTTTCATACTTTTTCAGCGTCGTTTTTGTCGTAGTTGGGTTTTTAGTTTTTACTTTTTTTTTACATTTATGTTTTTGGTGGGATCTACCTAGTTTACCTAACCTAACTTGAGCGTCTCAATAAAACTTAACTATCAATAATTATAAAGTCAGAAACGAAATATTATTTTCTTACAATTAATATTTAATAACTACAACTATTTCTGTTGTCCTGTAAAAAGGGCTAGGTTCTTGAGTAAGTTAGTTAGTTGGGTTTTAGTTTTTACTTTTTTTTATTTAAAATGTTTTGGTGCCGTTATTAATATATAATATATATATATATATATTTGAAATGTACAAGTAATGCCCTTTCCAATGATACCAAACACGGCATATTTATCTCAAATTTATTTTTTAATTCATTACTTTATGTCGGCTAGAGGGCGCCACATTGGTTTCAGCGACACGTCATATAGCCTATAACCAGCAGACGATCAAGACGCTTCTAACAATACCTCATTTGTCCAGTTCTAATAAGTAGTTAAGGAGCTATGAGGGAACAAATGAACATACATACATACATAGCCTGTCAAAATTATAACCCTCCTTTGGCTTTGCCGTAGTCGGGTAAAAAGGAAAGCCAAGTTCAATACAAAAATTTTGTTATAGATTTAACTTGACCAGTTTTCATTACATCAGTAACCTTAAAAAGTTATTCAACAATTTTTTTTTTAATTCTGATAAAAACTGGCCAAGTCAAATCTAACCTACTTTAAGATCTCACATTTTTAAATAACAGCAATTGTTATAGGTATCCAATAAAGCAAAGAAATAGAGTTTAATACTTGTTCACAATGTTATTTCGTTCCTATAAATACATCTTTGGATTTTGCATAGAACTTGGTACTCATTTAGATCCTCATTCTTATTGCGGCGAAGCCTACAGCCAAGCATAATTATAATTTTTTTATTGAACTTGGCTCTCCTTTATTACATTTATGTTTTTGGTGGGATATCATTACTTTTTGTAAAGATATAATATATATATACTAGCTGACACACGAAACCTCGTTTGCGTCAAAACTACCATCCCCCGTTTTAACCCCAAAAGGGGGTTGATTTCTAAAGATACATTATTACTACACCTCCACACCATCTATAGAGCATAAATTTTAAATTTCAAGTCTCTTACTTCAAAAACATAGGACTTTCATACAAACGTCAAACCCCCGTTTTATCCCCTTAGGGGTGGAGTTTCGTAAAATCCGTTCTTAGCGGATGTCTACACCCTATAAGGAACCTACCTGTTAAATTTCAAGTTTGAAGGTGTTATAGTTTCTGAGATTTCGTGATTAATAAGTGAGTGGTATTTCGCTTTTATATACAATAGATTCAAAAACTTATGAAGCACACATCGAGATATAATGTATAGAGAAGACGCCACTTACAAGTGCAGTGTTCCATGCAATTGCGGCGCTTGCGCCGCACTTCCTTCAGTCGCTTGCTAGCTACACTCTGCTGAAGAGGTGGCTTAAGCGTGTGATTGTTTAAATTTAAAAACGTTCTAAAACTCGTGAAATATGCCATTTTGTGTCTTGAGATATTGCACTAATAATACAAGGAATACGGAGAAAAACAAAGGAATAACTTTTCACCAGTAATTAACTAGATATAATTGTTTTAAAATTAAATACGAACAAAATATTTTAAGACGCCATTGTTGCCTCACTCGACATAGAGTAGTTACAGTAAAACATACAGAAGTGATATTTAGGTAGAATTAACTGACGTTAAATGCACAACGTATCTAACGTAATTAATATAATAATAATAATATAATTAATTTAATTGGATAAGTAAAAATAAAATGTTGTTAAAAATAGCTTCGTTAATAACCCATAACATTTTTTTTGTAATAATTATACTCAAAATTATACTTAAAGTATAATAAAAAAATTGAATATTCGGCTTTTATACTTTATACCTCGATGCATTCTACAAAAAAACTGAAACTGGCAAAGCTATTGACACAGAATATTTACTCAGTGTGAATTTCCTAATAAAGCTTCGTAGGTATAAAGCTATTTATCCGTTCTGCTTTGTTGCTTGGCGCTTACTCTATGAAAGCGAATCTTTGCAACAGTTCGTTGGCCAAAACGCGTAACCGCCATGAAAATCACGGCGCTTATGACATTTCGCTCGCGAGGAAACTACAGCTCAAATGCGATAGAGCGCTGCTTGTTAGTACTGTTGGATTAGACTACTAATTATTGTTTGGCTGCGCTGCAGCGCTTTTTAGTTATAATTCAAATATAAACGGAACTTAAAATTGGTTTTGAGTGGCTCCTCTAGTACGTAGTACGTAATATCTCGATGGAAGCACATTTTTTTTAATGTGTGCGACATTTTTTTTTTATTAAATCTATTCTTATCTATCGGTCAGAAAGTATCCCTAAGTACCTATCTGATTAACATTTCCGAAGTGCCAGAACATAATATTGGATCTTAATGCTGTATTTAAACTGAGAAGAACAAGACAAAGTAAGTAGGCTCATCAAGTTTCGGTCGTGTTTGAACACAAAAGCCACAATAGTCAAATATCGCTATAATAAGTATAATATCAACATAAAAGTGAGGTATCGAATCACATTTTTTTTATAAACAGGAAATTATTCAACAGACGTTTTACTTTTAAGATGAAACATACCTACAGTAAAAAGGCAATGGAAAGTTTTAATTAACTCTGTACAACTAGCTAATAAACAAAGTTCGTACAAGTTGAAAGGAGCCCGTCTTTTTTCTACAGCTAACCAAGTTTATGGATTTTAACGGTAATAGTTTATACAGAGATAAGCTTGTGGATTTAATTATTCCCTGTTCTAGATGGAAACGAGCAACTTAAGAAATATTGTTGTAAGCAATTTGATTCTTTTGTAACTTTTATAAACAAATTTTTACGGTTTTTAAACTAAAGATCCACTAAAATAATTAAATTAATTAATGTTGTAGATGTAACCTCAGTTTTTGTTATTATATATAATTATAACAGTTTTACAAAACCGAAATATTCTGAGGAGAGCCAAATGTAATTTAATTTCTTCTTATAAACAGCTACAGGCTACTTTTTATTGTTTTTCATTAAAATTATCTCGTAACCACACTACCACCGCTCTGTTTAAACACACATCCAATTATGGTAAACTAGCTACCCAGCCCGGCTTTACACAGAAGTCTTAGAAATTTTTGGATTTCCTCCAAACTGATATGCATGTATTACACTATAATGAACCTTTTTTTAAATCTCTCTATATTATATTGCTGAGAACTGCATTAAAATCAGTTGAGTAGATTAAAAGTTCTATGCGAAAATACAACGGAAGCGACTTTATAGCAAGCTTTGTTTATACTATGTAAAGAAAAGAAGTGTGAATAATTTATTGGATCATCATCATTATAAGTATAGATAACGGCTTATAACAATTTTCGTCCAGATTTCCTTATTATTCATCATCATCTTCCTAGCCTTTATTATTCCCAAGATTTGAGGTCGGCTACTAGTTCAACCGGTTTTACCTGAATATCATATCAATATAAGTTTTTACACGGAGCGACTGGCATCGGACCTCCGCAACCCCGAGGGTGAACTGAATTCGAAGGTTGAACTAGTTGTCAGTATATTGGAGAGCACTGACTTCCCAATAACGATTGTCATAGATGTTCATGACAACCGGGACCGACGGCTTAACGTGCTCTCCGAGGCACGGGCGGGAAACACCGCCATCTTCCATACTCCGGGCTGCTATTTAGAATTTCTTGTAAGAAAAACCCCACAGCAGTCCGACCCGGGAATCGAACCCGAGACCTCTTGATTTGCAGTCTAACCACTAGACCAACGAGACAGTCAGATTTTCTTATTATTAACAAATAATGTTATCATCTGCCATAAACAGTATTCTTCTCATTAGAAAAACTACATGAAATGTAAATCTTCATTTCGACAATATTTTACCATTCAATTTAGATCAAAATGAATTTTAAACGTTAGATTATGCCTCTTTTATATCGAAATATACATTAGTTTAGTCAATTTCAGAAAAAAATGCAGTAACAAAACGCAGATGAATTAAGATACAGAATTAAGAAGATGGCACTAGTTTTACAATAGACTTACTGAAAGTTCGAGTTAATTAGCCAGTCGAATCTAAGTAGAAACTTGAACCATTAACGTGAACATTAGGATAAGGATGAGTCGACTATCTCAGACTTAGTTAAGTTACTAAACGTTTAAAGCATTGATTCACTTTGAAACAGTGAGGTTCAGAAGTAGGTACGGGGTGGTTCCGAATAATATAGTGGGAAGTTTATTTGCCATTAATACTCTGGCAGGCGTTTTATATTTTTTCTATTGTCTAGCATTTCAGTAGGAGAGCTGGTACCATTTTTGGGTAGGTATTTGAGGCAAGCTGAAAACTTGTCACACACCTCTCCTAATATACCCCAACACGAAACTGCAGATCTGGCGGGGCAAATTTTTGACAACCAGTGATAGTGATGATGACGTAGGCTTGTGTCTCCCACGTGAGCACTGTTTCTCAGAGTGCTATAACTGGCGAAGTATATCGTTATACCATGGCTATTGTAAGTCACGTGACCTCGCCAGAGGGGGGAGTTGATTTAGCCCCCGCTACTCACCAGCCTGGTCTGCAGTTCCGTGTTGGGGTATGAGAGGTATGTGACAAGTTTTCAGCTTGCCTCAAATACTAGTCTCAAAGATTAGTCCCTTGCCTCAAATACCTACTCAAAAAATGGTACCAGCTCTCGGACCAGTTGCCTAATAAGTTGGACATTGGACGAGATAGGCGTAACTAGAAAGTCGGTCACCATGTGGGGCTTATCCACAAAGGTTCAACCTCATTAGTTACGTCCCTACTGTAGGGACTAATGTAGGGACCTTACATGACACTCCGAGAATACCAACAGGCCCATCCGGGTCCAAACCAGCTACCCGCCTCTAATTACTACAGGCGGCACAGAAATAGTAGTAGTAGTACACCTGGAAAAGTTACCCCGAGCCTAATAAGCGGACGGGTAAGGCTAAATAACTACACACATCAAAAGTGTCTAGGGATCAACATATGTGTCTAGGGATCAACATATATTTTTGCAATAACTTTTCTCCTGATTGATATTAATTAAAATTTTCTTTAAGGATTCATCAAATAAAGTGTTTTCGTTTGTCACAGTAACGATAAACCAAGTCACCTTTGCATTAATAAAGAAATTTGCCATTTTCCTAATAAAAGGATTTTTGACATTTGAACCACTAACATTAAAGTTCGAAAAAAAGACTGAAATACCAGTTTTCTTTAAAATTTTATTAGGTAACTTAAACAATTAATAATCCGTGTTTCTACCGCGAACACTAACACAAAAACATCGGTTTGGCATACTCAAAATGAGTTCATCCAAATCACGCTGTGGAATGGCCGCCCATGTTCGTTGCAACAACAAAAAAAGGTCTTCTTGCGACTGGATACCCTCCATATTCGGCAGAGCTCTTCTCTGTAGCATATCCCATGCATGCTCAATCGGGTTCAAGTCTGGCGACTGAGCAGGCCAGGGCCAAAGCCACATCTCAATCTCAAGAAATCCGCATAAAAATGCTTGATCCCTAGACACTTTTGATGTGTGTATTACCGCTCATACACATCAGTGACTCAAGTTCATGATGGAATGTCATTACCACAGAACTACTAGAAAAGCCTTTGACGTAATTTCGTAAGTAATCTTTTGTCGCCGGGACGCACACATAAACGATTAATAATATTATACACACATAACTAAGTCTATTCTAATTCGTCCAAGGGATTTAATGAATATAATATTAAACTACAACCTTATGCTCTTGGCATTAAGTAGAGTTTTACGTGCAATTTTGTGTTTAGAGGTGGATCTTCGTCTTTATGACCCACCCACCGTAGAGATGTGGTCCTGTCGATTGTAATAATTAAATTTGCTTAATTTCTATATGAAATAGTTCTTACTTTTAAATATCGCTATCCTATTTTTTATATGAAATTCACTGTCTTAGAAATTGATTGAGTGAAATTGTACTAGTTTCTTGTGTTAATATCAAAATAAGACATTTGTTTTGTCAAAACATAAGTACATATTGTACATCTAATTTTGGAGTTTGACATTTCCTACTTATCAACACGACACAACTTTCTATAGACGTAACACACATAATCTTAATAATTTTTCTGTAGAACCCTGTAATCAACAGTAATTATGAGGTTATTTTTATATCCTCACAAGATGTACATTTTTTATATCTAAATTTAAATACAAAAAACAATGTATAGACGTCGGACGGCCTGAAAATGTTAATCTTCAAAATATGTTTTAAGTTTTAAAAGAAATATTTCTATTATTCCTATTCCATTTCATCAAAAAGCTTTCCAAAAAAAATTCCGAGACGAACGTCAACGACGTCACGACGCTTCGGTTGTTTTGTCCTACGCGAAGAGCAGCTATCCCGCTCAAGGTCACGCGCGGCGAGTCCTACTATTACATTTTGGCTCGGCACCGACTTCAAACCTATGAATAGGTAGCACATACAAATTAAGTTATTTTATACTTTTCAGTTTTTGAAGTCGGTTTTTTTAAACGAAGTTTTTTTTTATTTTTCGCTTTTTAGTCTCTCTCAAGTCTCTCATCATCATTTCACCTAAATAACTTGAAAGAATACGACTAAAGGTAACATACAACATACTGTATAAAATAATAAATACATATTTCGGACATGATGTTTACAGAATATGAAAGCATGCAGACAATTGCCTTAACTTTATTGCAGGCGCTCACGTAAATTTGAGGGTTTCCTTCAATTTCCTTGGGATCCCGTCATCAGATCCTGATATGGTGGCCATGGGACCACATGGGGAGCATACCCTTTCGAATACAAAAATAATTTTCAAAATCGGTCCACAATTGACGGAGTAATCAATGTACATACATCAAAAAAAAAAATACCGATGAAATTGAGAACCTCCTCCTTTTGGAAGTCGGTTAAAAACAAATCAACTCTTTCTACTTAAGAAAAACACAAACTAATATCATCGACATCCACAATTTTGCGGTATCGATTGCATTATAAATATTTGGGCACACCCCTATGCCTTACACTAAATCTGTTCGGGTGAAATAAATCGAAATATTCACGCAGGAAATGCAGTTCATTGCGTACTCTTGTGGAAACAATGTAGTTAGTAATCGAATTTAATACGCAATGTATGATTGTTTTATTGTTTTTTCCCGTTGAAAGTAAAATGCGAATGCGACCGTTCAGTTAATGCCAGCAGACAAAATAGAGGTATTTGGACTTATTTCGCGGCGCGCCTGCCCCGCCTACATAACATTTCTACCTATATTTTTTGTTCTGTGGTCATTACAGAAAGAATTTGTTTCATTAACTAAAAAAAGTCATTCATTAATCTTTAAAAAAATAACAATACTACCATCATCATCACTTCGATCGATTATCGACTACTCGCATCCAGCTCCTGCCATTAAATACAACACTAGTTTAATCATCAACTTCTGTATTTTATGATTACGGCAATGGAAAACGGCCTTGAAAACATAAAGTAATTATTTATTTATTCATAAGTTTGTAAACAAATTCAAAACAAACAGTTCCATCGCTTATAAAACAAACATTTCACAACATTTTTATTACGAACATTGGTAAAGGGCCATTGCCAGTCTACATTCCTAAACAAATAATTTAGCCATTGCGTTTAACATACATCTATGGGAATTCAATTGTTTTAAAATCGTTTAATAAACACATAAATTGTCAGAAATCTTAAGTAAAATTACCGAATCCGTCAAAACCAAGTTGACAGCGAATAAACGCGAAATCTTGTTCAATCCGAATAATAAACACGCGGCAACAAATCCTTGGGATCTTCAGGCCAAACTTAAATTGCCAATTCTAAATTCATCACGGATTATTATTTAAGCAACAAATCTATTAATCCGAGCCTACGGGAGTGGAATACATAAATCAATTAACCGGTACAAGACGAGCCGTGTTGAGGCCGCCAGCCCATTTCTGGGATCCACTACTCTATTTTGACGACACCGTACCCTAGAGGCTCGAATCGTCTCCAGTTCTCCAGTTTAATTCAAATATTACTTGTGGAATTGAAGTGTCGGTTGGGGCACGAGATTTGAGAGTTAAATACGTTGAAATTCTATTATCAAATTGGGTTACACTAGGCCAGCAGTTGATTTGATTGAGAGCGTTGTTTGGCAAAAATCGATAACAAGTGGTTCCTGAATATGAAAATTGATTTTCTGTGATCCGTTTATTAATTCAGTGTTTTTTTTAATTATGTTTCATGAAATTATGGAATGCAGGATTTTTTTAATAAGGTGAATACCGGAAAAATCTGCTACTTATTAATAGATTCAAAAATTCGGTTTGTTTATCAATGTTTCGGGATCGCCGTTTTTATTTGCCTTTAATTTTGTTAGTTTTGGAATTATACCTAAAAAAATGTTTAATTTTCTCAACTCGCAGTTTAGTGATTGCGGCAATAAGCAATGGTAACAAATTCCTATACAAATAACTTTAAATATTTTGAACCAGTTATGCCCCATATATAAATTTCAGTCAACTAGTTTCGCGCTTTACGGTTCTAATTCGTCTCACTAGGTCACAGCGTGATATTACATCGACATGCAAGAAATATGTAGCCTTTCATTATTAGGAAATCAGCTGCATTTTTTTAAATTTAAAATTTTGCAATTAGGTATACAGTCAAAATTATCTAAGAATTAAAAAAAATAGTTACGCGCGTAGCAGCTTCAAAACTCTTCTAATTATTATGGATGTATTACATTGGCACATTTTCGTTATACATACACAATTATACACACATACATACGAGTCTTACCCAATGCAGACAAATTATGTTACACCTAAATCAACATTAACGAAGATATCGATCTATCGATTGAAATCATTTACGCTTGTTGATATCAGCTGTGATCTGTGCGAAACTAAATTTAAATTCTGTGACACATACCATCGACAACAGGCATAGATACTGTTTAAATTGTTCCTAATTTGAAAAATAGCGCTCAATTGCTGTTGATAGTTGACCATTGCGAAAAGAATTGAATCCGGGGTATGGCGAAGCGATGGTTTTAGGTCAACTTATTAATGAAACTCGTGTACTGTTTGTGTTTGGTGTTTTTTTTATTTTTATATTACGGCTATTTATATTTAAGACACTACCTAGAACATTAGTAGGTTCATTAATAAGATTCTTTTTACAACTAACAAACATGTTAGACGTGAGCATATTATTTTGGAATACTTAGTGTTTTTTATGTATAAAAAGTTTTATGTCATAATATGTAGGTACAATAAAGGTGAAATTGATATTTATTTCATGCTACCCAAGTTTGTAAGTGTCCAGAATATTGTGATCTACTATAAAACAGTAACTCTTTACAACAAAGTGCAAGTTGAACGATTCAATTGAAATAAAACAAGATGTTCAACGCAATCTTTAGTTTTTACAAAATATGCTCAGTTTTACCCAAAACGAAGAGTAATATTTTTGGCAGTTTATGTATGTTTGTTTTGTATTCACCGTAGCGCCCACAGTTTATAGAAATTATGAGCTGTAACTACTGAACCGATTTTAATGCATGAAGTGTCAATAAATTCGTAAGACTATTCTTACGAATTTATTGACACTTCACACATTTAAATTACCTACATTATTTGTGACATCAAAATGATCTTATTAAAAATACATTCTTGTATTTGTTGATAAACAATGTGCATCATCCCTCCTTGCTAACTAGTGTTAGCCACTTTTTTCGTACTTGTTGATTGTTAGGAACATAATAATATACCTATAAATAATTTGTTTGGAGTTTTAATGTGTGTTAAAAGCACACACATTAAAACTCACTATACACTGGGGCACTATACAGTACTTCTTATAATACGAAGAATTCGTTTTTATTATAGAACACTTTGATTTCAATACACAATCAGTTTTATTTAGCACGGCGTGACGTCATTTAAGACGCCATGATAGTCATGAGCGTTTTCGAGGGAAAATTAAATTGTTTTTTTCAAATGATAAATAAACATTGAAAATATTCGATATTTTTATAAATAATGGATTGTTGGGGTATAATAGATATTAAGGTATATTATTACACCATTTTGAAATTTTAGTCAACTAGCCGGGTGACAGAGGCTATTTAGAGGACAATGCATGGTAGGGATCGTTTTTGTCTTTATTTGGTTGCTTTATTTTTGTATTTATTCTTCTTTATCAAAAGGTTTTTGCGTAGTTTGGTTATAATTATTTAAACTAATTCTTGTTTATGAACGTAACTTAAAAACAGTAAAAAACCATATGAGTGTTGCCATCGAAACGATAACAAGAAGCATCATGTCAATATGTGCTATCATGCTTCGTGTCGTGACGTACTATTAACTCTAAGGTCGTGACGGATCAAGAATATAGTGTCACTACCCCCTATTCATCCCATAACTGTCAAGAGGCGACTAAGGGAATAAACTACGCAGGGCAACATCACTGCAAAAAAAGGAAACCTTAAAATAAACCCTGTACCAATCCGATGATGGCGCTGTGTGTCAGATTGCCGAAAATATTTTACATTATTTTTTTATATATGACTAGCTTTTACACGCGGCTTCGCTCACGCAGACTTTCATCCTTTGATTTACTGCCTTTCTTAGTGCTCACGTACGTACAAAGAACCTATATAGAAAACACCCAAACTCCGAAACAAATTTGGTCCGATCCAGGAATCGAACCCGAGACCTCATGAACAGCAGTCGTGAATCACACAAAATGTGGGTTTCCCCATCCCATGCGGGTTTTGAGTAGACAATACTCAGTGCATTAGAAAAGGAAGTGGACACCGTTTAAACTATTAGACATCGATACGTTAGTCTTCTAGTCTAGTCTACGTTACATTCAATTCTAATAATATTACAAAATTAGACATTATACACAGACACCTACAAATCCAACGTTGCAGTTACTCTACCGTCACTAGGTCGTCGAACTTGGCATTTCCTGAATTACTGACATATTCATTTTTTTCTTTTGTGTCTTTTACGTCACAGATTATTATCGTAAGAGACTTTCTTCTGCACATTTAAATAGGCTCAACTAGAGTATACCACGGCCTTATAAAAAAGCTGATATGCAATACTTGACTCGCATTTCGACCGAGTGAGTAGGGTTTACAACTTACAGCAACTAATCTAGAGAAGGTCAACTTTCATAAAACTGTTTAACATTTGCTACGACATCAATGACAGACGATACTTTTATACACCGCACACCGCTGGGCATGTAGCGTTAGTTATACATATTATCGTAAATTCTGCAGTTTTTGCCAGCTTTCACAGCAAAAAAACAATAAGTTGACACATTGTGAGCACACGAAAGGCGTGTAAGGCATTTTATTTAGATAGTTAGTAATTACTTCCTTGGGGATCGCGGCTCGCGGCACATAAAGAACCCCGATATGTAAAGTAAAAAGGAATCTGTAAGATTTATGTATTGCTAGACCCTTAAATCCATTTATTTACTTTGTTTAGTTATTTATTTATTTCGTTTATTTATAATAATTAGTGTCCGTCCGAAACTGGTTTTTCAGCCGAAACCGAAACCGAAACCGAACCTTCGGCCTGGCTCTCAGTTTCGGCCGAAACCGAACCTTTTTTGCCCTTGAAAAATACGTGAACTAAACCCATTTTTTCAAAAGTTGTTATATTTTAGGTAATTAGGGTATGTATTTTTTATGTATGTTCAGCGATTACTCCGTCAATTGTAAACCGATTTTGGAAATTGTTTTTGTATTCGGAAGGGCTTGCACCCGAGGTAGTGCTATTGGCACCATATCAGGGTTTGATGATGGGATCTCAAGCAAATCGAGGGATACCCACATTTTTTTTAGGCACGTTCCATGTTTATCATATATTTTTTAAAGCTATTCCGGTATTTTCGTCTGGTGGTCATCATTTTATGATGATGAGCTGATGATAGAAAGTAAAACGATTAGGGGTTATAGAAAGATTATTTTAATACCATATACACGAATAGGGCCTTAGTTGTATTCTTTCAAGTTGTTTAGGAGATCTGTCAGGTGAAATTAAGAGAAAGAGGATAGAGAAATTAGTCGTCTGTAGGAAAAAAAAGACATGCAAAGCTAAAGTTCGGATTGGGAACCTACACTATATCTATACGCCT
This sequence comes from Diaphora mendica, assembly GCA_949125395.1. Taxonomy (NCBI): domain Eukaryota; kingdom Metazoa; phylum Arthropoda; class Insecta; order Lepidoptera; family Erebidae; genus Diaphora; species Diaphora mendica. The sequence goes on from OX421316.1 coordinate 26,047,239, forward strand.
AGTTTATTTTAGAGGGTTCATTTAAATATTTACAATTAGTCTTAACTGTTGTTCTTTGGGCAACGCTTCTTCGCTTTTCATCGTGCAGCTTGTTAGGAATTTTGTTGGGCTCCAAGCCGTAAAGAACAAAACCATCTAGTCCGGTTACACGACTCGAAGCAATTTTTTTTTATAAATGCGTAGCCTATTTTCATTTATTATATTTACATCGAAAAAAATATTATTATAATTTTCGTTGAATGAATCTGCAACAGTATTACAATGGCGCTGGAAAATTGTGAATGTTTTTACACAAAAGGTTGGGTCATTTTGTTGTTGTCAAATCAACTTGTAGCGATGGATGACCTTGATAAGTTGTTAAAAAAAGATAAATAATAAAAAAAATTAAACGATGACTTTGTAACACTGAATAAAGGACAAAATTAGAACTATGACATTACCGTGTCAAGTTCATTTAGTAGCTTTAAAAAAGCTCAAAGTGATGATACTAACTTTTATTGGAATAAGAGTTAAACATATATAAATTTCCTGTTATATACTGAAATTTAGTGGATATTTTAAAAATGTATTTGCATATTCTATGATTAAAGTACGTAGTAAATATTTTTTTATGTTTTACATCATGAATATATCTGAACTAAACAAATACAGTATGTCATATGTTAATCATACTTAAGTTAAACATAAAATCAATACAATTCGATTAACGATGGAATTACGGGAAGTGAACTGAGCCGGCCATGTGAGCGTGTTAGCACGAGTGAGTAACAAAGTTCGCCGATTGACGCACGATTATTCACACTCACTCGAGTTTCGGCGCGGCCGAGGGTTCGGGCCATTTTTTGCCCGAAACCGAAACTACGGCCGAAACTAGATTTTTTGGCCGAAACTGGCCGAAACCGAACCTTTGGTCGGTCACTAATAATAATGTCTTATAAGTTATTAGGTTTTGCCCGCGGCTTCGCACTTTGTTAAAGGGTTATCGGGGTAAAAAGTAGTTTAAATATAGACGATGCAAGGAGTTCTGAAATCAGTTTAGTGATTTAGGCGTGGAAGCGTAACAAACAAACCAAGGCATATTCGTATTCATAACTAGCCGACCCACGCAACCTCGTTTGCGTCTCCTATTGCCCGTAGCGTGATAATTTTCCCCCATTTTTGAATCATTTTTCATTGGTGCTCCGCTCCTATTGGTCATAGCGTGATGATATATAGCCTATAGCCTTCCTCGATAAATGTACTATCCAATACTGAAAGATTTTTTCAAAATCCTACCAGCGGTTCCTGAGATTAGCGCGTTCAAACAAACAAACAAACTTCAGCTTTATACAATCGTATAGATGCTAGATGACATATAAAATATATAAATAGACAAAAACAATTATAAGTGTAAGTAAAATTTATTTAGTTAAAATAGGTAATTAAAAAAACAATATCGACCAAAAATCTGACGCAATCGACACTCCTTATTGCTACTTCCATAAGCCACATTAATAAAATACGTGTATACAACGAATTTTTATATAATTTAAATAAATATTTATAAAAACGACGTAACCTGTAAGTATATTTACCTACAGAGAATTTAATGTTTACATCTATATATTTATTATTCAACCACTTAAACGGAAAGCCGATTAAAAAAGGAAAGGCAGTAAGTACTCAAAAATATAACTAGATGACGCTACCAGTTTTGGAAACACGTAAAAATATAATTATGCTACGTTAGTTAGTTACAAAATATTTCAAATTATAAAAAAATATATCTTATTTCACTTGTAAGTGTTCACATATTTACTAAATTTAGATAACCTTGATAACTATATTGTGTATGATAGGCCTGTCATAATAGTTTAAAGCATAGAACTTACCTGTTATATATATTTTTAGCGTTAGTTTAATTCAACAATATGTTTACTTTTTACAATAAACTAAAACCTAGTGGCATCAACACACACTGTTATAATTCACGTGTGTCCTGTCACAGTTAGCACTAGCACTTGGCACTTGACATGACATTTAATGCCGCGTTTACATGCGTGGCACGCCTCGACAACCCTCCACATACCCACGTGTGTAAACGGGCTGTTTGGCTTGGGTTGCGTGAACTTGCGTGAGGTTGTGATAGCTTGTTGACGACCCGAGTCGGTGTCGGTTTTTGAACACAGATCAAAGGAAACGTGCGCTCGCTGCTTGCGACGCGTTTACACGTTGGCGCGAGATTGGTGCCGCTCAGTGCAGTGTTGCCGGGTCTTGTCAGAAGCTACCTGAATTATTTAAAAAGCTGAATATTAAAAGAAGTAAATATAACTAGATATTTATAAAAAATATCTTATTGTTATTAACGGGTAGCATGTGTAAAGATCTGATAAATCAGACATTCGATAATAATCTTATTGTAATTTAACTTGACAGAAATGAAATAACTGTATGCGGGCGGGACATGCTGATCGCAATGTATACTATACATTTTTAATTATGTACCTACCTATGATCCACAATAAATATATATTCAATTGATTTCAATGTAAGATACTTAGTGGCTGAGTGATCGCAGTTATAGTAATTAAAATTAAATTTTTAAAACCGCTAGAAAAATCCACCAGCCACAAAAAACAATATTTCACCACTAAATGAAGGATTCAAACTACCAGTTTTAGTGGAAAATCCACTAAGTTGGCAGCACTGCCAAAGTGTGTGAGTGCATGCGAACGCTTGTAGTTTGTGAGCGACTGCCAAGTCCTCGCACGCGTGTAAACGTAACACGAGCGTTTGTGAAGGACTGTAGTTTGTGAGCGACTGCCAAGTCCTCGCACGCATGTAAACGTAGCATAATATGTTTACAAATTCCCACAGACGTATAAAGAGAAGCAGACTAAACATAATTATACGCACACATTAACCATGTAAAAAAATATCGTTGTCACTTTCACTCTAACCTAATATTGTATATCTTTATTCCTTTTTTTCCTGTATGGCTACAATAACTCACACATAGACACATCGGAGGTCGTGTCGCGTGCGGCACGTAGCTTGTCAAAATAAGCTACACAACGGCGTGCTGACGTTTGTGCTGTGGTGTTTTTTATTTTATTTTGTTACTACAAGCTGCATAGAGAACTAAAATTTAATGGTGAAGTGTTGTGCCCGAAGTGTGACAACGCATCTTACAAAAAATCTCCAGAAATAACCTTCCACCGGTATGTAAATATCATTTTATTATTGTTTGCCTATTTTTTGTATTTAACGTAGTAAGCCATGCCTTTTTTCCCTTGACATTAGAAGATACGTTAGGTTCTTTAGAAAAAAAAAGCTGTTGTGACTAGATTACTAAGTGAAATACATAAAATTTTATTGAAAATGTTTCTTGAAGAAGTAGTGTGACATTTTAAGTACTAGGGCAATTTACAGGGTCGGACTCAGAACTTATTTTTAGGTGTATTAATATTTTGATATTACCTACTATAGTTAAGCTTGTGTAGCGTCGTCGGTGAAGCAGAAAAAAACGTATGTTAATACTCAATAAACCTCTTTTTACAGATTCCCAAACAATGAAGACTTAAAAAACCTTTGGATTAAAACTCTTACTAAAAGGACTGGCTGCCTAAATCGAGCAATGTGATATGTTCAGCACATTTTGAATCGCATTTATTACCCAGAAGAGGCTACCGCACAATTTTGAAAACTGTTTGGGGGATTTTAAAATACTTGTAGATAAAAATGGCAACCATATATATATATATATATCTCGGGTTCGATTCCCGGGTCGTACCAAATGTTTGTGTGATCTACAAATATTTGTTTCGGAGTTTGGGTGTTTTCTATGTATAATATGTATGTATTTACAAAAAAAAAGTATATATGTATTTGTATCAGTTGTCTAGTACCCATAACACAAGCTCTGCTTAGCTTGGGACTAGATGGCATTGTGTGTTAGATGTCCAAAATATTATTTATTTATTTTATTATATAAATTTTGAATAAATAATAAATTTATTATTTATTATTATTTTTTTAAATAAATTTTCAAATTTGATTTTTTTTAATGGAAGTAAGATAGTAAATTCTGCCCGTAAAACAGATTTTGTTGGTTTTACTATATGTTTAAATAATGTAATGAGCGTATTTAAAGGTTTGTATAACAGTGGTGGTTTAAAATTCTTATGTACATATAAAATTAGTCAAGATCACCTAGAAATGTTTTATGGAAAAATGCGCTCTAGGGGAGGGTTTAATGATAACCCTAATGTTGTATAATTTCAAATAGCAAAAAAAAAGATTTGATCGCAACCGAATTACAACTTCTTGAAAAAGGAATTTTAACTGATAGTTTAATACTCAATGTAAGTTCTACTAAATATTATTATATTGTGACAATAAACAATAATACGTCGAGTTATGAAAGAAACCAGATAGCGCTGGCTCCAATGAACCACTGACGAAATATAATTAACGAATTTATTCAAAATATTTTAATTTGCCCCTCGATGAATACACTGACCACGTCAGTACCTACATAGCTGGATTCGTAAGTCGGCGTATCTCAGAAAAACTAAAATGTTTTATTTGTCAGGAATTGAAGTGATTGGGGACAAAGATGACTTTTTGCTATCTCTGATTAGTACGAAAGATCGAGGTGGTCTCACATACCCTTCAGTCGCTGTGATAAAAATTATTAGAAAATGCGAAAACTTTTTAAAACTAAATATGAAAAATAAGTCATATTCCCAATTTATTTGCAGTTTTATAAACGACTAGCGAAGCGCGGCTTCGCTCACGCAGACTTTCATCCCCTGATTTACTGCCTTAGGGGTGGAATTTCAAAAATTCCTTTCTTAGTGCTCACTTACGTTATATAAAGAACCTACATGCAAAATTTCAGGATTCAGTGGTTTGGGCTGTGCGTTGATCTCTGGGTATGACAGTCAGTCAGTCACCTTCCTCTTTTATATATGTAGAAGATGATTGTAATTTAGATTTCTTCCGCTGCGAATTTGCTGATGTAGTGCATGATGCCCTACATTTTATTAAAAACAATTGTGACGTTATCTATACTATTAGATAAAGGTGAAGAGTTTGTTTGTTTGTTTGAACGCGCTAATCTCAGGAACCGCTGGTCCAATTTGAAAAATTCTTTCAGTGTTGGATAGTACATTTATCGAGGAAGGCTATAGGCTATATATCATCACGCTACGACCAATAAGAGCGGAGCACCAATGAAAAATGATTGAAAAACGGGGGGAAATTATCACGCTACGGGCAATAGGAGACGCAAACGAGGTTGCGTGGGTCAGCTAGTATATAGATATAAGGTGTAATCACTATGCTAAAACCAATCAAACAAACGGAACGAAATTATTTCAAAAGAATTGTAATTTTTTAAAAATAAATAAACACTCATCTAAAAGATTTTGGTTTTTATTTTCTTTTTTATCACTTACATAACCCAAAAGAAGAACATACAGCTAAACAGAGCTCCAGTTTAACGGTAACTACTTTCAATCAGGTGGGCCGTGTGCTTGTCTGCCATCTAACTAGCAAAGAAAAAGTCCTAACAGACGACCAAATTTGGTACGAACCGATCCACCGAAATTGGTACGCTCCGAAGTCCACCGGACATTATTATTAACGGACATATTAATGGGCTTTTTTCGGCATGCAGCACATACACGTGTATTTCGAGTTACAAAATATTAATTTAAAGTGCAATCTTTTATTGCTGAATTCGGCACTGTGTTTTGTGTCTGTGTGAGTAATGTTTGTATGTAGTGTAATTGCCACGCATTTGCATGGGTTGTGTTTAGTCTGCTTCTCTTTATACGTCTGTGCAAATTCCTGACGGAATTGAAACACAGTTTTGAATCCTTGGCTTTTGAGAATCGTTCAAAGAAATAATAAAAATTATTATTAAGGGATTTGAATTCAATCTAATTTAGAAATAATACTTATTATTTATGGTTAATTAATTATATTTATTATTATTTTTTAATAGATGCGCTCGAAATGTAGAACGCCTGACAAAAATCTGTTACATTACCAGTAACTGCGTGTTGTTTATAAAAAATCTGATACTTCCTGCTTAACATTTAATTAACTTTTATGCGACAAGAACTTGTAAATATAAGAGACCTTGGACTAGCACTATTCAACCAAATACTTCACATATACGTACCTTTGCAATGGAACAAACTACATCGAACTTCATTTGCCCGTATATTCTATCGGAGTTTGAGAAGAAAAACAAACCCACACAAAAAAGGAAGCAAACAATGGAAGTTTCGTAAGTTTGTTGTCCGATGGGGGTAGTGATCTGTGAACAGTGTTAACTGTCCTCCGGGGAGCATACGTCCGATACAGACTGTTTTATCAGACATTATCTGTACTGTGTATTTAAAAATAATAAAGATTATGTTTAAAATTATTATCTATACTAATATTATAAAGCTGAAGAGTTTGTTTGTTTGTTTGAATGCGCTAATCTCGGGAACCACTTGTCCGATTTGAAAAATTCTTTCAGAGTTGGATAGTACATTTATCGAGGAAGGCTATAGATCATCTCGTTAAGACCAATAGGAGCGGAGCACCAATGAAGAATGTTACAAAAACGGGGGATTTTTTTTACGCTACGGCAATAGGAGACGTAATTTAAACGACGTTGCGTGGGTCAGCTAGTGTTTAATAATGATTGATGTTTCAATGCCTTGAATATCTTTGCACCTACTGGATCATATTTCTATGTCACCTACATCGACTGGGACTGAATGCCTCATAGCAAATTAGGTAAGAATGTACCTTCGTACCTTCTCACATGGGGAGATACACAAATACACATTCTTGTTAATCTGTGTAGTGTTTTTCAAGTTGTCAATGCACAAAATTTAAAATAATGACGTCAACGTAAGCACTGGCAACCTTACAGACAATACTCATACATGCATGCAAGCTTATAAAAAAAAATGCAACTCACACTGAAACCTCCTTCTTTTATTTCCATGTTTTGCACGTGAGAGCAAGTTTTATATATTCCAACATTATGCTACAGTCAGACAAGTTTATGAGAGTAGAAAACTAGATACACGTTTTAACCAATCGAGATAGTTTATTATACAAACCAACTGTTTCCATTGTTTTGCTGAGAAATACAAAATTCAGTTTTGAAATTACAAACGCGAGCTTATTTTGTTCACCTACATATTACGTAAATACTAAATGAAGCTCGTAAATTCATATTCACATTTACTTCTCCCATATTTTACCGTGGCACAGGAAATTCGTTCAAAAAGCTTAAAATTATAATAAATTTCCTTTTTTAAGTGCATTCTGGATTGGTTGGTTAATCGTTCTATTTTCAAAACTATTGTCATTATTTTTGAGATGCCATGCTTTATTAGTGACATGTATGTTTGGCAACGTACCAAATTTTGTATTGTAAGAATAATAAATATTTCGATCATCTAACACACAACGCCATCTAGTCCCAAACTGAGCAGAGCTTGCATTATGGGTACCTACTAGACAACTGATATTCATACGTATATACTTTTTTTCGTAAATACATACATAATATACATAGAAAACACAATCGATCATTCAAATATTTGGTCCGACCCGGGAATCAAACCCGAGACCTCAAGCGCAGCAGTCGCATACGCTACCCCTTTTTTTTACGTGTGGAAATCCCCTCGGACCGTCACCCCACCGAGGTTTGCGGGCGGGTGTGTCGGACTCGAACCGACTAAAACCACACGGTGTTTACGGGAACTGCAGTTATTAACACGTCCGGACCTGCATACGCTACCCCTGCGCCAAGGCAGTCAAAGAAGTTTTTATGTTAACTACGATGATGACAAACGTCTGATTGTCAGTGTACGTACCTAAAACTACCGTTGGTCTTATAGTCAATCCTAGCCGCGCCCCGGCGAAGCTAGTCTAAAATAGAAGTAGACTAAGTTACTCCTGATATCATCATCTACATAATATATGCCAGAGTACAAGGCTGTTATATTGCCACTGCTTCTATACGTTATACGCCTCGGAAACCTGGTGCCTCTACAAAGGTGATATCAGACGCCTCAATGCATTCCATCTAAAATGCCTCCGAGCTATACTTAATGTATGCTGGCAGGATCCGGTTCCCAACATGGGGATTTTTCGCCGAACGGGTTTAGCGAGCATGGAGAGCCTCCTAATGAGGGGTCAGCTGCGCCAATCTTGTGCGTATGGAGTCTTCCAGATTGCAAAAAAGTATTTTTTACTCAGAACTTAGCTCAGGTAAACGCCATCCTGGAGGACAATATATCGATACAAGGATGTTCTGAAACGCAACTTAACGGCAATCGCCGTGTCTCCTAATTTGTGGGAGGAACTAGCCGCTAACAAGACGGAATGGCGGCAAATGTACAATTTGCCGCCATTCCGTCTATCAGGGTATTGAAAATTATGAACAAAGCCGTCTTAAAAGTTTTGACGCTAAACGCCAGCTTCAAAAAACACGTTGCAAGCCCTCCTACAACTACACTTACAACAGGCAGGGTGACCTTCACTGTGCCTCCTGTGACCGCACATTTAAAACCATATTTAGTTTTGCGACTCACGTGCGGGCGCATGAACGCAGGAATGTCTGTTGAAATTTCCGGGGTTACGCCGTCGACGGATACGTCTTGGAGGACATCATCATCATAAGCCAGTAAAAGTCCTGCTAAATCGGTCCAGCCGTTCCAGAGATTAGCCGGAACAAACAGACAGCCTTTTCTTTACATACAAACAGACACTTAAATTTTATAATTAAATAATTTACGTAAGTATACTAACCCATCCTGCATCGTTCCCGGCACAAAAGTGTACGTGTAAGTGTTAAGTCCTTTGTACCTATACCTACCAAGGACAAGTCAGAGCGGGAGTCACCACATTTATGCGTAATTCGGCGATCAATTTCCGCAACCAGAATGGCTTAGAGTCTCCACCGCAATAGGCACAAAATAATAATGCGTCTCCATTGCGGCGTACTTTAGTCTCTTCCTATCAGCGGCATCCTCCGCCGCCGCCGCTGGAGCGTTGACAGTGCGACTCAGATGCGAGGTCACGACTGTGCTGACGCACGTAGCGTCCAACACCAAGCACTTGCCGTTCTTGCACGGCACCAAAGTCAAGCCATCCGGCCGCTTCCCGTTAGATCTGCTGAGACCCGGTGCCTCCAGCGTACAGGGTATATTGGCTGATATTAGAGCCCTTCGCACAATGTCGTTGAAGGCATGTCGCGAAAATTTACCTTTGCAGCAAAGACTTTAATTTAATTTATTTGTATACACGTAGATTAATGCCCTGAGTAACTAGTTAGGTTTCGCGTCAGTAGAAATAGATCACTCAATTCTAACAAACGAGATCGTCATCGGAAACTCTAAAACCAATAACTTAAGAATCTGCCTTGCTAAATGATTAAAATTGAACTGGTATCAATATATCCAACAACGTCAGAGCACTCAGAGCTGACGGAGACTATGATAGCGATATCAACTCGCAAAAGCTTGTCGCTAATCTTGAAACGACTATTGCGTACGTTGATATCATTAAATATTCATAATAGTTTTGGTTACCGGATTATCAATACAGACCTCATTCAATTTGGTCACTGCACTGTATTATTCGTTTTAATTTCTAATATAATAGCTAAATTAATTTTAATGTATGAAGAAGTTTCAGCAAAAAAAACTGGAGAGTTTAGGATCTCATATGATTTCATTGTTCGTTTTTTACTGCAGTATTAGGTACTAAGTACTGCAATTTAAAAAAAAAAAGAATTATGCTTGACGTTATGATTAATAAGAGAGGTTCGACGCTTAGTTGTAAGGGGCCGTCTATTAATCACGTGATGTTTTTTTAAGCATTTTTGACCCCCCCTACCCCTCGGCGATACGTAGTGAGGTTTAAGATTAACCCCCCTCCCCTTGATGATACGTGGTGAGGTTTAAGATTAACCCCCCTCCTCCCCTAAAATCACGTGTATTTTTAGTATTTTTTAGAATATAATCTTTAAGTACAGGTATAAAGAATAATCTAATTTTATTCTGAAATTAAGAACCGTGATAAAAATGTTTAGACAGTAAGGTTGCAGGTTGTTTTTAACTGGCATAAAAATAATATTAAAAGAATGGTGTAATAATGTGAGAATCAAATATTGTACTAGTACATAGTACACTACCCTGCGTAGTAATCTCTCTCGGAAGAAATATAAAAATAAATACACGTGATTTCTTACTACACCCCCCTCCCCCTTGCGATATATAGTGATTTTTACTAAACCCCTCCCCCTCCCCCCTTTAAGCCTCACGTGATTAATGGACGGCCCCTATGTTTATTATTAGTATAGGATAACGTACGAGTATAGCTAGGTCAGTCTATTGTTAACATATTGAGCACAGAACACATAAACATGTTGAGAGTTTAAGACTCCGTGCCACGGAGAGCATGTTAAGCTGCCGGGTGAATGCATTCTTTGAAATAAAATACTAATAAATATAGAACATAGTTTATTAAATGTTGATGTAGATACATTTACGTCGATGTTTTTTAATTAATTAATTTGTAATCATCAACATAATAGCTAGAATATACCATGATTACTACTTTTTTTTACGTCAACATGTTGTGTCGCATAAGTTTTTTATTATTTATTTATCATAATTAATCACTTAGTTTCACAATTTTCTCTTATTTCTATTTCAATACAGATTTAAAATGACTAGAAAATTCGTTATAAATAAGAGGTTGTCGATGACGACCACACTAATACAATATTATATATATTGTGTTGCAGTCTTACTATTCTCATTTCAGAGAAGTTATTCTGTAAATATTGTAATTCCGTTAATGACGCATATGTCATCAAAACATAGAGGTTATCTGAAATTCTAAGACTAAAATCCCAACGCATTCCATAAATACATATTAAAAATTATTTATTACGAAGTTCCGTATGTACTCTCATATGTATTTAGCGAAAAGCTGTTTATTTGATACTAGCTTGTACACGCGGCTTCGCTCACGCAGACTTCCATCCCCCGATTTACTGCCTTAGTGTATAATAGATCAATGGCCTTAGGGGTGGAATTTCAAAAATTCCTTTCTTAGTGCTCACCTACGTTATATAAAGAACCTATATGCAAAATTTCAGGATTCTAGCTTCAGCGGTTTGGGCTGTGCGTTGATCTCTGAGTGTGTCAGTCAGTAAGTCTTACGAAGAACTTTCTAATGTTTTTAATAAAATTATTTATCTATAATGTTTTCCGTTAATTTGGAGTCTGCCTTGGGCGCTATCACTTACGGCTATACGACTTACGGCTAGCTTATCTGCTTAGCAAAAGATCGCAAAATTACATTATCTTGAATTTTTATTTTATTTACCAAAGCAGTGATATTTTTAATCCCAGAACAGACATGTGGGTTCGTTTTTCGAGTTCCCGTAACCTGAAGCTCGTGTCCCAGTCAAGACTATCAGTATTCATTACCCTGGCCTTACCTTATTCCTTTTTATATCCCAATTTACCTTCTACCTTTGTCTTCTGTAATCTATGTCTGCATTTGCAGCCAAATGCCCCTAAAAAAGCGACCACGTTGACCTTAAAAACTAAAACTTGCTAAAACTAAAATATCTTTTAATAAATATTACCAGGAAAGTGATAATAAAGTTGACCCTGATCTGACTATCTGGTGATGACGACTTGTTATGTTATGTTGTGATAACTTATGACGTCTAACGGGGAACGTGAATGGCAGGGGAACCGGGCCTTCACTCGGTACACAATGTTATCAACTTATAATTATTAATTTAAACACATTGGATATTTATATTAAACACAGGGAAGCTTGCGTATCGGTTTGACGTCTCGTGTTTTGTCACTTGTGGTACATAAAAAGTTATAATCTCGGTGATTTGTAGTTCCAACAGTAATTAACAGTTTCTATCTGCTAACATTCAAACCTTTTCAACATCGTGCAAAGAAGCAGTGAAAGTTATAAAACAGTTTTAAGCTATTGTGGTGTTAATAAAGGCAATTTAGAATGGCGATACAGCGAATATTTATCATCTTGTCGGCGTGTGTATTGCTGAACTTAGCAATCAGTTTCGCATTACCAAAACCAGTTCTGAGAATGGGAGGCGTTAGGAATATGACAGTGGATGATCCGGACGTGAAGAGAGTAGCAGAGGCAACCATGCGCAAGTTAAGGAGACAGTATAAAGGAGACAGGGCATTGATACTGATAGAAATCGAAATGGCTACGTATCAAGTTGTTGCTGGCGCGAAGTACCACTTACATTTAAAAGTCGGTGAGAGTCGTTGTGCGAAAAATAAATACACTAGAATGTGCAGATTGGATGAAGACCGTCCTTTACTAGCTTGTGGTAGTAATATTTGGGAGAAACGTTGGATGAATTTTATGGAAATTAATGTTCATTGTAAAAATTATGATGGTAGCATTTAATCTTTGATGTATTTACATCATCGGTATACTAAAATAAAAAGGTAAAATAGATGCTTTTATCGCTAAAGTAAGCACAATATTTTAGTCAGGATATTTAAATTTCTACTCCTACTCAAATATTGCAAGTTTCTTGTTAAAAGTATTACCTCTTAATTTTAATTGTTGAATTACGATTTAATAAATTATTTCAATAGTTTTTTTTTATAACTTTAATTAATATAGCTATTACTGATTTCATCGTAAAAACCTTTTAATTATTTAAAAGCAAAATTTAAGGACGTAATCGGAAAAATGGAAGTTCAATTGACCAAAGAGAATAAGTTGAAAAACAAAAAAAAATAGTTATAATGCTGGGGCCACACTACCGGGAAACGTCAATGATAATCATCGCGATAAATACTGCGTTAATTATTACGTTAAATTTTAACACGCTATTGGAGTAGCCACACTTGGACGGTCAACGTCTGTGTCCGTTATTGGCAATAAAATTAGTGTTAATGTTCCTTGAAGTTCCTTGAATTAGGAAAAAATAAAAAACAAGACAAGTAGACTACAGTTGCACAAAAATATTTTGACAATAGTGGGAAATTTTAATGCAGTAAGATCATTCACTATGCGCTGTTATTTCATTATGTACTAATAAGAACGTAGTCAAATTGAAATTGCCGCCTGTAAAGGAAATCACCAATAATGAAAAGCAAGATTTTTTTAAATTTGCAATTTCAACAGTGATAGTCCGGGATCCCCAGAACAATTAGGTATGTGAATTCGCAGTTAGGTAAGTGTGGGAGCCCTAAATTTATTTCTGTGGCAATAAAATATTTTAAATTATAAGTATCAGTCTCTGGATAACCGAGCTTTGCTAGGTGTTTTTCTTTTTTGATAAATTTTCTAAAAATGAATCCTAGCTAGATCGATTTATCGACAACGAAACCTCCTGCACGCTAAATTTGAAATTTCATGAAAATCGTTGCAGCCGTTTCTTTCGCAGATTATAGATATAAATATAAAAAACAAGAATTGCTTGTTTAATGGTATTATGTAAATAGATTTAACTACATATAAGTATAATTAAATTAATTAAGTATTATAATTTCTGTAATAGGTAATAAGTCTGTTATAAGTCATTTCTATCACATTTCATTGATTCGAATTCCTAAAGGCGCGTCTTCACCGAAATTTGACAACACAAAAAAAGGTTTACAACACAAAAGCTGCCAACTTTTGTTCGGTGGAGACTCGGCTTTACAGAAACTTTTATCACTAACTAACACGTGTTGACAACACAAAAGTTGACAACTTTTGTTCTGTGGAGACTCGACTTAATATCAGCCTCCTTCATGACTCAAATTATTTTCTATTTATAGTACATTCCTATAAATACTTTGTAATTAAAATACAATACGTAAACAAAGAAATAAAAACATGATACTACTTTGAACTTTTTATTGGTAACTAGCTGACCCGGCGAACTTAGTACCGCCATATTTACATATCTGTCTCAGCTTCCCGTCGCGGGTAAAAAAAAAAGACTTTTCCCACTATCTTTTAAATTTTTCTTATACACAAACCTTGTCCTGACAATAATGAACACATTAAAAAAGAATTATTTAATTTGGTGCAGCCGATCGGAAGTTATGCGCGTACATTACATACGTACATTACATACATTACGTACATACATTTCGGCGATACATTTTTATATAAATAGATATGTTGATTCTGAATTTTAAAAATATTATCTAATATCATTACCATTTACTTGATTAATTTTAAAATATTGAACAAACAAAACATTTTGATATTAAAATAATATCCATCTACTCCCTGCCAGAAGATTAATGGATATTGTAACGTGTCATAAGACCTATGCGTTTCAGACACACGTTTCAATTCATTGTTCCGACGATGAAGCATAATAGCTCTAGACTGCAAATTTCTCCAACAACGACAATAGCCACTTCGTCGATTGTCGATGAATTAAACCTCCTTGCATGCTCACCAGCAGGTGTTTTGTCAGCTCTGATTACAATGTTATGGCTGTCCGATGGCATACGATCTAAGGTCATTTTGAACATTTTGACTAAATTATTGTTCTGATGAAGAAACTTTTGCAGTTCTTGGACAATGGTTCGTTTCACTGTTGGATTATAAGCACAACGCCTTTCAACTTCATAAGACCTATGCGTTTCAGACACACGTTTCAATTCATTGTTCCGACGATGAAGCATAATAGCTCTAGACTGCAAATTTCTCCAACAACGACAATAGCCACTTCGTCGATTGTCGATGAATTAAACCTCCTTGCATGCTCACCAGCAGGTGTTTTGTCAGCTCTGATTACAATGTTATGGCTGTCCGATGGCATACGATCTAAGGTCATTTTGAACATTTTGACTAAATTATTGTTCTGATGAAGAAACTTTTGCAGTTCTTGGACAATGGTTCGTTTCACTGTTGGATTATAAGCACAACGCCTTTCAACTTCCGCATCTTGATTGCCCATAAAATACATTTGTAAAAATTGGTGGTCCACATCTGGAAGTGGCAACAGTGCTCCCAGTCAGTGATAAATTGTCCTTGTATCGGCAATTATCTTGTTAAATTATTATTTGTGATACAAATGTATTTTAACGCTTTAAAATATTGACAAATAATTGTCATTTCCCCAATTGTCACGGAATTGTCGGCACTAAAATCTACTTCCGGATTGCAGTGGAATGCTACTCGTTCCAGGTTCGCAGGAGCACTGTTTCCGCGGTATCGCTCGATTTCATTGCGTCGTGCTCGCTGTTGTTGGGTTTGGTGTGCCCAAACTCGTTCCATTCTAAGCGGCTCCGTCCATTTGATCCCCTGCTTAGATCCCCTGGGGGATCCATGTAAAAATTTCATCCACACTGATGCCCTAGAGAATCTATTTGGATTTCGATTCCATTTTGATCCCTCAGGGGATTCATTTGGAAGATTTTCGTCCACTACTTAAACTGATATGGGATTTTTTTGATTTTTTTGTGTGGCATAGCTATTTATGGCCTATATAGTATATAGGTTTATTACCATACCTATTAATACATTTCACCACCAAAGATTACCTACATAACTTAAAACTCATTAAAAATCCTAGTATTAAATCCATTCATTAAAATTATATTTTAAATCGTATAAAAGTATGAATATTTATGGAACTTTTGTTATGAAAACTTCTAAATTAATAATTGAAATGTATAGAAAATTCTAAAAGATTCCATTGGAGATCGATGTGGATAAAAAATACAGATAAATCCCTTATCGGTTTAAGCAATAGGATCGAAGTGGACGAAAATCTTCCAAATGACACCCTTGGGATCAAAATGGAATTGAAATCCAAATAGATCCCCTAAGGGATCAGTGTGGACGAAATTTCCACATGGATCCCCCAGGGGATTTATGCAGGAGATCTAAGTGGACGGAGCCGCCATTATTCACTGTAGAACGCAATTCTGCCATAGCAATACGAATGTTATCATTATCTGTCTCTCGCTGGTCATCAGTGCGGATTGCACGTGAGGTAGCTCGTCGCACATCTGATTGACTTCGACGACATAAGTCAGTTCGTCTTTGCCTTGGCATTTTCAAACAATAATCTTATTATATAAAATTCTCGTGTCACAATGTTAGTAACCATACTCCTCTGAAACGGCTGGACCGATTTTTATGAAATTTGGTGTGCATATCGGGTAGATCGAGAATCGACCATCATCAATTTTTATACCCCAATTTTTTTATGGCAAAACAACGTTTGCCGGATCAGCTAGTAGTAAATAAAATTCTCACACACTGACAAACTGATGATAGAAGATTTTAATAACGGTAATGGAATGACAGGTACTTTATATGCCGTAGGTGCAAAAAATAGCCTGTATTTATAATATATCTATGGATATGGCATAATAAAGACTTTTTTATTTCCATTCTAAAAAGTGACAACCATCAAAATATGTCAATATAATGACAAAAATTTCTGGATGAACCAACAATAACAACCATCAAAATAATAATATTAAAATACGCGATTATGATATGTAAATAATATGTGGTGTCTATTTAAAACCCTTAATTTGATTCGTGTAATAATATATATGGTGTCTATTTAAAACCCATAATTTAATAAGTGCTTCAAGTTGACAGTCAAAAGTTTGACAGGAAAGTTGTTAGAACAGTTTATATGGGCAAAAGGAAATTGTTGTTTTTATTATCTTCCTCGCAATTTTTCCATATTTTCTCATCCTTATCTGAACTACGACAAACATTTCAAAACCTAAATCAGCTAAATCAGCCCGGCGGTTCTCGAGTTTTAGCCAGACAAACGAACAGCAATTCATTTTTATATTATTGGTAATACAACATCTGACTGCTAATCATCCGTGAACTTTTTTTTTTTAAAGACAACTCCCGCACTAGGAATAAATCCTGTGTCGTGAGGGACTTTACAAACATACATGAAACGGACACAAAGCACACCCAGACTCAGAACAACAATTTGTGGATCACACAAAGTGTTGTCCTACGTGGGATTTGTACCCACGACACTTGACAAAGTAGGAAATGGCGTGGTGACCGTTAAACCACTAGGCCAAACGTGCAGTCACTATTTAAATCATAAAATATTCATGTATGGAGTCATGAGTTACATCACAATTTAGTTTTTGTGGTGAAATACCTATACAGTGCTATAAATACTTACTCGTACTATACGTGTGGTGACAAATTATGAGTACAGAGTGGCAAAGTGTTAGAGCCACGCTAATTTCAGCACGAACGGGCCAGCTTGACCGAGGCGGTACTATACCCACTCACATGACACCAACCTAAGTGTGCAATTACAGTGGCAGCGGGGCGGGCAGCGGGAGCGGGTATCGAGCGAGCGGAAAACGCATATTCATGTGGATGAATACAGTTGCAGCGGGGCGACTTAGCGGTCCAGACGTACCTAAATACAAATCGATAGTTCCACAATAAGGGCTAAAGCAGCACGAAGTGACTTTACTGATTACTTTAATAATTATAACAATGAAAAAACTAATAAAAGTGAAATACTATAAGAATCTCCACTTATTATTTCTTTCCATAGTTTTTTAATTACTAGTCGATTCGAATGATTTGAATCACTAGAATTCCACAAAGGTGGCCGAGCCAATACGGCACTTATTAAATCTTCAAGCGGTAACGGCATGTCAAGAACAAATCGAACGGGAAACGCAAACTGACTTGCGTCCACCCGCCCCGCTCGCGACAACCGCTTGCCTCGCTGCGATTAGCACTTGATGCACCTTAGTCAAAAACTATGTGTTTGTGTTACCCGCGAGCGGATTCCGCTGCCCGCCCCGCTGCCACTGTAATTGCACACTAAGGCCCCTAGCACACAGCGTATGTTAAATGCGAAGACGACGCGTGTATACGCGCTTCAAACGAGAGTTGAACGCAACCTTGCATCCTAAGCACACTGGTATACGCGCGTATACGCGCAGATACAGCGATAGAGACGCGCTGTAGTCGCTCATAGACAATCCTCGTTTAAAATACGTCGTGTGCCAGGGGCCTAAAATGACAGCACTCGTGCTGTCGTGTTTTGTTGAAGAGTGCGAGACCGGGGGCCCAATGATGCATAAGCATCTCAATAGATTGCCATGATTTAGGACCCTAGCACACGGCGTATTTTAAACGCGCAGATGACGCGCGTTTCAGGAACGCGCGTTTTCTGCGCCGTAGATGTCGATTTTTGCGTTTTTATTTTTTTATATCTTCAAACGCGCGTAAAACTCGATGCAAACGCACGTGTGAAGCGCGTTTGAAGCGCATAGAAAGGTCGGAGGAGAGTAGGGGAGGAATACCAATTTTGTAAATGTTGTATAATAATGACCACACAATCTTCTTACACTCGTAAATAGATTTTATTTTTCCTTTTTAAATGCAGTATTAAAGCCAGCGTAAGCAGTGCTGTCTCAACCGACGTCATTGTACAACTGACGAGGATTGTCTACGAGCGACGACAGCGCGTCGTCTGTATCGCTGTATCTGCGCGTATTACGCGCAGTAAACGCACGTTTCACGACCGCCTCGTGTGCTTAGGATACAAGGTTGCGTTCAAATCTCGTTTGAAGCGTGTATAAGCGCGTCACCTGCGCGTTTAAAATACGCCGTGTACTAGGGGCCTTAGGTCACCATTGTTGCATTGTCTGCATTCACAATAACTATGAGGGCTACTCTACTCATGGATTCTGCTCTGCTTTCATGTAGACGAAGTAGAGAGAAGAGTCACACTGGACGCTGGCTCCTATTTAAAAAAACACTACTCCTATTTACTATCCCATGGCCGTCTTAAGACTTTAAGAGTCGAGGGACTCTAAGGGAGAAATCAGCACTGCAAAGAGAAGGAAAACTTGTCACAAACATTTCGGTTTTACAGAATTTATTCGTGCAAGATGAAACTTCCTCGAAAAACTCAGTATGTAATAATGAATCTTTCATCTTTTCCAATCATTTTAATCAACATTATATCCTAAAAGTTCTATAAGTCGACTAAGAAAACTACAATGTTTTTAATCAGGAGGCATAATTATGTCTGTAGATTCCTTCTCAACCCGCTACAGACCTTCCGATTGTCAAACTAAACAAACACATACAAATGTATATATAACTAAATCTTTCGATTAGGTACCTACAATATAATTATCTTATGTTAATTAACGTTATCATATCACGTAAATTAAAAATGTTAAATACATCTTATTTGCTGGTATAATCTTAGCTTCTTGACCATTGCAGTCGAATAAACTATAACTAAATTAAAACTTTTTTTACTGTAAATGCCAAACCAATACAGTAAGACATTGCTATTACGATGTAGTCTACGAACTAATGAGTAGGTAGTTTTACTTTGACCTGAATTAATAAAACAAAACTATAATAAGATTGTATGCATTAACACTTTTCTCAGTTCTCACTGTCTAGATCTAGATAATTAAAGACACTCTGTTCGTGTGTGTTATTATTTTTAACACACACGAACAGAGTATCTTATTAAAACTATATGAATACGGACTCTATGATGTCAATGTAAATGTACCCATATTTTTATATATTATTATACGTATTAGTCGTTATTGTTCTGTTCTGACTGAAATACGATAAATATGCACGTGGCTATCACGCTATGCGTAATTGTGAATGTTATAGCGTCAGTGGTCATTTTAATACCGTGATTAAATCCCGAGCATATCGTAAACAAGTGCCAATATGCATATACTAGCTGTTGCCCGCAGCACCGCCCGCGTATATGTCGGTTATCGCGACGACGCGGCAAATAGAAGCCTATGTGTTATTCTGATGTATAAACTATATTACTGTAAAGTTTCATCCAAATCCGTTCAGTAGTTTTTGCGTGAAGAAGTAACAAACATCCATCCATCCATACTTACAAACTTTCGCGTTTATAATATTGGTATAGAAATAGTTTTTTTTTAATGTATCTTTGCGTATGTATAATTTTTTCTATGAGATATTCTTTCCCGAGAAGCACTAAACGCCACAACCTCTGAGCGACAGGAACTGAACAGGCAGATAAGAAGGCTGGTCAGACAAGACGTTCGACAGTCGAATACTCGAGAGATCGAGGATGCGATTGCTCGGAACAAGGGTTCAAAAGTCTTTGCCAAGCCTAAGGCCTCCTGTTACCACCTGTCCAAGCTCAGAACACCACAAGGCAGCACCGTCACCTCTAAAATAGAGATTCTCGCTGAAGTCGAAAAGTTTTACGAGGATCTATATTCCTCACGAACCAGTCCACCCGATACCCACAGCGCGGATGACCCGCGTGCTAGACTGACACGCCACCTCACAGACGAGCTACCCGACATCGATCTGGGTGAGATTAGAATGGCACTTGGACAAATACACAATAACAAAGCTCCGCGTGAAGACGGAATTACAACAGAGCTCCTAAAGGCTGTTGGAACTCCTATGTTAGTAGAGCTCTTACAACTATTTAATTCCGTCCTTCATACCGGCACTACACCGGAGGCATAGGGTAGGAGCGCGGTAGTGCTTTTCTTCAAGAAAGGAGACAAAAGCCTACTGAAGAACTACCGCCCAATTTCACTCCTGACCCATGTGTACAAGTTGTTTTCGAGGGTCATTACGAATCGTCTCGCCCAAAAACTCGCTGACTTTCAGCCCGTGGAGCAGGCTGGGTTTCGAAAAGGCTTCAGTACTGTGGACCACATACACACTCTAAGACAAATTATTGAGAAGACAGAGGAATATAATCAGCCTTTCTGTCTAGTGTGGACATGTGGATGTCCACACGTCCACACTAGACAGTGGACTACGAAAAAGCCTTCGATACCATTGAGACCTGGGCTGTTCTGGAATCCATACAGAGGTGCCTGGTCGACTGCCGATATATCGAGGTGTTGAGATGCATCTATGAAGCTGCAACGATGACCGTCCAAGTACAAGAAAAGAGCACAAGACCAATCCAAGTGCATCGAGGAGTAAGACAGGGAGATGTTATATCTCCGAAACTGTTTACTAATGCCTTGGAAGACGTCTTCAAGACGCTCGATTGGAACGGACGGGGAATGAATATCAATGGCCGATTCCTCTCACACCTGCGGTTTGCAGACGACATAGTCATCCTGGCGGAGTCTCTGCAGGACATAGAAGAAATGCTTAACAGTCCGGACGACTCTTCTAAGCGAGTGGGACTAGGGATGAACATGGAAAAGACGAAAATCATACATAATCGGCATGTGTCCCCGAGTCCCGTGACCGTAGGTGGCGTTACTATCGGGGTTGTGCAAGAATACATCTATATTGGCCAAACTATCCAACTCGGCCGGCACAACTTCGATCGGGAGGCCGATAGAAGAATTCGTCTAGGCTGAGCGGCGTACGGGAAGCTACGTCATATCTTTGAGTCGCCGATACCGCAGTCATTGAAAACCAAGGTTTTTAACCAATGCGTCCTACCCGTGATGACATACGGAGCCGAGACGTGGACACTCACCATTGGACTGGTCCACAAATTTAAAGTGGCTCAGCGGGCGATGGAGCGTGCGATGTTGGGTGTCTCTCTGTCTGATAGAATTCGGAATGAAGCTATTCGACAGAGAACTAGAGTGCCCGACATCGCTCGGTGGACTGAGATAGGTAACTGCAAAAAAATACATTGGCACTTATTATCATAATAAATACAGACATTATTGAATGTTATCTGTGCTAATAATAGCTGAAGAGTTTGTTTGTTTGTCCGATTTGAAAAATTATTTCAGTGTTACATAGCCCATTTATCGAGGAAGGCTATAGGCTATATATCATCACGCTAAGACTAATAGAAGTGGAGCACCAATGAAGAATGTTTCAAAAACGGGGGAAAATTATCACGCTACGGGTAATAGGAGACGCCAACGAGGTTGCATGGGTCAGCTAGTCTATACTATCACACTTCACATCACATCATCACACTAATATATAAAGGCGAAAGTTTGTGTGTATGTTTGTGTTTGTTTCTTTGTGCCGAACTTAGTGAAGTTATAATAAAAGATACAGACTTACTGAAATCATGTAATTATCCATTGACGCCATAATTGCAAGAGACCTTTGACAAACGGAAACGGAAGGTTGTTGAGTGTAATCAGTGTTACCATCAACATCCCCCCTCTTTACAACAACCTTAAAACTATCATCCATAGATGCTTATATATCTAATTCACATCATAATCCTTCAATCTACTAGGCTTTTTAACAATACGACCACTACGGGTGATATAATCATTATTATTCTCTGTAGGGTTTACAGATGAATCATCCTGTCTGGTTTCTGTATTACTACTGGACTCCGAATGTGTCTGTCCTTGGAAATTTAGATTTTCTTCATTCATTGAAATGAACTTCTACACTTATTGGAGTATTTTTGTCAATGTCATTGTTACATTCATGACGGTTGTTAAGATACAATCTATTTCTCCTAAATATTTTGCCATTCCCATCCCCCACCAGATATGAGCGTGGCTCCTCACACTGTTTTATTATTCTACCAGTCACCCAATCAGAGTCAAGGGTTTTTTTAAAATAAACATTTTGACCAACACTCAACTCCGGCAAAGGATTAGCATGTTTATTATAATATTTCTTAACATTTTCCACATGATCATAATATTTCTGGTCATATTTAACAATCTGAGGCTTGAGCTGACATTTAGACATAGGTAACAAAGATTTTAAATTCCTAGAATAAAGTAATTGTGCAGGAGATGACATATACGTTTTTGATGTATTTCGGTAATTTAATAAGCCTAGTGTGGTCATGATTATAAATACTAAACGATTTCCCGAACGGAACAATCAAGGACTATGGACAAGGTACATTGCCTAATGAAACGGTTAATTCATTGAGAAACAATTGAGTTTAAACCCCACACCTGACACCATGTTTGTTTCTTTGTGCCGAACTTAGTGAAGTTATAACAAAAGATACAGACTTACTGAAATCATGTAATTATCCATTGACGCCATAATTGCAAGAGACCTTTGACAAACGGAAACGGAAGGTTGTTGAGTGTAATCAGTGTTACCATCAACAGTTTGTTACTTCTTCACGCAAAAATACTGAATGGATTTGGATGAAACTTTACAGTAATATAGTTTATACATCAGAATAACACATAGGCTACTATTTGCCGCCATAACCGACATACACGCGGGCGGAGCCGCGGGCAACAGCTAGTAATATTATAAAGCTAAAGACTTTGTTTGTTTGAATCCGCTAATCTCAGAAAATACTAGTCCGATTAGAAAAATTCTTTCAGTGTTAGATAGCCGATTTATCGAGGAAGGCTATAGGCTATAATATATCATTCCGCTAAGACTAATACGAGCGGAGCACCAATGAAGAATGTTACAAAAACGGGGGAAAATTTCTATGCTACGGAGACGTAAACGAGGTTGCGTGGGTCAGCTAGTTCGTAGATATATGTTGCTCTCGTACTTTATCAAAAGTTAATTCATCATCATCATCAGCCTATCGCAGTCTACTGCTGGACAAAGGCCTCTCCAATTGCACGCCACTTGGTTCAATCCTCGGCATCTCAAAAGTTAATTGCATTATCTAAAACTTCTAAAGGAAGAGAGCCAAGCTTCAACGAAAATGAGCCGACTTGACCGGAAAACCAAAATCCTATGTGCTGTAATGCTTTTCACCAAGTGAGTGAGGTTCCAGAAGACCAATCACGCTGTCCCGTGGTTCTTTGCGTTGCTTTTAGAATGTTGATAAGTCGACTAGGTTTTATCGGAAGAATATTTCTTTCGTCTTTTTAAGTAATTTTTCTTCTTTCAAAATGTATTTTTGAATCCCCGTGATTCTAATTGCGTTTCTTTTTACAATCTTAATCCCCGTGATTCTTTTCGTTTCTTTTTACAATGTTGTTGAGTGGGCGTAAGTTTTATCGGAAGAATATTTCTTTATTCTTTTTAATCGACCTTCAAAAGGAGGAGGTTCTCAATTTCATCGGTTTTTTTTTTGTTTTTTTTTTATTTATGTACACGGATTACTCCGTCAATTTGTGGACCGATTTTGAAAATTCTTTTTGTATTCCCGTACAACCCGTCTGGAAAGTTAGATCAAAACCTCCTTCCAAAAGACAGGCCTATGTCCAGTTATCGAGCCACCAAAGGTTATTGACGCTTGAGGTAGGTATAGTTTGTCTATAAAGTCGTGACATGAATGTTTAAGGAACTAACATTATTCATGTGCCTGGCAGCCCCAAAGACAACCAAATCTATGTACATCAGCTGTCATCAAGTTTAAGTTGTGGTATACTTTTCTTGTTGTATTGTTTATTCTTTTAATTAAACTGCATTAAATTAAGACCAAATTACGTAGCAACGTATCAAAAATGAGTAAGGTAAATCGGAGTGGCACGCGGAAGTGATTTTTAAAGTTTTCCAGCGATGTTTCGCGGAGTACGTAGCTGGACGAATCTTGTGGGATTTGGATGATGTTTATGGGCGCACAGCATCTATGACGGGTATGTAATCGTATTATTATTTGATTGTAATCTACCTGATGTTACAAATTTACTTAATTTACGATTTGGAGACCAAAAAAAGGCATTGTTTACATTACACATTTTGAGGTTATATTGACATTGTAAGTAGATAATATTGTAGTACGACCATTTCTTTTGATACTTTAGAATTTGAATTAATTGTTTCATGTCAATTAGTGTTTTTGACTTTTTTTCAGGAAAATCAGAGAGTACGGTTAAGCGGATAGGAAGGTTTTAATAATTATGGAAAATTTTAAACTCCTGGGAAACACAGGCAAGGCCGACCAAAGAAAGAAATGGATGATTTTAATATTTGTGCTCTGCGCCTACTCATTTGGGCTAACGTAAAACAAAAAGTGGCAGCACACAATGTTGGGTCACGCGATGTGAAGCAACTTGCTGAAGAGGCTTTCAGCAGCATCACAGCTGAAGTATGGAAAAACTGCTGCCATCACGTTGAGAAGCTTGAAAAAGAATAATATGAGAGAGGACATCACCTGTACCAAAATATAGACGAGTTGGTTATTCGTTTAGGCGATGATAGCAGCAGCGGAAACAGCAGCTGCTGTAGTGATGACAGCGCTGCTGATGAAGGTGGCAACGAAATGTTTCTGTACATTGAATATTTAGAATCCGAGGATGAGAGTGAATAATAAATCTCTTTTTTAACTATAATAATTGTATTTATTTATTTGTAACTGGTAGATATACAATCAGTTAACAGTCTAGACTTGATCACGAAGAAAGTGTTAGTAAGCTAGGTACGTGCGCGCGGTTGAGAGCCATCTGCGCTCAGCACGGTGAAGCTGAAAAAGCCGCTGACGGCCATCAGGTATCAGCATAGTCCGTCCGAAAATAAATTACGATTTTATTCTGATTCAATTAAAAATGCTTGGTAGTACTTTTCATAAGTTTAAGTTTCAGTTAGTAACTTATTTATAATGTAATTACTTATTTTACTGCTAGTATCAAACTCATTTTGGTCAGACTATATAGGGTTGCTACATGCGTAATAGAAGCGCCATCATTTAATGTCATGACTTTATAGACAAACTGTATTACTCATAACTAGAGACCGGATTAATGCAACATGAAAAGCTTGTTATATGCATACAAATATGCATAAAAATGCTTGAAATATGCCCGAAAATTGGCAGAATATGCAAAATTAAACGACAAATTTTAGGCACCCAAAAATAAAATTAAAGTAAGTGTTTCATTTCAAAATTATCCTTTGATAGGTGATATTGGGTACAGTAATATTACATGACAATAAAATTATTTAATATTTTTGTAAACGTACCTAAACAATCAAGTTTTGTTCCAAGTAAGTATTCGATAGTAAGATTGTGTCTTCGATCATTTCTTCAAAACAAAGACTCGCACAACTACTGACTGAAATGCGATCCTATGCAATACGATCAGTCTGAATCTGAATTCAGTTGGATTCTCAATATTTTAACTTTCATGGCATTTCGAAATGCAGGGTAAGCGCAAGCGCACTGCACTCGAAATAGTTTTGTAAATGTACCGATAATATGCATCAAAACTAGATCTTAGCTAAAATATGCTATTATCGCGGAAATAAGCAAATGCTTAGAACTGCCATAGCATATAGCTGCCAGAACTGTATTAGAAAATAACCAAAAAAATGTTCTAAGTTGTTAATATGTATTAAGAAAAAAAAAATAAGATGACGAGGCTAACTAGGTAGTTGGGATATAACCTTGACCGTCCTTATCTCGTTACAACACACTTGCCACATTTTATCACCTATAGCTAATTACCAATTTTCCGGTTAAGTGAACGGTGAGACTGAGTGGATGATTGACCGATAATCAGTGAGGGAGTGAATGAGTTTGTGCGTACGAATGGGAAGGGCGGGAAAAAATTGATTGCGTCGAATCAATTCATTTGCGGTTCGTTCGGTGCTCCAAGTTTTTGTTCACCCCGTCCCTGATTTTTTATTTTATCTACCTTCCAAATTCGGAACCGTATAAATGGAGACGTAATACCACATTCAATAAATTGCTTTCAATGTATTGCTGGAAAAACTGTTTGAAATTAAATCTGAAAATAAATTTGTTCCAGCAAATGTGTGAACAAAACAATTGGTTCATTTTTACTTTACATATATTATGCTATACTAAAATTATAAGCACATACAAGAAATCTAGGCGGAAATCTAATGCGGAATTTCCCTATATAATAGGGTAAATTTGTTGACAGTTAGGTGATACCAATGCTTCGTAAGGCTACTCACACGCCTGCCGCAGGGGCAATCTAGGGTGCAGGAAGGTCGGGGCAATTATGGAATTGTCTCTAAACATTTGCCTGCCGTTAAGTGTGAGTGTACGTCGCGCTAAACATACGTGTTGAGAATGGTATCAGTATTATTTACACAACAAAAGATTGGTGTAGCCCTTGCTCTTTTTGCGATGCTACCGCAAAAAGGAGACAAAAGGTGGATGTAGCTACAGAAACGAAGTAATATTTAATAAAAAAATATATATGTATATATACCTATATCTAATACGTGTTGTCGCCATCTAGTCCTTAACTAAGCAGAGCTTGTATATGGGTACTAGGCAACCGATATCAATACATATATTATACTTGTAAATACATACATATTATACATAGAAAATACCCAAACTCCGAAACAAATATTTGCAGATCAGACCCGGGAATCGAACCCGAGACCTCATGCACTGCAGTCACGTATGCTACCACAGCATACGCGACACACTGCATACAGCACAACAAACTGCTTGAGAAATTGCCCCAATAGCGCTCACACGCGTCGACGAAGCAGAGTGGCAAGGACAATCTAGGGAGGTAGGAAGATCTAGCGCCCCTACTGCGCTGCCGCAGGGCCAATCTGGAAAATTGCCCCTGCTTGCCTAAGTAGTAAGTTGAACTATTTTATCAAATTTCATCATCAAGAATACAAATGAAGGTCTAAATGTACGTGTAATATTGAAATCATCCTCTAATTCCTAACTGTTGAAGAGTTTAACCTTCTATCATCAGTTCACCTAAATAACTTGAAAGTATACGACTGAAGGTCTTTAGATACGTATGAAATTGAAAGAATTATCCTCCAACTTCTAACCGTTGAGGAGTTGTACCTTCCACCTTCCATCATCAGCTTACCTAAATAATTTGAAAGAATACGACTAAAGGTAACATATATACATCTGATATTTAAAGATTTATCCTCCAACTCCTAACCGTTAAGGAGTTGTACCTTACATCATCAGCTCATCATCATAAAATGATGACTACCAGAAGCAAATACGGGTGTAACTTCAGAAAATATACGAAAAACATAGTATGTGCCTATAAAAAATGAGGGTTTCCCTCGATTTCCCTGGGACCCCATCATCAGATCCTGATATGCTGGCAATGGGACCACCTCGGAAGCATACCCTTTCGAATAGAAAAAAAAAATTTAAATCGGTCCACAACTGACGGAGTAATCGGGTAACATACATAAAAAAAAAAACATACAGTGGAACATAGAACCTCCTCCTTTTTGGAAGTCGGTTAATTAATTAGGAACTATCTATTTACACTATTCGTCTGTAGAAAATGATTCACTTATACCAAATTATACACTAAATAGACGACTAATATATCGGGTCAGCGCGCGAATCGAGCGACATAGGTCCATCTACCAGCGCGCCTCAACGCTCACTGCCGATGTCCATAGGAATGACAGAGAAAGAGCGCTTGGAATAGAAGGGCGTAAGTGCTAAACCACAAAATTCGTTATTATGGTAAAAGTTGCAATTTTATTAAAAATCTAACTCAACCATTTTCTTTAGTTACATATGATAGACAATTTTACTTAATTTCATTTACATTACTTAAAGCACAACTGTATAAAGTCAGAATTCAAGTATTTTCGGAGGCTACTTTGATTTTTTTTTCTATCGAGTGAAGTTTTTCAAATCGTGTTTTGGAAATAACCACTTTGTCAGGAACATGTTCAATTATAAAGACATTGATTTTGGTAATGATATGAGCGATAGGTTTTATACAAAGCGATCTTTATTTAGCTCTATTTTGGTTTTCAGCCCCTTAAGGAGGTAATTAAGGGTCATCCCCACTCTTACACCCTAGATTGCCACTGCGGCAGGTGTGTGAGTCGCCCGCCTAACAAATGTATTTCAACACTTTTCCTTTATTAACCTCGAGTAATGCATAGTGCGATACCGTCTTTGTGTAATCAATCCTTGAATACAAATTAGGAGGAAGTACGCCTTGTTTTCTCACTTCTTGTTTTCTGTGAAACATTCAACTCACTGTCACTGATAAAACTGCCTTCAATGCCTAAATTCTTCAAACATTTGAATAACTAAACTAAAATAATCATTTTATTTCAAAATTTTTCAGCATTAATGTCGATTTTAATAATTTTAATTATTAAAATTAATATATTATTTGTAATTAGTATTTCATATCATAACTGAGACTTTGTATAGCTGTAAGTTACTAATTTCACAAATAGCGTAGGTGGAGACAAATACAATTTCCCTGATTTCGGGGAAAATTCCTTACACGGACACACTGATATTTACATGTACCCGCAGTTGGTGGGTTTTAGATGTGAATATTTTATTTTGTATAATCAGTAACCTTTGATGATGCCATAAGGCGAAACCGGTCAGGTGTAAACAAAAATAAAATAGTGGAATAAGTACAAGTGATTTAATTCAAAAATGTATTTGAATAACTATTTCAAAACTCAAAAAGCTCAAGCTAAAATCATTTCGAAACAGCTATTGATGACTAAATTCCAATGCAAGCTTACGAATTCTGAAATCGAATATCTCATTTGTAGAACTTAACGTTCACGGTACAAGAGGTATGCATGAAAGGTGGGTGTATTTCTAACCCTTCTATTTGTACCCGACGTAATTAGACCCCGACACCCGAGCGATGCACAAAGATCTAATGGGGTCTGCATATGGGTCAGAACACAGTGAAGTGCACTTCAAAATAGAAATAAATTAACATTCATTCGTACTTTGCTGCGACAACTTGTTAAGTCTGTGGCTTTGAGTATACGACTGTATTATATGGATTTGTTGTATAATGTAAACTAATTATAACATACTTACGTCTTGAGTGCATTTACCTTTTTTTATGGTATAGGTGGCAAACGAGCACACGTATCACCTGATGGTAAGCGATTACCGCCGCCCATGGACACCCACCAGAGGTGTCACAAGTGTGTTGCCGACCATTAGGGGATGGGGAAAGGGATGTGGGTATGGGCCTCCGGTATCCTCACTCACTCGGTGAAACACGGCGTAAGCGCTATTTCACACCGGTTTTCTGCGAGGCCGTGGTATCACTCCGGCCGAGCTGGCCCATTCATGCTGAAGCGTGGCTCTCCCACGGTTTAAAATAGTACCTACTTGATCACAAGAATGATGTCTAGACGAACTGGTACTTTTTAAAGGTTTAGAATGCATCCAAACGGTTCACCCGGTGGTAAGTTGCTACCTCCGCCTCCGCATACGACCGTGTGGTAATCGAGAAGGCAGAAAGTCAAAGGCGGTCATTTTTTATTGCTTATTTGGATATTTTTTTTGTATGGCCCTGCCAAAATGACTTCTCTGTCTTATGGAAAGCATAAGCAGAATCCAAGAGTGGTGGTCACCTATAATATATACATTGTACTCTGTGGTAGTCACCATACTCATTGCGAATGCAGACAATGCAACAATGCAGCGTGGTGACCAACACAATGGCAGCCTAGTGATGCTTCTGCATCATTTGGTCTCCGGTCTCGCACCCACCAACGAAACACGACAGCACGAACGCTGTCATTTAACGTTGATTTTCTGTGCGAGAAACTTGCGCGTTCTTCTCGAAACCACCCTTTTTGAGTTACTGTCCTCTCGATTACCACGGCAGCATAGACATCTGTAACTCGACTGACTGCATTTTTTTTAAAGCTTTCTCTAAAATTAGGGCAGAAGGGGAGGGGGTAGTTTTTGGTCTTCGGTAAACTGACTAATGGTATTCTAACAGGCCATACAGTATTGCACTCTGGAATTCAAATGTTGGAAATCAGAGATTGCCACTCTTTCTAAATAAGACCTTTTTTTCATTTCCAAAGTTCTATAAGAAATATAAAGAGTACGTACCTACCCACATTATTCTAGTACAATTTACAAAGGAGTTCAGAAGAAAAGAGACAAACTTTATACATACAGTTTAATTAAAACCTTCACACAATCATAGTCAAATTAAAACTTATAAAACAATAATATTCCTACAAAATTATTCAGTCATTAGTTCTACATGTTATAGATACATATATTATTATCATTCGCAAATTAGATACATATTTTTGTAGATTCACAATACATTTAACTTTATACAGAGAATTTTACATTTACAATAATTTGACCTAAAAAAGAAATATATGTAATATATTAAAATTATATTCAACTTTAGTACTTATTTTTAGTAAAGTAGGCAAGAATTTTATGAACGATATACATTTTTAAGACAGTTTTTATGAACGTATTTTTCTTTTTAACCAACTTCAAAAAAGGAGGAAGTTATCAATTCGACTGTTTTTTTTTGTTACTCCATAACTTTCGACTGGGTGAACCGATTTTGATGATGATTTATTTCAAAGCTGGAGCTTGCCATGTAGTCCCATTTCAATTTGGTTTTTTTTTTGTTAAAATTTGTGATTATATTAAACCTTTTTCTCTTTGTCACAACAACCAGTCAAATCAGAACTAACACTATAAATGCGAATGTTTGATATGTACGTTTTCACGCCTAAACCACAAAACCAATTTTAAAAAGACTCACAAATGTAAAGCTACATTATCAGCATGTAACATACTAAAGCTTAGCCACGGACAAACGTTAACTATAAAGCTCACACACGAATCAGACGCCGATCATGAAACCTAACGTTCAAAAATACAAAAGAAATTTATTTCTTTATCAGTTTTTACTCCATTTAGCATAAATACCTGCATTTTTTCTCAAGTAAACTAAATTACTCAATAGAAATGCGTTTTCTATACAGCTTATTACACAATACCAAAAACCTTTAAATATATAGTTACAAACTTATAAATATTACAATACCTTTAAAAATCGTTACAAACTTCTTATCAAATATAATAATAAAGCTATGTATACAATATTAGTTATAAAACAGTTCACAGGTTTACATTATTATAGAGAATAGTAATACTAATGGTGTGCAAATAAAGAGTTTTCTATTCTATTCTATTTTAATGTTATGAGAAGAATAAGAGATGATTTTAAATTCATGTAATGCGTTTTGGTTAAGAGCATACATGGCTTAACCCGGTTTAGATAATAGTAAACCAACTCACCATAATGACTGAATTCGTTGATGTATTTCATAATAAATCAATCGAATTAAAATCGATTATGGCATCGATAACAGTTACAAGAATTGAAAATCACCTCTTTTAAGTCGAAGCATGTTGCTTATGTTAGTGTGTGAAATTTTTAGAGTCTTGTTAAAAAATGTTTTTGTAAAGTATACAGAGTGATACTATTTTAGTAATTTGCAATATCAGTGAGTATGGTGACCACCACTCTTGGATTCTGCTAATGCTTTACATCAGGCAGAGTAGTCACTTTGGTAGGCCCATATATGAAAAAAAAATTGCTGAGGTTGGTACGCTGCACCAAATATTCCTCTTTGCCCCCTAGCCAAGATGACTATTAGAAAATTTGCAAATGTAAGAGAATGACGTCATCTTAACGCCAAGAATATTGGCCAATGATACAAGAGAATACAGGCGTTAGCATTTGTAGAAAGAGATTCGATGAGGAAAACTTGCGTTTTGGCTAAGAGGGCTGATCTTTGCATCACGCGTGAACAAGATGGTGACACAAACAGTTTTAATAAGGAAAATAATTCATTTTGTAATCTAATTTTTATTAAAGTAGCTAATAAAAATGTTTCAAAATGCAAAAACGTAATCCGTAGATATATACTACCAGTAAGTAGCAGTAGGAAAAGTATATTTTATTTTCTATTTTTAGTGGAAGAAAAAAATGAACTAACCTGTTCAAAATAAATTACCTATTTAAAAACTTGGTAATCTGTGTAAAGTTTTAAAGATTTTTTTTTTATAGAGCTATATAACTATAGATTTGAGGTTTAGTAAATCGCTAAAAGCTTAGACAGTTTAGACACCGTATAACATACATATAAAATAAATATAAATGTGTTCAAGTAGGTACAATTACTAGGCAACGTGTTTATCCTAATTAGTAATGTGTGGCAGAATAGTGATTTGGTTTTGAAACTCAAAAAAAACAACATATTCCCTTGAATATTTCTTATCGCCAAGATTTTGTTTAGCTGCCAAACTTCGACTTAAATAGTATAATATATTATCGATAATAATAATAGAAAATTAATATATTTTTATATATAAACACAATGTAACTTGTGTAAAAATTTAACAATTAGAGGTTTTAAATAAACAGAAGTCACTCCAGGCGAGAGCTTCAAAATATCTACAGTTAAAAAGTTATTGTAAAAGTTGTCTACATGCTATGTCATTAAAAACTGCTAATACATTAATAACATACAAGATTTTAGAAAAGTACATTATTTTGTTCTAAACTTCAGTAACTATCGATACCGAATTATTTATAAATCTTGTAATACAGACCAAAAAAAATTTTGCTATCTACAAATATCCCGCAAGTTCGCTTCCTAGCTTACGTCACAAAAAATAATCTATATATATAAAAGAGTAAGGTGACTGACTGACATACGCAGAGATCAACGCACAGCCCAAACCGCTGAAGCTAGAATCCTAAAAGTTTGCATGTAGGTTATTTATATAACGTAAGTGAGCACTAAGAAAGGAATTTTTGAAATTCCACCCCTAAGGGGGTAAATCAGGGGATGAAAGTCTGTACTGTACTGTACTTTATATAAAGATTAATACACACTATATCACATAAAGCAACACCTTGTATAAGCCCAGCCCAAATGGGCCTACGCGTTACATTGCTATACACAGAATGTATTAATGTGTGAGTGAAATTCTGAATGTTTTGTTTACATTGTTATCTGTGTTCGTAGTGACAGGCGATTATTTTAGTATGTGAGTCTAAAGAAAGAAGTCAAAAAGATTGACAACATAAAAGTTGCCAACTTTTGTTCGGTGGAGACCCGGTGTTACAGAAACTTTTATCACTTACACGTGTTGACAACACAAAAGTTGACAACTTTTGTTCGGTGGAGGCTCGGCTTAAAATGTGTATGTGTGAAGGTTTCCCTACGCAAAAAATTACAGACTTTTGTACCGGAAATAGACGCTACGGCTAATTCATTCGTAGTGTTCCGTGTTGCTTTATGCTTTATCACGTAAAGGCGCGTATCCACCGAAATTGTTGGCAATTTCCGTGTTTACAACTCTTCAGAAAATTTCCAACTTTTGTTTCCATTGTGTCTACACTCTACACCGAGTCGTCAACAATTTGTAACATTTTAACTAAGCGTCTCCACAGAGCCAATAAATATCTGCAATAAGCTTATTATTTTGATGTTTACGGTCAAAAACAGACACGGTTCCCAACATTTGTTGTCAATTTTTGTTGCCCAACACAAGGAAATTACAGAAACTTTCCAACACGTGTTGACAACACAAAAGTTGCCAACTTTTGTTCGGTGGAAACTTGGCTCAAGGTACATATTCTAACCTACTGCTATTTCTTCTACGCGTCGAATTCTTCTATATACACCGTCGAAGTCACAATTCTTCTTCTCATTTCCTCAGCGTCGGTCGGATGTAGGGATGCGTCTGGACCCTCTCCCGCGCTCTCACTGCTTTACAACCAACTGTTTTTTGATTTACTTTCGAGTCTGTTAGTTTACACACGGACATGGAAGGGAAGGGTTAATTTTGAATTAGTAATGATTACATACATGCATTAATGAGGTTAAAACTATTGACCAAATAGTATGGAGGTAAGGAGAACTCTCGTATAGGGAGAAAGTTGAAAATGACAAGCTGCATACTGAAAATAGCGGTTCCAGTAGCTGCAAGAATAGCGCTGGCGTCCTACAAACTACGATATTATCATAACTGTAGATGGAGTAAAGTTTGCCGAGTTCAAATACTTCAAAATCGACCGACCAAATTGAAATGGGACCACTCAGTCGGTCCAAATCGGTTCACTCAGTCGAAAGTTCTGAGGTAACAAACATAAAAATAACATTGAGAGACTACTCTTTTTTCGAAGTGGTTAAAATTGTCAGTAGACAGAATCTGAAGTACTTATTTAGTTCAAAATGTTTAATTCTCTAGCGTATTTATAAATTAAAATAGGGTAGTTGACACCTTAGTCAAATCATTTACTTTTATCATTTGTCAAAAGGATAATTTTGTATGAAAAATGTACTAAAAACTAACTTGTGACGTCACTGTTTTAGAATACTCAATTTAACAATATATTTCAATGTTTATTTGAATAATAATAAATAAATATTTCTGACATCTAACACACAACGCCATCCAGTCCCAAGGCTAAGCAGAGCTTGTGTTATGGGTACTAGACAACTGATATAAATACATATATACTTTTTTTTATTTGGTCCGACCCGGAAATCGAACCCGAGACCTCAAGCACAGCAGTCGCACGCTACCACTTGCGCCACCGAGGCAGTTTATATATTTTCATACACATATATATATATAACAAATAATAAAATTTGTAATAGAAATGAAAAGCTGTACTTATATTTTCCGTGATGTTTTGTAACATTCGTTTGAATGAAGGAGACATCGGTAGGTATTTATTTAGATACAGTCAACTACCTTATTGTTTTTGGCGCTTTCTCTTACATTTATCCAAGGTTACTATCCACCCTTGTTGGACATGGACACTTTCATTCCCAGAGATGTTTTTTTTACCTCTACCCACCACATACAAATTACTAATCTTAATATATTTTTTACATCTAACACGAAACGTCATTTAGTCCCAAACTAAGTAGAGCTTGTGTTATGGGTACTAGACAAGTGATATAAATACATACACATCGTTCATAAAAAGCACCCAAACTTCGTAACAAATATTTACAGATCATACCAACATTGATTTAGGGAAATGAAACCGAAATAATAACATAATAATAACAGTAGGTACGTTGTATTTTAATCTCTAAGTGTGTGTTCATTAAATTTAATGATAAAAATATTGTGTTAATAAGGTCAGGTCGACCTGATAATATAAAAACTGATAACTTTCTGCGATACCTAACAAAAAGTTTATTTTATAAATAAACTTAGCTTTAATAGTATTTTTGTGTCTGCATAATCCTTCGGGGATATTGTCGTGATTATACGACTGTGTATATATGTATACCACGAAGCGTACAAATTATATCCAGCCATGTACAACTCACTGCTGCATTTTCAATAATTTAATTGTACTTTGATAACTATACACTCGATAAAATGTCGTTGGCGTTTCGATTAATATACAAAACAGTGCAATTAAATATATGTACGTTATGAATATAATGAGTGAAGCTTTATTTTGTTTGTTATTTTGAATCATTACCTACTGATATTTTCAAGATTTTTGTATAATAATTAATTACGTGTGATGAGCACACTTAACAAATGATATTACTTTTTTTTTTGTACATCTTAGTTCTAGATGAACTGATTTTGTTTCAATTATTTTTATGGGTTGTTTGGTACCAATAGTACTGGCTCTGCTAAGTTTGGGACTAGATGGCGTTGTGTCAGATGTCCGAAATATTATTAATATTTATTCCAGTTAGTAATACGTAACACATTATTACACACATACTAATTATTATTTTTTATGAAATAGGGGGCAAAAGAGCAGACGTATCGCCTGATGGTAAGTGATGACCGCCGCCCATGGACACCCGCAAACCAGAGGCGTCAATTACCCATTATAAGGTCAGTCCTAAAAATATGTTATTCTAAACACTTAAAAAATAAAGTTATTATCTACCTTGTACATTCTTCTGTTGTGAGTTGACTCGTGGTACACTGGAGCCGAAGCCGAAGGTCCTGGCGGTCGGGTTGGTCGGTGCCGGCATTCGCCTGAACGGGAGAGCTTTGCCCACTATGGGCTTTACTATTCTTGCTGTAGACAATATGGAAATATTGTAAAAAAAATATTTACCACTGAGACGTATCACCGCAAAACCAGAGGCGTCGCAAGTGCGTTACCGGCCTTGGGATGGGGAGAGGGAGAGGAGAGAAAATGGGGAGGGGTTGGGGTATGGACCTTCGGTATCCTGACTCACTAGGTGAAACACAGCGCAAGCACTATTTCACACCGGTTTTCTGTGAGGCCGTGGTATCACTCCGGTCGAGATAGTCCATTCATGCCGAAGCGTGGCTCTTCCACGGTAAAGTGATATAATTTTATGTAAAAGAAATATATAACTGGCCGCCATAGTGAGGGTCACCATGCTGTATTCAATGAGTATGGTGACCACAACTCTTGGCTTCTGCTCATCATGCTTTCCATCAGGCAGAGTACTCATAAAAATAAAAATAAAAATTGTGAAAGTAATTTTTTTCCTATTCCCGTACGACTATAACTATCTGTAAAATACTTATTCATTAAATAAATCTATACTAATATTATAAACGCGAAAATTTGTAAGTATGGATGGATGGATGGATGTTTGTTACTCTTTCACGCAAAAACTACTGAACGGATTTGGATGAAACTTTACAGTAATATGTATAGCTTATGCATCAGAATAACACATAGGCTACTATTTGCCGCGATAACCGACATAACCAGGGGAACCACTAGTAAGTTCATAGATAGTAGATATATAATACAAGACGCATTATTTTGACTGTAGTGCTATATTCTAGACATTGTTTTAGTTGATTGAAGTATTTGAAGTTACTACTAAGGATAGATTCTGAATAGTTCCTGAAATTGAAATGAAATGATATTTATTTGTATGTAAATAATTTCAGATATTTTACACGTCGGACTTACAGCTAGAAGAGGCCGGCATTTCCTACTCACTCTGGGAAGAAATGCCGAAACAAACCACAGAGATGTAAGTGTAACTCCTAGAATCCTAGTAGAAATCCTTCATAAGTACTAGGAACCGATATTTGCCTAATATTGAGACTATAGAGACACAATGCAAAAACAATAACAAAATTTTGGTATTATATGAATTTTAATATTAATAATTCCTAGTTCGATTTCTCGTCGTATCAATATATTTGCATGGTAATGACCTAAATTCTTTTTAACAATATTTACAGTGATAAAATGAGTTCACCCTGACATGATATAGATAACCAAGATAAAATATTTCCTACTAACCTTTGTCACCAAACGTCAGTGGCCTCTGCTGCAAGGTGTTTGTTCTGTCAAAGAGGCCCCGTTTGACTGGTTGAGGTTCTACCTTCACCTCCGTTTTGATAGGCTTCTTTATATCAGTCGTGTCATTCAACACAAACGTGGAATTCAAGTCCTTAGGGTCGATAGGCCCATAGTTTTCAATATCTAAAGCTATGTTATACTCCCTCTTAATCTTCTTTGCAGAATTTATATTTCTCGTCGTGTCTAAACTTTCAAAGGAATCGTTAATAATAATCGTTTCGTTGTTGGCCAGTTTGATGGGTGTGCCTTTACGCTTTTTGGCCGATAGTCTGACAGGTTCTTTATTTTCAATGTCTGTTAAATCTTCGCTATCAGTAATAATATCAACAGTCGCATTGGCGTCATTTTTCAATTCAGTAAGGTCTAAAGTCGTACTGGGTTTATGTGTGTCCAAAGTTGTGATAAATTTAAAATGAGCATCTGTGTCGTTCTCTTTATCTGACCAGGTAATGCCTTTAGCGGATTTCGCTTTCCTCATAACTTCTAAATATTCAGCCGTTAAAGCAGGAGGTACTTTATCATAGCCTTTGAGCGTCAAATAGAGTTTTTTGAGCATTCTGGGCATATCGCTCATGTATTCCGTGAAAGCATTTATTTCTACGTTTTGTATGGACACTAACTTTTGTTTCAAACTCTCGAGTGCGCTGCTCTGACGTAGCTTGCTATTCAGATGTATGTTTTTTATGAAGTAGTCGAGATCGGGATGAGCGTTTAGGGCCTGTTCACAGAGGTGATATAATTTTTTGCGACTCTCGTCCCATTTAGTCCAGGCGGTGAAGACTTTAGAATCTAGTAACACCGATTGTTTAACATAACTCTCTTGGGCGCGTTCTTGCCGTGGGATGTCTTCGGTGCACATCTAAGTAAAAAAAGTACTTTGGTAACAGCTTTAAGTTTGTGTATCTTATTTAGAGATTTAAGATAACTAAGGCTTGATGTTCGGATTATGGCTGCAGTTTTAAAATCATGGTATAAACAGAGGTGTATTTTAACATCTACTTTTTGTGTATTTTTTTTTATCTCACTTATAATAATAAGCTCTGTTCCTTCAAAGATTAATATGTAAGTGTGTATATGTGTTTTCTGATTTAGGAACAGGAGTGTCACAACATTGAACAGTGAGTCACAACATTGAAGTGAGTTCATTCCGTGGATATCGCAAGCACTGCTAGGAGAAGGAAAACTTGACGAAACCTTATACTAGCCTATCTTGTCAGTGCGGTATAAGTAGGCGAAAACCTCCTTTCTAAGGAAAAGCTTTTAATGGATTAGCCATCAATGGATTATTAAAAGCTGTTGATGCCATTGTAAAAGTAGTAAATGGGGGCAAATGCCATCATTTAAACCAACTTCAAAAAAGGAGGAGGTTCTCAATTCGATGGCATTTATTTTATGTTTGTTACCTCGACTGGGTGAACCGATTTTGATTATTATTTTTTTATTTGAAAGTTGGTTCTTCAAGTTTCAATTTGGTCGTGTTCTTGAAGTCGGTTTTTTGTTTAATTTTTTTGTATATTGTGGACTAACATTTTAATCCCCATTATTAAGTATTTTTGAGTGTGTGTATGTGTAGGCTAGTGGCCAAGTAAGGTGTACATACCGAGTCCATAGCTTCAGTGGAAGATCGATGAGCGAGTTCAGCGACGTGAGTGAAGGCGCGGGTCCTGAGCGCGTGGCGGAGAGACAGCACGCGCTGGCGAGACATCAGCTCCAGCAGCTGCGTCTCAAGAGCGCTGTGGACCGCTTCTTCCTCTACGATACGCTTGCGACACTCTTGTTTTGCTGTATGGAAATGTGCTACGTTAAAGTAAGTTACCTACACATAACTCATATTTCAATAAAAGGAGATGTATATTCGATGTTTCTTTAATGTTTATTTAATGGTTCGCGGTCGGCGGATTGGGTCCGAGTGGAGGTCGTCCTCCCGGGCCTTCTCCGCCGCCTCCTTCTGCGAGATGACGTATTCGCAAAAGGTTGCGACCGCGGTAAAACTGCTGTCGCTACCGGCCATGGAGCGAATGACGGCCGGTAGCGAGAGATCTTCTCCGATGACTGCAGTGAGGGCCCGACGCTACGACCGGGCCGAGTCCTCACTGCAGTCGCAGTGGTGGCAGGCGGGACTCAGTTCCCTCCTAGCGGCCGAGTGCAGGTACCGAAGCAACCGTGCCCGGAAAGTACCTGCGTCAGTCGGAAGGAAAGGGTCCCGTGCTGCCGCCCTGCCCACCCGAGGATGACCGGCTGGAGAGCCTCCACGGCGGCAAAGCCAGCGCGTGGAGTGACCAGCCGGAACGACCAGCAAGCCATCGTGGCTCTACGAGCGGCTTCACGCCATTAGCGTACCTCTTCGGGCGGAAGGCGAAAGCTACTCTCCGCCCGAAATTCAGCCACCCGTCGATAAATTTCGGCGAGCACTTCCGCCTCCCCTGAATGCTTAATTAGAGATAACAATCTTATTATTTTGGACTTTTTAAATTCAGAACCTAATTACCTAATCGTATTATTTTAAGTACATTTTATAACATGTCACCGGGGCCATTATTACGAATCTATTGGACACCTCACATTCATGAAAATCGCTTCAGTAGTTTAATCGCTATGGTGATAAATACAAACATGATAGATAAAAAAGGAGAAGATTCTCAAATGATTGTTTTTTTGTTTTTACTGTGCTGTTCATAACCGTTATGATTATTTTTTATTTGAAAGTTACTTTCTATGTGGTTCTATTCTAATTCAAAATAAATACAGTTTATTATGTACTAGCTGTTGCCCGCGACTCCGCCCGCGTTTTTATCGGTTTTCACTCCATTTTTTTTAAAAGTAGCCTATTTGTTAATCCAGGGTATCAGCTTCCTGCATACCAAATTTTATCCAAATTGGTCCAGCCGTTTGCGCGTGAGGAAGTAACAAACATACACACAAACTTTCGCCTTTATATATTAGTGTGATATGATGTGATTTCAACATGATGTACTAGTAGCCGATTTTTGTTACGGCGGCCAATGTAAGCAAAGACCTCGGAGTTCAGAAGTCGAAGTCTTAAGTTCCGAGTTAAGACTTCAACTTCCGAACTCCAGGCTGTCAAGCTCATCATCATCAGAAAAACTCAAGAACATTTTTTGGCCCGACTCGGGAACGAACCCCAAAACCTCTTCATCGGTAGTCGCATACAATAACCAGACTAACCGATACTAGACCAACGAAGCAGTTAAAATAATGTATACACATTTGATCACTAATACTTTCTTAGATTAAAATTATTTTAGGTTTCAAATGACTACAAATCTTAAAATATTCACTCTCTACAAAAAAATATATAATACCATTCTCCTTTGCTGGATCCGGTTCTCTAGACACCGTTCTAACAGTTGACAATGACAATTTTGCCTCCAACTCCTTAATTTTCTTCTTCAATTCTTGAGTAATCTTCACATACTGTGCTGGACCCATGTGCCCATCTACGATATTCTTCTTAATGCTTAGTTGTATCTTGTTAGCTCTGGCAGCATATTTCAATGTATTATATGTGTCTTCATAGCTTACATTAGATGGTGACACATTGGCAATCATGACCGTTTTGCAATTACCACCGAGACTATCTTTTAGTAGTCTTGTCAATTTGGAATCTCTAAAAAAAAGGAAAATAAACAAAAAAAAAATTAGAAACACTATCATATTTTAAATATGGCCACGGTCTATATTAACTTCCTGAGGTGCTTTAAAATACTGAGACCTGTTTCATAGCGTTCCCTGGATTCACCGTGCGGGTGCCGGGTCCATCGCGTGATAGATGGGGGCAACACATGCGACTTCGACAGTGCCTGGGAATTGCGACCCAGGTTTTGGTTTAAGGAGCACTCCTTACGACGCGTCAACGCTCACCTCCACTGTCCGCCGTGTTACCCCCTCTACCTAACCATATTTGAAGTGAGCCTAGCAATGCCGCTTTGGATATTCGTTCAAGAAAAGAGCTTACTGAAGCTCTTGGCAATCCAAGGTCTTTAAGCAGGTTATAGAGGGATTTAGCTGGTATACACCTCGCACCCACTTCCACGGCATACAGCGCAACGACATAACCATTTTGAGTTATTTCGTTGGTTAAGTCAAAGTACTTGTTTCTTTTTAAAGCGTGGTCTTTAGGAATGTTCGTTTCCTACGGCACCGTGAGTTCTACTAGTACTACACGCTTAATTGACATTGCATAAAGAAATATGTCTGGTCTGTACGCCGAGGCACAGATATCCTCCGGTATTCTGTAGTGATTTTCATACGTGTCCACTAATAATGTCCAGTCACTGGCGGTATTTATAATTGAGTACGGCTTTTGTGTGAGTGAAGTCTTTTTTGTTGAGCCTTCCTTTACAAACGCGATGTTAGTTTTTATGTTTGTTGTTATTCCTTTTTTCGCTCTCGCCAGTGATAAACTCATAGCTTCGCGTATGATGAGTAATACCCTATCATGGCGACGTGAATAATGAACCCGGTCTAATAGCCTAACTAATTAATTAAACTAAATTTAAATCTATGGTGACTTCAATATCGAATCATTAAATTTCATCTAATGAAGACAATCTACTGAACTACGAGTACAGTGAACTACAAATCCTGTTATCGCGACATTTTATTTATTAAAAAACACGACTCCCGAACTAGGGATGTATCCTGTGTCGCTGGGGACTTTACAAACATACATGAAACGGACACAAAAAACACTCAGTCTCAGAACAACAATTTGTGTATCATATAAAATGTTGTCCCATGTGGGATTTGAACTCACAACACTGGGAGTTACAGGAAGCGGCGTAGCGACCACTACAACTTTTAGACCATGCAGTCAATTAATTATCTGTAAAATTAGAATGTAAACAATTTCCTAACAATTACGTAAAATTACCTGTAAGGTATATAACTGCTGCCATCAGCCAGCTTGTTGATGCAGTTCCCAAGCGACAGTAAACTCCTGTTGATATTGGCTCCTTCCTTGAACCGTTCTCCAACACAGCCAGTTGCGCTTGCTCGCTCACTGCCCGCCAAGTCTATCATTGAGAGCTTCACTATGCGGAACTGGTTTGAAGTCTTGAAACGCATTGTTACATATACCTGGTATAAAGAGATTTATATATTAATTTTCCATTTCTATTTATTAAAAAAGAACACCCTATATATATTTAGTTACTCTTTTTTTTTACTATTGGTATGAGGAGATGTTAGGCTATCTTCTGATTGAAACAGATCCAATTATCAAAGAATGAAGTGACTTGTTTAAATGAAAGTGGATACATTTCTAAAATATTCACATGAATAAAACTATTTAATAACTAGCTAGTTTCTCACATAAAAGTATTTTTAAGTAGTTATTCATTAGCTATCTGGAAGTGAAATTTTCATCACACATACCTACTTTCGTAAGCATTTAGTGAAAAGCTGTTATATTTATTTGTGTAGATGTTGTCTGTAGTCAGTAGCCACAGTAGTAACTAGTTATGAATACATTACATGAAGACAGGACACATGTTCATCCTGAGTAGAAGTGAAAGCCTAAATCTCTGGCTTAGCAGTGTCTGGGTTGCTAAACACTAGATCAACCATCCATTCAATTTACAGATACAGGATCAAAATTATATAGCAATGTATTTTAAACATGCAACTGTGCCTTATTTAAAAAATAAGTTTTTTCATGACCAGTAACAACATTGTTTATAGAACTATGGTCCATTTGCGTTAAGCAAATAGTTATGCATCTATCAATCTCTGTACTCTGATCATTTAAGTTCTAAGCTTTTGTAGGAAACAATATAATCAAAACTCAATCAATAAGCGTTCATTTCAAGTAGGTCTTTTCAGATATTTTCAAATCGTTACAATAATGACTCAGGTTCCATGCTTTCACTCCTATGGAGAAGAGCTGGCAAGAAAAATAGTAATAAAATGTAGTTAAAAGATCCATATTAATATGTGAAGCAAGACTTTATACCCCTTTTAACTAAAAATCCTCCTCCTAGGTAGTAGAGCCACGCTGATTTCAGCACGAACGGGCCGGCTCGACCGGGGCGGTACTACCCTCGCACAGAAAATCAACGTAAAATGACAGCGTTTGTGCTGTCGTGTTTCGTTGGTGAGTGCGAGACCGGAGGCTCAATTAGTCTAGTCAACAAGTTCCATACTTGTTGACTAGACTAAAAGATGCACAAGCATCACTAGGCCGCCATACTGCATTGTTGTATTCGCAATAAGTATGATGGCCACCACTCGTGGATTCTGCTTATGCTTTCCATCAGGCAGAGTAGAGTCATTTTGGCAGGCCAAACATAAAAAAAAAAAAAAAAAAAAAAAAAAAAAAAAAAAAAAATGTGAATGAAGGAGTATGTAATTTGGCACCGTTAAAGTTTATATGGAGGAAGAGTGCATAAAGCTAAAGAAATTGAAATAATTTCTTTTAACCTGATAGGTCCTTGGATAGTGCTTTTACAAAAAAAAGGCTTACCTGGAAAACAGCGTGACTCCGAGAACTTTCAGCATTAGCATCAGTGGGATGCTGAGTTCTATTTTTATTGCCATCTTCTAGCATGTTAAGTAATTCTCGGGCGGTCTTGATCTTGTGCAGTGTCAGGCCGGCTACCATCACACCATATTTAGAGTCTTCACGTAGTTGTAAAGGAGTGCTTGATGGCTTTAGTAAGTCATATACATTTTCATTGTATACCTGAAAGTTACACAGAAGTAATTTTTTACTTAGTATAAAAGTAAGTAAGGAAATCAACATTCGTTAGCCCCTATCGGCACT
The DNA here is from genome assembly GCA_949125395.1 of Diaphora mendica. Classification (NCBI taxonomy): domain Eukaryota; kingdom Metazoa; phylum Arthropoda; class Insecta; order Lepidoptera; family Erebidae; genus Diaphora; species Diaphora mendica. Next base: position 26,092,038 of record OX421316.1, read on the forward strand.
GTGCCTCTGTAGGATCCTTGAATACTTCGGCCACATTGTGAAGAGAGAAAGCGATAAACTCAAAAGACTGATGGCGACGGGTGAGATAGAGAGGCCGTAGCCTGGCGCGCTGGGCAGACCAAGTTTGCTCTACTCTCAACACTCTAATCCATGTTGACCTACACACTGCTCAAGATAGAAACAGGTGGTTAGCTATCACTCTCAGAATAGCTCCAAATAGGGGTCACGAACCTTAGAATTGAGAATAATGACACAAGAAGGATGTAGTAGTAATGACTGCACATAGGAGCTTCAAGGGCTAGAGAAGCTTCTGAATTAATATCATGTTTAACTTACTTATCAAGATCCCTGTAACTTTGTAGAGTTAAAGTTTATTTACTAAGTTATATCCTCATTTAAAATAACATAAATTATGTAACACTAATAAAAGGTTCTTACAGTATAGTAATTTAACTCTTTCATTTAGAGTAAAGTTCTAGCTTGGCTAAAGTTCCAGGTAAATTCATGCCTAATTTATAAATAGAACTAACAACAAACAATCTACCCTTAAGTTTACACCTACACTAGATTACGATGAAACAACTTATTACTCAACTAATTTGAATGTTAAAACACTTACTTCAATATAGGAAACAGCAATATCAAGGTCCCGGTCTTTTTCGCTATTTAAAATGTCAAATAGGTGTTCCATGGTCAAATATGTGATGCCAGGATGCTCAGTGTTCCCGATCATGGTGTGTGTTTTTCCAGCTCCTGTAGCCCCGTACGCGAACACTGAACAATTGTATCCCTCCATCAATGAAGACAGCATGTCCTTAGTAGTAATCTCAAACACATCCCTGTTGCTTGCACTGTCAGCACAAACACGGTCGAAAACAAACTTTAACTCCTTGTTGGCGCGCTTTAAAAAGTTTTTATTCGGCTGCTGAACTCCTTGATAGTAGAACGGACGAATCTCCTCTTTGGGATCAAATACTAACATGTTATCGTCAACTACATCCACTACAATCCGGTTGTTCGACTCCATTTCTTTGTTATTTAGAGGTCGCACTCTAACCACAACTTTGATGTTTGCAGTCATGTTTTGTGTGGATCCACTTTTGGATGGTGCAGCCTTCTTGGACCCGCCTAACGGTGGCTTCTCTATTCGAACCATTATTGACGCAAACTGCTATGCTTTCAGTAAATACTATGTGGACCCCTGTTACAGAGGATCACAATATAAACGATAACGGTTCCTTCACGTCGCGATTAAGTCGCATTAGTCACAAGTCTTCTTTAATTAACCCAATTGCAGGAATAAGTTTCTAAAAACAACAGACGCAGTTTGAAATTTGGCGTAACCGCGTAACAGTCAAATTTCAAATTGAATTGACAGTTTGACACACGCATTCGTTCAGCCTTTGGGTCAGAGCAGGGTTGCCAGAACTATTAAAATTTCCACACTGACAGTCATTTATTCAGTGCCTCCTCAATGTAACTTTAGCGCCCCGTTCGCATGGACGTAGCGCTCCAATAGAACAAACGTACTTCCATGTAGCTGTTCACACGAAAGCGTTTTATTTTAACGCGGCGTATTTTTATCGCGCAGTGCTCTATTTTGAGCGTTGCGGGTCGGTGTTGCCAAGAGTTAAACTACCTCTCCACTAGATTCAACTTTTAAAACCACCAGAAAACCACTAACAGTTAAGGAACTACATTAAAAATACATTTTTTTAGGTAAATCAACACAAAATTATTCAATAACTACTATTCTTAATTAATTCGTCTTCTTCAGACGAATAATTTTTATCTGTAACATAGTTTCCATTTCAGATTGGTATGACTCTTATATACCGAATTTGTTTTAAAACGGCATTTGGAATTTTGTAATCATTGCAGCATTTTCTTTCCAACCTCAAACCACAGCACAGCGTAGGTACTCTCAATATAGCAGGTAATTCATTTTTTTCTTTTTTATAGTAGGTATTGCACCGTAATTACCAGGAGACGGACTAAGATACTTTTTTTGTTTCTCTATACTTATTTTTAAGGGACTTTTACTCTATTAGGGTATGCCAGCCAGTCCCATAAGGCCTTAGCTTAAACAAGTATCAATTTAAATATTATATGCTAGATTGAACAATTTAATAGCTTTTTTGATGTCGGTATAGCCGTATAGGTATATATACTTTTTACATCCCTTTTTTTTTAACTTTGTCCTGTGGCGTTAACCGCGGTTGTTGTTGTACCGCGGGTAACACCGTGGGGCTGAGCTAGTTACTCTATAAATCTGAGGAAGATCTTTTATATAATGTCTTGTATCTACTCTTTGTAATATATATAATAATGCCTTCACTCCAGTACACACATCACAGATAAAAGCGCTCTACACGATCGGAACCGACCAACCGACCAAGGAGACCTTGGTCGGATTGGAACGCCTTCTACACAATCGGAATCAACCTCCAACCGTCGTGTCCGACCAATTTCTATTCAACCGCCTCGGTGGCGCAGTGGTAGCTACGCGACTGCTGTTCTTGAGGTCTCTGGTTCGATTCCCGGATCGTACCAAATGTTTGTATGATCTGCAAATATTTGTTTCGGAGTTTACGTGTTTTCTATGTATAATATGTATGTAGTTACAAAAAAAAAGCATATAAGTATTTATATCAGTTGCCTAGTACCCATAATACAGGCTTTGCTTAGTTTGGGACTAGATGGCGTTGTGTGTTAGATGTCCGAAATATTTATTTATTATTTACTAGCTGACCCGGCGAACTTCGTACCGCCATATTTACATATCTGTCTCAGCTTCCCACAGGCAGTGTACAGTCGCGGACAGAAAAAAAAGACTTTTCCCGTTATCTTTTATTTTTTTTCTTTCTATCAAAAAAAGAATGAATAAAATCGTACTATGCGTTATTGAATTACAACTACGTACATATTTTGACTTTCATCCCCTCTCTCCAGGAAACCGTGCTGAATTTCGGGATAAAAAGTATCCTATGTCCTACCGCATAGCATGAAGTCAAATCGTGCTAAGTTTCATTTGAATCCAATCAGTAGTTTCGGCGCGATGCGCGGCCAAGATACAGACAGACAGAAGGACAGACAGACAAAAATAAATAAAGTTTTTGTTTCAGTATCGATTATAGAGACCCTCCAAAAAAATAATTTAAAATATCTATCTATACAGAATTGACCTGTTACATTTTTATTATAAGTATAAAAGACAACTCACTCATACGCGAGCACACACACAATCACAGATACACACACACACGCACATACTACACTCACACTCCACATGCATACATTTACTATTAATAACACCAAAAACTTGTTCCTATATATACTCATCCACAACAATCGTGTACGATTCTCACATGTTGACAATCTATTCAATGTTATGGATTGGGGGGCCTGGAGATCTATAGCACAGGCCTCGGCTTAGTTTAGACTCCAGATCTCCCACAAATTACGAATTACTTATAAAACTAAAAAATCTGTCAACTGTATACATGATGTAATTTGTGGAGATAAATAAATGTTTTATTATTATTATTTATTATTATTATAGATTTATTTTCGTTGTCGGTCGGTGGTTGACTCAACTAGTTCTTAAGTAAATTAATATACAATTATATAAATTCGATCAGAATCTCTCGTTTGCGGTGTTCGTTTTGTGAATCCATTGCATCAATAGAGTTATGATTCCATGCATAGATTGCAACACACGATGCGCACACTAAAGCGCTCGCGTCGGACAACAGCGTTCCACACGGTTGGAACCGACCACCGACGCAGCCCGTCGGAAGGGATGCGCTTCCGATCAAGGCCGTTGGGACCAACCAAACATTCGGTCGGACAACCGGCTTCTACACTGTCCATTTTTATAACAATCCGACCAAGGTCACCTTGGTCGGTCGGTCGGTTCCGATCGTGTAGAACGCTTTTTATTATAATGCCACGCACCACACATACGCACGTCGCACTCGTCATAGTCATAGTATGCTTTTCCCGCATAGAGTTATTATGAATAGAGCAGGAGAGCCAGCTGTCCCTCGGTTAGAAAGAGAGAAACGATCGCGGTATCTATTTTGTACTTTATAGAAATAATCCAGTATTAAAACGTACCTATTTATGTTGATTTGTTATTTTTCGAGGTTGTTTTATTTTACTGCACATGTGTCAGTATCAGTAGAGAATGACAGATGGGGTATCGCTAAGAGCATATATATCTGCAGGGTCAGCTGAACGAGCGGAAAGCGTGATTGGAGTAGAGAGAGAGGCTGAGTTTGGATAGTGTCTGTCTCTCTCACGCACGCAAGCTTCTAAATGGTGGACGCACATATCAATTTGCATGACTGGTTTGGCGGGAAATACTACAACCAATTAGAAGCGTGAGAGAGAGACATTACCCAAACTCAGTCGCTCTCTCTCTCTCTCTCTACTCCGATCACGCTTTCCGCACGTTCGGCTGCTTTTCTAGACACATATGCTCTAAGGAGTACCGCGATCTTCTGTCTCTTTTTAACCGTTGGGCGTTTCCGCTTACAGGCAGCCGTATGTCTTCCCTTCTCTATCTATAATACCCCTATGTTTGCCCGGCTATTCACCTAATCTAAGCTATTCACCGTGAAGCTCTAAACTCCTCTATTGTTTCTGCGCGTCGTATGTTGTTGTTGTGCCCTATACTCTATGGTTGTGCCCGAGACAGTTAGGGAATTTTCTTAGGAATCTACTCACGGTCTTAAATAGGTGGATACACTATACATTTCTTATATGTTTTAGACTTTAACTTCAAAAATATTTATAAAGCTTGAACTGAAATATGGTCTAAAATAATAGTTTTACCACACACAGTCAAAAATACAGCTCGATTTCTGTGAAAGATGGCATATTATCTGTAAAAGTAGCTGGAAAACGGACCCCGGGCTCCAAAGTGCAAAGTTTGAAAGCAACCGCGAAGAATGTTATGATGATGAGGATGGTCTAATAAAGTATTGTTGCGCTCTAGATAGGGTCCCGTATAAACTAGAAGAATCGAGAGTTGAGGACAGCGCCATCTAGTGTCAAGTACCGCACTACTTTGGAGATCATGACTGATGATTCCGATATTCTCGGCGCTAGATGGCGCTGCAAGTAACATTTGGTCCAGAATGTTCTATCGAATATTCAGGGTTATTCTAGATATTTCGATAGCCATATACAAGCGGAGCGTGTTAGCCGTACGGTCAGTATTGTTTTACGATACAGCGGAATAACATCGAAGCGATTATCTAGTGCGACTTAATATCGAGTGATTTAGTGAGTTATTATTGTAAAAGTGTTGTTAATAAATATTGTGTTGTATAATTTTGGGTAATCAACCGACTACTTTCATTTAATTTAATACCCGGCTCGTAACAGTATTGATATAATGCATCTTACAACGTTTCCCAAAACTCCTTAGGATCGAATCACGTCAATTCACGTCGTAATCCTTCAATCCACTCAAAGCAAGGGGCGTAGCGTACCGATAGAAAGTTGATCTTCTAAAACGAAACGAAACGAAAACGAAAATTAAAAATTATTTGGGTCCATACTTGCCCTCCACAACAACTGGTCCTGTCATCCAACGGCTTCTCGCGACCTTCACCAGTTCGTTGGACCCCCATTTAGGGGGCCTGCCACCTACCCACGCTCCATCTACCAGTATTAGGTAGGTATTTGCTTGTTTCATTTGAAATATAGTTGGAATCTTCATAAAATTGCAAGGAATCTGTGAAATCAGGTGATACGGAACGTTAAACGCCGACATATTCTACAAAACATAGAGTCTTCTTCCTCTTCCAGTATCTGGAAATTTCTTGGATCATTAGGTATTGGTAAAAAACAACACCAAGTGTTCAATAATACAAGGGGTTTGAATGACATCAACGATTATTTCGCATCTACACCTTCGCTAGATCTTCTAACTAAGTGTCAAGCGCTGGAATAATTATCTGGTCTCATCAGTCCTACTACCAACTCCTTCGAATTTTCTCCGGTGCCTCCCGAGGATATCAAGAAGATTATTCTATCTATCCATTCCAATGCCGTAGGATATGATGGCATAAGCCGTCGCATGATTGTCACCATACTTGTCTGCATACTCCTGGCAATCACACACATAATACATTTCTCTCTTGACTCCGGAACCTTCCCCGCTCTGTGGCGAAAGGCTTATATCATTCCTCTTCCAAAAAAAAATTATCCTACACTTCCTGAACACTTTCGACCTATCTCTATTCTTCCCTTTCTATCTAAGGTACTCGAGGCCTGTGTTCACAAGCAACTCTCACACTTTGTTCACAGAAACCAGCTATTAAGCCCTCTGCAATCCGGCTTTAGGGCCGGTCACAGCACAGTTTCCGCTCTCCTAAAAGTGACTGGCGAAATTAGGAAAGGTATGGAAGACACTAAAGTTACAGTACTAGTATTAGTAGACTTCTCAAATGCCTTCAACACCGTCAGTCACGAAATCCTTCTATCTATCCTTACATATCTTATGGTACCTTCCGAGGCACTGGAATGGTTCTCCACTTATCTTCAGTGTGTTCGTGTTGATGACTCGACATCGAGTTGGTGCGACCTCCGGGCTGGCGTCCCTCAAGGCGGGATTCTATCCCCTCTCTTATTTTCAATATTTATTAACCTCATAACTCAACAACTTCGGAGTGCGTATCACTGTATGCTGACGATCTGCAAGTGTATTCGCAGGCAAGAGTGGAGGACATAACGCAAGCTATCGACGAAGTCAACAGGGACTTAGAGACCATAAGGTTATGGTCGACGAGATTTGGCTTGTCGGTTAACCCAACTAAATGTCAGGCGATAATAGTAGGAAGCAAACGCATGATAAGCAGAATCGATACTGCTTAAATCTTACCAATTGTGTTCAGTGGCTCAGTCATTCCGTTTAGCCCCGTAGTTAAAGATCTGGGCTTACTCGACTCAACCCTTGATTGGCAAGCGCAAGTTACTTATGTCAGCCAGAGGGTAACGGGAAACATGCGAACGTTATATCGTCTAAAAAACTTCCTGCCAACTACCACTAAAACAACTCTAATGCAGTCCTTAATAATTCTAATAATTGCCTATGGTGATGTATGTTATTTCGACCTGAATGCAGATCTCAATAAACTAGACCGCCTTCTTAATAACTGCATTCGATACATTTTACATCTTAGGAAGTACGACCATGTGTCAGCCTATCGTTCCCAACTAAAGTGGTTGCCGATTCACCTGCGCCGTAATCAGCGAGCACTTACCTCCCTATTTCCATTTCTCAACTCACCATTTCCTCCTACATACCTTGCCCATTACTTCCGTTATCTGTCCTCGAATCACGACAGAAATCTTCGTTCAGAAAATAATCTGCTCCTCTTATGTCCCTCCCACAATTCAGATTTCATGAACTCTTCGTTCTTTGTCCAAGCGGTACTACTCTGGAATGCACTCCCACTCGAAATTAGCATGTCCACAAACCGTTTTACTTTCAAAAAGAAGGTACATATGTGTGTATGTATGTATATTTATATAAATACTAGCTGATCCGGCGAACTTCGTACCGCCATATTTATGACCCACGTAACATCGTTTACGTTTTTGTGAATCTAAACCATTCCCAGATCCCCTTGAACACACACAAAAAATTTCATCAAAATCGGTCCAGTCGTTTTTGTGAATCTAAACCATTCCCAGATCCCCTTGAACACACACAAAAAATTTCATCAAAATTGGTCCAGTCGTTTAGGAGGAGTTCAGTCACATACACACGCACACAAGAAATATATATATTAAGATTTATGTATTTACTACGTGTGTATTCTCTATGTGTATAAGTATGTCTATGTTTATTTTTATGTGTTTTGTTTGTTTTTATTGATCATGTAACCTTTGTGCACCACCTACCTTACTAGATTTCTACACCACCCTAAGGTTGACTGGAAGAGAATGCCTTAGGCATTAAGTCCGCCATTGTACAAATGTGCATACAGTTTTTAATAAAATAAATAATAAATAAATAAATAAAAATTTTGCGGACCTCCTGCTAAAGGTAGAACAAGTGTCTGATCTGTCCCGTCTAGGTCATAAATATGCCTACCAAATACGAAATACCCTAGCCCAAATTGCATAAAAGTAGGTATCTATTTGTAATTAATATCTACAAGTCTAAGTAAAAATATACCAAAGTATTTTCCCGTCTCAGCTGGCAATAATTGTAACAGAAAATTAACATGTATTTATACAGAACGCCGCTCCTTGAACAATATCGCCTTTATTGTGACAACACCGCTGTATAAGAAACAAATACAATTTCCTTTTAATTTCCGCCAGCGATTTTATCTGGACATAACGACAGGCTTAACATTCAACCGGGATTCTTACTAAAACTTCGGAAATAGACGCACTTTCATTGTTCCTTTCTATTAAATAACTCTTTATTTACCCATAGTTCCACTACATTTTATTTAAAATTAAGTTCCAAATTAAAGCTGATAAATGTCTACCCATTTTTTATGCACTACCAAGAAAAAGTATTAAACTTAATGTTCATTTTTAACCGACTTAAAAAAAGGAGGAGGTTCTCAATTAGACCTTTTTTTTTGTAAATACATATTATACATAGATATATTATATGTTAGCTAACCACTCATGAAATCAGAAATTGTTTTCAATGTTTTATAAAGTAACGTTTGTTTTTACCTACATATTCGTTTATATTCCATTCGCTTAGATAGTGTCGGTGCATCCGCACGCAATTGTAGTTATTGTTGTGAAGTACGAATATATTAATTCATACAACAACAGCGTAAACTGACAAATCATACTTGCTTGGGTGTACGCCGCAGGTGGGCCCTTTGATTTTGTGGCGGTTTGCAGCAGGTGCGACTGCAGCGCGATCAAGATGATCGTATCTAAGCGAATGGGCTATACGTATAGTAATAGTCATTAAAACACGACAATGTGTTATTTCGTGGATGTTTACTTTCGTACTGCATACCTTTAATTGCTACAGCGGTCATTTGTTTTCATTGTTTGTACATTATAGTACGAGTTTACATTGAATTTGTTTACATGCCTGTGTATATTTATTTATTTGTATCTGTATATCTTTTTATATTATAACTAGCAACCCGCCCGGCTTCGCATGATATCTTTACGGAATATATAATTAGCTTTACCCTGACAAGATGTGCGGTTTAATTGTTTCCGACGTCTTCAACAAAATATTATTATACTTTAAAATTTACCAAATTATATACGAAAACCTTCCTCAAAATCACTCTTATCTATTGGTAAAAACCGCATCAAAATCCGTACAACTATGCTTTTGAGTTTATCGCGAACAGACAGACAGACAGGCGCGGCGGAGGACTTTGTTTTATACAGTGGCGGATTTACATATTTGAAGCCAGTAGGCTATTAAATTTTTGCCGCTCCTTCTAACTTTTCTACGTGTGAAAACCATTTTAACTCGTCATTCTGCAGGGGTTTGCGTTTAGTGTGTCGAAGTTGATGCGAGTATATGGTATATGATGTTTGTTTAGTGGCTGAGTCACCGTTATCGCCGTTTTCTTACAATACCGGTAGAACACACAACCACGTTTATGGCCCCCTTGGCCGTGGCAAGTCCACTGCCCCAGACCAAAGGACCCACGTGTTAGTCCTAGGCTTCAACCAGGCCTGGCAATAATTGTTTCAGCGCCCACGTGCAGAACCAACAAAGCTGGTCTTTTTTCTTCCGTGTTGAATTGAAATATATTCCAACTACCGGACGACCAGTGATTTAGTTATGTCATACTAAGTGTATCGAGAAACTAGGTGTTACCTAACAAGGAAACTTCTGTTACCCCGACAGATCTCGAGCTATCTACGGCTTACAGGCGGCCCCCTAGTATGTGGTGACTACAATCTCTCCTACCTGGCTCTAAAGGTTTAACCCTGGCCTGCTTCTGCTATCGCTACAAATGGCGTCATCTATAACCCCTTAGGCCTGCGCCTATCATCTGTCTGAGCCGAGTGCAGAACCTGTCCCGTTCACGGACTTACCAGACCAAAACAAAATCTTTCCCAGTCCCACCCCGCCCTCTCTTTCACGAGTCCCACCAGAGTGAGAGAATCCGTACTAATGACCGTCCTGGGCCTGCAGTCTCGACATAGATAGCATAACGATCGTAAACTAACGATCGATAAATGTTTACGAATATTTTCGCTTGCCGTAACGATCTTAATCACAAGGGCAAGTCTCTACTCATAAATTATCGTGCAAAATCGTAAAGGACTGCAGTCTCGACATAGATAGCGTTCGTTAATGATTGTTACGTGTTACTATATTGTATGTTGTACTGTTTTGTAGCAAAAATAAATGGTTTAAATGGTTTTTAAATGGTTAAAGTTGCGAATTCGGTAGCTAATTCATATCGATAATTTTTTAACGATTTTTGGTAGTCTCTACCGATGCAACTATCGATTTTCATCGGTATCGTATCGAATTTGCTGTCAATTTAACGACAGTCGCAAATCGCTTATCGAGGCATTTTGGCAGCCCGCTAACTCGATAAGTATTCGAAAATGATCGTTAACTGTGAAATATTATAAAAATAGAAATTGTATGAAGATACATATTTATCGGATTGTAATAATATCTTTTGCAAGTGTAGTGCACAGTGTATATAATGGCGGAGGTTTATTTGACTTATCAATGATAACAATTGATTCAGAATGTTGCAAGGATATAAATATGTGTCCTATTAAAAAATGACAATTTAAATGTATTTTGGATTTAAAACTATAAATAAAAACTTGAGAGGTGTCAAGGGACACCCGGATGGAACGAAGTTTATATATATACATATACATATCCCTATACATATGCCTACGCCTACGCCTATACCTATATCTATACCTATTCCTATACCTATACCTATACCTATACCTATACCTATACCTATACCTATACCTATACCTATACCTATACCTATACCTATACCTATACCTATATCTATATCTGTACCTATACCTATACCTATACCCATACCTATACCTATACCTTATAAATATCAAGTTAAATAAATATAATTAATAGAAACATTAAAATACTTCCCTAAAATTAAGCAAGATATTGTACGTGGCACCATTTTGCTTCCAAAATTTCAAACTAACGATCGATAAATGTTAACGAATATTTTCGCTTGCCGTAACGATCTAATCACAAGGGCAAGTCTCTACTCATGAATTACCGTGCAAAATCGTAAACAGGGACGTCGCTAAGTTAACGAAAATCCTATCTATAGTTTGACATTTTGGAAGCAAAGTTGTAAAGTGATGTTGGCTTTTTGCATTTATTTTCAGATTTGTTGTTTTTCTAAATTTGATTGTTTGATTATTTCTAAAATAATTTGAGTATTTTATGCGCATTTTTAATAGTAGTAGCATATCAAAAAAAAAAATAGGTAAATGTATAGGTATAGGTATAGGTATAGATATAGGTATAGGTATAGGTGTAGGTGTAGGTATATGTATAGGTATAGGTATAAGTATAGGTATAGGTATTTGTTATCATTGATAAGTCAAATAAACCTCCGCCATTATGTACAATTAATATTATAAATTAGTGCACTACACTTGCAAAAGATATTATTACAATCTGATAAATATGTATCTTCATACAATTTCTATTTTTATAATATTTCACAGTTAACGATCCTTTTCGAATACTTATCGAGTTAGCGGGCTGCCAAAATGACAGCAAAAACGATACGATACCGATGAAAATCGATAGTTGCAACGGTAGAGACTACCAAAAATCGTTAAAAAGTTAACGATATGAATTAGCTACCGAATTCGTAACTTTAACGATCGCTATCTATGTCGAGACTGCAGGCCCTGATGTATTGCCTCTACTTGTCATAACTTGTCCCGTATATCCACTCGAGCCAAAAGGTAAAAAAGTGTGTTATTCAGATGTATGAGCTATATTACTGGAAAATTTCATATATATCCGTTCAGTAGTTTTTGTATGAAAGATTAACAAACATCTATACATCCATCCTCACAAATTTTCGCATTTATAATATTAGTAGGAATATGGCTAAGCTATAAAAGCTAAGTAAATAAAGATTAAACGTAGGTATTAGACATTCAGATTATGAGAATACATTATTTTCATTTCAATATTTGATTAAGCGGCTTGCTTGGAATTGCAATTGCAATTGACTGTGTACATTGTACGCTCCACCCACCGGTACTCGCCGGTGTTGTTGAACACCGCCAACGCATTTATTAGCCTCCACTACTATGGGGTGCTAGAGTCCTGACACGAATAGTGACAGACTATTTATCTGAATATCTGAGGCGTCGATCTGTGTCGTGCAGTGTTCCACTGGGGGCTGTTTTTGGCATCCTCCTGTGGAACATAGTGTACTGGTGCCCCGCTGGAGACTTCTCACCCGGGCTGGGTGTTATCTGTTGTTCTGTTCATTGACATCTTGGTTATTGCCCGCGACTGACCAGGGATGTCTATATGGTGATCGGGCGGTGGACTTAATCGTGTTTCTGTACGAAAACGTAAGTTTCTTCATTTCATGAGTCCCGTCGTGATCCACATTTAGGCGTCTAAATTGTATTCAATTTGGACTCCGTATCGGGTCAATCCCTATCAGTATTGTTTGTGTGTATGTACGAGGACCGAATTGAACAAGATTTAAGCGATCTAGGCCTGTTTCTTAACGGTAGGTGACTCTTTGACGAGCACTTCCGACAGCTTGCTCAAAAGCTGGTTACTACATCGTATATACGGATGCGGCGTGCGCGTTAGCTGAAAATCCATGTCAGATTCATTCCAGGTAGTGAAGGTTTTTTGCGGGCATGGGTGTTTTGAGAATTCCTAAATTCAATTGTGCACGCAAAATCACCTGCACGTGATTACTAGGAGTAAGTTGAATCCCGCCTGTCCGGTGTACTGAGCCGAGCCGATCCGCTGTGCCAGTGATTGGGTATCGCAGCATTGGATACTGACTTATTGCAGTTATCGAGGAGCATCTCTCGCTGCCAACTGTGTTACACACTATGGTCGGTAGCGGCAGATGTTTTATCTCCTTCTGCGAAAATCTCATCGTGCAGAAAGAGGCGGCGGAAAGGACCACGTAAGAAAATTTCTACTGGAACCTAATGGGCCGCCGCCCGGTGAAACGGGGGGCGCGGCGAATTCTAGGACCTCATGCCGTCCTTAACGATGATTAAAAAAAATAACATAATTTCTTATTTAAATTGTAATATGAAACTGTTATTGTTATTTTTAAAAACACATATTTACCAAGATTTATTTTACCAAGCGTTTAGTAATTTTTCAAATAATACTAAAGTAATACATAATACATTGTCTCTTTTTGTTAAATTGTCAAGACTTATTTTCTCCGTTTTTTATTGTTATTATAGTGTTTTTTTTTATTTCAGCTGCACCTATTTTAATTAAATTTAACATGGAGATATTTAGATTCCTAAAGAAGAACATAGGCTACTCTTTACCGTGATAATCGACATAACGGGCGGAACCGTGTGCAAAAGCTAGTACGAGATATAATCTCCGTAATAATATATAGTTTGATCTCAATTGTAAGTGAGCCAACCAAGTGATAATAATTATAAATATACCAAATATACCTTTTTTTTTTTTCAATGTTTGTCTGTCTGTTTGTTCCGGGTAATCTCTGGAACACTTTACCGATTTTGACGGGACTTTCACTGGCAGATAGCTGATGATCTAAGGGGTAATTTAGGCTATTTTTTTAGACTAGCTTCGTCCCGTGGCGTTCCCCGCGGCACGACAATAACCGCGGGTAACACCGCGAGGTTCAGCTAGTTGTACAATATACATAAATTGTACATTAGTTTACTTAATTTAAACATATATAAATTAAAATTCCTTGAAAGGGAAAAAAACAAGAAAAACAAAGGGATGAAAGTGCAGAGACACATCTAAGACAGAACAGAAGATACATATCATGGAATATAAATGTTACTTATGTAAATTCAAACCTGTTTTCGTAGCAATATTTCACTTTTCAAAATTCGACAACCGTAATTCGGGCCTGATTTTTCGCAGGCAACCCTATACTACCGTGTTCATAATGAAATATTCTTTATTTTCATTTAATTTAAATTCAATAATATAATCAGACCGGTGCAAAATGCTAGTATCGATTTACCTGTTTATACCTGGCTACCCGAGAGTTGTGACCTTAAAAGAATAGGCAACCTAACGTTTGCATATTCTATGGGCTTCATACTTTCGATTGGTATCGAATTTGTCTAATAATCAAACCGGTGAAATGTTTAAAAAATATTATTTTTTAAATATTAATTAATCATATCATGGACTAAAATTTGTTAGACAACCCATATGCAATATATTTATTGACATATTAAATTAAATATAAAATACATTTCATCAAATAAACATCTCGGTGAAGGTCTTTTATATCGGGATCTTAGACTATAAGGTAAAATAATAATCACTTCAATAGCTCTTATCACGGAACCTTACGGTTCTGGCGTTCTAGAAATTACATGCCGAGACCATAGTACATTGAAAAATAATTTTCTCGTTTTAAAATAGGCGACATCAAAACTTAAGTTCCTATAAAGTTTTACAGCATACAAATTACGTGTTTTATAAAAGAAGATTTATAATTTGTGTAATCGTTTGAAATCAAGGCGTTTTACTTTAAATAAATATAACGAAATAACATACCTTAATCGAAATAATATTCTACATACGCAACATAGAAATTGAGAAACGTAGAATTACATACATCGTTACCGTGAATAGTTAATAACAAATCAAGCGACTGTCGCACCCTGTTATTATTCGCCAATTAATACGCGTAACAACTGCATTTCACTCAAAAATTTACAGCCCAATTATTGGATTTAGATTTTCAATACACTTTATCAAAGTATTTCAGATCGGGCAGACGACAAAATGTCTGATAAAGTATGGTCACTTCAATATATTTTTAAATTTCTGGAAAACCCGGACCATCCTTCGGTTGGTCCTCATCTAAAATTACTTGGCTTTATTGGACTCTGGCGTTCGGATCAAACCGCTTCCGTCGGCAGATTTAAACAATTTCTCTTTTATTTTACCATAACATTCTTCTTCAGCCAATACATTAAATGCCTTATCAAGTTTAATACCGAATCTCTCAAGCTGATCTTACAGTATGCTCCGTTTCATATGGGAATTGTAAAGTCCTGTTTCTTGCAAAAGAATTTCGATAGATGGCAAAATCTCATCGAGTACATGTCTTTGACAGAACAGAGCCAGCTCAAAAAAGAGGAAAAGACACAAAGTGACATAATAAATAGTTACATTAAGAGAAATCGCAGAGTGTCATACTTTTTCTGGGCTCTTGCATTCTTCTCTAATTTCAGTATTTTTAGCGAACCTTATCAGAAGAGCCAAACCAATGTGAACGGAACAAGGGTTTACTTATACATCTTTGATGGGTACACACCGTTTCCTAAAGAACCACCAGGTTATTATCTGTCCATGCTCATTCAGACTGTGTTAGGCCACGTCGTCAGCGCTTATGTGGTCGGGTGGGACACTTTGGTAGTTTCTATTATGATCTTCTTTGCGGGGCAGTTGAAGATTTCTCGTCTTCGTTGTACTGAGGCGATAGACCTTACGAGTCAAGAGAAGAGTCATGAAAATATTGCAAACTGTCACCGTTTTCATGTTAATTTAATCAAGTAAGTTATAGATTTAAGTATTTTTACACTTGATGCCGTCCTTCTCCCTTGCCGTGCTTTGAAGAACACGTTAAGCCGTCGATCCCGGTTGCCATAGGACCATCTATGGCAATCATTACGGGTAGTATGAGCCCTAAAAGTCCGTTAACAGTTTTCCTCAGACTACTTACTTATACTTGGGTTGTGAATGTCTAATACCACCATACCCTCTGCATAAACAATCGAGGTTCAGCCATATCAATCATAATAAACTTAAAGCTAACCCCAACCTAGTTTGCAGAAAAAAATAATTCTTTAAAGGCCTTAATATTGTTTATAGGTACTTACACGTCTTTACTGTTTCAGGTATCAGAAACTGTTCAATTCTCTGATATCGCCAGTAATGTTCATCTACCTGATCATCATATCGGTGAATTTGGGCGTCTGTATTATTGAAATTGTCGAGGTGGGATAAATTCACTTAAAAAAATATGTGCCTGTTGGTCTTGTGTCAGTAATGCTTGAAAATATTGCGCATCTTAATACGCTTGGGGTATGCTCAGTTTGCTAAAATCAAAGACAGAAGTTTTATTCGCTACTCTGACTAAATTAACAGTGACTGTTTAAAATACGGCTAAGTAAATGGAATCGCAATATTTTATACAGGATTTTGTCTGATCATGTCAAATGTAACATTTCAGAAAATCTCAGCCCCTCAAATTTTTGAGGCTCACACAAGCTTTCTTATATTATTCATATTTTTTTTGCTTAACGAATATTATTGTAACCTAGCAAACACTTTAGTTATTTTTTATTGCAGATACAAGATGACAAAATGACTCTAGTTTCAAGCTGTCTTTTCGTAATTGCTTGCTTGATACAACTGTTGATCTTCTATTGGTACAGCAACGAAGTCACAGAAGAGGTAAACTTATTATTACGAGCAATTTATTTCAAAACAAATATGTATGTATCGATGTTATATATATTTTAGATGTAGGTCGTTATATATTTTTTTATGTAGGTATGTAAGTTTAATTCTTTGACATTCTATACGCCTAGATTTACATAAGACCTACTTAGACAGATTTGGAAAGAGATGTATTAGCTTCAGAGGTGTACTTCGAGGAAAAGGAAGGTTTTGTGAATTCCATGTGTGTATCTTTGTGTCTGTGTGTTTTTTTATGTATGGGCCTGCCAAAATGACTCTACTCAGCCTGATGGAAATCATACGCAGAATCCAAGAGTGGTGGTCATTGCGAATGCAGACAATGTAACAATGCAGCATGGTGACCAGCATCATGGCGGTCTAGTAATGCTTCTGCATCATTGGGCCTCCGGTCTCGCACTCACCAACAAAACACGACAGCACGAACGCTGTCATTTTACAGCGATCTTCTGTGCGAGGGTAATACCGCCCCGGTCGAGCCGGCCCAACTGTGCTGAAATCAGCGTGATATGTATTATTATTATCCCCTTAATGGATAGACGATTTTAGTTTAATTTTTACAGTTTTTTTTGTTACTCATATAACAAAAATAGGTATGCACAACCGTGCATAGATATCTACCTATATTATTTTATTTATTTTATAATTAATAATTTACTAATTCACCTTCTTCCAACAAACTTTTATATCATATAGAGTTCTTTAACAAGCTACGGTACCTTTGAAAGTGACTGGCCTTCGACTAGTAAGAAGTTGCGACAAGAAATTGCCCTTTTGGGCTTGACTGCGAAGAAGCGGTTGGTGTTTAAAGCTGGACCCTTCAATGAAATGTCGCTGACCACCTTTATATCTGTAAGTATCGTAAACTAAGTTATCATTATCAACAAGCTTTTGCCCGGCTCCGCCCGCGTGTATATTAGTTAAGGCGACAAAAAAGTAGACCATGTTCTTCTCCAAGGTCCAATATATATATAAATACTAGTTTTCGCTCGCGGCTCCGCCCGCGTGTTTGTCGGTTATCGCGGCGAATAGTAGCCTATGTGTTATTCTGATGTATAAGCTATATTACTGTAAAGTTTCATCCAAATCTGTTCAGTAGTTTTGCGTGAAAGAGTAACAAACATGCATCCATCCATCCATACTTACAAACTTTCGCGTTTATAATATTAGTAGGATATAAAAAAGAAATATTTATTATGTATCTTTATGTTAAATTATGACGTTGTTTCAGATTTTGCGAGCAAGCTACAGTTTTTACACCTTATTAAACACCAAGAACTAAAAATGATTCAGAACTGCAGTTATTACATTACCTAAACTTATTGCACTTGTATGTATTTGTAAAATAATCTAACAAGAACAATTATAATTGGATCATTTATTGAGTTTTATCTTGTGGAGTTTTATTTGGTGTGGTAACATAGGGTGATCCCACACAGCAATTATATAACGTTATAAAACATTGTGTAACACGATAACATTTAATTTTATAACATTTGCTACAACATGTTATATTTTGTTACATGGTGCTGTATAACATCAGTAACATTTTGTAACTTTTGTTACAATTTGTTAAAAAATGTTATCCAACAAGTGTTATTCAACATTCTCTAACATTATATAACGTTACTAGCAGAGTCCCGCGGTGTTACCCGTGGTTATTGTCCTACCGAGGGGCGAAACTAGTCTAAAAAAAGTAGCCTAAGTTACTCCCTATATCATCAGCTACCTATTAGTGAAAGTCCCGTCAACGGACGGACGGACTGACGTTCTGACGTTTTGACAGACTGACGGACTGGCGGACTGACGGACTGTCGGACAAACGGACAGACGGACAGACAGACAAAAAATACATTTTTGGTATATGAACCATGTATACATACATATGCATTTGGTAAAAATCGGTTAATAACACTCCAATTTTATTTATTTGTATAAATGTATAGATAAAACATTGTGTAACACGATAACATTTTCTAACATTTGCTACAACATGTTATATTTTGTTACATGATGTTGTGTAACATCGGTAACATTTTATAACTTTTGTTACAATTTGTCATAAAATGTATTCCAACAAATGTTATCCAAGTTATCCAACATTCTCTAACATTTTATACCTGCTGTGTAGGAGCACCCTAGTAATACACTTGGGCGATTCATTTTAAGGCCTGACACAAACCCTTCTTTAGGATGTAATTGTTTTCGGACAGGCTAAAAAAATGAAGGCAATACTGTAAGCAAAACGAACAGTGCTAGGGTACCGGAACTTTTAGATTTGGAAATCGAACTGAGCAGTTAAAATGGCAGCATTCGTGCTGTTATGTTTCGTTGGTGAGTGCGAAACCGGAGGTCCAGTCCAATGATACAGAAGAATCTGAATAGGCCGCCACAGTGTGGGTCACCGTGCTGCATTGTTGTGTTGTTTGCATTCGCAATACATATGGTGACTACAACTCTTGGGTTCTGCTCATGTTTTCTATCGGGCAGCGTAGAGTCACTTTGGCAGGCCAGGCCAACTAAACTACTACTGCTACCAAAATTACTTACGAATGTATAAAAATCTATTCAATTAATTTCGTTTTAAATTAACAGCACCTTTACACTATAAAAAACCAAAGCAAATTCCCTTCGAACAATTTTAGAAACAGTAAAAAGTCATTTCTAAAACATTTCTAAAAGTTCCATTAATCGATATTCGATTTCTTGTTTAGATTGTCTGGTGGGATACATTAATTTAACTGCCTATACCTACTCGTAATTTTAATAATGCACGTGATGAACCCTTAATTCCTCAGTAAAGGTATTGATTGGCCTTATTCATATTGCCTTATGCTCCAAGAACATATGGTTTCTTCAGCTTAAATAACCTACCTACCTAAGAACCTACCTTCTTTAATAACTAAAATTTTTAAAAAAGTCCCCTACGCTAGCACTTAATCGAGTAATCTTACGCCAAAAATGCCTAACATCATTTTGGAAAAGAGCTCCTACTCTTACACTGTTGGAGCGATATTAACCTAACATAGCTAAGAACCACCGCAAGGAAACTGGATTTCAAATGAAAAAAACCGCATCGAAATCGGTCCATCCGTTTTAGAGCTAGGATGCCACAGACAGACACACACACAGACAGATAGATATCGACGTCAAACTTATAACACCCCTCTTTTTTCGTTGGGGGTTAAAAATTAGGTTAGGAAATGAAAAAAAGAACGTTGGTTCAATCCTTACCTTAATTTAAATTAACTACATATTTATTCGTCAAAAGAATAATTTATGGTTACGCATTATTAACAAACGCATTTATAACAAAATTTAAGACCGTGCTGATTAATTTAAGCAAAGTAATCACAGATTTTAGTTTACAGAATGATTCCGTTGACAATTTCTTTTAATGCATTAATTAAAGATCAGACTTACAGATTTCATATGCTAACAAAACGATGTATGACTTTCGAGACTACTTGATCGAAATTCATCAGTACTCTGGACTGGATACCAATGTGATACAATCAAACAAATATTAACTAACGCCAGCAAACTTCTGCAACTCCCGAGATTCCAAGTAAAACGATTAACGAGAAATTTCAAGCTTAATCGATTCTGATTCAGCAAGTTCTCAATTACATAGCAGTTGTCGATTTGAATTCGATTAAATTCCGTATAGTATTCGTTTGAGAGATCGTGTGAGCTATCGCTCTCCTTTAGTTTGTATTTTCAACAGTGTTTCCACAATGAGGGGAAATTTCCCTTTTGAGGGGAAATTAGGGTCCAGAGGGGAAGAAAAAGGGGAAAGAGATGAAAAGGGGAAATCGAGGGAAATCATGGATAAAGCCTAGCCTAAAACATTGCGGAAAATTTCTTAACTAACTTTTGTATAGACTATACTAATGTTACCGAAAGAAACAGTAGCGAAATTGGCAGCCCACCACCAGTGCAAGTTTTATATACATTTCTGGTCAGGCTATTGGTGACGAGCAGATTTCCCTAGTGGCCGTTTGCGGAACTAACGTAAGACAGATACTTCTACCTGACAGTTTAATATACAGAGCGAGTGCATTGTTATTTTAAATTCTTTCTACAATGATTTCATTGAACGACGTCTACGGAGTAGTAAAAAATACATTAAGACCACTTCGTGGGGTGATCAGTATTTTAAAAGTGGAATGTTAACGTGTATACGTATTTTTATCTGTCATACGTTAGTTCTGCGACTAACCCCGCTTCCCCGCTAGGGAATCTGCTCGTCACCAATAAGAACACGAATGTTGAAATTATACTTTTTTCATGCTTAGTCTATTTTTTTTGGATTCGCTTGCAGCTGCATTGGCCTGTACAAACTTGAGGTGAGGTATTTCGAACTGATTTTTCATCAGTTGTACAACAGAGGTTGTTCCTGTTCTTTTCAAGCCAGATTTGATCCAACTGTTTCATTATCAAGCCTATTGCTTTTATCGGTTTTAATATTTTTTACGCCACTACGGCTAAGCCAAAGGAGGGTTATGATTTTTGACAGGCTATGTATGTATGTAAGTATGTATGTATGTTCATCTGTTCCCTCATGGCTCCTTAACTGCTTGTTAGAACTGGACAAATAAGGTATCGTTAGAAGTGTCTTGATCGTCCGCTGGTGTGACTGAATCTAATGTGGCGCCCTCTAGCCGACATAAAGTACTGTATTCAAAAATAAACTTAAGATAAATATGCCGTGTTTGGTATCATTGGAAAGTGCGTTCTATGGTATGCTTGTATGTTCCCACATTCTTTCTAAACTACTAGTCAGAATAAGACAAATATCTATCGTTAGATGCGTCTTGATCATCCGCTGGTTATAGGCTATATGACGTGTCACTGAATCGAATGTGGCGCCCTCTAGCCGACATAAAGTACCTACTGTATTAAAAACTAAATTTGAGATAAATATGCCGTATCATTCGAAAGGGCGTTACTTGTACCTACATTTCAAAAATATATAAATATTATTAGCATTTTCTCGTGACTTTTTCCATATTTATTCGATAATATTGTGATATTTATGGTACCTACCTATTTAAAATATATTTTGGAAAGATATTAATAATATAGAGGCACCAACATTTTAAATAACCACAGCCACATAACACAATAAACACCACAAAGCCGTAGTCACGCGTTGATAGTGTGTTATGGACGTTATGGTATATTTCTACGTGACGTGTGACTACGGCTTTTGAAACTTCTTTCATACTTTTTTAGAGTCGTTTTTTGTCATGGTTGGGTTTTAGTTTTTTAATCACTAATAGCCGTTCTACGGCAACATTGAAAAAAGCGGCCAATTGCGAGTCATATTCGCCCATGAAGGGTTCCGCAACAGCAAGTAACATAATATAATTTTTATTTTATTTTTATATGTGTTGATTGAATGAAAGGTAAATTGCAGTTTACGATTTATAACGTTTTAAAAAAACTACTTACTAGATTTCGTTCAAACCAATTTTCGGTGGAAGTTTGGCAAGCATGGTAATGTACTTCATATTTCTTTTTTTTTTATCATTCTCTATTTTAGAAGTTACAGGGGGGGGACACATTTTACCATTTTGGAAGTGTCTCTCTCGCAAACTATTCAGTTTAAAAAAAAAATGATATCAGAAACCTCAATATCATTTTTGAAGACCTATCCATAGATATCCCACATGCAAGGGTTTGATGAAAATATTTTTTTTTAGTTCAGTTCTATGTATGGGGACCCTCAAAATTTGTTGTTTTTTTTTTCTATTTTTGTTTGAAAATCTCAACGCGGTTCACAGAATACATCTACTTACCAAGTTTCAACATTATAGTTCTTATAGTTTCGGAAAAAAGTGGCTGTGACATACGTATGGACAGACAGACGGACGGACAAGCAGACTGAAATGACGAATCTATAAGGGTTCTGTTTTTTGCCTTTGGCACGGAACCCTAAAAAGGCAGTAACATAAAATAGAACTAAAGCAGAATAATTTTTGAGGGGAAAAAAGTCCTGAGAAGGGGAAATCTCAATTGAGGCGTGGGGAAAGGAAATCATTAAAGTGAAAACACTGATTTTCAATGCTGCTGCAATTGACTAGTTTACTCGCAATAGCTTCTAACAAATAGACGTGTGACATGTTACATGTACCGGTTAAAGCGAGTTTTAACAATATGTAATCTGTTGTGCTGATCTGTGGGCAAATGGCTCGAAAATATTCATGTACGGCGATTTAGCTCATATTCCCTGGCAATGCATCGATATTCTGTTGTTTAATATTACTAAACTCAAATGTTTTGACACCATTTAGGTACTATCGCATAATATTCTGATGTGATTTTATATGGATTTTGTATTAATCTGTAGATATAATAATTTTAATCGTGTGCGGTTTCATCACCTCGGTGATTTGGGAAAGCATAATAAATAAATTGAACTAAGATGTATTTTGATAATCTATACTTATAATATGTCAAATTCTGTACATTGAAGATATTGTAATTCATTAACGAGTAGTCCGATTGCAATAATTCTTTTTTTGTTAGAAAGGAGATACTCTGAAGATTGTAGCATAAAGTATTTAATTTATCACAATCTCTCTATCTATTGAAAAAAAAATGTAAAGAATTTATCATTACGTAAAACAACATGTAGTGACATCTATTGCCAGCCATGCGTAATTAATAACACTTTGATTAATATATCGTGGAATAATCGTAGAACGTATTACGTATAATTCGGTGTAGCATAAGTATTTGATTTATCGCAACCTCTATCTCTATCCATAGGAAAAAGAATATCTATATCTCTCTGTAGACGTCGAATCTGTGTGTTTGGTTGTGCCCGCATGACTTAAATATTCAAAATAATCGTGGGAACGTTTTATGCACAAGCATTGTGATTAATGTGGTATATAGTTAGTATTTGATAGGTAGGTATTTGTTTTATGTTCTCTCTTTCCATAGAAAGGGTTGTTTTAAATTTTCTTGAAAAAATTATTTGCTTAAAACAGCGACATCTTTTGGAATCAAGTAACTAACTTTACAATAGGTACGTAATATGATTACTCTTTTTAACGTATAATAAAAATGTAACAGTTCAGTTCTGTACATTAAAGAAATTTAGATGATTTTTTGGGAGGGCTCTCTAATCGATACTGAAGCAATTACATTTTCTTGAAAATTGTTTTTGTGCTTAAAACAGCGACATCTTTTGGAATCAAGTAACTAACTTTACAATAGGTACGTAATATGATTACTTTTAAACGGATAAGAAAAGTGTATAAGATCAATTCTGTACATTAAAGAAATTTAGATTTTTTGGGAGGATGCTCTTATTGATACTGAACCAAAAACTAGAATGCCATAAACGTTAAATGGTCATTTATAATTATGATATTTATTTTAAGTTTAAAATACTTGAAAGAGAAGTAAACATATAACATAATAGTTCATCATAATTTACCAGAAAATGATACAAAACATCTTTATGATAGGTACCCGAAAGGCAGCGCGGGCGCGTGGCCTGCGCCGTGCCACAGAATAACTAATACATAGTACTGCCCTGCGTAGGTTACCAGACACGTCCAAATTGTTTAAAAAGCAGTACCCGCGCGGTCGGTCGGCTCCCTACGCGACACACGCACCCAAATCGACTTAAAAACTCAGTAGTAGTTCTTGAATGTAAATTCGGATAAAAAGTTATTTTTGGAACTATTTACTTGATTTTTGTTCTACCTACTATAAATATTACTTGGTATTATAATATTTCTTCTGTATTTTTAACCGACTTCCAAAAGGAGGAGGTTCTCAATTTCATCGGTATATTTTTTTTAACCGACTGCCAAAAGGATGAGGTTCTCAATTTCATCGGTATTTTTTTTTTTATGTATGTACACGGATTATTCCGTCAATTTGTGGACCGATATTGGAAATTCTTTTTGTATTCGAAAGGGTATGCTCCCCATGTGGTCCCATGGCCACATCAGGATCTGATGATGGGATCCTAAGGAAATCGAAGGAAACCCTCAAATTTATGTAAGCGCCTGCAATGAAGTTAAAGCAATTGTCTGCATGCCTTCATATTCTGTAGACATCATTTAATTTCATAATATATAAAACGGGTCTTAACGATATCAGAGTTAACCTCAGATAGTCAGTTTACCTCAAATCACTTGAATTATAGTAACTTATAGAAGATAGTCCATTTGAGATTTTATTACAAAAAAATACCTGAAGTCCTTTCGATTTTATACAGCATGTATGTTACCTTTAGTCGTATTCTTTCAAGATATTTAGGCGAAATGATGACGAGAGACTTGAGAAAGACTAAAAAGTTAAAAATAAAAAAAACTTCGTTTAAAAAAACCGAACCGAAAAAACTAAAAAGTACCAAATAACTTAATTTGTATGTGCTACCTATTCATAGGTTTGAAGTCGGTGCCAAGCCAAAATGTAATAGTAGGTACCGCACTCGCCGCGCGTGACCTTGAGCGGGATAGCTGCTCTTCGCGAAGAACAAAACAACTGAAGCGTCGGTGACGTCGTTGACTTTCGTCTCGAAATGTAGCGAGTGTGATACCTACTATTACATTTGGCTTGGCACTGACTTCAAACCTAGGTAGCACATGCAAATTAAGTTAACTGATACTTTTTAGTTTTTGAAGTCAGTTTTTTTAAACGAAGTTTTTTTTTAGGATTTTGTCAGGTTATAGCATAAGTATAAGCAGGCGATTTTTGTTGTACCTAAATAATTAGCAAATAGTCTTTTGTAGATACTAATTGGTTTTCTCGGTATGTTTAGAATTTTGTAAGGTTATAGCATAGGTACCTAGGTATCTATAATTTACTTTTTTATAGGATTTTGTTAGGTTATTGGTATAGGCATAGGTAAGCAGATGTTTTTCGTTGCAAATATTTAATTACTTAGCCTTATTTGTTGGTGTTTTAATTTCTTTTACACACATCAAAAGTGTCTAGGGATCAACATATGTGTCTAGGGATCAACATATATTTTTGCAATAACTTTTCTCCTGATTGATATTAATTAAAATTTTCTTTAAGGATTCATCAAATAAAGTGTTTTCGTTTGTCACAGTAACGATAAACCAAGTCACCTTTGCATTAATAAAGAAATTTGCCATTTTCCTAATAAAAGGATTTTTGACATTTGAACCACTAACATTAAAGTTCGAAAAAAAGACTGAAATAACAGTTTTCTTTAAAATTTTATTAGGTAACTTAAACAATTAATAATCCTTGTTTCTACCGCGAACACTAACAACACAAGAATCGGTTTGGCATACTCAAAATGAGTTCATCCAAATCACGCTGTGGAATGGCCGCCCATGTTCGTTGCAACAACAAAAAAAGGTCTTCTTGCGACTGGATACCCTCCATATTCGGCAGAGCTCTTCTCTGTAGCATATCCCATGCATGCTCAATCGGGTTCAAGTCTGGCGACTGAGCAGGCCAGGGCCAAAGCCACATCTCAATCTCAAGAAATCCGCATAAAAATGCTTGATCCCTAGACACTTTTGATGTGTGTAGTAAGTTGTAGATACCTTCCATTTTTTTCGTTGAATTAGTTGTAGATACTTAATTAATTTAGTTTTATTTACGCTTTGAAAATAAGCTTCATTCGTTATGTCTAATTTTTCATTTAACTGTAGTGATAAATTTAACATTGTTTTTCGTATTCGATTTTATCACATCACACTAATTTATAAAAGCGAATGTTTGTGAGGGTGTATGTTTGTTACTTCATCACGCAAAAAACACTGGACGGAATTGGATGAAACTTTACAGTAATATAGCTTACTAGCTGTTGCCCGCAGCTTTGCTCGCGTGGAAGTTGATTATTTAAAATATATTTAATTAAAACTGTGTAAGTATGTATGAATAATTTATTCATGTTTTTAAACGTACCTATTTATTTATTTTTAATCAATAGCCCATTAAAAAGGATTTCATACTAACGTTCGACCCTTATTTTTACCCCTTTAGAAATAGAATTCCCATAAATGATGATATAGGTATTAATTTATTTGTACTTAAAAGCCTAAGGACAAAGTTTCAGGCTACTAAATTAAAAATGACTGACTTCCAAACTAATCTACTTACGACATTTCAACACCTAATTCACCCCTCAGGGGTAGAAATATCATTTATGGGATTTCCTTTTGAGGGCGCTCTGGTTCCCTGGTTTCTAGAACCCGAGACGGTGTGCGGTTTTTAGTCGGTTCGAGTCCGACATCACCACCAGTTGGTGATATCCGAGGGAATTTCCGCACAAAAAAAGAGGTAGATATAATATCCAGAGACACTTAGTATCTACGCGTTTTTAACTATTAGCCCAAAGATAATTTTTCATTGTTCTAACTTAAAAAAGACGGACTTCCATACAAACTTTCAACCCCTATTTCACCCCCTTACGGGTAGAATATTGGGAAACGCTTAAATACGTATCTCCTATTTTTTTATCAATAGCCCTAAAATAAATTTTCATGTTTCTAACTTCAAAACTGACGGACTTCTAGACTAACACGCTTACGAAATGTCAACGCCTATTTCATCCCTTCAGCGTAGAATATCGAGAAAGGCCTAAATACGTATCTATTCATTTTTAATCAGTAGCCCAAACGAAAAGAAAAGTTTCATGTTTCTAATTTAAAAATGACGAAGTTCCAAACAAAGTTCAACCCCTATTTCACCCCCTTAGGGGTAGAATATTAGGAAACGTTGAAATACATATCTACAAATTTTTATAAGTAATCCAAAAATAAAGTTTCATATTTCTTAAATAGCCCTAAAATAAACTTTCATGTTTTTAACTTCAAAAAAACTTTTAATAAAAAAAAAAAACCGACTTCCAAAAAACATCCAACGAAAACTCTCTGCCAAAAAAACACTTAAAAGCGTAAAATAAACTGGTTCTTCATAAATTGCCTATACCTAATTCTTTATTCATTTAAATAGTAGTATTATAATGTGTGCTAGGTACCTAGAATCTGTTTGAAGTCGGGAGAGTTTTCGTTGGATGTTTTTTGGAAGTCGTTTTTTTTTTATAAAAAGATTTTATTGTTTTTAGTGCAAACAATCGTAGGTAAGTAGTAAGTTGAACTATTTCATCAAATTTCATCATAAAGAATACAAATGAAGGTCTAAACGTACGTGTAATATTGAAATCATCCTCTAATTCCTAACTGTTGAAGAGTTTAACCTTCTATCATCAGTTCACCTAAATAACTTGAAAGTATACAACTGAAGGTCTTTAGATACGTATGAAATTGAAAGAATTATCCTCCAACTCCTAACCGTTGAGGAGTTGTACCTTCCACCTTCCATCATCAGCATACCTAAATAATTTGAAAGAATACTACTAAAGGTAACATATGTACATCTGATATTTAAATATTTATCCTCCAACTCCTAACCGTTAAGGAGTTGTACCTTACATCATCAGCTCATCATCATAAAATGATGACTACCAGACGCAAATACGGGTGTAACTTCAGAAAATATACGAAAAACATAGTATGTGCCTATAAAAAATGAGAGTTTCCCTCGATTTCCCTGGGATCCCATCATCAGATCCTGATATGCTGGCAGTGGGACCACCTCGGAAGCATACCCTTTTGAATACATTTTTTTTTTTTTAAATCGGTCCACAACTGACGGAGTAATCGGGTAACATACATAAAAAAAATAAAAAAATACATACAGTGGAACATAGAACCTCCTCCTTTTTGGAAGTCGTTTAAAAATGAGGGACTTCCAGACTAACCTACATACAAAACGTCAACCCCTATTTCACCCTTAAGGAGTAGAATATCCGCTCTATCTATCAGAAACGCTTAAATACGTGTTTACTCATTTTTAATCAGTAGCCCAAAAATAAAGTTTCATGTTTCTAACTTAAAAAAAATGACGGACTTCCATACAAACTTTCAACCCCTATTTCACCCCCTTGGGGGTAGAAATTCCAAAATTCCTTCCTTAATGGGTATCTACTTAATGAAACGATCATACTCACCAAATTTTGTATTCCCAAGTTTAATAGTTTCCGCTCGGCGATGATGAATCAGTCAGTCAGTCAGTCAGGACATGTTATTTTATAAGTATAGAAGATACATCAGATTAACACATAGGTTACTGTTTGCCGCGATAATCGACATACACGCGGGCGGAGCCGCGGGCAACAGCTAGTACTTATAATAAAAATGTAACAGGTCCAATTCTGTACATTAAAGATATTTTGAAATGTTTTTTTGGAGTGCTCTCTATAATCGATACTGAAGCCAAAACTGTATTTTTTTTCATTTTTGTCTGTCTGTCCGTCTGTCTGTCTGTCTGTATCTTGGCCGCGCATCACGCCGAAACTACTGAATGGATTGAAATGAAACTTGGCATGATTTGAGTTCATACTACGAGGTAGGACATAGGATACTTTTTATCCCGAAATTCAGCACGGTTTCCTCGAGAGAGGGGATGAAAGTCAAAAATGTACTTAGTTGTAATTCAATAACACATAGTCCGATTTCATTCATTCTTTTTTTGCTATAAAGAAAATAAATAAAAGATAACGGGAAAAGTGTCGTGTTTTTGTCCGCGACAGTACACAGCCTGTGGGAAGCTGAGACAGATATGTAAATATGGCGGTACGAAGTTCGCCGGGTCAGCTAGTGGGTATATAAAGTAAGAACGTAAAGGAAAATTATGTTTTTGATCACGATTTAAGACGAAAATATGGAGTTTCAACACCTGGACTCAAATGGAATAATTCTTCAGTTTTCTAAACACATTTTGATAGTGATACACTGTGCTGGTAGTAACAAGATGTAATATTATCAAGGACGAATAACTATTTAATTATTTTAAGTATCAAGTATCGCCAATATCTGGGGGCACGGTCGTGCCCCCGCCAAGACGAGCCAAGCGAAGCGCAAGGGCACTACCTACCTTTTCTCGAAGTGTTTCGTCGTTTTTTTGAACCCTCAGAACTTTGGTTCCCGATATACCAGATCGTTCAAATTCTCAGGATATGATGTTACCAATAGACTAATGAAACATACAAAGTTTCAATTGCATAGCTCTGATACTTTAGATTTTATTGATACCTAAATAACACCGATTTCGTCACTGACACACTGATGATCATCAAAACTGTTAGGGTACTTCCTGAAGTGCTAGAAAGCTGACATTTGGTATGTAAACTAAGTTTAGTATACAAACAACATAAAAGTTCATAAACCTATTACTTTTGCCCCCCAACTGCCAAATTTGGGGGTGGAAGTTTGTATGAGACTTTCACAAATGTTTATGCTAGTTTTATTTTTGGTACACGGAATTTTTCGAAAGAAGAAAGAAGATGTACAAGAAATACAGCCCAAAAAAAAACTGCCTCAAGCAACTTACAAAAAGAAATTAAATCCCACCAAAAACATTTTCATGTAAAATGTTTCCAAGACGACTGCATATGGCTTACCCTGTGAAAAAGATATCAGATCTCATGTAGAGCCAAGGTTCTGAATCTACACGCCCTAACTCTACCAACCCTAACTTCATAAACTCTACATCTCAGTAAAATGTATGGCTTGGCTGTTTCGTTACTTTAGAAACTAAATATTCGTATAAAACATTACTTCAGAAACTAGATATTTGCAAACACGAAAGGCGTTCATTTCCCCTTTGTGATGGTATGGTAGCGAAACGGTGAAGCCATACATTTTACTGGGATGTAGAGTTTATGAAGTTAGGGTTGGTAGAGTTAGGGCGTGTAGATTCAGAACCTTGGCTCTACATGAGATCTGATATCTTTTTCACAGGGTAAGCCATATGCAGTCGTCTTGGCAATATTTTACATGAAAATGTTTTTGGTGGGATTATAATATCTATAAGTATACTTTTAATTATACCTAAATATAATTAGCATATTATATATAAGAGCAGTGCCCGCGACTTCGTCTGCGTGGAATAGTGACTTTGGGTAACATTTATACAACCTTTCAACCCCCGCTTTCAACATCTTACAACCCTTTTTTCGCATAAAAAATTTGCCTATTTCCTTTCTGAGGCTCTAGACTATCTGCGTACCAAATTTCATTGAAATCGGTTTAGTAGTTTTGACGTGTAAGCGCGACAGACAAACAGACAGAGTTACTTTCGCATTTATAGTATTAAGTAAGGATGAAGGCAAAATAGTGTTTATTATAATAAGAGAAGGAGGAGACTGTAAAGCTTGCTCTGTATAAAATATGTCTTCGCGACGACGATTGACATCGCACATTTGTCTAGAGCTTGAAAGCTTTCGTGAGAGAACTAATTCGTTGTTGTGCAAACCAGTCCATATCTACAGAATTAACATATAAATTGTTTTGAATTCGGCGACTACACCGTGTTAAATTATTTCGCGAACTTCCCAAATTTACATGGTAATTGCTATAACTCAAGATTTGTTGTTGAATTTCTGTTTGTGCGGTTACACAAATCTGTGTGGAATTAACGAGTAAAAGCGAAGATCTGTAAGTCAGATTAGGTGGATGTGTTTATAAGAAGCGGCGGTACAGAAGTGCCATTAAACGCATATAAATTCTGGGTTAACTGTTCTCTGTATATAATGTACTAGGAGTTGGAAAACTCCTTGCTGAAAATGATTACACCGGTTATATTTCATTTTCGAATACGCCTGCGGCTTCGGATTGGCTGGTTTTCGTATTTGTATTATATCAATGATCTTAAATCGCTGCTATATTACAATATACATGAATAAAGTGGCATTAGGATTTATTTAGACCGTGGGAGAGCCACGCTTCGGCATGAATGGGCCAGCTCGACCGGAGTGATACCACGGCCTCACAGAAAACCGGTGTGAAATAGTGCTTGCGCTGTGTTTCACCGAGCGAGTGAGGATACCGGAGGCCCATACCCCAACCCCTCCCCCTATCTCCCCCCCCCATCCCCCAAAGGCCGGTAACGCACTTGTGACGCCTCTGGTGTTGCGGATGTCCATGGGCGGCGGTAATCGCTTACCATCAGGCGTAACGTCTGCTCGTTTGCCGGTCTATTCCATAATAATTAGGTTCGTTTTTGGTTGTCTGTTAATAAATACAAGTCCAAAGAGTAACAAAAGATCTTATTATTTACAATAGCAAAAGATACTTGACCGTATGCTGTCTGCATGAAACAAATACAAACAGATGGCAGATGGCATCTGTACACGTAGATGAAGTATCGAGCTGTCTGTAAAACTGGCATGAAACCGATAATTACAGTTTTTTTTTCTGCAGACCGATTTCTCACTGATTCGGGAACATAGAATCGCCGCCATCTCATACTAGGCTTCGATCCTTGAAGTAATGAATCTTCACCAGCCTTTGCGGGCTCATTAGACAAAAGCCAGATCAGTCGAAAATCTGTCCTTCTGGTAAAGTCAACTAGGGCGATAACACCCGTTTAAGTTACAAAGAAATTTACTCACGGATGGTGTGTCGAGACTTCTTCTATTCCTCGCTGCGAATTACTTCCAGGATCGCAAGGATTCCAAATCCTAACCTCAATCAACAATTACATTAAGTTTATACAATCAAAACAGTGGTCGAACTATTTACGCAATTTCGATCCTACGAGGTCGTTCTTAACGACTATCCCACGCATCCCAAGCGAGGAATCCACAATTCACAATTAAAACACGGCACTAACCAACATTTTTCTCCAAAACGAGTTCCAAACTGAATTTCAAAGTAGGCCCGGCCTCAAAAGCGTTCCTACGCGTAGACATTTATTTCCCGATTCTAGAGCGTTACATGAACTCAACGAATTATTTTGACATAACCTAGTGTTGCCAGTACAACAATCTATATTTACGTTCGGTTTCGAACATTATATGACATTATAATACAAACAAAAGATAAAAAAAATGGCAGTCATAAGGACTGCTGAAAGAAGTGAACCTTATAACTTAGAATGTTATTTTCCCCTACCAAAAACTGCTCAACGCGGCTAAACAAGTTTTCACTTCAAAAAAATTGAAAAGACAGTAGGTAGGTAGGACCTATAAGATTTATAATTGCTTATTTTATTTTTTTGATTTTGGCTGTCTGGATTTCGAAACCAAAATAAACAGCATTTACAATTTTAACTCTATTACACTTCTAGTCCCAAAAAAGCTATCAGCTGGTCTGCCAACATAACTTTCGGTGATCTAGAAATTCTAGAATAAATACACCGAGGACTGATTTTAATTGGTTTTCGAAATTCACTTCGATTTAACTCAAATTGAATTTATATAGGTATATTAAAATAATATTAAAGTATTGCGTTTTCACTATTGCTTCAAAGATTTGATGATTGCCACAACAATGTATTAAAAACTTATATATAACCAATATTACCTAGGTATTTCAAATAAATAGAACCTAAATAAGATTTAGAGTTGACTCAGTTGTCCGTCTCTGTTTGCAACGACACTTTTTTTTAGAACCAAACGTCAATTAAATAGTTTTGCAATCAAAAGATTAAAAGAAGACAATCGGCAATTCGTAATTAATTAATACAAAACATCGACATACATGAAAATCATAAAAATTAAATCTACCTATTTGGAAATTTAAATATATCTAGTGATGCGTAGAGATGAGTTAATGTAGTTAAGTATGGAAGTCGACAGATATAAGAATATAAGACATCCAAAGAAAAGGCAGATGAACTGAAAGAGGATATGTCCAGGTCGAGAAACAGATCATTGAACTGCCGAGTGATAGAGGACAATGAAAGAAGAAAATTCATTGCACTGACCCGAAAGTAAAAAAAGTAAAAATGGGAAAAAAGGTAGGCATATGAGATGAGTTTATCTAAATTTCCATGCAGTCAAGTTTTTTTAGTTAATTCAACTGAAATTACTGCAAATAAAACTACCTGACCCCTAGCCGAATAACACGCTTGATGTTATTTCATATTTTATGAATACGTTCTCAGGGATTCAATCAAAACTTTACAGAATTCGTAAGTACAATCGACAACTTTATATTTTGAAGAGCTTAGACGTTTTCGATTCATACTCTCTACTGTAGTGGTGAAGATGAATGATTGATGTCACTTTAGAACTCGCAAAATATTAATGAGAAATATTTTGAAGAACGGTCTAATTATTTTACTAAGTAGCTGCGAACTATTCCTTCAAAGTTTATAAAAGAGATCAATTACATATTATTCTTAACTTTAAGTAATTTAGTTGAAGGAATAAGAATAAATCTTTAGTATTTCATTGCTTTTCTCAAAATGTGTATTAGTGAGGTTCCAATAAACCTGTCGCCGTCACGGTATCCCCAAAGGAGCGCCAACTATCCCGGTCTTGAGCAGTCCAAATTTAACCACTGCTAGCCATTTTCTTCAAATCGTCCATCGTGCCACTGGCCACAAGGCGCCCTACACTACGTTTTCCTAATCGTGGTCTCCACTCTAGGACATTGACGAATCTGAAGACATGACCCGCACAGTTCCATCTCAACTTACTGATTCTCCGTGCGATGTTGGTTACTGTACTTTATTAAACAGAGAAACACCCGGCATCGCACTCTCCATCGCAGGCTGAGCTACTTTGAACTTGTGGTCCAGTTCAGTGGTTAGTGTCCACGTCTCGGTTCCGTATATCAGTGGTTAGTGAGGTTACCAGAATCCAAACCACTTCTCCCTGCACTAGTGAGTGTTGAGTTACATTTGTCCAGGGCCAACTGAAGTTACTTACAATAAAAAAACCCGTCTGCTTGTTTACCTACCCATCTATACTCTATACTATTATATCAAGCTGAAGAGTTTGTTTATTTGTTTGTTTGAACGCGCTAATCTCAGGAACCGCTGGTCCGATTTGAAAAATTCTTTCAGTGCTGGATAGTACATTTATCGAGGAAGGCTATAGGCTATATATCATCACGCTACGACTAATAGGAGCGGAGCACCAATGAAAAATGTTTCAAAAACGGGGAAAAAATATCACGCTACGGGCAATAGGAGACGCAAACGAGGTTGCGTAAGTCAGCTAGTAATAGGCTATTTGACTGATTTTTGGAAATCGTTTTAAATTATTCTTTATTACGTAATAAGCACACTGCGTTAATATTTTGCGGAATTTCTACTGTATTAAGAATTAAAATATATGATAAAGTTCAAGTTTGACAACCGCGTCAAAAAACGAAATTTGTATAATGGCGCTGGTCACATGACACGTGTGACGTCACACGCTAGTAAACAAATTCACAAAACGCGAACAATACTCAGTCGAGGAATCTTTCGTTTACTAGCGTGTGACGTCACCAGAGTTGCAACAAATCACAAGGCGTTCACGGCGCAGATTATTTTCAATATTGTCAAATAGCCTATTGTATAAAAGAAAAAAAAAACTTCGTCTAAAAAAACCGACTTCAAAAACTAAAAAGTATAAAATAACTTAATTTGTATGTGCTACCTATTCATAGGTTTGAAGTCAGTGCCAAGCCAATGGAATAGTAGGTATCGCACTCGCTATATTTCGAGACGAACGTCAACGACGCTTCGGTTGTTTTGTTCAACGCGAATAGCAGCTATCCCGCTCAAGGTCACACGCGGCGAGTGCGCTACCTACTATTACATTTTGGCTTTGGCACCGACTTCAAACCTATGAATAGGTAGCACATACAAATTAAGTTATTTTATACTTTTTAGTTTTTGAAGTCAGTTTTTAAAAAATAAGTTTTTTTTTATTTTTCGCTTTTTAGTCTTTCTCAAGTCTCTCATCATCATTTCATTTAAAATTTAATGATGTCTACAGAATATGAAGACATGCAGACAATTGCTCGTAACTCGGGGTTTCCTTCGATTTCCTTAGGATCCCATCATCAGATCCTGATATGGTGGCCATGGGACCACATGGGGAGCATACCCTTTCGAATACAAAAATAATTTTCATAATCGGTCCACAATTGACGGAGTAATCGATGTACATACATAAAACAAAAAAAAAGAAAAAGAAAACCGATGAAATTGAGAACCTCCTCCTTTTGGAAGTCGGTTAAATAGAATATGTCAGGCAATTGTTCTCGATGCTTGTATGAAATATGGCAATGTTAAATCTTGAGAGGCATTTTTTAAGCCAGTATCGCAAATAACACCAGGCCTCCACACGTATGATCTCATGATCTTATTTTTACAACAATTTTTTAATTTATAGTTTATTTACATCTGGCAATCTAGGAGAAGTAACTGGGCGGTAAATTAAATTTCGAACGCGAGTACACGCCAGTGACAGCTGACGAAGGTCCGGCCTACTTTTTTTTGGTTTGTTCCGTTCCAGGATATATAACTGCTGCCTATCCATCACGACTACTCGCCTACCGTGATGCTATGCAGATACCATGGTAATGTATTATCTACGTATTGTTTCAAAGCGATATCTTTAACTTCCAGGACAAGCTACAGTTGTTTTTGAAACAACTCTTTTTACACTATGTATTTTATCAATAAATATGCCAGAGAGTTCTGGATATATCCTACTAATATTATAAACGCGAAAGTTTGTAAGTATGGATGGATGAATCCATTCAGTCGTTTTTGCGTGAAAGAGT
Source organism: Diaphora mendica (assembly GCA_949125395.1). NCBI lineage: Eukaryota > Metazoa > Arthropoda > Insecta > Lepidoptera > Erebidae > Diaphora > Diaphora mendica. The sequence continues at coordinate 26,128,317 of OX421316.1, forward strand.
AACAAACACACACACACACATATTCTTACAAACTTTCGCATTTATAATATTACTGTGATATTACTAGTGGTTGCCCGCGGCTCCGCCCGCGTATATGTCGGTTATCGTGGCAAATAGTAGCCTATATGTTATTCTGATGTATAAGCTATATTACTGTTAGGTTTCATCCAAATCCGTTCAGTAGTTTTTGCGTGTAAGAGTAACAAACATCCATCCATCCATCCATCCATCCATACTTACAAACTTTCGCGTTTAATTAGTACCTATAGATATATTGATTACAAAGTTTTATTAAATCAATTTCTTCAAATAAATTTCATCAAAATTATAATGCAACATCGACGGGTTTTGGGTTTTTTTGCTATTTATATCAAAGATCATAAACGGCATAGATAGACTATAGAGTGTTTAGAGTTTTCTAAAGTTATATTATGACGCGCCTTATAGTGTAGTTGGCATCCTCTGCCAGTGACGGTAAAAAACAAGGGTCTAAGGGTAAACTGAATCTAAATACCTATCGCATTTACCGCTTTACCAGTCTACAACGAAGTGAGTTAGGAAAAAATGTGTTTTATTGGGTTCTCCAGGATTTTATTTGTAGTGACGGGACCACAGCTTTAAAAAGGGTTCTGTCAATAGGACTTCGTAAATTTTGCGGATTATGAAAATTTAAAGAGTACTTATGACGTAATAATTAAGATAATTCTTTCTCTCTCTCTTACTATAATACTCTTTACCCTACTGAGTTTTAAATCTATTATTTAGTATGACATTCTAAATGAAACGAGATCTGCTTCCTCTTCTCAATTAAACTAAAATTCTATAGATATATCTACTAACAGCATACTATTCTGTTTTCTGTAGTTCTTCTTTAACCTACTGCCGTCCACTGCTAAACGAAGGCCTGCCCCAAAGAGCGACTACCATCCCGGCCTTGGGCAGCCCGCATTCATCCGCTGCCAGACATTTTCTTCACGTCGTCGGTTCATCATGCCGCAGGGTGTCCTTCACTACGTTTGCCTAATCGCGGTCTCCATTCTAGCCCTCGTCGGCTCCAGCGACCATCAGTCCGCCTGGAGACCTGACAGACCCACTTCTACTTCAGCGCGATATCTGTTACACCGTTTCTCTGTAAAAAATTATCTAGAAGAACACCAGCTCTCGACTAGAGAAACACCCAGCATCGCACGGTCCATCAGTCCAACGGTATGTTTCCACGTCTCAGTATATGTCATTACGGGTAGGACGCACTGGTTAAAAACTTTGGTTTTCAATGGTTGTAGGATCGGTGACTCTAAGATATGATAAGTATTCCCATATATTATGCTGCCCAGCCTAGACGCATTCTTCTACGGCTTCCCGATCGAAGTTGTATAGATAGCTTGACCAAGATAAATGTATTCTTGCACAGCCTCGATGGTAACGCCATTAACGACCACGGGCGTCCACGGGACTCGGAGATACTACTCGGAGATATTTGTTTAGTTTTTCGATAGGTAGGCAATCTCCCAGTGAAAGTTTTAAAGTTTTTTTATAAAAGAGAAATACAATAAGAATGAACCTATGCACGTAACGACAGAGATTGGACCACTTCCACTTTCCTGAGGCGTCACATAAACACCCGACGAAAAAGATTAATTAATTTTTAAACAAAAGAATAAAACACTTCCAAATACAATAATATCATAATCTCTAAAATATTCCTCAGCAAGTAGACAGTTAGGTATAATCCCAGATTTCCGTGTTGCAAGAAGCATAATTTGTGCGCAAATATTTAGCTCAACTTGTACGAATTCTCGAACAACTACAAACTAAAATGACAAAACACTATGCATTGTAATGTTATGTGAGAGTCAGGGATACTACCATCTGTCTTCTGTGAAGGATAAACGGTATTATCCTTTTTTTGTTGTCATTTCAATAACTTTAACAAGAAAAAGTATAAACCGACTACGTAAAAACTATTATCAAAAGGTATAATTATATATAGCCTATGTCATCAGAGCCATTGCTATATTTTCCCATTGACTGACACCTCATTTATTAAAATCGGTACAGTAGTGCAACATAGACTGTCAAAATTATTAGCCTTCTATTTAGCTTCGCCGTTGTCGGGTAAAAAAGAAAACTCTTCTCAACTCTCTCTGTTTATTTGTCAATAATTATTTCGAGTTTATGGTAACCATTCCTGTTGTGATCGATTAAGGACACGGAGTGCACCCCTATTCATCTTGTGGGTGTCGTAAGACTTGACCACGAGCTGTCTAAGGAAGCAGATTACACTGAACAACAGCACTACAGCTGCAAAGAGAAGGAAAACTTGACACAAACCCTATACCATCCCGTCTGGCCAGCGAAGTGTAATAGGCCAATACCTACCTATTCCGAGGAGAGGCTAATGTTCAGTCCAGCAGTGTATCATTGAAGGCTGTTGATGATAAGAAGCTAGCAAGTGTATCTCAATTACGACGACTGACAATTTGAGTAAAGTAATTTCTCAAATTGTCAGTCGTCAGCACACTACCAACTTTTATCCTTAATACATGCCTGCCGCGTTTTTCCTACTGTTATTTAACGTTTCTACCAGCCCACCCCTTATACTACCCCACCCCTTACCCTACGTATTATTAGCCAATGAAGACAAATGTAAAATCCAATTTAAACGGAATTAAAATTAGCTATCCATGTCAGTTAATTATGTGCTGGGTGTTTTTTATTTATTGAGTCAGTGACAATCACATTTTAAAGTAGGTTTGCCATTGTGGGTAATCAGGCCATACTATTCGAGTATTCATTATGTTCGAGTGTGTTTACTATTCGAATTATATCAACCTAACAAGCTTTTCGAGTTTGTTGAATAATCGCAAAGTTGATTAAGCCGCAATGAGGACGCAAATGTATTGTTTAATGAAAAAATACTTCATCAACCAATGTTCAATTGGATAGGGAATTATGAAACTTAATTTACTCTAATAGTTTCGACATTTTAACTATATTCGTATTTACCTTCTAGTTTGGAAGGTGTACCGACAAGGCAAGACCTTAACGCCATCTAGAGTGTTACAAATATCTTAATGACAACTGTTCCCGGATCCCTCCTATTTCAGACGCAGAGGGACATATCGTGTGTTTTAAGTCGGCTCAATACCGACACACTTAGGTAGGTACTCGCCGCAAACCCCAGTGGAGTCATATGCCGAGGGGTTTCACGTAAAAAAAACAGGACTGTAACGCGAATGTGTTTATTGAAATTCTGTGATCTGTTTATTCACTTGCTCTCCATGCCACACGAAATATTTTTTTGTCTTTAGGTTACAAAATCTAGGTAAGTAATAAGTATATATGAATTGCCAATCCTATTCGAGACTAATTCTATACAACTATTTATTCAACAAACCAAGTAAGGGAAACTTGGTATTCATAGTAAGGGTTGCTTGTTTCAAACAGGAGATGAGAGTTTGTTTGCGAGCCGGAATCTCAACGTTATAATGTGATCCGGAAACATCATACCGGAACAGAGTCGTGCAGTCGCCTTTATTAGGTGAGCCTTGCTACCCAACGTGGGATTTCTTGTACATTCTACACGGAAATTTCATGAATTGTTAGTTTACCTATTTAGAAACTAGTTGAGATTGTAATAAGAACTTTAAATTGTAGTATTTATTGAATATTGACTGCTGAGAATGACTGCACGTTTGGCCTAGTGGTTTAACGGTCACCACGCCGTTTCCTACTTCGCCAAGTGTCGTAGGTTCAAATCCCACGTAGGACAACACTTTGTGTGTTCCACAAATTGTTGTTCTGAGTCTGGGTGTTCTTTGTGTCCGTTTCATGTATGTTTGTAAAGTCCCCCGCGACACAGGATTTATTGCTAGAGCGGGAGATGTCTTTTAAAAAAAAAACTTTCAAATACCACCTACAAATAATAACTTTACACTCTGTCTGTCTGTTACGACTTTTTCAATAAAATTTGGCATAGATAATAGAATAGAATACACTACACACAGAATAGAATAGTACACTAGATAATACAGTTTACATTAAAAATAATACATCAATTGACTGACCATGTACAATGTACTTGAATACTGGAATAAGCTCATAGGCCACTCGTGCGGCGGCTCTTTAGGGTCCGTTCACACAGACCGGTTTGGAGAGCACCGGCCCACTTTTTTCTTTTCCCACAGACCGGATCGTATACGCTTGGATTTAGTCGGAGCGGAGCCGCCAACAACTTCACGTAATTTCACACACAAATATTTCACCGGCTGTGGGAGAGAATGGGAGCCGATCGGCTGCGCGATCGAGAAAGAGGACGCAATCGGCGCCGGTCGGTTCCTCTTATTGTTTTACACGAAGCGCGTTCAAGCATTATTAATGACAAAAGAAGTGCACATGCAAATATAAAATAAACTACAATTACTTAAACCTTGATTTCCAATGTGATAAAAATCTAACAATAATTATTTTTACGGGAATTAACACGATCACTTATTAAAAGGTATTACATACCTCTGATTTGCCTGACGTTACGACCAGATTGCACCGGCCGTGGTCACAGGCTGACAGGCTCAGCGGCGCACGCCCTCCGTCGTCGAATCCGTGAAGTAGAAGGTTCTTCGTCCACCCGCACATTTTCGACATTATTGATAAATTTGTTTCGCCATGTACCGTCACATACCACACTAACAGTGTCCCTATTCTGTAAGCAGACCGATGTGTTCCTATTCTGGTGTTTATCCGACTGCGCAGAAAAGCGAGGTGGTATGTTTTTTAACACAGGATTCCACGCTGTAGATAATTTAAAACCATCTTCCCGATTGAAAGTTTTGTGCTTTTTAATCTCAATCGCTTCACGTACTACTCTTGAGTAAAAGTGACGTTCGGTGGAAAGGACTTGCGTGCGGTGAAATTCAATCCAGAGGTTGATGCCTGCATCGAGTGCATGTTCTGCAATCGCCGATTTGCTCGTCTGTCGGTTCTTCACAGCAGCGATATATTCTTTGACCCTTTCAGCAATAGTCCGCTTCGTTTGGCCTATGTAGGAACTTCCGCAGCTGCAGTCTATTTTATACACACCCGGAGATTATGATAAAAATCTGCTCTCCTCCCCGAGCCGGTCTGTGTGAACGGACCCTTACCGCGATAACTGGCATCATCAATAACATTTATTAGTCCAAATGAGAAATGAGATTAATATACGAGTGTATGTGTGTCTATCTTTAAAAATACTGTCTACATACTTACGTTAATTTCCACTTCCAAATACATATCCTAGTAGCGAACACAATTTATCTCCTGGTTCGTCATAATCAGGTGGCCGCTAATTGGGAAACTTACCCGGCTGTTAACAGTTCCAAGCCATTGTTTGCAGTTCCTGTTAGTTGTGAAGTTTAATTTGCTTTTAGTTTCATTGTCACTGATGAAATTGTTTGGGCTTTCAACCGATAAGTTACTAGCAAAAATGTGTAGTATATAATTTTATAATTAGTTCTGTGGCGACTTCCACATACAGCGCAACGGAAATATACTACAGTGCCATCTACCGCAGATACACTAAACTCCACGAATAAACTACCAATCCTGCATCGCGCAATAGAAATTCTCGCGCCATCAAAACATCCCAACATCAACCGTTGGTCAGTGGCCCGCCAGGCATGATCACCTCGCCTGGTCGGAGGATTCTCCCTTTGTGTTGGAGGGACATGACACCCGTTCCTCCACAGTTTAATTAGTATTATAGTTGGCCATAAGGGTACATATCTATTATTTATATAATAATATATGTACCCTGGTAACGTGGTACATCAGGCCAGGGCTTCCTTTCTACGGAGAAAGCCTATGTCCAGCAGAGAATTGTTAAAGGCTGTTTACGACGACGACGGCTTGTTATAAGAAGGTCAAAGCGTTTGGACAACTCTAAGCCTGTCAGACGGCAGAAAAAACCAAGCTTCTGAAGAAAGAGAATTTACCGAATTTAAATAAATGACCGAGTAAAGTAATAAACGTAAAAAAATACAACTGAATTGCGAATCTCATTCTTTATTTGAAATCGTTTTTTTTTACACGAGTCTTGGGATAATCACGGATTTTTCCTCTAAAACAAAGTAGGTAACACAGTCCTTTTAAAACATTTAATCCCACATTTCATCAGGATTCCCACAGGAATCTGGGTGAAAACCACTCGATTACAAGATCTATTCATCCTAGGTAAACCTGCGAAATCAATTAATGACCAACCGGATAATTAATTTGAAACGATCTAACACGAGGGTGAGGTCCGACGCCATATTGCCGTGTTTAATTAAAATCCCGTTGTTATAAAACAAACGTTTAAATTGATTGAGGTGTGGAACTTTAACCTCTACTCTACAATGAAAATGGTTTTGATAATACACGTAGGAGGCAATAACACGCAATAAACTTGACAAAGACTTTACAAGACTGGTAAGGTGTTATTTGAGCGCATTCATAGACCCCGAATGAAACAGACCCAGCCAGCCCAGAACGAACAGCCAGTCCAGACAACAATACACATACACTACAAATAAAATTTTAACAAAAACAAAAACCGACTTCAAGTTTCGATTCGATTTCTCTTGGATGCCATCATCAGATCTTAGTGTCCTTATCATGGTACCACCGTTGGGATATCTCCTTTCCATTAAAAAAAGAATCATCAAAATCGGTTAATAAACGACTAAGTTATCCGCGAACTGAATAAAAAAAACATATATACGGTTGAATTGAGAACCTCCTCCTTTTTTGAAGTCGGTTAAAAATCATTGGTCATTAGCAGAGATCTTCGATACATGCTATAAAATGCACATTATGCACATTGTCAAAATTGTACCTAATAATTTTGTCTTGCTTTTGCAAGATATCCAAAAGAATTTAATTAGGACAAGAAATTAGTAATCGGCTAGAAAATGATATTTTTTGGATCTTAGCACTGCAGTAACCTCACCCGCTAAAAAATAAATTGTTGAACATCCGTATTTTGTGTGTCTATGGTTTGGTATCACTTCTGTCTAGACGGCCCATGCGTAACATAAGCATATGGCTCTCCCAAAGAATTCCATCAAAGAAAACATAGAATGTTGAAAGGTATGAACCCCCACCTGAAATCCCATATTGTTCAATTTATTTTTCACGAGAATGGTCTCAATTCTCGCAAGGAATCTTGGTACATAATCAAATAGCGAAGAAGACCAATTTTCCGTGCGATCGCCCACCGAACGTGCACCGCACCAAGCTATCGGCCAAATTAACCTGACGAGACGCCTCCACAGTGGAGGTAGAAAAATGGCATCTTAGAATTAAAATGAACTGCACTAGGAATAAATCCTGTGTCGCGGGGGACTTTACAAACATACATGAAACGGCACACTTGGCAAAGTAGGAAACGGCGTGGTGACCATCAAACCACTAGGCCAAACGTGCAGTCAACACGTGTATTTCAAATTAAAGCCAGGTCAAACGTTTAAAAATTTGTTTATGTAAAAAATATAAATTGTAACATCGTTTTTTTTGACTTTCATTGTTTAACAATTTTTGTTTTCAGCGCCCTCTCGTTCACTGTAGTTCGAACTACAATTGGGTGTGGAGCGCGATCGAAATACCGGGCTGTTGGTACACCTAGGTGGCACTAGGTGGCGTATGTTTTGAAGGATATTTTTTGTTGACATTCGGACACTTAGAAATAGTGAGACATTATCATATGTGTATCATACGATTCTCATTACATCTTAAATTGATCGCAAATAAGCAAGGAGAATGGAAGTTGTACGTTTTGTTCGCACATCCAGAAATGGGGAAGGGGTTCCATCGAGAATATTCGATTAGAAGTCTATATAGATGGGTGTATGGCAGATTTTTTTATTTCTTAAATCTTCTCTCATGAACTCTGAGGAAGCTTTGCTTACTGTGAATATTGATATCCTTGTTGGTAGTGTTTGTGAGTGTTCAAATCCCACTGTCTGTGGTAAGTTAACCTCAAAAAGGTTTTTCCTTATTATCTTAATGTATGTAGAATATGTCCTCAGGCTATTTAATTTTGTTTATAGGGTCGATAGATTACCGCTGAAAGTCTACCTACATTTTACCCGTCTTGTGGTTCGAGATTTGTTGCTGAGGCAGATTGACTATTGGCAGCTCACAGCTCACTCCTCAAGACCCATCTGCCCTACCTTGAGGGAAGTTCACATAACCTTTAAATTGAAATTAATTAATATTTTTACTTAGCACCTACAAGTGGATCACTGGTGGACGTCTCCTCAAGCTACCTTGAGCTGGAGAGAGTCTACGGCTGACTACCTTGAGTCAGAGAGGTGACCAGAGGGTGGCTATCCTGTGCTGTCCAGTCTACAGGCTTATTGTGTCAAAGAAAAAGACTGTATAATTTTATTTTTTATTTTAAAACTACCTTGTAAGTTTCTTTATAACTTTATATTTTAATTTAACATTTGTAAAATAACTAGAACAAAATAAAAGTTTGTATGTGTCGTAAGTTGTTTCACTGAAGCCTCCCGTGGACCCTCTGCACCCTCACTTTAAAATTTTATCAAAATTCTTACGGCGCCCTGAGGTCTCATATTTTATCCTGAGTCGAAACCGGTGAGTTTCCACCTGACAAGTTCAGGGGATACAAATTGGCGCCCAACGTGGGGCTAACTTCTCGAACCCTGAGGGTGTGCTGAGTGTAGTTCCCGGGAGAACTTTGGATGAGACGCTTACTATCCGTCCGAGACTACCCAGGACGTTAATTGGTTTTGTGAAGTGCAGTTCGCATGTAATAATTCTCTCATTGCATTTTTCAGCACATTATTACCATCTCTGCGGTGTGGAAAAGCTTTGAGCAAAATTCAAAAATTAATCAAAATTTTAACTGCACAAATTTTGGTAAGTCTTTTTTGAATTATTTTGGCGAGAACATTTTTTCTTTTTTTTTTTCTTGTTTGTGTTTTATTAAGTTCTTGTGTTTGTTCCCTAAGGGATCAGCACATACATATAGCTTTTATTTTGTTCGGGTTTTCCTTGAATAACTTTATTTTTAACTTTTTATATTCCTACCTACTTACAAATTAAGTAGATAAATGTGTAATTAACTTCATTTTAATTCTATAAGAGGGTTTGCATGATATAATCAAAAGGATATTGTGCTTCCCTTTATCTTGTTTGTAATTTTTACATGATAATTTAACCTTTTAGTGTATCAAGTTAAATTTCAATCTAGGACACTTTACATAAATAAAAGTAGGGTATACTTTTATCTATAGTAAAGAAAACTTTTATAACTTAAGACTTTTGTTCTTTTATGGTTTTAAGAAGCAGGAACCTATTGTTCATTGAATATAGATTGTCAGTAACTACTTTATAGTTGTGGAAACATGAAGCAAACATCATTAATGTATTAGAATCGAATCTGTAATTAACTTAGAGTTAGAAAGGGGATCAAAAAAAAAGTTTTCTTTTGTTACCCCACAAATTAAGTAAAACTGTTTAAAATAATTTTAAACTTGTAATTAAAAGTAACATTTAAGAATATTTTTTTAGGTTATTGTGTTAAGATTGTAACACATTATTTTTATAACATTCAGCCTAATCTTTTTGTAGGACTGAATCTTTTATTTTCTCACTAAGAAGAACTTAGTGCTTTATTTTAACTTTGTTAACTTGACATTAATTTTATTTTGAATTTTTAAAACATCATGTCCCGGCTGATTGAATGTATTAATTATCATTGAAAAGGATGAACTTATTAACGAATTGTCTGCCGTGGGTGTTTCAGCGAATCCCGATGACACGGAGATCAATTTGAGGAGTGAGCTGCGCACTGCGTTGCGGCTTATCCGGCGTGGCAGCATTAAGGCCAGCGCTTTTGTCCCTGCTTCTGCTGCTTCTAAGCTGTATTCCTGAGAGCCGAAGGTCCTTGAACTGGAAGGAGTCCTTTCTTCAGGTGATTTTTTTTTCTATTGAGGCTAGTCGCCGAAGAGTTACATTGAGGGCTAATTGTCTTCTAACTAGGTTAGCATGGTGTAGTTTTGTCTGTCCAGAACTAGTAGGTATCCGTGACATGTTAGTCAAAATTTTGTCTGTGTCAGAAGCGGATACCGACTCTGACTCTGATGATTAGGAAAGGGAGATACTTCCTACACATAGTGAACAAATAAATTACACCTCACTTGTGTAGAGGACGGACTGTACGATGCTACCCAAAGCAAAAACTATTGCTGGGTTGCCGACGAGTGACACGCCTGATCAGGATTCTGGGGACTGCAAGGTTTGAATCCTCCTTTTTTATAGGTCCATGGGTTACAACTTGTTCCCCCCTGACAGGTCTAGTTGTTACAAATTGGTACCTAAGCGTAGTGGCTGCTAAACGCTCGCTTTTGGTTTGTGATCTGTCCGATATCTAAGTGTAGTGAGCAGGAACAACCTTGTGTTCCTTCTCCTCACTGTATCGGACCACTCTCCAAATCGAACGTAAGATAGGGAGATAACAAATTTTGCATCGAACAGTTCCTCTCCGACACACACCGCTCCACTCGGATGCACATATATGTGTGCAGTATGCCGTGATTTAGGGTGTGATGTCAGTAAAATAGTATCTTTAGGAGTTAAGTTTTTTTTTTAACTTAACCTACCTATATTTTAAAATTTTAGATTTTCTTCTTATAAACTCTGTGTGTCCTAACATTTGAGGTCATCACAGCTTTTTCTTTGTTTGTTGCTGTTTTGGTTATTCCCTTCGTGCTCTACTCAGGGAACACTGTGGGGAGGGGGTGGTGTAACATCGTTTTTTTTTACTTTCATTGTTTAACAATTTTTGTTTTCAGCGCCCTCTCGTTCACTGTAGTTCGAACTACAATTGGGTGTGGAGCGCGATCGAAATACCGGGCTGTTGGTACACCTAGGTGGCACTAGGTGGCGTATGTTTTGAAGGATATTTTTTGTTGACATTCGGACACTTAGAAATAGTGAGACATTATCATATGTGTATCATACGATTCTTATTACATCTTAAATTGATCGCAAATAAGCAAGGAGAATGGAAGTTGTACGTTTTGTTCGCACATCCAGAAATGGGGAAGGGGTTTCATCGAGAATATTCGATTAGAAGTCTATATAGATGGGTGTGTGGCAGATTTTTTTATTTCTTAAATCTTCTCTCATGAACTCTGAGGAAGCTTTGCTTACTGTGAATATTGATATCCTTGTTGGTAGTGTTTGTGAGTGTTCAAGTCCCACTGTCTGTGGTAAGTTAACCTCAAAAAGGTTTTTCCTTATTATCTTAATGTATGTAGAATATGTCCTCAGGCTATTTAATTTTGTTTATAGGGTCGATAGATTACCGCTGAAAGTCTACCTACATTTTACCCGTCTTGTGGTTCGAGATTTGTTGTTGAGGAGGATTGACTATTGGCAGCTCACAGCTCACTCCTCAAGACCCATCTGCCCTACCTTGAGGGAAGTTCACATAACCTTTAAATTGAAATTAATTAATATTTTTACTTAGCACCTACAAGTGGATCACTGGTGGACGTCTCCTCAAGCTACCTTGAGCTGGAGAGAGTCTACGGCTGACTACCTTGAGTCAGAGAGGTGACCAGAGGGTGGCTATCCTGTGCTGTCCAGTCTACAGGCTTATTGTGTCAAAGAAAAAGACTGTATAATTTTATTTTTTATTTTAAAACTACCTTGTAAGTTTCTTTATAACTTTATATTTTAATTTAACATTTGTAAAATAACTAGAACAAAATAAAAGTTTGTATGTGTCGTAAGTTGTTTCACTGAAGCCTCCCGTGGACCCTCTGCACCCTCACTTTAAAATTTTATCAAAATTCTTACGGCGCCCTGAGGTCTCATATTTTATCCTGAGTCGGAACCGGTGAGTTTCCACCTGACAAGTTCAGGGGATACAAAATGAATACAATGTCAGCGGAGCAATAGTTTGCTTTTCGGAAAGTTTAACAAAAAACAAGTATATAAAACTTTTTATAAAAAAAAAAAAACGACTTCCAAAAAACATCCAACGAAAACTCTCTGCCAAAAAAACACTTAAAAGCGTAAAATAAACTGGTTCTTCATAAATTGCCTATACCTAATTCTTTATTCATTTAAATAGTAGTATTATAAAGTGTGTTAGGTACCTAGAATCTGATTGAAGTCGGTGCCAAGTGACTATCGCTTAGACTTTTGTAATTGTTCGTTTGTATTCTTTTTGGCTTAGCACCGACTTCAAACAGATTTTAGGTACCTAGCACACATTATAATACTACTATTTAAATGAATAAAGAATTAGGTATAGGCAATTTATGAAGAACCAGTTTATTTTACGCTTTTAAGTGTTTTTTTGGCAGAGAGTTTTCGTTGGATGTTTTTTGGAAGTCGGTTTTTTTTATATAAAAAGTTTTTATTTTTCAGTTTTTAGTGCAAACAATCGTAGGTAAGTAGTAAGTTGAACTATTTCATCAAATTTCATCATCAAGAATACAAATGAAGGTCTAAACGTACGTGTAATATTGAAATCATCCTCTAATTCCTAACTGTTGAAGAGTTTAACCTTCTATCATCAGTTCACCTAAATAACTTGAAAGTATACGACTGAAGGTCTTTAGATACGAATGAAATTGAAAGAATTATCCTCCAACTCCTAACCGTTGAGGAGTTGTACCTTCCACCTTCCATCATCAGCTTACCTAAATCATTTGAAAGAATACGACTAAAGGTAACATATATACATCTGATATTTAAAGATTTATCCTCCAACTCCTAACCGTTAAGGAGTTGTACCTTACAACATCAGCTCATCATCATAAAATGATGACTACCAGACGCAAATACGGGTGTAACTTCAGAAAATATACGAAAAACATAGTATGTGCCTATAAAAAATGAGAGTTTCCCTCGATTTCCCTGGGATCCCATCATCAGATCCTGATATGCTGGCAATGGGACCACCTCGGGAGCATACCCTTTCGAATGCAAAAAGAATTTTCATTTTCATACATACAGTGGAACATAGAACCTCCTCCTTTTTGGAAGTCGGTTAAAAATAGGAAAAGTCGATTTGTCGCTGTCTGCCAATCTTGAATTAATGACTTCTAAGAAGAAACCAAACTGTCGTAATCTTTTAAATTGCGAAACTGTTTTTTATACAGCACAGATTTAGTTTACGTGCCCATAAGTTGAGTAACTAAATAAGAAAGAACTAAACTAAAAGAGAACTCTAAACTTAACTCCGCCATAGATGGTCCAAGGATTGCGAAAGGAGGAGGTTTAGCTAGTGAACGGCGTACACCCAACACCATCAGGGAAAAAGACAGCCGTAAAATACGACACTCGACTCGACCATGAAGGCTCCGGAGGCCATGGGGACTAAATACCTTTGTATTTACGTTTTTTTTTAAAGTAAATTTTTTATACTACTTTTTTATTTTTTTGCTAATTAACCATTTAAAAATGAGCTCATTGTAGAAAGTTTTCAATAGTCGCATGCGGTAAACGGATTGTGATGTCTAGTTAGAACGAATCAAATCTAGATGTAGGCGATCGAGGAGGGTAAGAGCCGATTTCTATAATTGAACCGTTAGGCTTGATTCCAAAGACAATTTTACGCTTTTACGTTGTAGAAAGACTAGACAGGCATATATACCAACACGGGCCACGGAAGGGAGGGGCCATAGCGTTTTTTTCCGATACAAAACAGTATATTATTTTTAGCGGAAGGAAATCTTCACATATTCATCTTCAACTGCCTCGGTGGCGCAGTGTTAGCGTATGCGACTGCTGTGCTTGACGTCTCGGGTTCGATACCCGGGTCGAATCAAATGTTTGTATGATCTGCAATTATTTTCCCATTTCAATTTGGTCTAGTTCTTGAAGTCTTTTTTTTTAGTTATATCGTCTGCAGGGATGGCGCAGTCGTTTAAGTCACGTCTGGGTCACATACCCAGAACAACACTGTGTGTGATCAACAAATTGTTGGTGGTGATCTGATTCACATTGTTTTAAACCGACGAAAAAAACGGAGTAGGTACGTAACGCTTAACTTTTTACAGAGTAGCCCGATTTTATTAATTCTTTTTTTCATTTGGTGTGGTATTGGAAACAACTAAATACCTACCTCGAAATTAGTCCCATGTTTTGAAAAAATAACTAAACTAAGGATGGTATAAAAGGGGTGATTAATTTTTTACTCACAGATTTTGATGCTGAGTTGTGTATAGATAATAAATATAAAATATATAAAACATAAATAACATTATATTAAAAAATGAAAATAGAACCAAATAAATTAGGTAGGTAATATAATCGTTCGTACTAGATTAATAATAGCCAAAGATGCTTTCAAAAGTGCTTTGCATCTAGAACCACCCAATGAAAATGGTTTTTAAACATTAAGTTAAATAAAAGTTCTGGTTCAAATACTCACTAAAGAAAAAAATAATTAAAAACTGTATATTTATTTTACAAGGGAAATTGTTTTTTCTTATCAACTCGAAATAGATGACCTGTTGTTAAGAAGTGCAGCAAGAAACTCAACAGCCTGGCGTCATGTTATTTGACAAGAACGTTACATCTGGCTTTCTTTTTAATCTGAGTCAACAGCTAAATCTTTATTAAGTAACTTAAAATTTTACTAACAACTACCCGCGTCCTGCAGTTCGAAAGAATAGCAATTATGTGTATTTTACTTCCTTGCTATTGCTACCATAGGAAATGATAAATTTTTCGTAATAAAAGTAGTATAAGCATGTCAACTACCCCCAAAATCAAATTTTATCAAAATAGTCCAGACGTTTGATTCTGAAGTAACAAACATACAGACACTCACAAAGATTGCAGATTGTCATTCGGTTCTGAATTTAAAAAACCTTGGCTTCGTAGTACCTACATCATTCCAATAGTTTTAAACCACCACTGATTCAAAAATAGAAGCAATACGAAATACACGTTCCATTATTGAATGAAGCGTGTCCAAAGACAAGACGCTATTGTTCTACAAATCCGTCGCAGCGCAGCGAGGAGGTAATACATCAAAATGGTGGCAGAACTCGCGGGTTCTAATCAGAACAGATAATGAATCCGTGCTACAACGAGGTGTGATGTAATTTGTCACTGCTGAATACTAGTACAACATTTATGAACATGTTTTAGCTAGCTTGGTACTATTCTGGAAAAGGGTACCTAATAATTATGATTGTAATACGATATTAATGAACACTTTTGAAAGACTCAGACAGAAAGAATAGTTAGCTGTTTATTTATGGAGTATCTTTTGCCCGTGGTTCCTCAAGCGTGTATGTCACATATCGCGGTAATCATTTTCATTCATTTTTAATCATCTGACAAATATGGCTTAACCCATATTGGTAAAATAACTTTTAAAATCAGTTCAGTAGAGCTAGAGATTACCCCCTATAACCTCACATGCTTACCTCTTTAGAATATTAGTTAGACTTTATAATATTACGTATATGTTATAGACTCCTAGTGTTCGATACCAAATCATCGATTTGGATATAAGTAGTTTATAATGGAAACACTGACTAGCATCAGACCTCCGCAACCCTGAGGGTGAACTGAATTCGAAGATTGAACTAGTTCTCAGTATATTAGGCACTGACTTCCCAATAACGATTGCCATAGATGTTCATGACAACCGGGACCGACAGCTTAACGTGCTCTCCGAGGTACGGGCGGAAAAGCCGCTCAGCTCGGATCCAAATGACCTGGAGGCGTTGACTCCAGGCCATTTCTTAATTGGTCAGCCACTTAACGCGCTGCCTGAACACCCGTTCGAAGATGTGAAATTGTTTCGTTTGTCTCGGTATCAGATGTTGCAGCAGTTTTCCCAGAATTTTTGGAAACGATGGTCTCTAGAATATCTGCACATTCTGCAACAGCGCCTTAAGTGGACTGACAAAACTAGTCCCCCTAATGTTGGTGACCTCGTGCTGGTTAAGGATGCTAACCTACCGCCACTGCGTTGGCGCCGGGGGCGCATTGTTAACTTGTTCCATGGTAAGGATGGGACCCCCCGGTCCGCAGAGGTTCTTGTTGGGGACTCAGTTATCAAACGAGCGGTAGCAACGTTATCTCGCCTGCCTGTAGATTAGGGAACAGGTACGGACCTGTTCGAGCGGGTGACTGTTGGATTTCGAACGTCATTATAATGGCAACATTTTGATTGTCACTTTTTTCTTGTTTGACGTTTTGACGTTTGAGGTTAATAAAGAGTTCTTGAAAGACGCGCGTGTTGAAAACGGTAGATTATTGTTTGAAAACCGTAATTAATTGATATTAAGCTAATTGAGTTCGAAGCGTTCCAAGAGATCTCTTGGGTAGCTGCTTCTCTGCGTCGTCACACAAACATAAACTCCTAAAGTGCTGTACAACTTCCAAGGTATTCGAATTACAACAAACTCGTATCAGCTATCACGGATATTCGAATTACAACTCACTCGCTTCAGCTATCGCGGAACGCGCCTACAAAACTCGCGAGTCCACGACCTAACACACAACGGTTTATCACTAAAGACCGGGTCGATGGACAATACAATTAGCTTAATATCAATTAATTACGGTTTTCAAACAATAATCGTCTACCATTCACAACGCGTCATTCTAGTCCTTTTCTATTTAACCTCAAACGCCAAAACGTCAAACAAAAAAAAGTGAAAATCAAAATGTTGCCATTATAATGACGTTCGAAATCCAACAGTCACCCGCTCGAACAGGTCCGTACCTGTTCCCTAATCTACAGGCAGGCGAGATAACGTTGCTACCGCTCGTTTGATAACTGAGTCCCCAAAGAGAACCTCTGCGGACCGGGGGGTCTCATCCTTACCATGGAACAAGTTAACAATGCGCCCCCGGCGCCAACGCAGTGGCGGTAGGTTAGCATCCTTAACCAGCACGAGGTCACCAACATTAGGGGGACTAGTTTTGTCAATCCACTTAAGGCACTGTTGCAGAATGTGCAGATATTCTAGAGACCATCGTTTCCAAAAATTCTGGGAAAACTGCTGCAACATCTGATACCGAGACAACCGAAACAATTTCACATATTCGAACGGGTGTTCGGGCAGCGCGTTAAGTGGCTGACCAATTAAGAAATGGCCTGGAGTCAACGCCTCCAGGTCATTTGGATCCGAGCTGAGCGGACAAAACGGTCGCGAGTTGAGAACGGCTTCTATCTTACAAAACAACGTCGCGAGTTCCTCAAATGTCAGCGCAGTCTGACCTACAATACGCCCTAAATGCGTCTTAGCTGACTTGACTACGGCTTTAAAAATCCCGCCCCAGTGGGGGCAACCTGGTGGACTGAAGGTCCATTGTATACCCCGACGGGAGAGGGCTGTTCCAATATCCACTTTGTTTTCATAATCTTCCAAACTCCGGGCTACTATTTAGAATTTCTTGATCGGCAGTCGCTTACGCTAACCACTACACCAACGAGGCAGTCAACGTCTAAAATATAATTTAATTACCTATCTAAAAACATAAGCCATGCCCGATAGTAAACATTAATTTACAAAGATACTGTATCACGTAGGCAACCCAAAATTTCCGTATTCAACCTATTAATAATAATATTGGAAACGTGTCGAGCTTCACGAAATGAATACCATAGAGCCCAGGCCAGGCCGCCAAATTGAAATCTCATACACCGAACCTTTATTAGGCAATAGCGAGCGATCGTTGTCGACTCCACTCCCGAGGTGGTTTACTGACAATCCATTCACGTTAGGGCTGTCACAAAGAGCATTAAATTAAATGTAGTTTAGTTATTTCAAGGAAATATTAGTTGACAAAGTGATTAAAATAAAACGAAATGAATGAATAAAAACCACTGTAAGAAGTGATAATGAAGAAATTATGTTTAAGTCATGTAAGAGATTTCCTCCGGGCGATAGGGCCGCCAATTGTACTTCTCTAATTTTAAGTTAATCTTGGAATGAATCTGGTGTACAATAAAGAGATCTATTATTTAAAGTGGATTTAGCAGAACTACAGAAGGGTGCAAGTTAAATAATTTCTAAGGCTTGGTGTCAATCTCTCCATCAAAAACTTTGATTAAAAAGACAACTCTGCGGAATATAATGGCCTCGCATGTGATGGAAAGCATGAGCTTTCATCCATCATCAGATTACAGTAATTTGGCAACATTTTGTTTTTTTTTCATTCATTTTATGGTATGGTACTTCAGAATTTCGTTATTTAGGGTCCGTTGATACAGACCGGCAAAATAGCAATGGATTTCTTTATAACAAGCTTCATAGAATTAATTTTTCACACCGTCATCGAAAAAAGACACTTATTTACTAAGACAATGTATTAATATATATATTACATGTTAATATTACAAAAGAGCACAAACATTTCATTAAAAGAACATAGCTCAACAACAGTTACGAACTAACCTCGCACAGTACAAGCTCATGTTCAGTATCTGATATCGACCAACTGTCATTACGGGCCAATCATTACGTTTATTCCGCCAACAAATTGCCCACAACTGCACCGTTCCCTGTTTCCACGAGATTACATCAGCCGTAATGAACCGAACTCGCACACAATCATGTAACTCCGCTGGAGATTCGACATGGTTTTGCTTTACTAGATTCGATAGGAAGACTTATAGACATGTTTTCTGATATTTCATTAAGAACTTGTTTTGCTGGAAAATGTACATTTAGGTGTAATCTTATTATTATTATATTATTTATAGCTGACCCACGCAACGTCGTTTGCGTCTCCTATTGCCCGTAGCGTGATAATTTTCCTCCGTTTTTTAAACATTCTTCATTGGTGCTACGCTCCTATTGGTCTTAACGTGATAATATATAGCTTACAGCCTTCCTCGATAAATGGGCTATCTAACACTGAAAGAATTTTTCAAATTGGACTAGTAGTTCCTGAGATTAGCGCGTTCAAACAAACAAACAAACTCTTTAGCTTTATATATTAGTATAGATGTATTTATTATACTCTTCTAAGATCTAATACTCATAATCACCAACATATTTATTTGGATAAAGATTAATATTAGGTATTATATTGATAAAAACTCTTTGGCTAATAACAAATTATTATGTACCAACTCTTAGCGTCTTATACTCGTGATAACTTCTAAACGAAATGTCCGATTGGGATGAAACAAAAAGTATTTTACTTCTACATAAATACTCTTGATATCATAATGCTTAATTTGGATAAGGATTCATATTACGATACACATTTAAAGTAGTTTCTTTCTTCAGACGATTTAATAAAAAAAATTAACACAAAAGCGGTTATTGTGACTAAACCATGATAGTTAGATATATGCTCTTGCGGACTTTTTTGTAGATCTTAATGGGGCATATAAACCCGTGATACATTATTTTGTTCTATTGTCAATAGTTTTTGCAGCGCACGCAAAAATAGGTTCTCGATTTCACACCTTGGGTAAGGAAAAAGGAATTTTCTTACAGATCCCTAATTTTTTTACGACTGCTGATCATGAGGTCTCGGGTTCGATTCCTGGGTCGGACAAAATGTTTGTATGATCTACAAATATTTGTTTCGGAGTTTGGGTGTTTTCTATCTATAATATGTATGTATTTACAAAAAAAAAAGTATATATGTATTTGTATCAGTTGTCTAGTACCCATAACACAAGCTCTGCTTAGCTTGGGACTAGATGGCGTTGTGTGTTAAAATGTCCGAAATATTTATTTTATTTATCTTATTTTTGAAAAAAAAATATAGCCTTCCTCGATAAATGGACTATCCAACAATGAAAGAATTTTTTGAATCGGACTACTAGTTCCTGAGATTAGCGCGTTCAAACAAACAAACTCTGCAGCTTTATAATATTAGTATAGATTTATTTACAACTTTATGCACTTATTATTATTATTATTTTACAATAAAATTCCAAGCAAATATCAAGAATTAAGTATTACCATATTTAAGTCCTTAATAAAACAGAAACTATGTGAAAAGGTTTATTACACAGTTTTGGATTATTTAGACGACAAATTTACTTGGGACTGACGATGCTCACTCCAGTATTTACCTACGTATCTTGTGTGAAAATGATAGACATTTATATTTTATTGTATGTTGTTTTTATACCAAGTGAATTCCTTTTGTGTATGTAAATGTGAGTATAGTCTAGGCTTTTAATATAAGTTCATATTTTGTACCTTTCTGGTGGTTTAGAGTGTTTCCCCGGCCTACCCAAATCCTGCTGGCGGTAGTGTCGCGCTTCGGGTCGTAACACGATGGCTGGGGCTCTTATGCCATCTGTATGGACAGGCCGACTCAAAACTATGGTCGTTTCTTCAAAAGGCCAACCCAGATCCTATACTGTACTCGCATAGTTTTTTTTTGTTTTGTAATCAATGTTCTCGGACTAAAAAAAGGACATCTCGGTGGTTTGTTTCGGCATTTCTTCCCAGAGTGAGTCGTAGGAAATGCCGGTCTCTTCTAGCTGTAAAGTCCGACGTGTAAAAATATCTGAAAAGATTTACTTACAAATAAATATCATTTAATTTCATTTCATATGTACATAGGCGGACTTAATGCCCTAGACATTCTCTAGTGGCCAACCTTTGGAGGGTTTAGAGACCTAGTAAGATAGTTGCATCGAAATTACAGTTGTCCAGAACAAGATTTTACACTAACTTTTAAACTTTCGCGTTCCATGATATAATTATTATTATTTTTACGGGAATTAACGCGATCACTATTTCAAGGTACTACATACCTCTGTTTTGCCTGACGTTTCGACCAGGTTGCACTGGCCGTGGTCACAGGCTGACTGGCTCAGCGGCGCACGCCCTCCGTCGTCGAATCCGTGAAGTCGAAGGTTCTTCATCCACCCGCACATTTTCGATATTATTGATATTTTTGTTTCGCCATGTACCGTCACATACCACACTAACAGGGTCCCTATTCTGTAAGCAAACCGATGTGTTCCTATTCTGGTGTTTATCCGACTGCGCAGAAAAGCGAGGTGGTATGTTTTTTAACACTGGATTCCACGCTGTAGATAATTTAAAACCATCTTCCCGATTGAAAGTTTTATGCTTTTTAATCTCAATCGCTTCACGTACAACTCTTGAATAAAAGTGACGTTCGGTGGAGAGGACTTGCGTGCGGTGAAATTCAATCCAGTGGTTGATGCCTGCATCGAGTGCATGTTCTGCAATCGCCGATTTGCTCGTCTGTCGGTTCTTCACAGCAGCGATATGTTCTTTGACCCTTTCAGCAATAGTCCGTTTCGTTTGGCCTATGTAGGAACTTCCGCAGCTGCAGTCTATTTTATAAACACCCGGAGTTTGTAGTGGCAATATATCCTTCGGTGTGCCGACGATGTTGTGAACCTTTATGCCTGGTGTGTATACTGTCGGAATGGAGTATTTCTTTAACACGGACCCGATCTTATCCGTAACTCCCTTGACATAAGGCATATAGGCTGGTTGCCTGTTCACTTCTGGATACTTGCGTCTTATTTTCGGTTGCTTCCGTCCTCCATTCACTTGATATCCGTTACCTTTGAGTACCTCCTGAACATGTTCTAGCTCCCGTTCTAAATGTTCAGGGTCACAGAGATCGTAAGCTCTGTTCTTGAGTGAAGTCATAACAGATTGCAAGTGCCGGGGGTGATGATGAGACGTGGCGTGTAGGTATCTATCCGTATGAGTAGGCTTACGGTACACACAGTGTGACAAGGACCCATCTGATCTCACGGTTACTTTAACATCCAAGAACGACAACGACCTATCCGTCTCCATTTCATATGTAAACCTTATTTTAGGGTGAATAGAGTTAAGATGTTGTATATATTGATCTACTTCTTGTTTATTTCCTTTAACGATACTGAAGATGTCATCCACGTATCGGTTCCACAGCTTAACGGTATTCGGGCCGAGACTTAGAGCCTTCTCTTCAAAATGTTCCATCCAGATGTTGGCAAGTACTGGGGCTACAGGACTTCCCATCGCGACACCATCAATCTGGAGGTAATGTTGACCTTGGAAAAGAAAATAATTGCCATCTAAACAGTGTTCAAGTAGATCTATATAGTTGAACGGCAGTTCGTTGTCTCTCAGCAGGTCTTTTACGACGTTTAAGCACTCTTTTATTGGAACATTGGTGAAAAGCGACTCCACGTCAAAGCTCACCATGACGTAATCCGGTTCCAACGTGAGATCTTTTATGATTTGTATGAAGTGCCGTGAGTCTTTCACAAAAGACGGTGTTTTGCCTACAAGTGGTTGCAATACTGAAGCAACGTGCTTTGCAAGATCGTAAGTAGGAGAAGCAATTTGACTTACAATGGGCCGCAGCGGCACGTCAGGCTTGTGTATCTTAGGCAGACCATATAATTTCGGTGGCTGGTGTGACTTTGGTTTGTACAGTCTGTTGTACTCGTCTTCTGAAAATAGGTCCTCATTATCCCGGATTAGAGATCGTATTTTACGCGTTACTCTGGCTGTAGGGTTGTATGTTACCGGTTTGTATACCTTATTATCACTCAACAGTTCGAGTATTTTATTTTGGTAATCATTTGTATTCATCACTACGGTGGCGTTTCCCTTGTCGGCCTTAAGCACTAAAATATCCTGGTTATCCCTAATGTTTTTTAATGCTTGACGCTCTTCCATAGTGATATTACTAGCCGGAAGCTTTGACCGACGTAATATTACCGCGACGTCCTGTCTAAGGATATCAGCATCACCGGGCGGTACTTTGTTCCGTGCAATCGATTCCTCAACGCTACTGATTACATTCTCAAACGGTATTCGTTTAGGCGTTGGAGCGAAGTTCATACCTTTAGCCAAGATGTTCATTGTAATGTTATCTAAACTCACGTTCGATAAGTTTACAACGGTGTCCTTCGATCGGTCGGGTACCACGGGTGACGCTTTGTTTTCTGTATACCGCCGATTATATTCCTTCGAGAACTTTCGATCAAAGCTTGCACTACATAACTCGAAGGTACGACTCGCTTGTAAAAACGTAACCCGGTCACACAAATCATAGTCCGATTAAGATAGATTAACACTACACTTTAATTGTAACGCATATAACTCCCTCTGTATACACTCCAAATCACTGTGTTTGTTTCGAATTAATTGTCTCAGGAGGCGTTCACTCGCGTTTTTTAGAATTTTACGTGAAAATGCGATATCACTACGCGGTTTTATTCGAACACACGAAGGTAATAAGTCCCAATCGCGACACTTCACAAGAAATATCAACGATGTTTCCATTCGCGCCCGTTTTTTACGTAAAAATTCTAGATGACACACTTGTTTTGCAATTTCCGACCCGTAGCGGTTTGCTATACTAACTTTTAAACTTTCGCGTTCCATGATATAATTATTATTATTTTTACGGGAATTAACGCGATCACTATTTCAAGGTACTACATACCTCTGTTTTGCCTGACGTTTCGACCAGGTTGCACTGGCCGTGGTCACAGGCTGACTGGCTCAGCGGCGCACGCCCTCCGTCGTCGAATCCGTGAAGTCGAAGGTTCTTCATCCACCCGCACATTTTCGATATTATTGATATTTTTGTTTCGCCATGTACCGTCACATACCACACTAACAGGGTCCCTATTCTGTAAGCAAACCGATGTGTTCCTATTCTGGTGTTTATCCGACTGCGCAGAAAAGCGAGGTGGTATGTTTTTTAACACTGGATTCCACGCTGTAGATAATTTAAAACCATCTTCCCGATTGAAAGTTTTATGCTTTTTAATCTCAATCGCTTCACGTACAACTCTTGAATAAAAGTGACGTTCGGTGGAGAGGACTTGCGTGCGGTAAAATTCAATCCAGTGGTTGATGCCTGCATCGAGTGCATGTTCTGCAATCACCGATTTGCTCGTCTGTCGGTTCTTCACAGCAGCGATATGTTCTTTGACCCTTTCAGCAATAGTCCGTTTCGTTTGGCCTATGTAGGAACTTCCGCAGCTGCAGTCTATTTTATAAACACCCGGAGTTTGTAGTGGCAATATATCCTTCGGTGTGCCGACGATGTTGTGAACCTTTATGCCTGGTGTGTATACTGTCGTGCGTCACCCGTGGTACCCGACCGATCGAAGGACACCGTTGTAAACTTATCGAACGTGAGTTTAGATAACATTACAATGAACATCTTGGCTAAAGGTATGAACTTCGCTCCAACGCCTAAACGAATACCGTTTGAGAATGTAATCAGTAGCGTTGAGGAATCGATTGCACGGAACAAAGTACCGCCCGGTGATGCTGATATCCTTAGACAGGACGTCGCGGTAATATTACGTCGGTCAAAGCTTCCGGCTAGTGATATCACTATGGAAGAGCGTCAAGCATTTAAAAACATTAGGGATAACCAGGATATTTTAGTGCTTAAGGCCGACAAGGGAAACGCCACCGTAGTGATGAATACAACTGATTACCAAAATAAAATACTCGAACTGTTGAGTGATAATAAGGTATACAAACCGGTAACATACAACCCTACAGCCAGAGTAACGCGTAAAATACGATCTCTAATCCGGGATAATGAGGACCTATTTTCAGAAGACGAGTACAACAGACTGTACAAACCAAAGTCACACCAGCCACCGAAATTATATGGTCTGCCTAAGATACACAAGCCTGACGTGCCGCTGCGGCCCATTGTAAGTCAAATTGCTTCTCCTACTTACGATCTTGCAAAGCACGTTGCTTCAGTATTGCAACCACTTGTAGGCAAAACACCGTCTTTTGTGAAAGACTCACGGCACTTCATACAAATCATAAAAGATCTCACGTTGGAACCGGATTACGTCATGGTGAGCTTTGACGTGGAGTCGCTTTTCACCAATGTTCCAATAAAAGAGTGCTTAAACGTCGTAAAAGACCTGCTGAGAGACAACGAACTGCCGTTCAACTATATAGATCTACTTGAACACTGTTTAGATGGCAATTATTTTCTTTTCCAAGGTCAACATTACCTCCAGATTGATGGTGTCGCGATGGGAAGTCCTGTAGCCCCAGTACTTGCCAACATCTGGATGGAACATTTTGAAGAGAAGGCTCTAAGTCTCGGCCCGAATACCGTTAAGCTGTGGAAGCGATACGTGGATGACATCTTCAGTATCGTTAAAGGAAATAAACAAGAAGTAGATCAATATATACAACATCTTAACTCTATTCACCCTAAAATAAGGTTTACATATGAAATGGAGACGGATAGGTCGTTGTCGTTCTTGGATGTTAAAGTAACCGTGAGATCAGATGGGTCCTTGTCACACTGTGTGTACCGTAAGCCTACTCATACGGATAGATACCTACACGCCACGTCTCATCATCACCCCCGGCACTTGCAATCTGTTATGACTTCACTCAAGAACAGAGCTTACGATCTCTGTGACCCTGAACATTTAGAACGGGAGCTAGAACATGTTCAGGAGGTACTCAAAGGTAACGGATATCAAGTGAATGGAGGACAGAAGCAACCGAAAATAAGACGCAAGTATCCAGAAGTGAACAGGCAACCAGCCTATATGCCTTATGTCAAGGGAGTTACGGATAAGATCGGGTCCGTGTTAAAGAAATACTCCATTCCGACAGTATACACACCAGGCATAAAGGTTCACAACATCGTCGGCACACCGAAGGATATATTGCCACTACAAACTCCGGGTGTTTATAAAATAGACTGCAGCTGCGGAAGTTCCTACATAGGCCAAACGAAACGGACTATTGCTGAAAGGGTCAAAGAACATATCGCTGCTGTGAAGAACCGACAGACGAGCAAATCGGTGATTGCAGAACATGCACTCGATGCAGGCATCAACCACTGGATTGAATTTTACCGCACGCAAGTCCTCTCCACCGAACGTCACTTTTATTCAAGAGTTGTACGTGAAGCGATTGAGATTAAAAAGCATAAAACTTTCAATCGGGAAGATGGTTTTAAATTATCTACAGCGTGGAATCCAGTGTTAAAAAACATACCACCTCGCTTTTCTGCGCAGTCGGATAAACACCAGAATAGGAACACATCGGTTTGCTTACAGAATAGGGACCCTGTTAGTGTGGTATGTGACGGTACATGGCGAAACAAAAATATCAATAATATCGAAAATGTGCGGGTGGATGAAGAACCTTCGACTTCACGGATTCGACGACGGAGGGCGTGCGCCGCTGAGCCAGTCAGCCTGTGACCACGGCCAGTGCAACCTGGTCGAAACGTCAGGCAAAACAGAGGTATGTAGTACCTTGAAATAGTGATCGCGTTAATTCCCGTAAAAATAATAATAATTATATCATGGAACGCGAAAGTTTAAAAGTTAGTATAGCAAACCGCTACGGGTCGGAAATTGCAAAACAAGTGTGTCATCTAGAATTTTTACGTAAAAAACGGGCGCGAATGGAAACATCGTTGATATTTCTTGTGAAGTGTCGCGATTGGGACTTATTACCTTCGTGTGTTCGAATAAAACCGCGTAGTGATATCGCATTTTCACGTAAAATTCTAAAAAACGCGAGTGAACGCCTCCTGAGACAATTAATTCGAAACAAACACAGTGATTTGGAGTGTATACAGAGGGAGTTATATGCGTTACAATTAAAGTGTAGTGTTAATCTATCTCAATCGGACTATGATTTGTGTGACCGTCAATAATAACAAGATTTTACATATTTATGTCTTTCGTTGTGTGTAATTTTTTCATTACGTTGCCGATGAGATGCTATATCGTGCCTCGCTGATAGCGCCGAGGATCATAGTGGGAGGGAAACAGGAGCGCTAGTAGTGTTCCAGGTTTTTACAAATTGGCCCAGGAAGGAAGGAAGAGCCAAACCGTTTAATTCACGAACTTGTGACTACCATTATAAAACTGAATTCCAAAACCAGCACATGTTGTCTTTTGGGAAAAGGTGGGATCAGCTGGAAAACCTCGTCTGAACACTGTATGATACTTTGAGTTGTATTACAATTTTAATTACTAAACAAAGTATTCATTTATTTTTGACAGCCCTAATCCCTACTTCAACCAAACTCGTTAAGTCTAGTATATTACTAACGACGACGAGTAGAGTCGAAGGATCGCGTCTCGTAGCGCGCAGACCTGACACCTGTCCAATTTGCGTCAAGACATCATCCACGTGCATCCAATGTCGTTCCATTAACTGTAATGACGTAAGAATTGGCGGGAACGAAATTAAATTGTTGAATTTGAAGCGCAAAGTTCCATTTCTAAGTTCAAATGCTTACCTGAAGGGCTGTAAAAGTAATGAGATTTGTAAGCGTACATATGTGTTACTATTATATTCTTACACTAGCTGTTGCCCGCGGCTCCGCCCGCGTGTATGTCGGTTATCGCGGCAAACAGTAACCTATGTGTTAATCTGATGTATCTTCTATACTTATAAAATAACATGTCCTGACTGACTAACTGACTGATTCATCATCGCCGAGCGGAAACTATTAAACTTGGGAATACAAAATTTGGTGAGTATGATCGTTTCATTAAGTAGATACCCATTAAGGAAGGAATTTTGGAATTTCTACCCCGAAGGGTGTGAAATAGGGGTTGAAAGTTTGTATGGAAGTCCGTCATTTTTTAAGTTAGAAACATGAAACTTTATTTTTGGGCTACTGATTAAAAATGAGTAAACACGTATTCAAGCGTTTCTGATAGATAGAGCGGATATTCTACTCCTTAAGGGTGAAATAGGGGTTGACGTTTTGTATGTAGGTTAGTCTGGAAGTCCGTCATCTTTGAAGTTAAAAACATGAAAGTTTATTTTAGGGCTATTTAAGAAATATGAAACTTTATTTTTGGATTACTTATAAAAATTAGTAGATATGTATTTCAACGTTTCCTAATATTGTACCCCTAAGGGGGTGAAATAGGGGTTGAACTTTGTTTGGCATTTTTAAATTAGAAACATGAAACTTTTCTTTTGGTTTGGGCTACTGATTAAAAATTAATAGATACGTATTTAGGCCTTTCTCGATATTCTACGCTGAAGGGATGAAATAGGCGTTGACATTTCGTAAGCGGGTTAGTCTAGAAGTCCGTCAGTTTTGAAGTTAGAAACATGAAAATTTATTTTAGGGCTATTGATAAAAAAATAGGAGATACGTATTTAAGCGTTTCCCAATATTCTACCCGTAAGAGGGTAAAATAGGGGTTGAAAGTTTGTATGGAAGTCCGTCTTTTTTAAGTTAGAAACATGAAAAATTATCTTTGGGCTAATAGTTAAAAACGCGTAGATACTAAGTGTCTCTGGATATTGTATCTACCTCTTTTTTTGTGCGGAAATTCCCTCGGATATCACCAACTGGTGGTTATGTCGGACTCGAACCGACTAAAAACCGCACACCGTCTCGGGTTCTAAAAACCAGGGAACCAGAGCGCCCTCAAAAGGAAATCCCATAAATGATATTTCTACCCCTAAGGGGTGAATTAGGTGTTGAAATGTCGTAAGTAGATTAGTTTGGAAGTCAGTCATTTTTAATTTAGTAGCCTGAAACTTTGTCCTTAGGCTTTTAAGTACAAATAAATTAATACCTATATCATCATTTATGGGAATTCTATTTCTAAAGGGCTAAAAATAAGGGTCGAACGTTAGTATGAAATCCTTTTTAATGGGCTATTGATTAAAAATAAATAAATAGGTACGTTTAAAAACATGAATAAATTATTCATACATACTTACACAGTTTTAATTAAATATATTGTAAATAATCAACTTCCACGCGAGCAAAGCTGCGGGCAACAGCTAGTAAGCTATATTACTGTAAAGTTTCATCCAATTCCGTCCAGTGCTTTTTGCGTGATGAAGTAACAAACATACACCCTCACAAACATTAGCTTTTATAAATTATTGTGATGTGTGATAAAATCGAATACGAAAAACAATGTTAAATTTATCACTACAGTTAAATGAAAAATTAGACAGAACGAATGAAGCTTATTTTCAAAGCGTTAATAAAACTAAATTAATTAAGTATCTACAACTAATTCAACGAAAAAAATGGAAGGTATCTACAACTTACTAAAAGAAATTAAAACACCAACAAATAAGGGTAAGTAATTAAATATTTGCAACGAAAAACATCTGCTTACCTATGCCTATACCAATAACCTAACAAAATCCTATAAAAAAGTAAATTATAGGTACCTAGGTACCTATGCCTTACAAAATTCTAAAAATACCGAGAAAACCAATTAGTAACTACAAAAGACTATTTGCTAATTATTTAGGTACAACAAAAATCGCCTGCTTATACCTATGCTATAACCTGACAAAATCCTAAAATTAAACTTCGTTTAAAAAAACTACCATAACCTATCATACCTATACCTATATACCTATCATAAAGATGTTTTGTATCATTTTCTGGTAAATTATGATGAACTATTATGTTATATGTTTACTCCTCTTTCAAGTATTTTAAACTTAAAATAAATATCATAATTATAAATGACCATTTAACGTTTATGGCATTCTAGTTTTTGGTTCAGTATCAATAAGAGCATCCTCCCAAAGAATCTAAATTTCTTTAATGTACAGAATTGATCTTATACACTTTTCTTATGCGTTTAAAAGTAATCATATTACGTACCTATTGTAAAGTTAGTTACTTGATTCCAAAAGATGTCGCTGTTTTAAGCACAAAAACAATTTTCAAGAAAATGTAATTGCTTCAGTATCGATTAGAGAGCCCTCCCAAAAAATCATCTAAATTTCTTTAATGTACAGAACTGAACTGTTACATTTTTATTATACGTTAAAAAGAGTAATCATATTACGTACCTATTGTAAAGTTAGTTACTTGATTCCAAAAGATGTCGCTGTTTTAAGCAAATAATTTTTTCAAGAAAATTTAAAACAACCCTTTCTATGGAAAGAGAGAACATAAAACAAATACCTACCTATCAAATACTAACTATATACCACATTAATCACAATGCTTGTGCATAAAACGTTCCCACGATTATTTTGAATATTTAAGTCATGCGGGCACAACCAAACACACAGATTCGACGTCTACAGAGAGATATAGATATTCTTTTTCCTATGGATAGAGATAGAGGTTGCGATAAATCAAATACTTAATGCTACACCGAATTATACGTAATACGTTCTACGATTATTCCACGATATATTAATCAAAGTGTTATTAATTACGCATGGCTGGCAATAGGTGTCGCTACATGTTGTTTTACGTAATGATAAATTCTTTATAATTTTTTTTTCCAATAGATAGAGAGATTGTGATAAATTAAATACTTTATGCTACAATCTTCAGAGTATCTCCTTTCTAACAAAAAAAAGAATTATTGCAATCGGACTACTCGTTAATGAATTACAATTAATTACACATTTTGACTTTCATCTCCCCTCCCAAGGAAACCGTCCGGAATTTCGGAATAAAAAGTATCCTATGTCCTACCTCGGAGTATGAACTCAAATCATGCCAAGTTTCATTTGAATCCATTCAGTAGTTTCGGCGTGATGCGCGGCCAAGATACAGACAGACAGACAGACAGACAGACAAAAATGAAAAAAAAAATAGTTTTCGTTTCAGTATCGATAACAGAGTGCCCTCCAAAAAAAATTTTCAAAATATCTTCAATGTACAGAATTTGACCTGTTACATTTTTATTATAAGTATAGATTACTCGTTATTTCAGATACTATGTAGTATGAATAAATATGACGTTGCGGTTAGCGTTTCCCGTGCTTTGCAAATAAAACTTTCAATTTACGCAGTGCTGATTATGTGTATGTATCTATACATGCTTTTAGTGCATTTTTAAGGTAATCTCGCCTATCATTTGACGCCTAACTCCAGCACCTCGTGTGCTTATTTGTCAACTCTAAATGTCTAATAACGAGCGCTTCCCCGGTGTCCTCTTCACGGAATCACCCCCGCAAATTGACAGAAAGCGAGAGGAAATAATTATGTAGTGGTCACTTTTTAGTGATTTTTAACACTAAGGGCCTAATATGAGTTTGAAAAAGAATTCGCCTAGTCGAAGCATCGAACGGGGTTATCGTCGAGTTGTAAGCGAGTTGAAGTGAAATAAACTTGTGGTAAGCCCCCTGAATCAGCAAGTACTCAGTGTGTGTAAATTTGAAGTTATCCATCGTCGATAAATGTCAATTTATAAAAACCAACGCAAATGAATATCCACACGATTCTGAAGGAAAATAAAGCTAAAGTAATGGACATAAATAACTGTCCTTGGGTTAAAAATTACTTTCAGGCAATTTGTCAGGAAAAAACTGTCCCGTGTGGAACAAATGGGTCAACCTTTTTCAGAGTAACGGAACTTTCTAATGTGTTATCCTTGTGTAATACACAAAATTAGTGAGTTAGAGGACGATTTATTGAAATATAACATATTAAGGTTAGTTTACAGTAAGTTGTAGATTAAGGGGAGCCCAGTTACAATTTTTGTTTGCCCATAAATAAAGCTTAATAGCTCGTCACGAAGAAATCTGCTGACCGCTAAACTTTGCACATTAATCTAGTAGATTAATACACAAAGTTTATTGTGGAAAATGACAAACACAGGACACATTTCGCCATAGCATGGATATACATGTTATATTGGCTTGATAAAGTTGATTAAAGCAGAGAAAGAAATAAGTTGGTAATAATTATAATTACCGCCACCACAATGCCGACCTGAAGTGAGAGTTCGTTCTTTTCTTGACGGTTTGCAGCTCTTATCGACCCGGAAATACTAATTCTTCTTCTTCAGCCTACTGCCGCCTACTGCTGAACGAAGGCCTCCCCCAAAGAGCGTCAAGCATCACGGTCTAACCGTATACCTAAAATGTATTGAAAGATGTTAATCATTAAGTATTTAAATAAATAAATAAATAAATAATATAAAATAAATAATAAATAAATAATATTTATATCCATTCATTTCCCATGTTGCTTCACCTGCTTCTGAGGCCAGAAAAAATATACTGTACGACTTGAAATATATAAATCTGTATTATTTGTATCATCTAAAATTTAAATCTTCTCTTTTGGGCGCCACTTGATAATACTAGACCGGACTAGACGTATAGAGTCAATTTAAGCGTAGGTCCAAATCCAGTATTCTCAAAGCACTGCAGATATTCTAAAAGATTTTATGATCCTGCAAAATCCACGAGCTCCAGCCAGTTCACCAATATTTTTATGGCGGAAGGTGGGCAAAGGTACAATATTTCAATTGCTCAGTGGACCGACAGAGTTTATAGGCTGGCGTAGAGTGACATCGTAATACCAACAAACATTACCCTTTTAAATTGAATTTCGTGCAATTTATCAGACCCACTTCGATAAAATACGATCGGAATCCCCTCAAACGGTTTAATTTGACAAAAGTACATGTTCTGAGTGTCACTTTGTAAACGACGTTTAGAGGCGGGAAAGCGTACCTATTTACCTCGTTAGTACATGATTAAAAAGCGTATTGACGGGTGGAAAAATCTCGTGGTTTATAAATACCTGTACAACGTACAACCTGAGTATACCTATAATAAAATCGATCTGTTTTTTTAACACTATACTACTACAGAAACGATACTGTGCTTGTCGAAGTTCGTAGTGCGGTACGAATTCAATTGCAGGGCCACTGAGGTGGCGGTTCGCGCCGCGACAGAGACAAGCGACCGAGACAGGAGACCGCGACCGGGGACCGCGATCATCACTTGATCGTAGGCAATGTATAAGCAACAGTTCGCGAGCGAGACCGAGACAGGAGACAGAGTAAAGTACATACAGAAGAGACCGAGACAGTTGTCGCGGTCTTCCGTCTCGGTCGCATGTCTCTGTCGCGGCGCGATCCGCCACCTCAGTGGCGCTGCAATCGAATTCGTACCGCACTACGAACTTCGACAAACACAGTATCACAGTCAGTCAGTCAGATCTGAGACCCCTTCCAGGTTCGGACCAAATGTTTGTAAGATCTGCAAATATTCGTTCAGGAGTATGGTGGTTGGTGTTTTCTTTTAATAAAAAAAAGACGTGTGGCACTCGGGGACTGCCGCGGTAAAGCTATTGCATAGCATTTTTATCAACATATGCAATTATAATAAAAAAAAAATATGCAGTAGTGTATGGCTACCATGAATAATTTTATACATTATATGACATAACTAATCTTCGTGTCCAAGGCAACGAATCTTCCTTACATCCTTCGTTACGTACTTCCTACGTATTTCAATACGCCTGCGCGGCCTTCTGTTGACATATACATGGTCTAACAAAACAAGATCTGCATTCCGAGAGTGGCTCGATTTGACGTCACTATCCAGTTACCACTTTATAGTAACACTAGCTGTTGCCCGCGGCTTTGCTCGCGTGGAAGTTGATTATATGTATTTAATTAAAACTGTGTAAGTATCTATAAATACTGTGTTCATGTTTTTAAACGTATTTATTTATAATCAATAGTCCATTAAAATTGACTTTCATATACACTTTTGACCCTTATTTTAACCCCTTTAGTAATAGAATTTCCATAAATGCTGATATAAGTATTCATTTATTTATAATCAAAAGCCTGAAGACAAAGTTTCAGGCTACTAAATTAAAAAATGACGGAGTTCCAGTCTAGCCTAGGGATAGAATATCCAGAAACGCTTAAATATGTATCTCATCATCATCATCGCAGTCCACTGCTGGACATAGGCATCTCCACTTGGTTCGATTCTCAGCTTCTCTCATCTAGCTCTGCCGTCTTGGGCAGATCATTATTCCACCTGGCCTGTGGACGTTCTACGCTACGTTTGCCGAGACTCGGTCACCACTCACGAACCCGTTTACCCCATCGGTTATCAGTTCTGCGGCTAATATGGCCAGCCCACTGTCACTTCAGCTTGCTTATCCTGTGGGCTATGTCAATGACCTTGGTTCTCTACCGGATCACCTCATTCTTGATGCGATCCCTTAGAGAAACGTTGAGCTTTTGTGATGAGAAAAATAAATCATTATTATTATTATAGCACTCTCCATAGCACGCTGAGCGACTTTGAACTTGTGGACCAGCCATGTAGTAAGTGTCCACGTTTCGGCACCGTATATCATGACAGGTAGGACGTATTGATTTGACGATGAAACGACCCGACGAAGTTTCCCAAACGCTGCCAAACCCGGCTGAATTCTCCTGTTCACCTCGTCCTCGAAGTTGTTTCTACTTAACTGCAAAGTCTGCCCGAGGTACCACACATATTTTTGAACAACTTCGAGAACGGCACCGTGAACCACAACCGGTTCCGGTAGAACATGTTCGTACATACGATCTACTCATTTTTAATCAGTAGCCATAAATAAAGTTGCATGTCTAACTTCAAGAATGACGGAGTTCCAGAATAACGGACTTCCAGAATAACCTATATACGAAATTTCAACCACTATTTCACCCCCTCTTTTTTTCTTCGAAACGCTTCAATACTTATCTACTCATTTTTAATCAGTACCTAGCCCAAAACTAAATTTTCATGTTTCTCACTTAAAAAATGACGGACTTCCTTACAAACTTTCAACCTCTATTTCACCCCTTTAGGGGCATAATATCCAAAAACTCCTAAATACGTATCTAATCATTTTTATTTAGTAGCCCAAAAATAAAGTTTCATATTTCTTATTTAAAAAGCGGCCAAGTGCGAGTCGGACTCGCCCATGAAGGAACCCTTCATGGGCGAGTCCGACTCGCACTTGGCCGCTTCAGTAAGTAACATAATATAATTTATCTTCTATATACACACATCAAAAGTGTCTAGGGATCAACATATGTGTCTAGGGATCAACATATATTTTTGCAATAACTTTTCTCCTGATTGATATTAATTAAAATTTTCTTTAAGGATTCATCAAATAAAGTGTTTTCGTTTGTCACAGTAACGATAAACCAAGTCACCTTTGCATTAATAAAGAAATTTGCCATTTTCCTAATAAAGGGATTTTTGACATTTGAACCACTAACATTAAAGTTCGAAAAAAAGACTGAAATAACAGATTTCTTTAAAATTTTATTAGGTAACTTAAACAATTAATAATCTGTGTTTCTACCGCGAACACTAACAACACAAGAATCGGTTTGGCATACTCAAAATGAGTTCATCCAAATCACGCTGTGGAATGGCCGCCCATGTTCGTTGCAACAACAAAAAAAGGTCTTCTTGCGACTGGATACCCTCCATATTCGGCAGAGCTCTTCTCTGTAGCATATCCCATGCATGCTCAATCGGGTTCAAGTCTGGCGGCTGAGCAGGCCAGGGCCAAAGCCACATCTCAATCTCAAAAAATCCGCATAAAAATGCTTGATCCCTAGACACTTTTGATGTGTGTATATAAAAGAGTAAGGTGACTGACTGACTGACATACCCAGAGATCAACGCACAGCCCAAACCGCTGAAGCTACAATCCTGAAATTTTGCATGTAGGTTCTTCATATGACGTAAGTGAGCACTAAGAAAGGATTTTTTGAAATTCCACCCCTAAGGGGGTTAAATAGGGGTTGAAAGTTTGTATGGAAGTTCGTCATTTTTGAAGTAAGAAACATGAAACTTTACTTTTGGGCTACTGATTAAAAAAGAGTAGATACGTATTTAAGCGTTTCTGGATATTCTACCCCTAAGGGGTTAAATAGGGGTTGTTATTTCGTATATAGGTCAGTCTGGAAGTCCATCATCTTTTAAGTAAGAAACATGAAACTTTATTTTTAGGCTGCTGATTAAAAATAAATTGATACGTATTTCAGCGTTTCTGAATATTCTACCCCTAAGGGGGTGAAATAGGGGTTGCAAGTTTGTATGGAAGTTCGTCATTTTTTAAGTAAGAAACAACAAAATTTATTTTTAAGGTACTGATTAAAAAAGAGCAGATACGTATTTAAGCGTTTCTGGATATTCTACCCCTAAGGGGTTAAATAGGGGTTGTTATTTCCTATATAGGTCAGTCTGGAAGTCCGTCATTTTTGAAGTTAGAAACATGAAACTTTATTTATAGGCCGCTGATTAAAAATGAATTGATAGGTGTTTCAGCGTTTCTGAATATTCTACCGCTAAGGGGGTTAAATAGGGGTTGAAAGTTTGTATGGAAGTTCGTCATTTTTTAAGTAAAAAACATGAAACTTTACTTTTGGGCTACTGATTAAAAAAGAGTAGATACGTGTAAGCGTTTCTGGATATTCTACCCTTAAGGGGGTGAAATAGGGGTTGAAAGTTTGTATGGAAGTCCGTAATTTTTTAAATAAGAAATATGAAACTTTATTTTGGGCTACTTAATAAAAATGATTAGATACGTATTTAGGAGTTTCTGGATATTATGCCCGTAAAGGGGTGAAATAAGGGTTGAAAGTTTGTATGGAAGTTCGTCATTTTTGAAGTAAGAAACATGAAACTTTACTTTTGGGGTACTGATTAAAAAAGAGTAGATACGTATTTAAGCGTTTCTGGATATTCTACCCATAAGGGGTTAAATAAGGGTTGTTATTTCGTATATAGGTCAGTCTGGAAGTCCGTCATTTTTTAAGTAAGAAACATGAAACTTTATTTTTAGGCTGCTGATTAAAAATGAATTGATACGTGTTTCAGCGTTTCTGAATATTCTACCCCTAAGGGGGTGAAATAGTGGTTGAGAGTTTGTATGGAAGTTCGTCATTTTTTAAGTAAGAAACAACAAACTTTATTTTTAAGGTACTGATTAAAAAAGAGCAGATACGTATTTAAGCGTTTCTGGATTTTCTACCCCTAAGGGGTTAAATAGGGGTTGTTATTTCCTATTTAGGTCAGTCTGGAAGTCCGACATTTTTGAAGTTAGAAACATGAAACTTTATTTTTAGGCTGCTGATTAAAAATGAATTGATAGGTGTTTCAGCGTTTCTGAATATTCTACCCCTAAGGGGGTGAAATAGGGGTTGAAAGTTTGTATGGAAGTTCGTAATTTTTTAAGTAAGAAACATGAAACTTTATTTTTGGGGTACTGATTTGAAATGAATAGATACGTATTAAAACGTTTCTAAATATTCTACCCCTAAGGGGGTTAAATAGGGGTTGAAAGTTTGTATGGAAGTTCGTCATTTTTTAAGTAAAAAACATGAAACTTTACTTTTGGGCTACTGATTAAAAAAGAGTAGATACGTGTAAGCGTTTCTGGATATTCTACCCTTAAGGGGGTGAAATAGGGGTTGAAAGTTTGTATGGAAGTCCGTAATTTTTTAAATAAGAAATATGAAACTTTATTTTTGGGCTACTGATTAAAAAAGAGTAGATACGTGTAAGCGTTTCTGGATATTCTACCCTTAAGGGGGTGAAATAGGGGTTGAAAGTTTGTATGGAAGTTCGTCATTTTTGAAGTAAGAAACGTGAAACTTTATTTTTGGGGTACTGATTTAAAATGAATTGATACGTATTGAAACGTTTCTTAATCTTCTACCCCTAAGGGGGTGAAATCGGGGTTGAAAGTTTGTAAGGATGTTCGTCATTCTTTACTTTTGGGCTACTGATTTAAAATGAATAGATACGTATTTAAACGTTTCTTAATATTCTACCCCTAAGGGGGTGAAATCGGGGTTGAAAGTTTGTAAGGAAGTTCGTCGTTCTTTACTTTTGGGCTACTGATTAAAAAATAGTAGATACGTGTTTAAGCGTTTCTGGATAATCTACCCCTAAGAGGCTAAATAGGGGTTGTTATTTCGTATATAGGTTATTCTGGAAGTCTGTCATTCTTGAAGTTAGAAACATGCAACTTTATTTATGGCTACTGATTAAAAATGAGTAGATACGTATGTACGAACATGTTCTACCGGAACCGGTTGTGGTTCACGGTGCCGTTCTTGAAGTTGTTCAAAAATAT
This sequence comes from Diaphora mendica, assembly GCA_949125395.1. Classification (NCBI taxonomy): domain Eukaryota; kingdom Metazoa; phylum Arthropoda; class Insecta; order Lepidoptera; family Erebidae; genus Diaphora; species Diaphora mendica. The sequence goes on from OX421316.1 coordinate 26,166,180, forward strand.
GTGTGGTACCTCGGGCAGACTTGGCAGTTAAGTAGAAACAACTTCGAGGACGAGATGAACAGGAGAATTCAGCCGGGTTGGGCAGCGTTTGGGAAACTTTGTCGGGTCTTTTCATCGTCAATCCCACAGTGCCTAAATACGAAACTCTTCAATCAATACGTCCTACCTGTCATGACATACTGTGCCGAAACGTGGACACGACACGGCTGGTCCACAAGTTCAAAGTCGCTATGGAGAGGGCTATAATAATAATAATGATTAATTTTTCTCATCACAAAAGCTCAACGTTTCTCTAAGGGATCGCATCAAGAATGAGGTGATCCGGTAGAGAACCAAGGTCATTGACATAGCCCACGGGATAAGCAAACTGAAGTGACAGTGGGCTGGCCATATTAGCCGTAGAACTGATAACCGTTGGGATAAACGGGTTCGTGAGTGGTGACCGCGTCTCGGCAAACGTAGCGTAGAATGTCCACAGGCCAGGTGGAATAATGATCGGACGGCTGGCAGAAGCTGGATGAGGGAAGCTGAGGATCGAACCAAGTGGCGTGCAATTGGAGATGCCTATGTCCAGCAGTGGACTGCGTTGATGATAATGAGATACGTATTTAAGCGTTTCTGCATATTCTATCCCTAGGCTAGACTGGAAGTCCGTCATTTTTTAATTTAGTAGCCTGAAACTTTGTCTTCAGGCTTTTGATTACAAATAAATGAATACTTATATCAGCATTTATGGGAATTCTATTCCTAAAGGGGTTAAAATAAGGGTCGAAAGTGTGTGTGAAAGTCAATTTTAATGGACTATTGATTATAAATAAATACGTTTTAAAACGTGAACACAGTATTCATAGATACACACATCAAAAGTGTCTGGGGATCAACATATGTTTCTAGGGATCAACATATATTTTTGCAATAACTTTTCTCCTGATTGATATTAATTAAAATTTTCTTTAAGGATTCATCAAATAAAGTGTTTTCGTTTGTCACAGTAACGATAAACCAAGTCACCTTTGCATTAATAAAGAAATTTGCCATTTTCCTAATAAAAGGATTTTTGACATTTGAACCACTAACATTAAAGTTCGAAAAAAAGACTGAAATAACAGTTTTCTTTAAAATTTTATTAGGTAACTTAAACAATTACTTAAGCGAACACTAACACAAGAACATCGGTTTGGCATACTCAAAATGAGTTCATCCAAATCACGCTGTGGAATGGCCGCCCATGTTCGTTGCAACAACAAAAAAGGTCTTCTTGCGACTGGATACCCTCCATATTCGGCAGAGCTCTTCTCTGTAGCATATCCCATGCATGCTCAATCGGGTTCAAGTCTGGCGACTGAGCAGGCCAGGGCCAAAGCCACATCTCAATCTCAAGAAATCCGCATAAAATGCTTGATCCCTAGACACTTTTGATGTGTGTACTTACACAGTTTTAAATAAATACATATAATCAACTTCCACGCGAGCAAAGCCGCGGGCAACAGCTAGTATTTTTATATTTGTGTTGATTGAATGAAAGGTATATTGCAGTTTACGAATTATGACATATTAAAAAAAAACTACTTACTAGATTTCGTTCAAACCAATTTTGAAGTTTACATGGTAATGTACATCATATATTTTTTTTAGTTTTATCATTATCTTATTTTAGAAGTTACAGGGGGGGGGACACACATTTTACCACTTTGGAAGTGTCTTTTGCGCAAAATATTCAGTTTAGAAAAAAATGATATTAGAAACCTCAATATCATTTTTGAAGACCTTTCCATAGATACCCCACAGGTAGGGGTTTGATAAAAAAAAAATTTTGAGTTTCAGTTCTATGTATGGGGACCCCCAAAATTTATTGTTTTTTTTTCTATTTTTGTGTGAAAATCTTAATGCGGTTCACAGAATACATCTACTTACCAAGTTTCAACAGTATAGTTCTTATAGTTTCAGAATAAAGTGGCTGTGACTTACGGACGGACAGACAGACGGACGGACAGACAGACATGACGAATCTATAAGGGTTCCGTTTTTTGCCTTTGGCACGGAACCCTAAAAATTACGGACTTTCATACTAACTTTCAACCCCTATTTCACCCCCTTAAGGGTAGAATATCCAGAAACGCTTAAATACGTATCTACTCTTTTTTAATCAGTAGCCCAAAAATAAAGTTTCATATTTCTTATTTAATAATACAAAATTTTAACAAAAAAAAAACCGACTTCAAGAACGACCAAATTGAATTGGGTCCACACGGGAAGCACCAATTTTCAAATAAAAAAGAATCATCGAAATCAGTCGGCGTGAAATTGAGTTATTCGTCAATTTGTCGCGCACATACTTAATGCAAATTGAAGATTTATATGAATTTCTCATGAATGACATGTCAAAACTGGACCAAATTAAAATTGGACCTCATGGGAAGCACCAGCTTTCAAAAAAAAAAAATCATCAAAATCGGTTCACGCAGTCGAAAGTTATGAGGTAACATACATAAAAAAAAAAATAGTCGAATTGAGAACCTCCTCCTTTTTTGAAGTCGGTTAAAAAATTACGGACTTCCATACAAACTTTCAACCCCTATTTCACCCCCTTAAGGGTAGAATATCCAGAAACGCTTAAATACGCTTCTACTCTTTTTTAATCAGTAGCCTAAAAATAAAGTTTCATGATTCTAAAATCCCTTAGGGGTAGAATATTCAGAAACGTTTAAATACGTATCTTTTCATTTTAAATCAGTACCCCAAAAATAAAGTTTCGTGTTTCTTACTTAAAAAATGACGAACTTCCATACAAACTTTCAACCCCTATTTCAACCCCTTAGGGGTAGAATATTCAGCAACGCTGAAACATGTATCAATTCATTTTTAATCAGCAGCCAAAAAATAAAGTTTCATGTTTCTAACTTCAAAAATGGCGGACTTCCAGACTGACCTATATACGAAATAACAACCCCTATTTAACCCCTTAGGGGTAGAATATCCAGAAACGCTTAAATACGTATCTACTCTTTTTTTATCAGTAGCCCAAAAGTAAAGTTTCATGTTTCTTACTTAAAAAATGACGAACTTCCATACAAACTTTCAACCCCTATTTCACCCCCTCAGGGGTGGAATTTCAAAAATTCCTTTTTTAGTGCTCACTTACGCTACATAAAAACCTACATGCAAAATTTCAGGATTCTAGCTTCAGCGGCTTGGGCTGTGCGTTAATCTCTGGGTATGTCAGTCGGTCAGTCAGTCACCTTACTCTTTTATATATATAGATAACACGAAATGAACCAACCACAATGATATTATATAATATCATTGACCAACCACAAGTCACAACCAGCTATAGTGATGATGACGTCATCTCGATCTCTCAGTCTTCTCGTCACTTATCTCCGAAAGCCACAGAGACAGACAGATTTCGGAGCAGCTCGTCTCGATCCGTGCGAGCTTCGGGTGTCAGGTTTTATTTGTGTTACGTTAAGTTACGGAATTTCTTGATTCGGTCGCCGCGCTCAAAGGCCTCAAAGCCCGCGATAAAAGCTATGCAATAGCTTAATAATTATATATTGTAAAAGTCAGATTTGGTGCACTTACGCCTATTAAATAGGCACCTATTTGGAGGAACAAAGTATTTCAAGCATTTATGCGTCTGTATGTCCAGTATGTAAATATTTTGTGGTCTTTAATACAAATCTGGCTATGTCATTCCAGGAGATGTAACATTGACACAAACTTACAGATTTTTTTCTGAGGTACTAACTAATCGCCTTACAAGAAAATTGGACTTTGGGTTTAGACAAGGGTAACAGTACAATGGACCATATTCTGACTATGAGGATACTCATAGAGATAAGCACGGAGTACCAAATCCCGATATGGCTCGCTTTCGTAGACTATAAAAAGCACGGAGTACCAAATCCCGATATGGCTTGCTTTCGTAGACTATTAAAAAGCTTTTGACAGTGTCGAAACATGGGCTGTCTCGGAAGTTTTACATCATACCCGAATAGATAGACGCTACACCGACGTCTTAGATAGTATATTATACAAAAACGCGACATTGAAGGTAGAAGCTATTCCTCATCACACTAAGCCAGTTAAGGTCCAAAGGAGTTTAAGGCAGGGTGACACTATCTCACCCACACTGTTAACTCTGGTGCTGGAGAACGTGTTCAAGAAAATTTACTGGAAGAATAACGGCGATAGCCGGAAGCGCGGTAGCACTGCTACGGACGTGGAAACGTCCCAGGAGTGCCCGCCTCCCAAAGTACCCAGTAGTCACAGAGGGAGGTCACGGACCCCAGTTTCGGCCCCGTCGGGCTCCGTCTTCTCTAAGGCGGAGTCTTACAGGCGAGCCAGGACAGACGCGGAACTCCAGGCGGAAGAGGAGATCGCTGGTCTCCTGCTTACAATCGGGACGCCGGTGGAAGGGGATTCAGTGCCCCAATCACCGGCCTCTTTGCAGGAGGGGGCGCATGCGGCGGTGGCCATCATCCACAAGGTGGCCACCAAGTCGGTGAACCTAAAGGGCCCTTTTGTGAGGGCCCTCAAGCCTCCTCCTCCTCCCAAAAGGCGGCCTCTGGCCCGCAGTCGCAATCGGTGGCAAGTGCCACCCCAAAGAAGCCGCGGAAACTGCAGCCGCCGAAAACCGCGGCTGTGGTGGTCACGGTGTCACCGAAGGCGGCTAACGGTGGGCTGTCCTACGCGGCTGTCTTTAAGACGGCCCGGGACTGTCTCGCGCCGGACTATGCGACGGCAGGGGTCCGACTGCGTCTGGCCCAAACGGGAGCTCGAATCCTGGAGTTCCCTGGGGCTGAAGGCGCCAAGACGGCGGATACATTCGCCGAGAAGCTGCGGGGAGTGTTCGCAGCCACGGAGGGTGTCAGGATCGCCAGGCCTACCAAATGCGCGGAGCTGCGCATTTCAGGCCTGGATGATTCAGTGACGACTGACGACGTGCGTGTTGCGATCCAGGAAAAGACTGGAAGCAGCGCGGACGGCGTCAGAATTGGCACCATCCGCCCCGGTCCAGGAGGGCTTGGCGCTGTGTGGGTGAGCTGTCCCGTGGCGTCGGCCAAAATTCTTGGCGACGCCGGCAGGCTACTCGTCGGTTTTGTGAGCGCCAAGATAACAGTCCTGGCGGCAAGACCGATGAGATGCTACAAATGCCTAGCATCGGGGCACACACGCGTCAAGTGTGACAGCTGCTTCGACTGCAGCGGACTTTGTTTCCGCTGCGGTCGACCGGGGCACGTGGCTGCGGGGTGTTCTGCCGCCTCTCACTGCCCTGTGTGTGCGGCGGGCAATAAGCCCGCTAATCACCAGATGGGGCAGGGGGGCTGCAGGCCTTCCCGCGCTTCTTGGCAGACGTCGGGGGCTAGCCTAGCGACCCTGGCTGCCTCCGACGTTGTCGGTCCGTCTCAAACGACGCCTATGGAGGGGGTTGTAGAAACGATCCAGTAATGGATCAAATCTGCAACCTCCTTGTCCAGACGAACCTGAACCACTGTGCCGCGGCGCAGGATCTCTTCCTGCAAACCATGGCGCAGTGGTCAGTAAGTGTTGCCGTAGTCGCGGAGCCCTATTTCGTTCCTCCCCGTCCAAACTGGATGGGTGACTGGGACGGCTCCGTGGCAGTCGTCGGTTCCGCGGCGGCTCATTCCCCGCCCTTGTCGCTTAGAGACAAGGGCTCTGGATATGTTGCCGCCGAGTGGGGGGGGACCACAGTTTACGGTGTGTACTTCTCCCCCAACCGGAGTTTGAGCGACTTCGAGGTCTTCCTCAACAGCTTGGAGACCTCGATGCGGCGATTAGCGTCTGGGCACGTCCTCGTGCTGGGGGACTTCAACGCAAAATCCATTGCGTGGGGGTCCCCCAGGACGGACGCCAAGGGCGACGCCGTCAAGGAGTGGGCGGCTTCGGTGGGCCTCTGTTTACTAAACAGAGGCTCCACCAACACGTGCGTGCGACAGCAATGGGGGTCGATAGTGGACCTTTCGTTTGCTACCCCTGCTGTTGCCGCACGAGTAAGGAACTGGGTGTGTCCTGGAAGAGGTTGAGACCCCCATGCCCCGCATCCAAGGTCGTCGGCCTCCTAGGAAGGAGGTCTACTGGTGGTCCCAGGAGTTGGCGGACCTCCGTGCGGCCTGTACTCGTGCCCGGAGGTCCTACACCCATAGCAGGCGACGCCACCGTGGAGACGGTGGCGGGGACCAGCTTCATGAGGAGTACCGCGAGGAGCGGAGGACTCTGAAGCTGGCCGTTTGCCGCGCCAAGGAGGAGAAGAGAAAGGAGATGCTGGAGGGTCTCGACCGTGACCCCTGGGGTCGCCCATACCGTGCGGTGCGACAGAAGCTCCGCACGTCGGGCCCCCCCCTTACCGAGACTCTCCAGCATAGCTTCCTGCAGGAAGTGGTCGAGGGCCTTTTCCCGCAGCGGGCGGAGCACACACCCCCGTCGATGGCCTACGCGGTCGGAGACGACGGGGGTAGAGAGGACGATGTGCCGCCCGTTAGGGAATCGGAGGTTGGGGCGGCTGTTCTTCGGATCTGTTCCAAGAACACCGCCCCCGGGCCGGACGGGATACCAGCCCGAGTGATGGCCCGAGCCCTCGACCATATGTCGGACCGCCTCAGGGAGGTGTTGGACGCTAGCCTGGCGTCCGGACGCTTTCCTGAGTGCTGGAAATGCGGGAAGCTGGTCCTGTTGAGGAAGCCGGGACGGCCTGCCGATTCGGTCGCGGCCTATAGGCCCATAGTGTTGCTGGACGAGGCGGGTAAACTTTTTGAGAGGATACTCTCTGCCCGCATCGTCCGGCACCTCTGCGAGGTGGGGCCCGACCTGTCGGACGCCCAATTCGGATTTCAAGAGAGGCGTTCGACGGTCGATGCCGTGATGCGCCTTAGGGCCGTGACCGAAGAGGCAGTGAGCTGTGGCGACGTGGTGTTGGCGGTGTCCTTGGACATCGCCAACGCCTTCAATAGTCTGCCATTTAGCTGCATCAGGGAAGCACTCCACTACCAAGGGGTGCCAGAGTACCTGAGGCGGCTTGTGGCAGACTATTTAGAGGAGCGTACCGTCGTGTACGAGGACCGAGAGGGCGTCTTGAGACGGCGACCCATGTCGTGCGGCGTTCCGCAGGGGTCTGTCCTTGGACCACTCCTGTGGAACGTGGGGTACGACTGGGTCCTTCGGAGTCGTCTGCCCCCCGGGCTGGGCGTAATTTGTTACGCCGATGACACGTTGGTCAAGGCCCGGGGAGCGAACTTCCAAGAGGCGGCGTGCCTGGCCACCAGGGGAGTTTCTCTGGTGGTCGGGCGCATCGAGGCGCTGGGCTTGCGGGTGGCCCTGGACAAGACGGAGGCCCTGTTATTTCATGGGCCCCGTCGTGGTCCGCCCCCCGGCGCCTCCATAGAGGTCAACTCGGTCCTCGTACCGGTTCGGGCCCAGATAAGGTATCTGGGCCTGATCCTCGACGGTAGGTGGCTCTTCGACGAGCACTTCCGACAGCTTGGTCCGAAGCTGGTCGACGCTGCCTCTGCCCTTGGGCGAATTTTGCCCAATATGGGTGGAGCCAGCGTCGCAACGCGACTCCTCTACACGGGGGTGGTCCGGTCGATGGCGCTATATGGCGCACCGGTGTGGGTGGCGGCTCTGACTGCCCTTAATAAGGCGCGCCTCTGGCGGCCTCAGAGGGTATTGGCAGTCAGAGCCATACACGGATACCGCACGGGAACACCCCCGTGGGATTTGGAGGCGGAAGTGCTCGCCGAAGTTTATCGACGGGTGGCTGAATATCGGCCGGAGTATGGCTATCGCCCTCCGCCCGAAGAGGTACGCGAGTGGCGTGAAGCCGCCCGTCGAGCCACTATGGCTAGATGGTCGTTCCGGCTGGAGACACCACAGCCGGTCATCCTCGAGTGGGCAGAGCGGCAGCACGGGACCCTTTCCTTCCGACTGACGCAGGTCCTTTCCGGGCACGGTTGCTTCGGGAAGTACCTGCACTCGGTCACCAGGAGGGAATTGAGTCCCGCCTGCCACCACTGCGACTGCAGTGAGGACTCGGCCCAGCATACGCTGGCGGTTTGCCCCGCTTGGGCTCCGCAGCGTCGGGCCCTCACTGCAGTCATCGGAGGAGATCTCTCGCTACCGGCCGTCATACGCTCCATGGCCGGTAGCGACAGCAGTTTTACCGCGGTCGCAACCTTCTGCGAAGATGTAATCTCGCAGAAGGAGGTGGCGGAGAAGGCCCGGGAGGATGATATCCACTCGGACCCAATCCGCCGCCGGCGGACCGAGCGGCGGAGGCGCGCCTATCAGCGCCTCATGCCACCCTGAGTGTGGCCGCGGATGGTCGGGACGGGCTTTCCCCTCTATCCGCTCTAGTGGCCACCCGCGAGGTACGTGTGTGCCGTACGTCGCCTAATTTGAGAGTCCAACAGGTGACGGTGCCCGTTTCAGTGCGGGCAAGCGCTGGGAGGGGTCCGGACGTGTTAATAACTGCAGTTCCCGGATTCCTCCCTTCACAGGCGCAGAGTGGTACACCGTGTGGTTTTAGTCGGTTCGAGTCCGACACACCGCCCCGGTGGGGTGACGGTCCGAGGGGATTTCCACACGTTAAAAAAAAAAAAAAAAAAAAAAGGCCTACACCAAATTGGTTGAAGAAGGCTTGAGATGATTATGATGATTATGTTTAAACAAAGTATTGTTGACCCAAAGAGTACTGAGAGACTGATTTAAGCTAAATAATAGTAGCTGAGAGTAGTGATAGTTTGTAGAAGTTGATTTTTTAAGCGCCTTGGGCTTTTTATTGTGTCCGTTACATATATAAGCTAGTAATATACTTTAAATAATAAGAAAATAAACGATAATTGTAAACAAGAATGTTATTTTTATTTCATAGATCATCTAAAAAGATTGTACACCTAGGGTCATAATAACAAAATTATTAAAATGTTGGTGCAAAAAGGGCATAAATACACATGATAAATGTATTTTACTTAAATATATTAATAAATACGAATATTTAACACAAGTAAAGAACATGCTTATATTGACTAAAGTCTAAGGTACTACTTCACACCAAAAAAGTTACATTTCTTAGATTAATGTAGGCAAAAAACACAATAGTATTCAAAATAAATCGTAAAATGGCTCTAGTGAAAAATTGTAAAACATGCGATTATGCCCTTGTCTCACCGAAGGTGCGAATATAGGAAGTATATATTGTGATTTTCGAGCGCGACACGAAACACTACTTGTCCGGGGCAGCGGCCGTCTCGCTGTCTCCTGTCTCGCGTCTCTGTCTTCTGTCTCGTTCGCGAATTGTCTCTTATACGCTGCCTATCGTCAAGTGACGGTCGCGGTCTCCTGTCTCGGTCGCCTGTCTCTGTCGCGGCGCCAACCGCCACCTTTAGACTTTAGGTAAGTGCAAATATTTGTATATTTTAATTCTTGTATTTATTTATTCAATAAAAATAAAATATTTTATGAATACTGAGAATAATATTTTGAATAAATTGCTCAGCAAAATACCTATTTAATTATAATATAATCTGAAAGAAAAACTGATTTAGACTCATGGAGAAAGACTGACATTTAAATGCAGATGATGTGATAAATTCTTACTTTTAAAAATTTCAGAATTTCATTTCAAATAAAATTACTTAGTCGCTCTGCAGAAAGCGATGTTGCCAAATTTTCGGAATAGCTTTTATGTCATAAGTATTCAATTATTTTTTAAATAAAAGTCACAGACTTTAAAACATTTTCACGATTAACTGATAGTTAAATTGACTATGCATGTACCATGTTCTGTACATTTATCATGTTTGGCTCGCATAGCCTAAGGTCGACCTTAGGCTATGCGAGCCAAACATGACGGACTAAATGCCGTGTATGCATTTTCTAACAGTCGACTGTTAGAAAATGCCTACACGGCATTTAGTCCGTCTTTTTGCATTTGTGCATAAACATAAATAAACAAACAAATAAATAGTTTTCCTGTGCTACATGATAACTATTTTAGAAAGTTTTAGCCAGTTTTTTTATACAAGTTAATTACATTTTTTTTACTATCAAAATTTGTTTCAAGGTAATCAAATACCACACTTGAATCATTTAGTTACAACATTATGTAGGTATCAACATCCTTATTGTACAAAAAAATAAATAAAGGTATAGTAATATTGTAAAGCTTGTTTGTTTGGTTAAAGGCACTAATCTTAAGAACGTGTCTAATTGGAGAAACAATTTCAGTGAATTTAGCCCAGTTATCAAGGAAGGCTATATATCATCACGCTGCGATCATAAGGAGCGGAGTATCGATAAAAATATCGCAATAACGGGGGAAAATTTTCCTTTTCAGAGCTACCATTGCATGCGCGGTTTTAACGATTATAGTTTCACAAAAACAATGTAGAAAAGAATTGATCCCCTTTAGAAGTTCGGAAAAAGTCCGCGACAGTATATATTTTATCTATTTTTAAGGTTGGCTCACTATTGCCTTTTTATGATATTAAAACCAATTACTTCACGCTGTTATAGCATCGCGCTAGAGGCAACAGGAAACACAGACGACGTTGCTTGGCTCAGCTAAGCCAATACATAATACAAGTCAACTACGTAAAGGCTTGCCACTAACAAGCGCAATGCAACCCTTGCAAGTACAAATCATTAACTTAAAACATACAGTTAATCAAACATTAGGTACTACTAGCTAAACAGGCACCTAATAGAAATTACTTTCAAAGCCACAATCGGGCGCCTACACTAGATAGCAATACAGAACTTTGTGTAGAACTTCACGCCAACTTCCAGTAATGCGATTAAAAGTCGAGTTGGTCCGCGCGACAGCGCGACAATAGATGTTACTTTAACGTTGTTTGTCTTGCGACATCCCGGGACTTCAACATTGACGCCGACCGTTATAATGTCCAAGTTTTACGTGCTGTTTTTCCACAATGATTAATTAGAATCGTGTTCAGGAAATGTTACTGGCCCATTTCCAGAACGTTTTCGTGTTCTTAGATATTCTCAGTAATGTTGAACACGTAAGGGCTTGAGGCCTTGAGTCCGATTGTAGCAACCATAGACTTTTATCTACATTAGTTTATATAGTCCGTTAATATTTATATAATTTAACAGCCACATTGTCCACCAAATTGCGTGGCACGTTATCCCGGTCCTACGCTCAAGTTTTTTGTTCCTGCTACCCCTGTTAGCTACCACAATCGAAATTTTTTGTAAGGTGAAAGGTGGGCAACTCATCACAATGAAGCCACTCACAAAAAAATAGTTTGATAGTAATAACTTGTAAAATTTGTTCCGGGGATCCCGGACTATAAGTAGTGTTTGCACCATAGAGTATGGGTTTGCACGTAATTAGAAACGGAATAGCCAAAAATCTGAACGATTTTTTTTCCTAAATCGTTTACGACGATTTGTTTTAGTAAACTGTTTATGAAAAGTGTTTAAATGTCAGGCAAAAATAAGTTTATAAAACCGTTTCGTAACTGCATCTAACTTAATACTGTTGCTGGCGGCCTTAACTGCAGCAGGTGCGAGTGAAATTTTGTACGAACAATTTTTTTTCACGACCAAGGCGGTACTACCCTCGCACAGAAGATCAACGTAAAATGACAGCATTCGTGCTGTCGTGTTTCGTTGGTAAGTGCGAGACCGGAGGTCCAATGATGCAAAAGCATCACTAGGCCGCCATGGTGTGGGTCACCATGCTGCATTGTTGCATTGTCTGCATTCGCAATGAGTTTCATGACCACCACTCTTGGATTCTGCTTATGTTTTCCATCAGGCAGAGTGGAGTCACTTTGGTAGGCCCATGGCTTTTTCTTTTTTTGATGAAATGGGAATCAGCTGAATATTTTCAGCTTTTTCTGACTACGTCAAGTGCTTAAAGTCTTCAATTCTAAAGTCTTCCAGACTTTAAGTCGTGGATGAGATGAAAGGGGAAATCTTCAAAAAATAAAAAACGATCTTCGAAATAATTTCGTACATGACAACACATTATATCACAACATTTATTAAGCCGGCCGGGCGCACACCGAAATGGTCTTCAACGAGACCGTCCGCGACAAGACGGTTTTCGACAGTTGTCTTGTGCTGACGCACACCGCATGAGATCGGTGTGCGCGCACACTAATGGTATATGAAAAGTATTTATTTAAAGTTGAAAATAACTTCTAAAAATGGTATTCCGTATGACGCAGGAACAAACAAGCACAAAACAACTGACAAGCTATCTAGGTGATCCAAGAAAAGCATACGAACACTTGGTACAACAATTTTCAATATTTCGACGTTCAAAAACTAGCAACGAACTGGCTGGTCTTGGAACTTCCGTTCAGAAACTTTGATGAGTTCGACATACGATGTAAGCGCCTCAGCGAGTTGCACAATGGTCCCTTTACTTTCTATATACTTTTGAATAAAACTCTCTCGACCGAATTTACTTTGTCAGCGTTTTGTTCCGTTCGACGTCTTGTGTTGCGGAAATTGTTCTTCGTTCATATTCTAGGAATGATACTAATCATATTTTTTTATTACGTTCTTGTAAATGACGAGAAATAACTTAGCGTTAGAAATAACACAGAGATGTATTTTTCTCAAATCAATAGAAAAGATGGCTTCCTTCAAACTACTTGTACCCCCAAACCCTTTCTACGCCCATGAGTGACCCGACCCCTCTACTCGTTTGTCACCTCTGTCAAAAAAATATCAACTAAATCAAAGTATATTTCATTCCTATCTTTGATCTCAATTCAATCACCTTCAACATTTTGTCCGACCCGGGAATCGGACCCGAGACCTTAAGGCGTATAGTAGCCTCAATAACCTTGAGCGTCTGGGCGAGCTAAACGCATACTATCATATCTGCACCGCACACATCAATATCTCCGTACCGCACGCGGTACCTCGAAACGATGATCAAAGATTAGGAAGCGGTGCAGACATGCCCCACACTTGGCGTTGTGTCAGATGTCCGAAATATTTATTTATTATTATTTTTAAAGTTTTCCAAATGAGTGTATTTTACAAGGTAGACCTCCATAACTCCTGAACTAACAAAGTTATCTAATCCGTTATAGTTAGTGTGGTCCGTTTTTTTATGGAATAGGGGGCAAATGAGCGTATCACCTGATGGTAAGTGATTACCTTCGCCCATGGAGACCCGCAACACCAGTGGCTTCAGAAGTGCGTAGCCGTCTCCCAAAGGATTTTTGAGTTTTTTTTTTTGAATATATTCATTTAAATTAGTTACTGTAAAGGACAATTTTCATCTATATTAAATGCACAATGTATTTAATTTACTTAATTGTATAAGGATTCATTCTGTATTGCTTAAAATCACTTCGTAAATAAGCCATTATTTCTCGTAAAAAGAAAGGAATAAAAAGTGGTTGTTGTGGGTTATCCCTAAGAGATAGACATATACCGTTGCGGACTTTTTTGTAGTACTTTTTAAGGTGTACAATACTGTAGTACATTATTTTGATCTATCTCGTAGGGTGCAACCAGCGTTTGCAATGTAAGCGCATAAAAATGTGTTTATTTGCTACATCACATTAGAAACCTCGAAAATTAACAGTGTTTCCATACTATATTATGCATTTATTATACATAAAAACCTTCCTCTTGAATCATTCTATCTATTAAAGAAACCCGCATCAAAATCCGTTGCATAGTTTTAAAGATTTAGGTAAACAAAGGGATTTAGGGACAGAGAAAGCGACTTTGTTTTATACTATGTAGTGATAGTGACGATAAGGTTTGAATTTAAAAAAATATATTTCATTCTAATAAAATTAATTTAAAAAAACTTTTTGAAAACAAGCCTTTATTTAAAAGAATAAAATAAATAAAAAATGACGAATTGAACGATGCCAAACTCGATGGTGTTGCGTCGTTTTATTACAGTATGACCACCATTTTTTTTATGTAAAAATTTTTTTCAGCTTCAAAGCCGTTTAAAAGTAGTACGCAAATAAGCGAACAATATAGCGTGTTGTTAAATATTTTTTAATGGCAATACTATTTATCGTACGTAAAAATCAAATGCTCACATTATTGCACATGAATCTACAGTAAACATATATTTTTTTCAAATCTTTTCATGCAGCCGTTATTGAGGAGTAGTCTTTAGAATGCAACCTTTTTTACGCATCTTAAGGGAGGTAGGCCCTTAAGCACAGCAGTCGCTTACACTACTACTTGCGCCACCATGGCAGTCATATCAAAATTGACGAATAACTATAAGTAAACAGGGTACCTAATTTCAATAATTCTTAGATGTTCTTGTAGCAGTAGCAAATCAAGTGAGTGAGGATAATGCTCAAACACACCCTTCCAAACTAAGAGGGCTCTTTCCTCTCTCCCCATTCCTAAACAGTTTGTGACTGTTGAGATGCAGTTGTCCATAGGCAGGGGCATTTTTACCTATAGTGCAGGGTGTGCAGTGCATACAGGCGCAGCAGTGTTAGGGGCGCCGCGCCGGCTGTGTTACTTTTAATGAACTGCGCGCCTACGCTTAGTAAGCGCAAACGCTGTACTAAAGGGCGCAAGAGTAATGAATGCACACGGGTGCTTCACGGGCTAGAGACTCTGTTCATTCGGCAGCGATACTTACCATCAAGTGTTCCGTACTTTATCGTCTAAAAAGGGTCAACTCAGATTGAGCGGCAAAATACACGTCCACTTTTTGATTTTTATCAAAATACTAGCTGTCCCACGCAACCTGGTTTGCGTCTCCTATTACTCGTAGCGTGACAATTTTCCCCCGTTTTTGAAACATTCTTGATTGGTTCTCCGCTCCTATTGGTCTTAGCGTAATGATATATAGCCTGTAGCCTTCCTCGATAAATGTACTATCCAACACTGAAAGATTTTTTTAAATCGGACCAGCGTTCCTGAGATTAGCGTGTTCAAACAAACAAACTCTTCAGCTTTATATATTAGTATAGTATTATATATTAGTATAGTATAGATAGTTTAGATCATTGAGATATGCCTATAGAGGCGCAAACTTCATTACCGCAAAAAAAGTAACAGCTTTGAACGGTGACGATGTAGCTTTGAAACCATTAGACTTACGGCCTTACCAATAAACTTTTATACACGACGTATAACAGGAGTTTAACAAAAACGTTACCAATAAAACAATATTTGACGTTTCGGTTGTATACATCTGGTACACAGATGTTTGGAAACAATGAGATTTTAGACAATCGTTATTCAGCCCTCGGCCCTTGTTTAGCGAACGTGTAACTTATAATAATTTGTTGCTTACGTTATTTTAAGTTTGAAAACCATGGATTATTTAAATTATTTCGATATTTTTGATGAAATTGACAATGAAGAACCACCAAGAAAAAGAAAATGTTACAAAAATCGATATGATCCTTTCTGTTTATCTGAAAACGAGTTTCGGTCAAAATATAGGTTCAGCAAACGATATGTCAGAAAAATTTGTGAATTAATTAGATGCGATATTGAACAGCAAGCTCGAGGGAGTGGACTGTCAATAGAACTTCAAGTTTGTACTGCTCTCAGAACATGGGCTCGACAAGAAGTTCAGGATGATGCAGCGGATATTCATGGACTAAGCCAGCAATCCATCACGAATGTGTGCCGCAGAGTAGCTTTAGCCTTGGCTAATAAAGCTTCAGCATTTATATATATGCCTACAACAGCAGCAGAACAAGCAGAAGTTGTGTTAGGCTTCAGAAACATTTGTGGTTTGCGACAAATAATAGGTGCTATTGACTGCACCCATGTGAGAATAAAAAAAGTAAGTGGAGATAGCGCTCAATACTACATTAACAGAAAAGGCTTTTCATCACTGAATGTCCAGGTAGTTTGTGATTCTCATTTACGGATAAGAGATATAGTGGCGCGCTGGAGAGGCAGCACCCATGATGCAAGAATATTTAGAGAGAGTAGATTACGACAACGATTCGAAAATGGAGAATTTAATGGCATTTTATTGGGTGATTCAGGCTATGGCTTAACAAACTATTTATTTACACCACTACAAAATACTTGTAATGCCAAGCAGGAAGCTTACAATCGTTCTCATATATTAACAAGAAACACAGTTGAAAGATGTTTTGGAATTTGGAAGCAAAGGTTCAGATGTCTTTTACATGGATTCAGCATATCACTCGAAAATGTTAAGTTATATATAGTAGCACTTGCTGTATTGCATAACATTGCTATTGATATGAACGAAGATATGGATTTTCCAGAACCTGATACAACTGAGGATACTGCGAGACAGAATGCGTCAAGAAATATACTAGACAGTGTTACTGGTCAAGAATCAAGGCGGATATATATTGAAACACATTTTTAATTATACTTATTTATTTTTATAAATTGTTTTTACTTTTTAATAGTGCTATCTCCAATTTTAGCTTCTGCATTCGAAGCTGACTTTCTTCATTTAATAAATTTTGATTTTTCTTTTGTATTTCAATTCTTAAATTATGCTCCTCCGTTGCAAATCTATGGATTTCCATAATATTTTTCATCTTGAGCTCATGTTCCTCTCTAATACAACTAAGAAGGACATGATTTCTTTCTTTTGCAAACTCTTTGTGCTAAAACAAATACAGATAATTTATTAACATTCACAGTTCAGGGTACCGAATGTTGCCTCCAGTTCTTTGTTGGAAAGGAAAAATAAAGTATTACACCATAAATCAACATCCAATCAAATGTTATTAGTGTATAGAATCACAATGAATATTAATTGAACAACCCTAACAAGAGAGATTTACTTAGGACCTAAACAAAAATAATAGCAGCCTCCACAGAATGGTTTTAGCTTTAGTAACAAATTACTATCTAGAAACAATTCTAATCTTACCAATTGTTTTGGTATATTATCATCATTGAATGGTAGCTTTCGTTTCATTACAGATTTCTTTTGCTGTAAGAAATTTATCTTTGATGTTATTGGTGTCGTCATATTCTGTAACAACAAAAAAAACAAATTAGAAAATGTAATTTTATTTTGCTTATAGGTGCAATGTAATACATTACAGTGCATTTTATTTACTGTTTACTTGAACAAAAACAGTTTAATGGTAAAGACAGCAGCTTGTGTAATATGAGTGTACACTCATCATTACGTCACAAACTACAAGTATGCAGGCTAAAACAAGTTCTTAGGGATACAGACATCAATGTTCCAGTAAAAAATATTGATATCTACAATCAATGTTCACAATTGCAAATACTACACAGTGTACATATCTCTATTTTACCACATAATGGATGTTAACGTAAATTGACAAACCTTCGCTGTAATTTCTGTATTAGATACTGTTGGTGTGAGAACCAATTCCTGAGTATTAATACTATCATCTAGATGTAGATCTTGTTTCTGAAATAAATATAGAAAATTAAATATGAATTTAAAGTAGCTACACTGAGTTTTTCTTTGTAATTATGCAAAATATAAAGTTCATCAGCCGACATGTTTAACAAAAAAAAAAAAATGTAAAGCCGTTTATATTGTAAAAAGCTTGAGACCGAATATACATATCTTACATTTGAACTATCCCATGATGTAAACAAATGTATGTTAATTGACTAACCTTAGCTGTAGTTTCTATATTATTAGCTACTGATGTGAGAACAAGTTCTTGAGTGGTAACACTATCATCCAATTCCCTTTCTTGTTTCTGAAATAATTATAGAAAATTAAATATGAATTTAACATAGCCTCAAAACAAAGGTCATGAACATTACAACAATTATATGTGGGCAAAATGCAGTTCCACGTTACAACAAACTTAAATTATCTCACCTTTGGACTCATACCAATGCCATCACTATCAAAGACATTGCTATCTGTTTCAAATTCTTGTGGAATCATGCTCACTATTTCCAAAGTCTCTGGGTCTGGGCTAGGAGGTTTTGGTCCACCACCTGTGCGTTTCATCAATGTTTTCACATCAGATTTTTTTTTTTTCGCATCCAGTTTCATTGTGCGCCATTGTTGTTTTATTTCTGGCAAATCCCTCACGCGATTATTTAATTCATTAAACCTGTAAATTTTATATAGTTTTTAATCGCCTACACGAAATACCTACAATGATATACACGTCATTTTACTAACCTTTGCGATACTTTTTGCCAAGCTGCTGTTTTGCTCTTATTGCTATTAGTATCCGTGTTCTTATTTTCTATAATATACACAAACTCCGTTATACTACGCTTCAGTAAATTCTGAAAAAAATAAAATATTAATTACGTTTTAAATTAATATTATGTTGTGAACATAGCATACTTTTTGAAAGAATAATCTTACCTTTTCTATTTGTACCCAATTAGCAGATCGTTTCCTTTTAGTTTTTTCTTTAAAGTTCATGAAATTATTTGTATTATCCATTAGTGTCGAATATATTTACCGTGCTTAACTTAGTTGTGACCGCAAAAACCTCCGAATTAACGATGCGATGTGCAGAGCACAGAACACATATACTCAATGAGAAGAATGTCAACTCCATACATAATAAATGAGGAAATTTTTCCTTAGCGTCCTGAGCCATCTTTTGGCGGCCCAAATGAAACTTTTATTAGGGCGGGCAATTCAAAATATGTATTTCTATTTTCTAGTTAATATTGGGGTTCAAAATTAGATTACTGTACTTTTCGAATAGTTCCTTGAAGAAATCTGATTATTAATAAAATCAGATAACCACATCTTCAAAGAAAATTTTAATCGAAAAACACAGTTTAGAGAGTTCAATAAAATCAGTAACTTTATTAAAAGTTTATTGCAATTACAAATCTTGCTATGAACGTACATGTACATGATTACTATATATTTAAAACAGGTTTTCAAGTATGTAATAAAATATTTCATTGATTTCCTTTAAATATAAGCCTAAAGTCGATATCCAGTTGCCATTCCAACATCTTTAAGGAAATAACACCATCATTCTTTAAATATATAATAAATATTCTTTAAACTCTATAGTTAAGTACACATTCAAATTAAAACTTACATTTTTGTAAATATAAGTTTTAATAACTCGGAACTGAACGCAACGGATATGTTATATCTTTAACTAAAGGATACGGTCCATAAGCGGTAAGCTAATATTAAATTAACCTCGTAACATTGTTTACATTTGTCGTCGGAAAATGAAATAACCAGGAACTGATTACACCTTGCTTTAGTAAACTAGATCATAAAGTAATACAACAACAATTGTTGAGAACTCTGACAACTTTACTAATTTAAAACATAACCACATAATACATATTTAAGTTTCAATAAAGTTTGTTTTAATTAAATTTCATTAAAATTTTCAATTCATTGAAATAAGGATTATATCCTGTGTAAATATGGAACTAGGCACATTTCTTTGTTGCAGGTACTAAATTGTGTGGTTTCTTAATTTATGCATGAATATTAGTCGATATCCAGTTACCATTCCAGCATCACTAAGGAAATAACCGTCTCTCAGGGATTTTATGAAATCCTTAATGTTATCATTTCCTATTGCTAACTTTTATAATATATCAACAAGAGTTTCCTGAGTATTATCTTGGAATGTTAGAGCAATAAAATGAATTGAATGTTTTCAAACACCATCATTCATACTCGTTGGTTTGAAATAATATTCTTCAAACTTTATAGTTATGGACACATTTAAAATTAAGACTTTTACTTATTTGTGTAAATATAAACTCAGATCAGGATATTTTTTAAGTAAAGGATGGACCGTAACCCGTTAATGTTACAACATTATACATAATATCTAAGCTTACATAATATTAACCACGTAACAATGTTTACATTTATCGCAGGAAAATGATAAAACATGGGTCTGATTACATCTTTCTTTAGTAAACTAGATCATAAAGTAATACAACAACAATTGTTGAGAACTCTGACAAGTTTAATAATTCAAAACAAGTCAACTTATATCTATTTAAGTTTCAGTAAAGTTTGTTTTTAACTTAATATAATTAAAATGTTCAATTCATTGAATAAAGGATTCAATACTGTATGGTACTTTTTTATAGGCACATTTATTTGTTGTGTGTACTAAAATATTTGCTTTCATAATTTATATTAATTAAAACCAATTGAATATTTTCAAACACTATCATTAATACTTGCTGGTTTGAAAGAATAATCTCCAAACTCTATAGGTAAGGACACATTTAAATTAAAACTTGTACCTATTTGTGTAAATATAAACTCAGATTATGATATTTTTAACTGAAGGATATGGACCATAAACAGTTGATGTTAGAACATTATCCTACTAATATTATAAACACGAAAGTTTGTAAGTATGGATGGATGTATGTTACTCTTTCACGCAAAAATTACTGAACGGATTTGGATGAACTTTACAGTAATATAGCTTATACATCAGAATAACACATAGGCTACTATTTGCCGCGATAACCGACATACACGCAGGCGGAGCCACGGTCTACAACTAGTACCTACATAATATCTAAACTTACATAATATTAACGGCGTAACATTGTTTACATTTATCGCAGGAAAATAATATAACTAGGAAGTGATTACATATTTCTTTAGTAAACTAGATCTTAAAGTAATACGACAACAATAGGCATGACGACAGTAACCAAGAACATGTATTTATCTGATGAAATTAGGTTCATCTTTACAAATAAATAAAATTGGAGTGTCTGTTTGTAATATTAAATAACCGCTTTTACTAAATACATATGTGTGTATACATGGTACATATTATACCAAAATATCACGTTTTACATTTTTTTCTGTCAGTCTGTTTGTTCCAGCTAATCTCTGGAACGGCTAGACCGATTTTGACAGGCATTTCACTGATAGGTAGTTGATTATATAAGGAGTTACTTAGGCTACTTTTTCAGACTAGCTTCGCCTCGTTAAGTTGAACACTAATCAGAGCGAGTTACGTCACGTTTATGTAAACATTTAGTTTGGATATAATCGACGATCACTTTACTGTTGAGTGCTATAATTGACACTAGTTGACAAATGGCACCACTGAGCGTTTTGGCGTGAATTATAAACATAAAATATTAATCGCGTTTTTTCCTACTAAAACTTCATTTTTTTGCAGAAATACGATCGTTTTTGACAATCAGAGATACTTCCGAACATCATACAATAGTTTTTCAAAATTTGTCATCATGCTTATTCAATGCTTAATCAAGTTTTAAAAGAAATCTTGCATATCTAGAAACAGTTGAATGTGTCCTGTGCTTTCTTTGACATTGGTCGAATACGTTTTGCCTCTTCTAAGATCTGGCGTCGCAGCATTCACACTATCAAAAAGCATGTCCATTTTTGGTATTAAGTTAGATGTTGCGGTGGCCTCACTCGGCATGTCCCCTGGAAATATACAAATTCAAATTTAAGTACTAGAAGTACATGATAGAAATATGAATGTATATTTCATCATCATCAACAGCTTTTAATAGTAAACTGCTGGACACATATTGTTTGTTGAAACTAGATTGTAAAACTATATAATTATATAGTATAGTTCTATACATTATATAGGAATATAAAGTATTTACATACACATACACACAAAGTATTTACATATAAACATACAATATACTACAGTGTATGGTCCCCTACAGGCGTCTCTTTAAAAAATATTTATTTTTAATCAATAGCCAATTAATAAGGACTTTCATACAAACTTTCGACCTTTATTTTAACCCCTTTAGGAGTAGAATTCCCATAAATACTGACATTTTCAAAGATAAAGGTTTCTTAAGGTAACTTAAAAAATGATGGACCTCCATGCAATCTTTCAATGCATATTTCATCTCCTTAAGGGTAGAATATCCAGAAACGCTTGAATACGTATCTATTAATTTTTAATCAGTAGTCCAGAGATAAAGTTTCATGTTTCTAACTTAAAAAATGACAGACTTCCATACAAATTTTCCACCTCTATTTCAACCCCTTAGGAGTAAAATAACCAGAAATGCTTAAATACGTATTTACTCATTTTTAATCAGTTCACAGTAACATAAAAAATGACGGATTTCGGTACAAACTTTCAACCCTTATTTCACCACCTTAGGGGCAGAAATTCCGAAATTCCTACCTAAGTAGGTGTCTACTCAATAAAAAGATCCCAGTCACCAAATTTCATAGCCCTAAATTCAATAGTTTACGCTCAGCGATGATGAATCAGTCAGGACATATTATTTTATAATATATTTCGAACTAGCTGTTGCCCGCAGCTCCGCCCGCGTGTATGTCGTTTAAATGTGTGTATGTCGCGGCAAATAGTAGCTTATGTGTTATTCTGATGTCTTAGCTATATTACTGTAAAGTTTCATTCAAATCCGCTCAGTAGTTTTTGTGTGAAGAAGTAACAAACATCACACTCACAAACTTTCGCCTTCATAAATTAGTATGATGTGATATCGCGAAAAATAGAAGCATGTGTTATTCTGATGTCTAAGCTATATTACTGTAAAGTTTCATTCAAATTGGTCGAGCCGTTTGCGCGTAAAGAAGTAACAAACATACACACAAACTCTCGCCTTTATAATATAGTAGGATATCAATATATAAATAATATCTAGCAGTTTATACGGAGCAAAAAGTGTTTTCTTACCATTAGCTATTTTAGAATAAATTCCATCTGCAACTGTGACTTAAAACTTGTGCTGCAAGTTTTCACCTTTTTTTTTTTGTTTGATGTAAGGGTAGAGGTGTTCCTCTTTTAAGCATGGTGCAAACACAAAATTTGGATTACTGTTATCTAATTCATGAAATAGTTTGATATGGCTCCATTTAGCAATTCCTGAAAATAATGTACAAACAAAATCAATAAAATATTGCTTACTTTGTTTATTTACTCACAGTTTTTTATAGGAACTGCACCTAAAAGAAGTTATCGGTAAATTAACATTATTTAATTGTTTGTTTTTAGCTATAAGTAAATCAAATTTGCTTTACTACATAAACACAACTTTAGCAAAGTATTTCATTATTACAATTTAATTAATTTTAACTCAGATTTTTGTCACTATCAGTAAAGTACTCTTACTCCTTACAACGCAGCAACGCACTTATGACGCCTCTAGTAATGCGGATTCCATGGGAGGCGGTAATCGCTTATCATCAGGCTATACGTCTGCTTGTTCACCCCTATTATGACTATGATATGACTGCATGCGGTTGGCCTAATGGTTTCAGCGATCGCCACGCCTCTTGCTACTGCGCCAAATGTCGTGGGTTCAAATCTCACGCGGTAGAAATCTTTGTGTGATCCACAAATTGTTGTCCCGAGTCTGGGTGTTCTTTGTGTCCGTTTCTTGTATGTTTGTAAAGCCCACCGCGACACAGGATGCTTATTCTTAATGCGGGTGTTAAAAAAATACCGATGAAATTGAGAACCTCCTCCTTTTGGAAGTCGGTTAAAAAACAATATTTAACAGAAACAAAAAAGAAACAACTTACCTATTCCTTGTTTGTTGTCAGATGTTATATCAGTCGTAAATTGTATATCATATTTTTAAAATAGATTTCTAAAACACTGTGTTCACCCTCTTTAATTATAGGATGCTCCCAAGAGACATAGAGCTCTCTTGTTGACTCCATCCATGTCGCAAACTGACACACATATGTTTAAGCCAGCAAGACTGTAAAACCTGAAAAAAGTAATATGTAACTTATATAATTATAAATATAATACACACTGCAATACTTAAAGCATAAAATGGAAATTGCTTACCTCTTTTTACCCGACTACTGCAAAGCCTAAGGAGGGTTATATCAACATAGACAATCTATCTGCTGTCACAGATGCACCTGACAAAAAATATGCAACTGGCTGCGTAACTTTTTTCCATATACCACCACCATGAAGACAAGGGTGTGTCAAGCTACCTGTGTTGTATGATTTTGGAAGCCTTCAATTAAAGAAATATTCTTTGAGTAGTACTACAAATGTTTCCTGATGGACATCTCGTCCCACAATAGAAGCAATGTCCAATATGCATTTTAAATTTACTTAATAATGATTTCAGTATAGGCAGGCAAATGATTTTTCTTAATAGTTTACAACAAGTTGATGACTTTTTGTTCAGCCTCAGTGCTATTACCGACGAATACACATTTTTGGTCTCAAAACACGAATAAACATTCCAGATGTGCCGGCAATAGGAACAAACGTGTTATTTGTTACTGCAACACTGGGAATAGGAACTGTCAAAACCTGAAATTAAGAGAAATAAATTATCAGTCTCCAGCCTTTGTTCCAATTACTTGAAGTCCGGTGTTTACGCAATATGCGTTCTTTACATATTTCGCAACAAGTTTTGCCTAAAATTATATTTTATTAAATATTAAAATAATCATGATAACAACTTAGTTGTTTCATAACCTAAAATTATTGTAGTTAATTTACATGGACTATCAGAATTTTCACATTCATCAACTACCCATAATGTCCCACTGCTGGGTTCGGGTCTCCCCTCTCAGGAGTGTTTTAAGGCCATACGTCCCCACGCTGGCCTAGTGCGGGATGGGGATTTTCACATATATATCTGTTGAAAATATGAATGGTGTAGTATGTAAGCTCAACATTGACTTGTATATTTCTGAACGTGTGTAATACTTTTTTTATGTTTTGACACTGATGTTAATTATCGTCACTAACCTCTGTGACTACATGATAAATAAAAGTACATCTGAATAAATGTGATTTATTATCCTGCTAGTCTTTCCATCCGTCAACCATTGTAGCGGGGCTTGTGCGCACTCAAGCATTCCAACAATATCTATATTATAAGTCATACTCAAGTGTATACCAGCTAACTGTAGCATTCGGAACACAAACATTTAATTTTTGACATTTAAATTTAAGAATAATTACCATCAGCGTTATAGAAGATGATGATTAATAATAAAAGTTACTTTGAATATGGTAACGGCACAACACTAGTCTATTACATTTTTTTAATGGGAACAGAAAACATATTCACATATAGATATTAAAGTTACAATGGATTGAATTAGTAAATAAAATTAACTGACCTCATCACTTTCTACATCATGTACTGTTGTTCTACAAAGCTTATTATTAATATAACATGTTGCTCTAAAATGTTTACTGCACAACATTTTGTGTTTGTTAAATAGTTCCTTTTGAAAGTTTGATGAGAACCAAGCTTAATTTGGAAAACAATACTTCGGCCATAGTTCACTAGTTAGGTATATGTTTACTGTTGTTAGTACTGAGGTAGAAAACACAAGTTGAATCTTATGTTGAGTACTAGAGATAATCTTAGAAATGTTTCATAAAACTACAAACAAATTATGAACTATAAAAATTAAAATGACAACTAAATCTGTTATTCGTAATAGAAGGAATCACGCCAGTAATAGAATACGAATATGTAAAGCTAATACAGCATTATCCATAAAAGTACATTCAATATTGACCTGTCGCTTATAATAGGGTATCTGATGGATAAACTAAAGTTAAATTGTTTTGTAAATTCTGTTTAACATTTTATCATAAATTTACATTCTTACTGATAGTTATGAATTTTGGCATGCATCTATTTGCTAAGTTCAAAGGTGCTGTAATGCTGCCTGTTTTTTGGGAACGCTACCAGTAGGTGAAGATGTGGAGTTTTTTGACCCCTGTATGTAAATATTGTTATTGTTTTTTTAAATTATGGTTTTGTTCAAAGGTTATTAAATATTTGTAGGTTATTAATTTTATACCATTTAAAAGTAGAAATTCTATAATATTATTAATACAGCTAATTATAAGTTTAATTATTGTAGGCTTAATTGGCAGAACATAAGTAGTTGATCATTATCAATTCTGTAAACATCACATGTATCCTATGATTCACAATGAAGAATCTTGATTCACCGATATTGATAAATTACCTTCTAGCATATAGACTATATTTAAAGATGTCTCAAGTATCAGTTGAACTCTAATTATCTGAAATTTGTTTTAAGTTTACATCAAAACATAATCGGCATTCCATTAGAATGCGCTTTATATTTAGAAACTCATCTCAAAATTGGGTTTAACTTACTGTTCCTAATTACGTTTGCACATTTTCGACTTTACTATTTCATATCATGTAGCAAAATGAAAATATGGATTTTTACAAACATCAAATTAAAGGCCTGGTCTTGAGCAGCCCACATTCCATCCACTGCAGACCACTAAATCTTGATGAATTTATCAATATTGTTTTATATCATTAACAAGAATCAGTCTTCCTTATATTAAATATAATACTTATTAAACAAAATGAATGACTAGCCGCTACCTTTATCAGAACATTCAAATTATTATGAACACTTATCATGTTGAACTGTCAAAGTATGTATGTTTCTAAATACATATATATATATACTTTTGTATGCATATATATGTATTTAAAGATACCTATGTATTTTATACTTCTGTCATGAAACAAAAGATTGTAGAAATTTTAATTTGAACAATTATGCTGGACCTTGCCTAAAAACTTTGCATTATTATTTAAATGATGTTCAGCTTAAATATCATGAAACTTAGGAAAATTTTCTTATTTTAGACTGATAACGATGTACTGTACTGAACTAATTATGAGAGTAATATTATTATAGATTTTATGTTCCTAACACGTTTAAAGGTTAGGTTTAGGTACCAGGTTATATTCTTCGTTATATGAATCATGAACGCTGCGTAACTTCGATTGTATCAGACTGTTAAATAAGTTTTATACGGATTTCGGGCCTAGAGAGCCTGATTTATATTTTGTAATTAAAAATACAGCCTAAAAAATTTAGTTAGAAGTTTAGTTAGTAGGATGTAACCACTTACCTTAGACTATTTTTAGGTAAACGATTCAATGTAATACTGGGATCTTTGGAAGGCGAAGACCCCCATTTGCAGCATGTCCTCGTCGTTTCTTTATTGGAACTCTTGTAAAATAATAAAAAAAAAGAATAACTTTTTGTCTGACAATGTAGCACTTGAATTCACTCAAACACTATTACATTACAACGGAACGAAAGGAAAAGAGTATTTAACTCAACACTTTGCACGGCTTAAAGCAGGAGCAATCGAAATTAGTTCATTTTTGTTGAAATAAAAAATATTAAACCGAAATTACAAGTTTTTTTTTTTTTTTTTTTTTTTTTCTCCCCATTTGGCAGGAGAACTTGGCTCGCACTTCTGTGCATTTGCCAGCGTCAAGTTTTATTTAGTTGGTATTTGAACATTGAATGACACAAAGTAAAGTTAAGGAAACATTATAACGCGAAAAGACAATATAACGGAATTTGGAAGAAAGGTAACAGGATCAGTAATGTGTATATATTTTAAATACTTACATAATTAAAATTAAATATTTTGAATAAATAGCAGCCACAGTCTGTTGTAAATATTAATGTTTATAAATATTTATACAATTTAAAGGCGAATGTTATTATTATAAATAAAATTCGAAAGAACACTATATATGGAGAGGCTAGAAGAAGAAAGAAGAGTCTTTATAGAAGTGGGGAAAGGAACGCGGAGTGACATCAAGCCATTATAAAAGGAAGTACGGTCATGAATCGGACAGGAAAGGAATATATGGTTCAGGTCTGCAAAGTCATATCCACATTCACACTGAGGACTATCTATGATGTGAAATCGTGCCAGATGTGCTGGACAAGTGGTGTGACCCAACCTCATTCTTATTAGAATGGTTGTCGCAATCTTGCCAAGTTTGAGGACAGAGAACCAAGGCTTACGAGGAATTTTCGATTGAATACTAAAGTAGTATTTCCCTTTTGAACGGGCACTTTCTTCCCAAACTCTATCCCAGGAATCTCCAAGATAACGTCTAGGAAGAGTAGCCAAGTCCTGAGTATAATTTTTAAACGGTACAGTATCACCACACACCACAGCCTCATTGGCAAGTCTATCAGCTCTTTCATTGCCACTTATTCCACAATGACTCGGAATCCAGATAAAAACTACAGAAAAGCCCTTCTCAACACATTCAAAAAGTTTAGTCCTAATATGCGCTATTAGAGGAAATGGTGGTTTAGACTTAAAAGGATATCTCAAGAGCGCCTGAAGGGCACTCATGGAGTCAGTTAAAATTAAACTATTTCTAAGTTTTAAAAGTAAGACGTATTCCAGAGCCTTCAGGATGCCAAGACATTCCCCAGTAAAAACTGTTGCTTCAGGTGGACACTTTACTTTTTGAACGATATTATACTGTGTATGATATATTCCTACGCCCACAAAATTATCAGGTTCATGCTTGGATGCATCAGTGAAAATACGGTGCCACACAGGCCAGTTTTGTTCAACAATGAAATTAAAATGGGGGTTAGCATTATTTTTATCAATATCTAAAATGTATTTAACAGATGGCTCATGGATCAAGGATTCAAATTTATTAATAAACAAATCAAGTTTTGAAGATCGATGTGTCGGGGCATTAAATGATTTAAATCGAATATAACTTTTAACTAAACAAGGAAGAGGTTTGTGATTCCAGTAATTTGATGACTCAATGAGATCAGCAAGTATCTGAAGTTTTTGAATTAAATGGCTATTAGAAAACTGTAAAACACGGAAAAACAACCGATCAGCTAAAAATTGACGTCTTAGTTTAAGAGGAGGTTCATTGCATTCGGTTTGTAATGCATTAATGGGACTAGATTTCATAGCACCTGTGATTATTCTCAAGGACCTTGATTGGATGGAATCCAATCTCCTAAGGGCACTCACGTTACAAGGCTCCAATAGGAAGATTCCATAGTCAAGTACACTTCGAACTAGAGCATTGTAAAGAAGTTTCAAGGAAAATGGATGCGCACCCCACCAAACACCTGATAGGCACCTCATCAAATTGAGAAGTTTTTGACATTTATTTATCACATAATCACAGTGCGGAACACCTGTAAGTTTAGAGTCCAAAACAATACCCAAAAACTTGACCTGTTTTTTAACTGGTATTTCGTTATGATCGAAATCTATAGCTATTGGGATGGGAATACGCTGTCGAGTAAATAAGACTAATGAACTCTTACTCGCAGATACACTCAGGCCATTTTTTTCCATCCAGATTTTTAAATAATCAAGAGAGTTAGATAGCTGAGAACACAGAGAACTTGCTGAATTTCCACTAGCGTATAAAACTAAGTCATCTGCATATTGTAGGATATTTGATGTATTTTGAAGTGAAGAATCTAAATCAGACGTATACAAATTAAATAATAAAGGGCTTAGAACTGAACCCTGCGGGAGACCTTTCCATACTAGTCTACTTTCATCCTGTGTTTGATCTAATTTTATTGTTCTACCTGAAAGGAGGTTAATTATAAAGCAAACCAAAATTTCAGGGATGCGAAGCATATCTAGTTTTTGTTTAAGGACATTTAGAAGAACATTATCATATGCTGATTCTATATCTAAAAAAACTGCAATTACAGATTCGTTTTGTGAAAATGCAACTCTGATATCTGTTACCAAGGTAGCCACACTATCCAACGTACTCCTGCCTTTCCTAAATCCAAACTGAGATTCTGGTAAAATTCCACGGTGTTCAGTTATCCATTCAAGGCGATTTTTAACTAGGTTTTCAGCTACTTTTGCAATTACGGGTGACAAAGCTATTGGTCGATAAGATGAAGGTTCTGATGGTGTTTTCCCCGGTTTCAGAATGGGAATAACAGTTTGAGACTTCCATGGTGGAGGAATATTACCCGACATCATAATTTTGTTAATTAAGTTCAAATAGTATTGAAGTGAGGTTTGATTTAAATTAGCCAGGAATGAATACGGAATGCCGTCATCACCTGGAGCAGAGTCTTTAACCGATGATAAAACGCCCTGTAATTCTTGCATTGTAAAGGGAGAATTTAGTAGACTTTGGTTCTGAGAGATAGAAGAAGGAATGTTGTTATAAATAAGGTCATGTTCTGGGACAAATGGTGGAGCTAAACGATTAAGAAAAGAGTTCTTCAGATTTGGGGGAATGCCAGAAATATTGGAATTAGTAACACCATTTCTAAACCTTCTTATATTTTGCCAGACAATAGAAGGATTTACATTGGGGGTGATGGAAAGGCAAAAATTTTTCCATCCTTCAAATTTCTTTTCTTTGAATAATTTACGAGCTTTCGCTATAGCATCAGTTACAATTTCAAAATTATCTACGGACATATTATTTTTGTATTTTTTTTCAGCTTCCTTTCTAGCTTTTACCATTCGCGAGCATTCACTGTCCCACCATGGAGGGGAAGGAATTCTACCATTGGTTGACGTTTTTACAGGGAAGGTTTCATCTGCAGCTTGTACAAGTACGTTTGTGAAAATATTATTACAATCGATAAGATCGTGTGATAAATTATTTTGTAAATTAGAAAGTTTAAACTCTACAAGAGTTTTAAACTTATCCCATAACCCATCTTTATTAAGTTTGAACTTCACACGAGGTTGCCTTGAAGGATTAGGAGAACTGCTAGGATGAGTGGGCGTTATAAAAATTGGGAAGTGGTCACTTCCATAAGAAGATGGCAAAGTGCACCACGCAAGAGATGAAGCAAAATTAGGGGTACAAATGGAAAGGTCTATTGCACTAACATTTTCATTTGGCCCTGTACGTCGAGTTGGCGACCCGGAGTTTAACACACAAAGGTTATGTTGGTCAAATATATCTAATAATATGTCACCACTATATGATGAAAGAGTACAACCCCAAGAAATATGGTGAGAGTTAAAATCACCTAAAATTATAAAAGGACGAGGAAGAAGAGAAACGAGATTGTTGAACTGTTGAAGAGTTGAAGAAGAGGGGGAAGGAATGTATATTGAAACAATACAAGTATTATTTATTTGTGCAGCTACTACGGAAAAATTATTAAATGTCGGAAGAGATACGGGACAGAAGAAGACAGTGTTTCTAATGAGTAGAGCAGTCCCGCCATACCCATCAGACCTATCATCTCTTAGACAAGAAAAACCACTGATTTTGAAGATAGAGCCTGGTTTTAACCAGGTTTCTGAAATTGCAAACAAAGAAGCTTTATATTTATTTATCAAGTAAATAATTTCGTTTTTTTTAGAAACTGCACTTCTACAGTTCCATTGTATTATGTTCTGAGTTTGTAGTAACATTATTAACAGGTTGAGGGTTTTTATACATATCGACTATAAGGGCAACGTTGGACGGTATTTTTATATTAGATTGAGTTAGTGTTTGGATGAGAATTTGGATTATATCTGATGTTGACATCATTGTAGGATTTGCGGAATTGGTGTTAAAGGTAGAGCCATTTTGTGACGTCGGTAACCTGTATTCGTTAACTAACTGTTGATGTTTTTCTCGATCAAAACCTTTACCTAGTTTGGGGGGAGGGCGACGATTGATATACACTGTTTTTTTATGTGAAATGTGTGAAGGATAATGTTGTGTATAAGAAGATTGTGAGTTTCGGAAAGCGGTAGTAGTAACCGGAGTACTAGCTACATTGGCATATGAATTAGAAATAGGTGTAATCATTTTAGCAACTTCGCCATATGAAATACATTTTTCTGCCATAATTGTCTTAATTTCCTTTTGACGCACAAATTCAGGACACAATTTAGATGTCGCAAAATGTTTACCAGAGCAGTGGCAACAAGATATATTGTCTTCCTCAACATCACAAGCATCACCAGTATGTTCCTGACCACACTTATAACATTTAGGTTTGGACCTGCACTGTATTTTTGTGTGTCCAAAGCGACAACAATTGTAGCATTGTATAGTGGGATATACATACAGCTCTACAGGTAGTGAATTGTAGCACATGAATATACGTGGAGGAAGAATTTGACCATCCAATGTAATCACTATACTCTGCGTTGGTTTCCAAACAGGGGACCCTTCTACGATAGTC
The DNA here is from genome assembly GCA_949125395.1 of Diaphora mendica. Lineage (NCBI taxonomy): Eukaryota > Metazoa > Arthropoda > Insecta > Lepidoptera > Erebidae > Diaphora > Diaphora mendica. The sequence goes on from OX421316.1 coordinate 26,198,101, forward strand.
TTATAGTTTATTCTCCTAACTTTAAGGATTTTACCACAGTTATCAGGTACTGACGCATTTTCGATTATTTCTTCGGGCGACCATTCCGATGGAACACCACGAACAAGTCCCATTCGTGTTATTTGATAAGTTGGTATAAATGCTTTTAAATTAGTTTTTGTTAACTCACTATTTGAAATAAATGAATTAGCATCGTGAAAATTTGAGAACACTAAACTTATTCTATTTCTGCCAATTTTCTTAACAGATCCATCCACAATGTTGTGAATGGCATTAGTCTTGAGAAACCTACCAAATGTGACCGGGTGCAAGGTGGTACTATCATCAGGCGACTTAACCTCTTTCTGGACGTGTACAACAAACGGGCTGATGTCATTGACCTCATACTTGGTCCTAGCAACTCCAGATACTGAACCCTGGGGGCCTGAACCACTACTTGGTGTGACTTTATTATTAATTAATTCAACCGGGCTAACAGTAGGATTAGAGTCACTATTTTCACTCTCTGCACTTGCACAACAACAACCCTTGCTCCCATCAATAGCCTGACTGTGCTTCCTCTTTTTTTTATTGCATATTTTGCAGATTTTATGTAGCCTGGTTCTTTTATGTCCACGTTGTGCACTGGGACCATCCGTTTCCATTCCAGACTCATTGGAAACAACAGTTACAAAATGCGTAGCCGGGGGTACAAAGACCCCCGGGTCCGCCAAGTCAGGCGGCTCGTTCATAAAATAATATTAAAAAACTTACCGAATCTGGCAAACTATACACTAAAACTTATATATATACACTAAATATGAAAATTATTTACAATATAATACAAAACTGATCCGTTATTATAGAAAAATTAAAATTAAAAATTTTCTCCAGAAAAAATGCACCGGTACGCTTGAAGTTTCCCGCGCTTTTTTTCAAAATTACAAGTTAACCGATTCGGAAATTCGTAGGCAGCCATTTTGTAATATTTTGTAGTGCTGCCAGTAAATGACACGAAATTATTGGTAAATATTTAAACTTCGTTTTTTTTATATATAAACTACGATTAAGATACTTTTCAATGTTGTATAACTACCAAAATTATAATCGTAATTATCTTCAAGGTTTTAAAAAAGAAAAAAATAAATCAACTTTTCAAACTTATGTCAATATTTTCAGTGGTATCATTGCAGCAGAAACTATATCGCTGTTCTTGTCTTTTCACTATCGCTAACTCCGTCATATACAATAGCACCTTCCCAGGAAACAAAGTCTAGTTGACAGTTGACTGGGACGCCAGAGATCGACTTTGACAACTTACATCAGTTGCGTTCTAAAAATGTATGTAGGTATGGAACGAGCGAAACAACATTTTTTTTATTTTTTTTTATTGTAATAGACCGTAAAAACAATATATTTGGAGATAACATGATGTATTCAATAATAAATACATTTTATATAGCCTTATGTATAAAGTTGTGAGCGTATTTTCAAATGAAATAAAGTCATTGAATTAACGCCGTACGAGTTTCGGAACGCACCTTTTAATGTTGCCAGTGGTTTTTGTTATACGTAGGCGGTAACTATCCATTGTTTACACACTGTTTATTAGTAAGGGTAATGTGTAACGCCTATTCACTGCCTATACATTGTACAACTAAACAGTTGTCAAACAGATGTGTAACTTATTTTTATTAATAAGGCCGTTAGACATTTGAAAGTCAACTTAAGCATGTCTCATACACGCGTACAAGAACAATAACGTTAACGTCCGATATGATTAGACAAAGACGAAGCATAAACATCACAATGGCGGACCAGTGTTGACTACTCTATGGAAATTTACCCATAAAAACCGAGTTTTATTTAAAATTGTGTACTTATATTTGTATGGAATAGGTATGATTAAGAAAATTGTTGTACATTTTTTGTTAAGTTAAAGACTATAAATTCTATATTTTTTATCAAACATTTTTTTAAATAGTGGAATTATAATTGAACGAATAAACATGACTAATAAAACAGCTGAACACTTGTAGTTAAAAGTAATAAAAAAAACCTCCGTTGTAAAGCATCAGCTTCCTAAACAATTCCCTCTTTAGATTCTTTTTTGTAGGTTTGAGGGAATAATTTATTTTTATGATAAAATTTTATTTTTAGGTATAAATAATGGCATAAATTCGTATAAATGTATAGCTTCAAAGTATGTAGCAATGAAATTCCGTATACGTAGGTATTAATTCATACTTTCACAACTATAATTAATTTGCTAATTATTTTATCAATTATTAAAAATCTAACTCTGATGATGAAGTAATCCAATGCTAGTTCTTATCATGTTAATATCAATATATGATATGTAAATATCTTTATTCTCATGAATAAAAAAAAAAAATACAAATTCTCCCACTTATTTGGGAAAACAAAAAGATGTATGAATGGCAACACTTTTATTTCGATTATGGCGTTATTTGCCTTAATTTCAATACATTTAGACTATATATGCATGTGAAAAGTATTTCTGCTTCATTTGTTACAGTTTTTTGAACTTCTCTTTATACGTCTGCGTTTTTGAACTTGTATCGCATTCTTTCACTACGCATTTGCCTATTAACAATGTACTCTGTGCATTTGCCCATTTTGATGATTGTTGTTGTCACGTGCCACTGCGTCAACTTCGGTTGGCGCGACATTGAATACTAAGCTGACGTTTGCCTCGAATAAGAGAATTGTCTTAGTTTCGGCCTGTGCGTTTTGGGTTCGTAATTGCTAATCTAGTGTATAATAGATCAATGGTATAGATCATTAATGACCTTTTTCTAAATAATTGCAGCTTAAATTAGTATTCATCCACTACTTAGCCTCTTTAAATTTCAATTAAACTTAACTCTGCTTAAATTTTTAAATTATTAAACAATTAATTATGAGCCCGTGATAAGCATAGCTATATTATCCATATATATTTTTATTACTTCACCAAAATATCTGGAAAGATTTAGTAAGTATTAATTTATATTATTGTTACGTGTTAGGGTTCGATTTGTTTGAGAAATAAACCTTCTAACTTGTTAAAGATACTTTAATATAAGCACTATTAAAATAACAATATTAGGTACTCCGAATAACAATCCATAATGGTCGCCGAGATCGCTAGGTTGATCGCTAATATCACTTCGATGTTTATCGCACTATAGCTCAAACTGTACTGAACTGCGGCCCGCTAGACATTCTATTATTTCCATTATTGGAACGAAATTCCTTATCGCGCATTGCATAAGGGGGCTAGACGGAAAAAATTAAGACCAAAAGTTGTAACGACACTTTTAACATTGAGTTGACGTCATGGTGCTGGATACTCAACGTTAATTAAAACAAATTGATTGCCAACGTCCATACCATGTTGAATACACCGGTTCTCGTCCAATCACCGAAGTTAAGCAACATCGGGCGTGGTTAGTACTTGGATGGGTGACCGCCTGGGAATACTGATGTTGACTTTTTGCATTTATTTACAGAAAATATATTGTTTTATGGTATAATTTGTACAGTCTGATTATTTCTAAAATAATTTGAGTATTTTATGCTCATTTTTATTTAAATATATTTTTTTCGGACACTACAGGCTCTCGGTTGAGATCGGCGTTCGGTGCCGTTATAATTATTGAAATTAATTGAAAAAGCTTAGCTCCCGAAGAGGATTCGGGTTTGGCCATCGAGTTTTTTCGAGAAGGTAGTGGAGCCACGCTGATTTCAGCACGTTTGGGCCTTCTCGAGCGGGGCGGTACTACCCTCGCACAGAAAATCAACGTAAAATGACAGCGTGCCGTCGTGTTTCGTTGGTGAGTGCGAGACCGGAGGCCCAGAGATGCGGAAGCATCACTAGCTCGCCATGGTGTGGGTCACCGTGCTGCATTGTTGCATTGTCTGCGTTCGGGCTAAGAATTCATTATTGAAGCTCCGGTTGATATGTTTTGCCCGTGTTTTGTGGTAGCTGATAGAATAGTTTTAATTTAGCGTCGGTGAAATTATTCGGACACCGCCATTTGATAAGCTTTAATCATTGTTAAATAAGTGGGTTGTAATCGTTCGTAAATGTATTTCGCGATCCTCGAAGTGATTAGCTGGACGTTTTGGTACGGACTCGGGAGTGTACCCCCGGCCTTCGAATATGTTTGAATTGTGACTCAATATCCTTTGTGTCTGACTGGAGGAGGCTTTCACCCAAGGAGTGGTTCATAGCCAAAAATAACGTCCTTGTAGGCACCAACTAATACTACTAAAATTTAGAGATTCAAGAAATCAAAATAATGATTTACTAACTTTTACTACCATTTTTAAACTGTACTATGGATATGAAAAATAAAGACTTTTTATTTTATTTTATATCCTTTGTGTGGTTAAAAGAAGCAGCTATCATCGAAAGGGGAGCCCCTTCGATCCCCCGATTGAGCCCCCGATCGATATTTTGGCTTAGAACCGACTTCAAACAGATTCTAGGTACCTAGCACACATTATAATACTACTATTTAAATGATTAAAGAATTAGGTATAGGCAATTTATGAAGAACCAGTTTATTTTACGGTTTTAAGTGTTTTTTGGCAGAGTTTTCGTTGGATGTTTTTTGGAAGTCGGTTTTTTTAGACAAGCTTTGCGCCGCGGTGTTACCCGCGGTTGTAAAGGTACAACAATAACTGCGGGTAGAACCGCGGACCTCAGCTAGTTATATTAATACGTCTGTGACGGCCTTCATCATATTTTTAAATTGTGTGCTTTACGGTAGCTTCTGATTGGTGGACGCACATATCAATTTGCATGACTGATTTGGCGGGAAATACCCCTACCAATCAGAAGCTTGCGTGAGAGAGACAGATGTAAACCAAACTCAGTCTCTCTCCCTCTCTACTCCGATCACGCTTTCCGCCCGTTCGGCTGCCCTTTCAGATATATATGCTCTAAGTCTCTACTCCGATCACGCTTTCCGCCCGTTCAGATACCTCTCTAGATATATATGCTCTAAAGTGTGACTACGGCTTTCCAAACTTGTTTCATAGGTACTTTTATCATCACAGTGATGATGAAAGTGACGTTTCCGAACTACAAGTTGTGAGTTGTCAGTTGTCAAAAATGTCAGCCAACAAGGAGAATAACCTTGTTCAGGCTTACTTAGAATTAAATAAATATTGCCAAAGTGGTGACTATGATAGAGCGTTAAAAGCTACAGGAAAAGGTAAAAAGCCATCCAAAATATTTACACAAGCCCAGCTAGTTATAATAAATCTAAAATGGTCGATGAAAAAGTAACCACACTTTCGACTAATATTTTTTTCTTTTACCTGTTTCCTTGCTTCTTTTAATATATTTTTTATTACATTCAAGTTTCCTACAACTGGAAATATAAACTTCTGCTATTATATCCTATCAGATATATCAGAATATACATAAAAAATAAACCACTATGGGTATACCCAAATATTTGAGAATACGAAAGAAATAAACCACTGGAACCTAATTAACAAATTGATAAAGCTATAAAACATAACTATTTCAATATTTTCCTACAAGTTTCTTCATAAAACGTCATTTAACTTTAAAATTTATCTTAATTATCTCTAAAATTCTATTTGATTGAACTATTCCATATGTTTAGCATAAAGAAAGTTTTCATTAAAATCTTATAAGAATTTTTATCTAACTTTTTCACTACAATAGTCATGTGTACTTACACTGTATAAATATTCAAACATATGTAATTATTAACAAAAACTACAGGAACTAACAAGAGCCTTGTATTATTTCAGTCCTTCAAATTGCTCCCAATGAGCCGAAAGCATTTCATTGCAAAATTGTGTGCCTCATCCAACTGCACAATTTCAAGGAAGCCCTTGCAGTACTAAGCAACCCTAAGAATGCTGCTTTGGCTTCGGAGTTACACTTTGAGAAGGCGTACACTCAGTACCGTCTTAACTGCCCCAAAGAAGCGCTCCAGACAGTTGATAATGCTCCCGAGTTAACACCAGCTTTGAAGGAACTAAGGTAAATCTGAGTATGGAACTGGCCGCAGTCGGCACTTGCAACTGCAACTGTTTGAACGCTGAGCTAGTACACCATTTCTCTGTTAGTAAATATACATTATGGTATTAAAAAAAAGCATTATCTATAATCAACTTTCAAATAACTATCATATGAAAACTGTTGCACTATGTTAATAAGTAATTGTGTTTATTTACATGTTTAGTAACACTAGAGATCACCTAAGCCACCTGATTTTATATTGACCAGTATAATTCAACTGTCATAATCTAATACCTTTAAGGCGATTAACACACGGCGCCGCGGAGGGCGGTGGCGGTAAAGTGGATTTCGTAGCGGTGGCCTGCGCGGTAAGGCGGTTTATGCGCCTGTACGCTCTGATGGATTTAACCAAGTTATGACCAGTTTGAAACTCGCAAGAATGGATGCTGAAGTGGTGGCAGCAATCTGGCTTTCATGGCATAGAAAAAAAAAAGAAGATATTGGGTTAATACATTTTTACGAAGCAGAACTCTAAATGGGGCATCCATGTTATTCTATAAAAGTTTGAGACAACATGGAGATATTTTTTTTAACTATACGCGAATGTCTACACCTTCATTTGATTATTTGTTAGCAAAGATAAGGCTGCACCAACGATGATCCCTGTGGTTATGCGGCGGCCGTGTGTGAGGGGCGGTGGCGGTGAGAACACCGCTGGACTGCGCGGTCGGTCGGTGTACGTGTGTTAAGCATCAACGGATTTATTAGACCCCAATACGACATGAGATCGGCTTCACCGCCCACCGCGGTGCCGTGCGTTAATCGCCTAAAGGGGCGATTCTTGTATATTTATAATCTGAATCTCAGTATCAGTTCCTATGATTTTCATGAAATTTAGTATGCAGGGGGTTTCAGGGGTGATAAATCGATCTAGCTTGATACCCAAAAAACATAATCTCGGTCATCAAGGACATATACTGGTAATGTAACAGAAAAAAAAGTATATTGGTAAATATTGAACCATCTTGGAACTTGTAGATGTTTATGCAATCATTTTTGAATTTCACTTAATAACACTTATTACAAAATTCTAACATACTAAACTACATTTAATCACTTTCATTTCATCATAGATTTTAAGTTTTGCACACTTGTCTGTGTGTAACTTATCTCAATATTATAATTATTATGTTTAACATACATATAACGCCTCTTGGAACTCAACTTGCCAACACTGGAGCAGAGAAGAATGAGAGGAAACCTTATAGAAACTCAACCTCAACCACCAATACAACGTGAGAAACATTGAATACATGTTCACAATTAACCCGAACACACAACTAAGAGGTCACTCTATGAAGCTTAGCAAGCTTCGGTGCGCTAGCAATCCCCGAAACCATTTCTTGCCAAACCGAGTGGTGCGTGTGTGGAACTCTTTGCCGGAAATCGTGATTAGTGCTCTGAATATAAACATATTTAAAAACAGACTTGATAAAAATTTAAAAAACACAAGTGTAAAGACATGCAAGCATCAGTTTTCAGCTGCTAGTGTATTAAATATAATAATATATAATCTTTACTAGGTACTACGAGTATGTTTAATGTTTTTGAAGCTTCTACACAAACTTCCTAAGTAAATTAAATTATATAACACATTTTGCTATATTATCTACAAATTATTTTAGGGCTCAAATTCTGTACCGTTTGGAGCAATATCAGGATTGCTATAATTTGTACCGAGACATTGTAAAGAATACCACCGATGACTATGAAGATGAGAGGAAAACTAATATGTCTGCGGTTGTGGCCAACCTTGCAGCGCTTAATCCTGTGAGTATTTATTACATTTTAGAAAAATCTTTTGCACCTATAATATTTAAAGTTAAATAAATAGTGAAAATACAAATGAAAGGGAACTGTTTCTAATGCTTCCTTTATAATTGTGTTTTCCATAAACATTATAGTAGGTGGTTTTTCGCCTTGTCTACAAAAAGAGTAAAACTTAATATTATTAGTTCCTAGAACAAAAGTCCACACCTCAGTTAACATCAGTCAGTTAATTGTGCTGAACTAATACAACAACCAAACCACAGTTAATAACAAAGTAAATGTTAACCTTTCTTATTTCAAACAACTTGTAACGTGTGGAAAGACAGACACTGAAGGAGCTGTTAATCTAATAGAAGTAAATAAAAGACTGCACGCATAGCATAGTGGCTTAAGTGTTCGCCACGCCCTTTTTAACTGTTCTGAGTGTCGTGGGTTCAAACCCAACATGGGACAACACTTGTGTGTGTGATCCACGATTTGTTGTTCTGAGTCTGGGTGTTCTGTCTTAGTTTCATGTATATTTGTAAAGTCGTATTTTTTAAGATAAGATAATGAAAAATCTCATACCATCAGTCAAATTGGCACTGTCTGGAAATTGTTAACGCAACACTTAACCTTTTAATAAAATCATTATTGTTTTCAGTCGTCAGATTTGCCCCAATTCGACGAAAACACTTATGAGCTTGCATACAACGCAGGCAGCACCCTCGCCTTGCGGGGGAAGTACAACGAAGCGCTGCAAGTGTTGAAACGGGCTGAACATGCTTGTTCGGAGAGTGTTATTGATGATGGAGGCACTGAGGAAGAGGCTAAGGAAGAAGCTGCGATTATAAGGTACACATAATATCATTGTTTTTCTTTCAGGATTAAGGATTAGAGCTTTAGTAACACAAATAAAATTTTAACAAAAAAAACCAACTCAGGTTCGACTTGATTTCTCTTGGATGCCATCATGAGATTTTAGTGTCCTTATCATGGTACCACCGTTGGGATATCTCCTTTCCATTAAAAAAAGATATATCAAAATTGAATTGAGAACCTCCTCCTTTTTTGAAGTCGGTTAAAAATATATAAAACAACTGTAGATTATCGCGGTAAAGAGTTGACTATGTCCTACCTTAAAAATCTAAATATTTGCATGCCAAATTTCATTAAACTCGGTGCAGTGGATTAGATGTTAAAGCGTAACACAGAGACAGGCAGACAGTTACTTTTGAATTAATAATATTAGTATGGATTCTGTTCTGAAGCAAGTGCATTCTTCAGAGACGTAACAGCAGTGTTGTGTTTTTAAAGGGTTTCTATTCTTCCTATTTGTTACTGGTCGTAGAACTCTGCTTGCGTACTACCAAATGTGGAAAGTCCATAATATATTTTATAATTTGTGACTCGTGTATTACATTTTTTTTTTAATCTAAAGCTTTAATCTTTCACAGAGTGCAGCAAGCCTACTGCCTCCAACAAATGGGCAAGGAGAAAGAAGCCGCCACTATCTACCAAAACGTTCTGAAGGACAAGCCGAGCGACCAAGCGCTGGTCGTCATCGCTAGCAACAATATAGTCGTTATAAATAGGTACGTAAAGCACATAATCCTAAATTAATTTATATTTGAAAAATTTTTTTCATTCTAAAACTGTGTAGACAATTATTTTTACGGGAATTAACAAGTTCATGTTAGGTTTTAAGTACATGCAAATCATCAAAATCGATTCATAAACGACGAAGTTATCCGCGAACACACATAAAAAAAAAACATATACGGTCGAATTCAGAACCTCCTCCTTTTTTGAAGTCGGTTAAAAATTGAGAACATGATGCTTAATTAAGTATTTTTTCTTTTTAGGGATGGCAATGTGTTCGATTCTCGGAAGCGCATGAAGGCGGCTGCACAAGACGGACTAGAACACAAACTTAACTCAAGACAACGAGCGTCCATTACCTACAACCAGGCTATACTCGCCATTTATTCTAATCAGGTAAAATATACATGTTTTTTATTTTATTATTTAGAAATTTGTTAATTTTGTTTTTTAACCGACTTAGGAGGCTACCTTCAATTTTTTTTTTGTATGTTTTTTATCTCATAACTGTATTATCAAATAAGGTGCCATGATGAATATTATGAATACAGTACATAAAACTATGTACTATATGTATGTATGTATAAAATTATGTAGAAACCAAACAGTTGTTTGTCGGGTATAGGGTCAAGTGAAAAATAAACCTTAAGCTCATTATAATAAGTGTAAAATTCCTACTTCTCATATCTGACAATTTTTTTTTTTTATTTTTAGCCTGATTTCTGCAAGCAATGCTGTGTGAAGCTGGTGAGAGAGTTTGGCGAGGAACGAAGAGCGGCCTTGGTTGAAGCCTCGTCACTCCTCAAGGAGGGAAAGAGACAGCAAGCTGTAACTCTACTGATGAAACAAGGAGGCAACTTAGTGTTGGCAGCTGTTCAAGTGTTATTAGCTCAGGTACTTTACTGCAGCTGACCATATAAGTTTTAGTGACACAAACTGACAGATTTAATAATTAAGTTACGTAGTTAAAGTAATGAAAGTCGTATTTAGTAAAAAAAAAACAGGTGTAAGTCAGGGAGCACATACAGTGGAGGGTGGGGCAATTGCTAATGGAGGTTCGCCCATGACACTGTCACTTGTTGACAGAATTAAAACTAATCTGCTCGACTGCACGCTTGGCCTAGTGGTTTAAGTGGTCGCCACGCCGCTTCCTACTGCGCCAAGTGTTGTGGGTTCAAATCCCACATGGGACAACACATTGTGTGATGTACAAATTGTTGTTCTGAGTCTGGAGTTTGTAAAGTCCCCGCGACACAAGATGTATATTCCTAATGCGGGAGTTGTTTTTTATAGAAAAAAAAACTCTTTTTAACATCATGAAATTTTAGCTTCACATTTTTACTAAATTAAAGAACTTAACATTTTTTTTTAATATCAATTTTATTTTGTTCCCAGGGTGATCGTAAAGCCGCAGTGAAACTGTTAGAGGAAAGTGAATTCAAATACCGCGCAGGAGTGGTGGGTTTACTGTGCACTCTGTTGTGTGCTGATAATGAGTTCGAGAAGGCTTCCCAACTCTTCACTGATGTTTACAACCACTATAAGGATGATGAGGTAAGTTGGAGTACTTACAAAAGGGGTTTAATTGTCTTCACCTGTTGATATTGATAAGATTGAATATCGGTTGGTACACTTCAGTTTTATATGGATAAATAGTACATTTAAATTTTTAAGTTATCATAAGTTATATGACTCAATTTCAATGTAGTCAAAATAAAGAAAGTAATAATTATGTAGTTCAAGCAAACATTTTATTGATTTGTTAATTAGTCGTTAAATAGTGCGGGTTTGTTTATGGAATATTAGGTAAATTAGTAGATTGGTTGTATATATGTAGCAGGGGAGAGTAACCTAAATTGCATCATTTTGGCATAATGGTACATATAAACAAACAAGACTCAAAATATACCTTGAATTAGTAACGATAATAATGTATTATTCTATCATTTTGGTAGAAATACAGAAGTGGTCCAATTTGAGCGACGGTATATATTTTTAAAAGACACCTCCTTTATTAATAATATAAATTCTGTGTCACGGGGGACTTTAAAAACATACATGAAACGGACACAAAGAATACCCAGATTCAGAACAACAATTTGTAGATTACACAACACTAACCGTGCAGTCGATATTGGTTACCCTCCCCTAGGATGGCCCTTATAGAGGGAACGGGTGTCATGTCCCTCCAACACAAAGGGATGATCCTCCGACCAGGCGAGGTGATCATCATGCCTGGCGGGCCACTGACCAACGGTTGATGTTGGGATGTTTTATATATGCTAATCGGCGCGAGAATTTCTATTGCTCGATGCAGGATTGGTAGTTTCTTCGTGTAGTACATTACTCCATAGTTCAGTGTATCTACGGTAGATGGCGCTGTAGTATATTTCTATAAATAAATATTTCGGACATTTAACATACAACGCCATCTAGTCCCAAGCTAAGCAGAGCTTGTGTTATGGGTACTAGACAAGTGATGTAAATACATAAATACATTTTTTTTTGTAAATTCAAACATATTATACATAGAAAACACTCAAACTCCGAAACAAATGTTTGCAGATCATGCCAACATTTTTTGGTCCGACCCGGGAATCGAACTTGTGCCACGGAGGCAATAGGGAATATGCATAAAATTTTTATTTGTCTCAAACATTTTTTTCTAGATTCTTTATTGTCTTTACAATATACATAAATGGTATTTTTTTTATTTAGTGATTATTTAAACCCAGAAAATATTAAATAAAAAGTGAATATTAAAGGAGGGAAATTCAAACCTGCAAAACGCGTCCTATTGGTCGAAACGAAATGTGACGTCGATTGTTACATTATCGAAATTATCGGCGTTGAAATTCCTACTGTGTTGTTTGTGAGAAATAATATCTTCTTCCATGATTTTTATAGCAATCAAAACTGTAAATAGGTATAAAATAACTGAAACACTCAATAGTAAACAAACACGAAATGACAATGACGTCATATGTTAAGCCAATAGCGCGCGAAAAATGGCGGCGTTTGAATAGCTCAAATTTAGTCGGTGTTTTAAATTTCACTTTGAAAATTAGTTTGACTATTTTGAAGCCTATTTTTTTTTTTTTTCTATGTTATGGAGACTTATATGATCAGATTAAGAAATAAAAAAAGACATGCATATTCCCTATTGTTTTTGGAAGTGGGCAGATTCCTAAATGAATGTGTGTTGTTGTACAGCGCTTCGCGTCGCTAGTGTCGGTGTGGCGAGCTGCGGCGGCGGTGCACGGGCGCGCGGGGTCGCAGGGTCGCGCGGCCGACGCGCACGAGGCGGTGTCGCGCGCGGTGCCGGCCGACACCAAGAGTCGCGCGCGCCTCGTCAAGGCGCTCGCAGCGCACGACCCCACGCGCGCTCGCCTCCTCGCCAGGGACCTGCCTCCACTACACCAGCTCGAGGTAACCACTATATTTTTTTTTTCATTTTTTTTTTAAAGACAACTCCTGCATTAAGAATAAACATCCTGTGTCGCGGGGAACTTTACAAACATACAAGAAACGGACACAAATAACACCCAGACTCGGGACAACAATTTGTGAATCACACAAAGTTTTGTACCGCGTGGGATTTGAACCCACGACACTTGGCGCAGTAGCAAGAGGCGTGGCGGCCGCTGAAACCACTAGGCCAACCGTGCAGTCACAAATATTCCACACATCTAACACACACTGGTAGTAGAGCCACGCCGATTTCAGCCTTCAACCCTCACGTATAACATCTACGTAAAATTACAGCAGAAGTGCTATCGTAAACCGGATGCCCAATTTTTTATTTTGTGGGTGGCCAAACGAGCAGACGTATCGCCTGATAGTAAGCCATTACCGTCGCCCATGAACACCCGCAACACCAGAGGCGTCACGAGTGCGTTACCGGCCTTTGGGAGATAGGGGAGGGTTTGGAGTATGGGCCTCTGGTATCCTCACTCACTCGGTGAAACACAGCGCAAGCACTATTTCACACCAGTTTTCTGTGAGGCCGTGATAGCACTCCGGCCGAACCGGCCCGTTCATGCCAAAGCGCGGCTCTTCCACAGTAAAAGTTACAGAAGCATCTCACTAGGCTGTCATGGTCTGGGTCACCATGTCGTGCATTGTTGTATTCGCAATGAATATGGTGACCACCACTCTTGGATTCTGCTTATGCTTTCCAACAGGCAGAATAGAATCATTTTGGCAAGGCCATACATAAAAAAAGGACGTGTTGCACTCGGGGACTGCCTCGGTAAAGCTATTGCATAGCATTTTTTATCAACTTAATTATTTATTCATTTTTTATTTATGCAATATGTATAATAAGGTGAATGAAAAATACTAAACTATTAAATTAGTACCAACATTGTCACTAGATGGCGTTGATCACTTTTTTAAAGTAGCGAACAACAACACTGCAAAGGAAAGTAAACTTGATTTAAACAGTATGTAGTAAAATGTAGTCAGTGTGGTAGCCCAAAGCCAAAAGTTTCAAGACAATCTTTCCTAGGACTTCCGTCATAGCCTGATGCATTTGTAGGTCACAGCTGTTGATCCTGGTTTACAGAAATTACAGTGGCGGGCGTGTGAAAAAGATTAGTCCCAATAAAAAAAAGTAGGCGAAAGCCTCCTTTATTTTGTTTTTTTTATGTATGGCCCTACCAAAATGACTCTGCTCTATCTGATTGAAAGCATATGCAGACTCCAAGAGTGGTGGTCACCATACTCATTGCGAATGCACAAAATGAGAGTTTATAAGAATAGTTCTATCTCAAATGTTCCCACTGCATAGAGAAAATCCTTAGTCCCTCTTACGACACGCAATAAGTGAGGGTGGTAACACTCACAGTGACATACTCATATATTATTCCGATTGAAATTTTTATTTTTAGACTAAGATCGATATAGACGCCCTGGAGTCATCTAAATGGATGATGGGAGCGAAGATTGTGAAGAAAACAGTACAAAGTAAACAAGAACAGTCTCCCGGGTGAGCATTTTATTCCAATACGGAAATATAACTTTTATTTATATTATAATTATTATATTATAAAAAAAAAAACTAACTGCCTACATTGTCCCGATACCTACCTACATTATCTTTATTTAATTTATAACACTAAACAATTATAAATTAATACTAATATTTTAAAGCTGAAGAGTTTCTTTGTTTGTTTGAACGCGTTAATCTCAGGAACCGCTGGTCTGATTTAAAAAAAAAAACAGTTTTGGATAGTACATTTATCGAGGAAGGCTAAATATCATCATGCTAAGACCAATAGGAGCGGAGCACCAATGAAGAATGTTACAAAAGCGGGGGATTTTTTTTACACTACGGGCAATAGGTAACTTATACTACGTTGCGTAAGTCAGCTAGTACAATATAAAATTACCAAATACGCATCAATACAGCTGCAATGTTTGAGTTTCTTACTTTGTTAATTGTAAGCTACATATAAGAAACAAAATAAATAAGTAAATAAAAAACATCCAACTACCTTTCAAATCATCTGTCTATCTATTACGCTTATCGATTTAAGATCTCCAATGTAAACACCTTTTGTTTAAATCTCGGCACTAATGTCAACATAATATATATTGAAATTTTATTATAACATTTATTTTATGATATTTAGAACACCTGGTTCGGAACTCCTTCAGAAGAAACAAAAACGCAAACGCAAAACGAAACTGCCACCCAATGCGGACCTGTCCAAAACTCCGGATCCAGAAAGGTAAATTATTCAAATGAAAAAAAAATGTTTTTTTACCCGACTGCGAAAGAAGGAGGGTAATGTTTTTTGAGTGTATGTATGTATGTATATTTCTTTGCCCTAGAGCCTAAACGGCTTGTCGTATTTTTATGTGAGTGGTGTCAATAGATTCGTCTCAGTCGTGAGAGTGACACTGGGTGCATCAAAATTAAAAAAAAAAAACAAAATTAAGGTTTTGTGGCGCCAAAAATTAATCTCAAAAAAAATTGTTTTCAAAATACATCGAATGTGGTATCAAAATAAAGATTTGTTAACGGTGATTACGAATATATATTATAACAATTTTTTATTAAAAAAAACTGAATTTAATAAAAATGACAGATATTGACGCAGTCGGGTTTTTTTGTTTAAATAATTAAAACACACTTTTTTATTTTTCTGTCAGCCAACACTGTAAACTCGACACTGGCAATAATTTAAATGAATTCCAGATGGTTGCCCAAGTACGAGCGCACGGCGTACAGGAAACGGCGCGGCGTGAAGCGTGACGTCATCAAGGGCAGCCAGGGCATGTCCACTACTGCCACTGACCAATAGTCAGTATTTTATGATTCATACATATTTTGTTCAATTAGGTACTGAGCCGTGGTTAGCACATTGCAAAGGTATTCATAGCCAAGTCAATCTATGAAGAAGCTTTCCATACAAACATGTATCATATCCCATTTTTTTGGCTACAGAACTTCAATATTGGGTAATCCTTAGGTTGTGGAGGTTTCATGGCAGCCGCTCCCCACAAGCTGGCCTTGAGAGTCACCGTTTTAGAGTGGTAGACATTATATGCACTCGGTCTAAACAGTTCAGATCTTCCTACCTGTGCTGAGCAGTCAAAACCTGGAACTCACTACCAGCACACGTGTTTCCCTCCCAATATGAACCCGAGTCCTTTAAATGGAGCCGTGAAAAAGCTGCCATAGTGTGGGGCACCTCTTGGATTCTACCAGCAGGCAGAGTACAGAGTCTTTTGGACGTCTATAAATGTAAATGAATTTCAGCCGTGCAATAGTAGATTGAAAGAAATATTTTTATTAAACATGTCAACTGTCGACAATTTCTAATGGTAATATTTCCACAGTGACATGAGCAAGCAGCCGCCGAGCAATCCAAGTGTTGCGGCCACCGCGGCCAAGAGCCCGCGCGTAGAGAAGCAGACCGAAGCAGCCTGGCAACGGAAGCAACAACAGAAGAAGAAGGGCAAGGGTCGCAAGTGGTAGACTTCGCCAACATTAATATATATGTTTTATAATCAGCCTTTGTTTTATTTATACCTATTGGTTCATATAATATTTAAATGTATTTAACGCACCAAACAGGGTGTAAGGGACAGACGATGGACCGCAAACTGTAACAAGGAAAAGTACAAAAACCAACCCAACTATTTAAAAAAAATGACAATTTATACAACCTATATATGTCACCCGGGTCATTGTTACAAATCTATTAACACCTCATTCATTGAAATCGGGTTAGGAGTGTAGGCGCTACGGTGAAATGTACAACCATACATAGACTGCCAAAATTCTACCCTCCTTTTGGCTTCGCCGTAATCGGGAAAAACATTTTTAGATCGTTATTTTTCAGTTAAAAATCGCCGAAATTGTCTCTAACAGACAGACTTTTATGTCTAAAAGTGTAAACTACTAATAACTAAACAAAAATATTAAAAAGTACCACATATTGGTGCTAAGAAACAGTATTATCGATCTAACAAAAATTAAACATTCCAAGTAATCTGCGGGCTTGCTAACACGGAACATAATAGATAGGTCATTGACCTCGCGTGCTTGTAAAGATGTAGTGTTAGAGGTTAGTTGTTACTAGTCGAAAATATGGTGACATACTGATTTGATAAAGACTTGTATTACTTTATTTTGTTGGACTCTTGCTACGAAGTTATCCTCAAAAAGATGTATGTTTAGCTGTTTCTGAAGCAGTGAAATCCCTTACTTAGTTTTGTACATGATTTCTTGGAGTAAAAGATTTAATCAGACTGCCACCACAGTGGATTTGAAGTTACAGAACGACCTATGGAGATTATGCAATAAAAGGACTGCCAATTAACAGACTCCTATTTTACATTTTATTACCTAACTGGCATTTCATAAAAGAATGGTAGATCCTATACCGCTGGCCATATGTTAATATAGATGGTTACGAAATGTATACCGTTTATTGAGTAAATTTTTCTTATTATTGTGATGTATTTATCATATTTTTAGAAGTGTGATAAAATAATTTTAATTCTGCTTAAAAAGTTATTACAAATGCATTAACAAAACGCATTCCTACATTTTATTTAAACACACCATGCATTTAATCTGAAAACTAGATGGCGTTGTGTCATATTGTCAAAAATATTTTTTATTAATTTGAAATATAAATTACATCCAAAACGATTTTTTATCGATTTCTAAGAATGAGCTTACTGATGTATTCGGCAGAAGAGCAACATTTAATAAGGGATCAAGAAAATTGTAAAGAGTAGTAATTGTAATTTGAATTTAAAAATATTATATTACGCCATCTTGTTGCCACGAATGACAACTCATTCCTGATACATGTATTTCATTTTAATCTTAAAACTAAAATAAATAGCGCGCACAGGTGTGTGCGTTCTCTGCCAAAAAGTCTCCATTCCTTCTCGTTATCAGAACACTCGAATGCCATTACAAGGTAGGCTCGATATCCTGGGCATGGATATCTGCCGAGATCTCAACCCGCGCGAATACGTTGAGAGTGTCACTAAAGCGACCTCGCAGAAGTTAGGTGTTTTAAACAAGGGGAGCCGGTTCTTCTCGCGCGAGCATGTGTCTTCTTTACAAGAGCCAGGTTTGCTCGTGCGTGGAGTACTGTTCTCATCTTTGCGATGATGCCGCACAGTATCTGTTTGACGCTCTCGATCGGTTGTATCGGCTCGAGCAATCCGGATTGTCGACAGTTCTGTTATGTACGTAATAGGAGGCAAGTGAAACAAGCGACTGCTATTAGCACACTGATTTAATATAGGTCAACACAAGTAGTGGACGCAGCCACCTATACATAAATGTGGGTACATACACAACATCCCTTCCCCTTATTTGACACTATATAAAATACAACAAAACAAATACAATACAAAAATCTTATAAAAAGGGTTTGTAATCAACCCTAGGAATGTCGCGCAACTGTCTACTAGGACACCTAGAAATGGGAAGAGAAGGCGCGCTCGTCTCATTGTCTCCGTCCCTCCCACCGTCTTGGTGGCTCGACGATAAAGACGATGAGCCGCCATCAGGCGTAACATCATCGATGTCCCAATACTGTGAAACGCCTTTATAAAGTACAATCTGATTTTTGTGTTTTTTTACATGGGAAGAGGACGTATTATCCTTAATTAGGTACAACACTTTACCTAGTCTTTTAATTATGGTGCCTTTGCACCACTGAAATTTACAACTGTTAAAATACTTCTTAAACAAAATTTCATCTCCTGGTACAAACTCCGTTTTATTAATGCCCCCGTAGTATTTAATTTGTGAACACTGTTTTAATTTAACGTTATTATTAAGTGATGTATGCGGGGACGGCGTAGGTGTCACCTTTTGGTTAAGTAAATCTAGACGAGTTCTAAGTTTTCGCCCAAACACTAACTCAGCCGGCGTAGAACCCGTGACAGAATGAACCGAGTTCCTATAGTCAAAAAGATATTTCAACAATTTCAACCTGCACTCATTTCTATTTCGCGAGCATAGAATGCATGACTTTATACCTTTTTTAACGATTTTTACAAAACTCTCTGCTTGTCCGTTGCTAGCCGGGTTGTAAGCCGGCGATGTTAAATGATTAATACCGTTTAATAAACAAAAATGCTTAAACTCGGATGATGTAAATGCGGCACCGTTGTCGCTGACTATTGTATGCGGTAACCCGTACCGTGAAATAAAGTCATATAACCGTTCTATAAGGGTCGCAGACGTGGTGGATGTACTCACGTCATATACTTCTACCCATTTTGTATGTGCATCGACTACTACCAAAAAAATTTGGTTATTTATTGGACCTAGAAGGTCTATATGCAGTCTATGGAATGGTGTAGGAGGGAATTTCCAGTGAGTCAGCGGTGCCCGAGCCGGCGAGGGACGTAACTGACTACATATGGGGCATGAGTGAATCATTTTTTCTAATGCCGCATCTATTCCTGGAAACCAGAACCGTGACCTTGCCTCTGCTTTAGTCTTAACGATTCCTAAATGTGAACTATGTAATTCCTGTAAAATTTTCGTACGTAACGACTCAGGCAGAACAACTTTATGCCCTCTCATTAAACAACCACCCTCGTATGACAATTGCGTTCTACATAAAAAATAGGGTTTCAATTGCAATTCGACAACTTTTTTAGGCCATCCGTTAAGAACATAATTTACTACGACTTTTAGTAAAGCGTCCTCCCCCGTTGCTTCCTGTAACTCATTCAACGTCACCGGCATGTGGCCTTCAACAACGAAGTTGACATACGAAGCGTGGTCGATGGGAGCGGCGGCAGCGGCGGCGTGCATGTCTGCGATATCGGCCTGCGACTCCGCGCCAGACTGCGGTGACTCATTGTTTACACTCGCACGAGACAGATAGTCGGCACTATTATCGCCGCTTCGAACATATTCTATCACATAGTTATATGCACCTAGAAACATTGCATATCTTTGTAGCCTATTAGCCGACACCTCCGGTATTCCTTTATGGGGCCCAAATATAGATATTAATGGCTTGTGGTCTGTACGTAATACGAACGGATCTGAGAGCCCATATAAATATTGGTGAAAACGACGTATCCCAAATACTATGGCGGTGGCCTCCTTTTGTATTTGTGAATATTTTTTTTCAGCTGAGTTGAGCGTGCGGGACGCGAAAGCTACGGGGCGCTCCGACCCGTTATCACCCACTTGCGATAAGATCGCACCCAGACCATAAGGAGAAGCATCGACAGTTAATATTATTTTTGCTTTTGAATTAAAATGCGCTAAAACCTGCTCTGAAGTTAGCATTTCTTTAATTTTATTAAATGCATTTTGCTGTGATTTAGACCACTTCCACTTAACGCCCTTTTTTAATAGTTCATACAACGGATTCAAGATACAGGATGCTCCAGGAACAAAATTCCTATAATAATTTATCAATCCTAAAAAAGATTGTAACGTATTGACGTCAGTCGGGACCGGTGCATCAACAATAGCTTTGACCTTCGTGGGGTCTTTTTGTAATCCGTCTTTGTTTATGATATATCCTAAATACTTAATTTCATTTTTAAAAAAATCGCACTTTTCTTTCTGTAAAGTTAACCCTGCATCCTGGAGCCTCTGAAGAACTATATTCAGCTTTTTAATATGTAGTTCTGGTGTACTTCCAGTCACCAGGATATCATCAAGCAGACATAAGACCCCGTCCAACCCTGAGAGTACGTTTTCCATGGCCCTTTGAAAAATAGATGGCGCGCTTGACAACCCAAATGCCAATCTTGTATAAACAAACAGTCCCCGATGAGTATTTATGCACGTTAAGTTTTGTGACTCTTCGTCTAATAAAAACTGATTATAAGCCATAGACAAATCAATTTTTGAAAATTGTTGACCCCCATGTAGTCTCGAAAATAATTCATGAACTGAGGGCAAGGGGTACTGGTCTATCACTAACTGTTTATTAATTGTAATGGAGTAGTCAGCACATAATCTAACCGAGCCGTTACGTTTAAGCACGGGTACAATGGGTGACGCGTAGTCCGAGTGTGAAACCGGTTTTAAAATATCTAAATCTACTAAACGCGTTATCTCCTTGTCGACCTTATCGCGCAGCGCAAATGCAATCGGGCGCGCCTTACAGAATATCGGCTTTGCATCATTTTTTAATTTTAATTTAACGCGATATTTATTAAATGCGCCCAGCTGATCTGAAAATACTTTAGGGAATCGTGATTGTAATTTTTCTAAAACGCTCTGCTCACCTTTAACAAAATTACACGGCGTTAACTTTAGTTTAAACTTAGAAATAAAGTCTCTTCCCAATAACGGTGGTCCGCCATTACGTATAACGTACACGTCGAGTGTGTGTGTGTTGTACCTGTACGTCACCGGCAAGCATACATATCCTACACACTGCATTCTATTGCCGGTATAAGTAAAAAAAAACTTATTTGAATACTGTAACGGAATGTTACCGAACGTAGATTTTAACGTAGTTTCGGACATAACCGTAACAGCTGATCCACTGTCTATTTGAAACTGTAACTGTTTATCATAAATTGAGACCGTTTCTGTCATGGGTTCCCCCCGCACCGAGCATATATTAAATACCGACTTACCGTCATCGTCGTCCCCGCTCACATCACCTGCCATTACATAATTAAGCTGATTGCACATTTTACGTAAATGACCTTTAGCGTGACACTTGTTGCATTTATAATTTGCAAACCGACACTGGGACGACTTATGATTATTACGACCGCACACCTTACACTTTACTTTATCGGCACTGATGTTTTTAGCACTATTTTTTTCTTGAACGATCCTAAATACCGGGGCCTGCTGCACGTACGAAGTGGCAGCGGCAGCGCTAGCGCGCGCGCACCGCACGCTTTCCGCTATCTCGACCGCCTTCGTCAAGGTCAATTGGTCAAGATCCTGCGAAAATAACTTCTCCCGTTCATGACCTGCTACCATACCCATCACGAACCGATCCCGTAACGCCTCCTCGACATTACTGAACCTGCAATGTGCTGTTAGCCCTCGCAGTCTTGATGCCCATTGTGTATAAGTCTCACTCGGCTGCTGCACGGCCGCATAGAAGTTATACCTCTCACTGAATCCACATCGCTTTGGAATAAAGTGACCATCCAATAACTGTACTAAATCGTCATACGGTACTTCTTGTACATCCTTTGGCAGTGCTAAATCGGCAGCTAATTTATACGTATTATCACCGAGTGCGCTAAGCAGAATCGCTCGTCTTTTGTTTCCTGCTGCATCATTCTTCGATCCAATATCGTTCGCAATGAACCACTGTGTAATTCGGCCTTTGTACACATTCCAATCTTGAACATTGTGGTCGAAAAAGGATAAAATTCCAAAATTGTTCATTTTTATTTTAATAATTTAAAAATGTGGGTAACTCGTCGCCACTGTTATGTACGTAATAGGAGGCAAGTGAAACAAGCGACTGCTATTAGCACACTGATTTAATATAGGTCAACACAAGTAGTGGACGCAGCCACCTATACATAAATGTGGGTACATACACAACAAGTTCCTTGAGCCTCTGCAGTTGCGTAGAGATATTGCCTCCATGAAAGTCCTCTATCACCTATCATGGAGTGTTCTGAAGAGAAAGAAGAAGAAAAGAAAAATAAACCTTTAAGCTCTAAGAATCAGGGAATTTCAAATGTTATTGTTGGTATTATTAGTAGCCAAATAAATACAAAAAATCAAAACCATGAGATACGCAAAGCGGTACAAAGTCCCATACGGACCATGTCCATGCCATTGTTCTTTAACTTTAATTCACTTTTAGCAGTTCAACTTTTATCTGCCTCGCGGCTTGGAGTTTTTGGGTGTTTTCTATGTTTTTTTTTAATGTAAGCAAGTTGCAAAGCATAAGCAGATTCTAAGAGTGGTGGTCACCATACTCATTGTGAATGCAACAATGCAGCATTGTGACCCACACCATGGCGGTCTAGTGATGTTTCTGCATATGTATGTATACAGGGTGTCCCAAAATTCAACGATAAGCGGGCGCCTAAAGGTAGACCTGCTAATGAGTACATAAGGAAAAGAAAATAAAAAAAATACCTAGTTTTTTTTTTAGTTACAAGAAAAATTTAGAATTTCTTTGAAAATTTATACCTTTCATGATACTGCTACTATTCACCACAACTCTTAAAAACACCAAATTGCCCGCAGTTTTTACACAAAAAACGTTCAAAATAATTTTTTTCCCTACAATTTTGAAATATTTTTACTCTTAAGTGTACTTTGACTCATGGTTTTGTAAAAAATAAGTATGGACACCACTACGTAATAAATAAATTAAAAAAAAATGTAGGGTGTAAATTTTCAAAGAAATTCTAAAAAAAAATACGGGCGCGAAACCGCCGCTTGGCGGGGCCTCTGCAGGGTGGCCACGCTACGTATGCGCCGATGCTTTCTTTCGTCAATTTATCAATGGTTTTCTAAGAAGACCTACTAATATTTATTATATTTGGATTCCTGATAAAATTTCCTACAGAGTAGTGTAAAAATATTGTAAAGTTTTTTACGTATCTGTTGTTAAAATCGCTAGAAATTAAGGAAGAGATAAAAAAAACGAAAAATTTGTATAAACTTGTATATATTTTTTAAACTAAACCATTCTTACACATACTTTTTGTGTTATTCTAAAGCTAAACCTTAAATCTATTCAATTTAATCATCACTAGACATATTTCAATACAAAGTTTTTACACCACGACTATTAGAACTCAGCGCGCCATTTCTCCCGCGCTCGCTCACTCCTAGAACAACATGAGAGTTTCAAGTGGCTTTGACGACAGATGCCGTAATGAAGTGGCTTGATTTAAATGTTTCTGAGTAGTATAGTTCATGAACTTTATATAATATAGGTATCAGATGTATAAGTTCCTTTATTTCAAAGAACGGAACATATTAATCAACCCATTCAAATCGACACTCAAATGACTAAGTTTACTATTTACACTTTTAAAGCGACAATCACGCGGTTTTTTCATTACCGCTTGTTTGTTACAAATAGTACACAATATTTACTATAGAATACATAAAAACAATAAGTACTTGCTAACAAAAACAATTAGAAATAAGCTTACAAACATACACGACAAGAGCACGCCAAGGGCACGACAAGGGCGCGACAAGAGCACGACAAGCGGTGAAATTAACATTGCGCGGGAAACTACGTACGTAGAGTGTGAAATGGACATGGCATTGTGATAGTCAAATTTTTTTTTCATATGATTTTTTTTATGTTATATTTATAAAAATTATGTGTTGTGAGTATTGTTTTTTTTAAATATGTACCTATTTATTTATCTATTGTAAGTAATGATTTTTTATTTATTTATTTCTGGAAGAAATATTTATTTATTTTTCTTTATTGCACACTCAAAGCAAAATGGTTCAAAATTAGAGTAACAAAGTATCCAAGTATAACAATCAGAGGTCTTACCGCTCACGGCAATTTCTTTTATACAACCATAACATGACATGAGGTGTTTAAAAATTTACTTACATGCTTAATAATAATAAACAATAAAAAAATGGGATCTGTGCACGAGCCCACCATCAGTGCTGTGGAAAAAACTGAGTGTCAGACATAAATACACATACATAATAATTGCACTGATTCAGGCCAAAACATAGCCCTTACAAGATATTATATCAGGAAGCCACCGCTTATAAGTATATTAACAGTCAACTTACTGGTTTACTATACTGTGAAGCCACCGCTGAGTTTATAAGTATTTTAACAGTCGACTTACTGGTTTAAAGTACGTAAATTATGATGACTTTTCTACCTCACCTCAATTTCAAAAGCTCTTTGATAGACAAAGTGTAAAAAAAACCGGACAAGTGCGAGACGGACTCGCGCACCGAGGGTTCCGTACAAACCTGTAGGTATACCTATAAGTAAAAGTTTTCTGAATTTTTCTGTTACCTGCGCTGTTAAGCTATTGCTTCTCACCAAATTTCAATTTTCTATGTCAACAGGAAGCAGCTTTTAGGTTTTGATTCGCTTGCGAGCAGTCGCGAGTTTCAAAATATGTGGTATAAATGGTTGTACCTTTGCGTTTTTGCGTTGACTTATTTTTTTTTTCAAAGCTTAAAGGCCTAACAAAAGAAAACCTAATTTTGATATAAATTTGATACCTCTGCGCGTTCATGAGGAAAACGGTAATACATAGTTACATAATTATTAAAAAAAACATGTAATGTTACTAAAAGTTTTATATTTTCGAAATTTTTCATTTAGTTGTGCTGTAAAACGTTGCTTCATGCCAAATTTCAAGATTTTAGGACAGCTGGAAGTATCCTTTAGGTTTTGATTCCCTTGCGAGTAGTTGCGAGTTACATTCCGAGAAAAACGGAATTACTTCACTGGAAAAATACTCAAACCCAAAATTCTAAACTCGAATAGAGTCAACAAAATACTACATCATAAATGCTAGAAGAAACGGAAAACATCACAAGAACAAAAAGCGTTCATGGGTGGGCATCTCTGAAGGAGCCGTCTGCTCGTTTGTCCACTCTGTAGATGACCCGGTCTGTTCATTTGCCCTCCCGCGTTTGTCTTGCTCCGTCTGCTCGTTTGCCCTTCAGAAGTCAGTTGGAGCCGTTGTCAGATGTCAGTCGCGGCCGCCAGGTGTTGAGCGCGCTTACCGCCGCTGTTCTCATTCTCATTACCTGTGTAATATAAAAGCAAACAAAAAAGGAAAACCACACATAAATAAAATTCACTATCTGCCAGTGAAAGTTTCATCAAAATCGGTCCAGCCACAAGCTATACATGAAATAATTACCTACAAATTTTAACGAAAAAAACCGACTTCAATCTGGACCAAATTTAAATGGGACCATTCGGGAAGCACCAGCTTTCAAATAAAAAAATAATTATCAAAATCGGTTCACCCAGTCAAAAGTTATGAGGTAACAAAAAAAATACAGTCGAATTGAGAACCTCCTCCTTTTTTTTAAGTCGGTTAAAAATAGAATAGATACAAGAATAGGTAACCTCTTCCTTCTAATTTATATCTTATTACATCAGCTATCAGCCAGTGAAAGCTTCATCAAAATCGGTCCAGCCACTAGCTATACATGAAGAAATACAGTAGAATAGATAACTTCCTCCTTGAAATTTTATCTTATTACAGCAGCTATAAGCCGGTGAAAGTCACATCAAAATCGGTCCAGCCACTAGTTATACATGAAAAAATACAGTAGAATAGATAACCTCCTCCTTCTAATTTATATCTTATTACATCAGCTATCAGCCAGCCAGCGAAAGTCCCATCAAAATCGGTCCAGCCATTACAGATATGAGCCGGAACAAACAAATCGACAAAAACCATAATGTTATTATGGAATATATGTACCGTGTATACAATCCACACATTACACAAATTCAATAGATGAGCATAGTATGAGCATAGTTTTTGTTTTACGCTGGCGTTTAATGCACGCAAGCGGCAATTGCCACGGCTGGGTATTTAGATGAATAATTATGAAATTACTGCACCGATGCTCTCGATTTAACTTTCGTTCCTCACTTGAGTTATGTTAACACACAATACAAACACTAAATATATATATGCATGCATTTTAGTTATTAAAATAATAAACAAAATTCATTGATGGTGGCCTAGCACGTATACACTTTTATTTCTGAGACAATTTACATTTAAAACATAAAGAGAAACTGAAACAAAAAGTGTTATATAGTAGATTACTTACCCAGACATCTTTTTAATACAATATAATCACAAAACTGCAAAAAAACACCACTTTTTAAATATATTTCGTTCCCGCCACAATTGACACACACCGCACACACGCTCTCCGTCCTAATCTCCGTCTCGTCCGAATTGGAAAGGGCTATGTCGAACGGAATTTCTCTATGCCTGGCTAAAATTTGGTGCGCTTAGCTGACGTTGTCCCTCCTTAACGTAATAGTGTAGGTGCAAGTGCAATATCAGTCGACAATTTTGATTTTTATTGCATTTTATATCGACATGAGCGATCCGCCAGGTCCTGGCTTCGTGCCACTTATTGTAAATATCAGTGACGCCAGGTCCTGGCACCGCACCACCCGACCTTTTAACGTTGAATTTTGGGACACATGGTATATTTACAAAAATGTATATTTATTTTTATCAGTTGTCTAATACCCATAGTTAAAGCTCTGCTTAGTTTGGGACTAGATGGCGTTGTGTGAGATTTTCGATTTTTTTTTTATTTTTAACTAGCGTTTGAAGTTTAAACGCTAGGGGTTAGTAAGAAGTTTAAACTTTAAACTTCTTACTAACCCTTTTAAAAATGGAATCAGTAAAAAAGACACTACTAAGTTTTAATACTTTTATTTTTCGTATAGTAGCTTAACAAAGCAATTCGACCTAAATATTATCTCTTAGCATTTTTCCTCTTAGATTTCCCCGGCCTCTGGTTCTTCTTGCTGTTAACCTTGAATGACTTCGTCTTGAAATTAGTCGGCTTCTTCTGAGACATTCCATTAAAACCATCCATGTTATTTGAAGAATCTCTAGTATTTAATTTGGACCCTTTCTTTTTGCCGCCAAACCCAAATTTCTTATCTTTCATAGCCCGTTTTCTGTTTACTTTGTTCTCTTTTCCTTTGCCTTTTAGGTTAGGGTTACCTTTGCTACCCTTGTTTTCATCTAAAAAGCTCAGATCTGATGATTTACCTTTTCTTACT
This sequence comes from Diaphora mendica, assembly GCA_949125395.1. Taxonomy (NCBI): domain Eukaryota; kingdom Metazoa; phylum Arthropoda; class Insecta; order Lepidoptera; family Erebidae; genus Diaphora; species Diaphora mendica. Next base: position 26,225,743 of record OX421316.1, read on the forward strand.
CGTTTTAATTGTTCTAACATTTCTTTCTTATCTGCGGCTTGTTTCAGTTTTGTGTCAATCTGAAAAAAATAAATTTGTGGAAATAAAAACAGTTCATTACACATTATGACTGCCTCGTTGGTCTCGCGGTTGGCGTGTGCGACTGCTGATCATAAGGTCTCGGGTTCGATTCCCGGGTCGGAACAAATGTTTGTATGATCTACAAATATTTGTTTCGGAGTTTGGGTGTTTTCTATGTATAATATGTATGTATTTACAAAAAAAAAGTATATATGTATTTGTATCAGTTGTCTAGTACCCATAACACAAGCTCTGCTTAGCTTGGGATTAGATGGCGTTGTGTGTTAGATGTCCAAAATATTTATTATTATTATTTTATTATTTATTATTATTTTTAAAAAGAAATTGTATTTTCATGATATATAGTGTCATTCATGGAATAACAAAAGGTGATAGGTATAGGCGCTCACAGCCCAGTTGCACTCGGTGATTAGAAACAATCGCCGAGGGTAAGCAACGACGGCGCGGTCAGTACCTAGATGGGTGACCGCTGCTGGCACAATACTATGAGCGTCTCCGTGATTTGGAGGTCACGCAGTCGGTCCCCGTTGTTATCGTAGAGGATAACAGTCGTAAAGCTTAGTTGGAGGCTTTAGAGTGGCTTTAAAACATCCAACGGCAAAAGTAAATGTAGCCACAACGTTGTGTGGCCTGTCCCCAACCCGCACTCGTTCTCTACATACTTAGTTCCGTTCATTTTAACAAGAATATTTTTAATGACTTATTTTTCTATTAGATTAACCAATGCAGAATTTAATGTTGAAATATCTGTGAAAATGTATAACATTGAAAAGAGAGAGAGATACCTGTACACGTTTCGCAATCTTCTTCTGGTCTCTGAGCTGTCTAACTTTCTCCGTGCGAGCCTGAGCTGCTTGCTTCGCCATCAAGTTCTTGCGTACCTTCTGCATGTGTTCGTCAGTCTTAGCCATTTCTGCAAAGTAATCTTCTGGCCTGAAAGTATAACAATGCAGTATTAGTAACTAGGACCGTAAGTTAAAGGAGAATGGCAGATCCTGTACTGCTGGCAAAATGTTAAGACTGTTAATGAAATTTATACTGGTTATACCCTTATAATTTTCATGTATCCTACTAATATTATAAACGCGAAAGTTTGTAAATATGGATGTTTGTTATTCTTTCACACAAAAACTAATGAACAGATTTTGATGAAACTTTACAGTAATATAGCTTATACATACATCAGAATAACACATGGGCTACTATTTGCAGCGATAACCGACATACACGCGGGCGGAGCCGCGGGCAACAGCTAGTATTAATTACATGAATGTAAGAAATTGAGTAATTCTACAAATTTCGAAAAGTCACATTATATTTTTAGAACTGTGCTAAAAGAATTTGAATTCTGCTCATTCAGTTGTTATAACTGCATTAACAAAACGCATTCCTATGTGTTCTAAACACTCCATGATTAAAGTCTACTTAGTCTGAAAACTAGATGGCGTTGTGTGTCAGATTGCTAAAAATATTTTACATAATTTAAAATAAATATTACATAAAAAACCGGTTAAATATATAAATCTATATTTATGAATAAGCTTACTGGTAAATTTAGTAAAAGAGCAACATTTTATTGATGAATCACGAAAATTATGCCATCTTGTTGACAATAATGGCAACTCATTTGTGATCCATATATTTCGTTGTTATCTAAAATCTAAATTAACTTTTTAACACAATGATGTAAAAATCTAAGAATTTAAAATCTTATTGTCGTTGATATTAGCAGCCAAATAAATACAAAAACAATCCCAACCATGAAATACGCCAGGCGGTACAAAAGTCCCATACAAACCTGCTATTGTCTTGTAAAAGAAAAAAGAAACTGATGAACTACCTTCTTGTTGGTATATTAAGCTCCTTTAACTTCTTAAGGCCTTCCAGCACCGCTGCTTGAGCCTGCCGATGAATAAGATTTTCGCGCTTGAACTCATTGAGTACTGGATCTTGAGTCGGGTCATATATTTGTTTACCTTTAGTATTTTCTTTTAAATTTCTGAAAAGTGAATTTATGTTATAATTATTAAAATCAAGAACTAATTGATGCTTCTTTTTATGTTGTGGTGATGAAGCATACAGAGTGTCATCACCTTGTTTATCCCATGCAGGACAAGAGCGCTGCAAAGAGAAGAAAAACTAGAGACAAACCCTATATGTATGTCTGGCTAGCTTGGTATAACAGTCCAAAACTTGTTCTATGAGCAGATGACTTATGACGAGCAGTCGAATATTTGTGTGATGGAAAGGTAGAATTTTGACTGACAGATGATTTTCTTTGAATTCACAATTTTATTGTAAACTGGCATTTTGGGAAGGATAAAACATTATTGCAGGTAAAATTTACATACTTCCTTCTTTGTGCAGTTTCTTGCATTTGCATAGCAACATCAGGGGCCATCGGTGCAACCACAGTCACCAAATCCAAAGTTTCCACCCATGGTAATTTTAACTGGAAGTCTTTTAATTTTATTTTCAAATCTGCCACATTATTTGCACACTTCTTCTCTACTCTCTCTATTTCTTCATTGAGCCCTGGTTTTAATAAACCTTTAGCAAACGCTTCTTGTAACTGCTGAGAAAAAATTTAAAAATTAAACCATCACTTAAACTTTAAACACAAGCATAAGATACAATTATTGCGCAATCTTTTATATAATGAAGATGAAAGAAAATTAGAGTTCTGAATTCATTAAAAACGAAAACGCACAGTAAAGAAAAAGCATGAAATTTAATACACATTTGCACAGCTATGCAAATATTTTACTTACTTCCTCATCAGAATCGACTTCAGTGTCCGAATCATTTAATACAAAGTCACTCATTGTTATATTAATATTATCTAAAACACTTAACTTAAATTACGAACTGATCTCTTTTACGAACGAACACGGCACAATAACATAACCTCAATCAATCAAAATAAAAACGTGTGTATTTAAGTGTGTCTTGTGTCAGTCCAACAATAGTGGTTGTAGCACAGAGTACAATGAATATAGGGTTGTAGTTGTAGGTTGTTAAATATTCAATCTGTGGTGAGGTGAGTGGTCTATGGTTTGGTCGTCATTGCGTCTTTTCTTCCACACTTCCGTTGAGATTATGAGCGTTCCAACAAATAGTTTTATTTAAAATATTTCAAGCATAGTTAAATACAATTAATAATTTGCAAAAGAACATTTTCACAATTTTTTGTTGTATGTGAGAAGTGTATATATATGTTTAATTTACAGCAAATAAATAAAATAGAAGTGTATGTTTGTAATATTAAAATAAACGCTTTTTACTAAATGTATATGTATGTATACACGGTATGTACCATAGATATAGAATACTATAGAATACATGGTATTCTACACATAATTCTACATCTATGGTATGTACATATACCAAAATATCATATTTTATTTTTATTTTTGTCTATCTGCTTGTCTGTTTGTTCCAGCTAATCTCTGGAACGACTGGATTGATGTAGACGGGACTTTCACTGGCAGATACCTGAAGAGACGAAGAGTTACTTAAATATTAATTTAATAATATTAAAAAAAACTTGTCGTATCACAGCAACACCGGAGGCTAAAAAGTTAGTTTTCTTTACTTTACAAATTCTACGTAATTTTCTAGTATGGCCCGCGGATTTTTTAAAGTATGAGTTGGCAGCACTGAGCCTACGAGCCGTCATCGCATACGCACGCCGAAATCCGCATTTTCAGTTTCAGTTTAGTACATTTATTTATAGTACATACATTATATTATTGGTTTCAGATTCAGTCCAAGTCTGTCCAAGTCCGGTATCGATGGTGAACGCATGCTCGCTTGCACTCTGCCATACTAACGCGTCTGCCAGTTTTTCAATCTGTACATAACTTCTATCCTTTCAAACTTTCTTGCTTTGTGCTTAGTTAACTACAGAGTGATAATTAGTATAATTGTTTTGTGATAATAGTGTATAATCTCAGCAAATTGCTAATAACGCCGTTCTAGTGACGTAATTTCGTCATGTTGATATTAAACACTTTTAAGAAGGACAAATATACGTAGATTATTTTAACGTTATTTTTATAATAGTTTTTGTATATTGATAAGAATAGAGTTCATAAAGCAGTTAAAAAATGAGATAAAAATATTAGACACAGTAATGATGAGAACGAACCACTGAACTCAAATTAACAGCGCGTCTCAATTGTTGCACGAATTGTGATCGTAGGTTTACTATTAACAAATTTAGTCGATTAAAATAAATAACTTGCAGAATGTAATAAGTAGTATTTATATAATGTAATAAGTAGTATTTATATGCAACATAAAAACTTGTCATATGCATGCAAATATGCATGAAAAATGCTTGAAATATGCCGGAAAATTGGCAGAATATGCAAAATTAAATGACGGAGACGAAGGAATTAAAGTAGGTTTTAATTTTTTATTTCAAAATTACTTAATAATCCTTTAATAGGCGATTACGTGACACTATTTTTTTTTATATTTTTGTAAACGTAAACAATCAAGTATTGTTCCAAATGTTCGGTGGTAAGATTGTGTCTTCGATCATTTCTTCAAAACAAAGACGTGCGCAGAGGCTACTGACTGAAATGCATGCGATGCGACCAAAGTCTGAATTTGGTCGGATTCTCGATATTATCACTTTCATGGCATTTTCGAATGCAGGGTAACTAGGGTAAGGTAAACACTGCACTCAATTTTTTTTTGAAAATTTACCTATGATATGCATCATAACCAAATCTCGGGTAAAATATGCTATTATCGGTGAAACCTTACATATAGTCAAGTGCATATAATCCGGTCCCGGGACTAATAAGCAATAGGCCGTTTGATTATTCATATGTAACGTCTACTAATTATTTTATCGGTTTTCTAACTTAGCTAAAGCTCCTAGTAAGTCTTGACAAATCTGTCACATTTCCTAATTATATAGACAATTACATATTTATTGCCACTGTACTTTTTAATACTAAATAAATTCACGTGACCTTAAATATGTCAAATTCAAAGCGCATTAGCAATTTACGCTGATTAACAATCAATATATATAAAAATCAACGCCACCTATCGTTGTAATTTTATAACTCAAGAACGGGCTCACCTATCCAAACCAAATGTTTAGGCTTTGTTCGGACCATTTAGTAGATGGTTTATGCGAAGTTTGCACAAAATCGGTAGAGTTGTTCTTCATATATTTGCGCTACGGGCAAGAGGAGACGTAAACGATGTTGCGTGGGTCAGCTAGTAAGTTATAAGATTGTAAACAAATAATGACCTGTTCTACAATAACGATGCTATTAATCTCAACCACAAATCAACGTAATTAACATTGTTAACTTAGTAAAATAAATTAAGTTTCATTGAGGCATGGTTTACAAAAATGTTGTCTGTTAACTTTGACACTGCATTTTGGAAAGAAAAAGTACTACACTCCCTTTGGCAAGGTCTTTCAAAAGATGGCCCATTTAGTCAAGATTTTAAAATGGTGCAACACTTGCCACTTTTCTTGCCATTAATAATGTTATTTCTTATTTTTTTGCAAATAGACGTCATTTCGAAAATAATAGTTTTGTGTATATTAAAGTATAGATAAACTTGAATGCAGTATAAAAAGTTACTTGTGTGGAGTAGATAAATTTATTCTTTTTGACAGAAGTAGACAAAGTTGCGCGGGTCAGCCAGTCTTATATTTAAAAGCAACAGTTATTCCAGCACGCATGTTAAAATCATCATCATCTTATCTTTCTTTCATCATTCTGCATGTAAAGTTGTCTTTTGTTTTTGTTGTTACAAGTGTAAAAGATTTAGATTATTACAAATACAAAATAGGTTGGTTTATTTTTTTGATAGCTTTCCAGTGTTTATTATATCTAAAGTGGTGTCGGTTTCATAATTACTTAATCTTGTAATAAATAATATGTCTTTACCTATGAAATTGCCGTTTTGTATGCAATAAGTGAAAGTACTTATTTTTTCAAACTTTTTTATTTCTGTTATTTGAAGTAATCACACATGCAATCGACGCATCTTTGCCAACGCATTGGCAGTTTATTGATGCCCTTCTTGTAAAAATCAGCTGGACGGGAGGCAACAACTCTTCAAAGGCATTTTGTACTGCCTCTCGGGAATTGAATTTTTTACCCACTAAAAAGTTGTCTAAATTTTGGAAAAAGTAATAGTCGCCATGGTGTATGTCTCACCATACTCATTGCGAATGCAGACAATGCAGCATGGTGAGACATACACTATGGCGACATAGTGAGATTATTTTTACGCCCCACTTAAAGCAGCCGGGATCATAGTGGGTCTAATGTAGGGGCTCAAGGGACCTGGTGGTTTCACAACCGTCTATAATACGGACTGCTCGATACCATTCCAAAGATGAGAATAGTACTCAACGCAGGAGCAAACCCGGGTCTTATAAAGAAAACATAGATGCTCGGGCAAGAAGAACGTCTCACTTTTTTCAGTATCCCTAGTTCCTACGAGACTGCCTTAGTGGCGCTCTCAATTTACTCACTCAAATATCCATACCCAGGATACCGAACTTATCGTGTAGTGGCATTTGAGTGTTTTGGAAGTGTTGAGAGAAAAAAACTGGAGATTTCTTGGTAGACAGGTCGCACACTTGTACTCCTAGATAGGGATTCTCTCGTTCGGTAACAAGATGGAGTCGCCGTCATGTTTAACGCGGACGACACGCTTATGACGGCATGTGGTGGGACGCACCGTGAGGCAACCCTGAGGGCTAGTAGCCGTGGTGGCCCAAGTAGTAGAGCGAATCTGGTAGCTGGGTCTCGTTCTGTCATGGGCCTTAGAGAAAGCTACCTGATTGATTCAGCCTCATAGTAGGAAGCACTCGCATCGGCCTCAAGCCCTCAATGAGGTATTTGGGTACTCGACGGCCGATGGGATTTCGGTCATCACTTCCGAAGTCTGGTCCCCAAGTTGGTTTTCGCAGCGCGTGCATCGGCACGGTTGCTGCCAAATTTGAGGGGGCCGGGGATGACTCCTGCAGGAGACTCGACGCGGGGATTTTGCAGTCCATGGCCCTTTATAGAGCCCCAGTTTGGGTGGAGGCCTGTTGTGAGGACCGCAGCAAATGCTGGCCATCAGGATCATAAGGGAGTACCGCACGATCTGCTTTGAGGCGGCAAGTCTCCTGGCCGGAACTCCACCATGGAACCTGGAGGCGAGAACCTCATCTCTCACCCTAGCGGCAGTAGGCCGGTGTGGTGGTGCAAGTGCTACAAAGCGCGCACGTTCTTTTACTAAGCAGAGGGGGCATCGGGGTTGCTACACAGTAGGGAGACCGAGGTACGTCGGGGTTCCAGGGATTTCCTTTCGAGGGTGCACCTTGCCCGGCTTCTAGTACCCGAAACGGTGTGCTGTTTTTAGTCGTTTCTGGTCCGACATAGCCCGTGATATACGGGGTATTGCCTACCGTAAAAAAGAAAACGGGCGCACACTTGTGTTTTCTTGGTGTTGAATTCGACCAAATTCTCATAACCCCGTTGAGGAATCTTATTATTACCATTAGTAGCAGTACAGTAGAAAAATATGTTAACAATAATGTACATAACTTTTTTAGCTAAATTAAAGTAACTTTATTATACGTAGTATGTTTTTTATTATAGCCATTTTAAAGTAACATATTTTAAAATATATCCTGCATGATAACAAAAAGATCAAGAAGTCAGCAAGCATTGAGCAATCACTGATTACATTACTGTTATCCTCAGATCAAATAAACAAAAGGTAGATAACGCACTGCCTTTCTTGTTGAAGCAGAAAAAAAGTATCGTATAAGTTGTTGATACTTGTACGATATTGACGAAAAGTAGCGTTGTTTATAGCAAAGTTAGTGCGTACCGCGTGTGTTTACTTGGAACTACGAGCCTTTTTTCTGCTTCAACAAGAACAAGGCGGTGCGTTATCTACCTTTTTTTATTTGATCTGAGCTGTTATCAATGATCTCTGATCAGTCTCACAGTGGAAGACAGCTGATCGCACAATTTTGCCTCATGTTCTATTTCCCATCGTGATGAATCTGAGCTACGCTTTTAAATCGGTATGTCACCGAGAGTTAAATACGGAGAAAACGTTTAAGTGTGTGTGTGTATTTTATCCATAGTGATACCACGACCTCGCAGAAGTTCGGTGTCAAACAGCGCTTGCGCTGTGTTTCACAATGTGAGTAAGGATACCGGAGGCCCATACCCCAACCCCTCCTCCCCTCCCCATCCCCCAAAGGCCGGCAACGCACTTTTGACGCCTCTTGTGTTGCGGGTGTCCATGGGCGGCGGTAATCGCTTACCATCAGGCGATACGTCTGCTCGTTTGTCCCCTAAACAAAAAAAATACTTTACATACACAAAAGATGAGCATTTCGGAGGGACTGCATTTATGGCTGTTGACTGTATTTGCCTCGAGGTTATTTGAGATGGGTAGCCCTGGCTAGGGAGTAGCACAGGATCTAGATCTCTTTGGCAACTTACAAGTTGTAATTTTATCAAACCAATCTTGGATTGCTTCCATGAATTAATAATAAATATTAATAATTTATTTTCCAAAAGTTTTGTGTAATTACCGAACTCACAATAGTTACATTTCATCTTTAATGCGTTACGTACATACAGCATGTAAGTAGAAAAGTTGTTGTCTGTGTAAAAAAAGTACATTTAGTGTTTCAAGTGAGATGAATCGAATAACGTTATAGCTTATGAGGAAGTACAGACTAAAATTGCGATAAATAAAGTATCGTGATAAAAATGTATTTCAATTTGTTTTGAACGCATCAGTAATAAAACGAAAATATTTTTTTTAGTCTATTCTCTGGAACTTTAAAAAAAAAAGATTATTGTCTACTAAGTCTATTCATAAACAATTAGTAATTTATTTGATTGACTTTTTAAATTTGAACATAAAACCCCGAATGCAAATCTATAAAATAATAATATAATTTGCACTTGTGTATTATTTACTTTCATCTTGTACTTTTGAATAATACTGATAGGTTTCGTAATAAATTTAAACCATTAATAAAAGTCATTTGACCGGAAGTACTTGGTAGTGCGACATGTTTCATGAAACCCCGTTGTTTTGTATCGAGAAAATGCAATGGCGGCCATCTTCGACTCTTCTAAATGTTTTGGTCGTAGTTTCGTACTTTGAGGCCTATTTATAACGTGCTATGCCATTATTTGACGGGAATAGTTTCGCTACATCCTAGATATTATTTAATTGCTTATATTCAGGTCAGTATGAGTTTTGTTCAGTATTTTCTAGAAAAGTGTTTACATCTGGATTTCGTAGTGCTCTAACTATTGTGATGTTGTCATTTTCTATCAATATTTAGTGTTTTTGCAGTAACGATCTTTACCTAATTAGAAAATATCGTCGTTTAACTTATTGTACTCATGTTGAAGTGATATAAATACACAAATCTCATTTTCGAATGTACTTATAATTCTTACGTCTTTGTTACTAAGCGGACTTGGTCCCTGAATGAGTACCGCAATTTCATTTATATACTTTAACTCTCTCTAGAATTTTCTTAAAACATTCATTTTAGGTTAGTGTTTACTTTTTTGATGTTTATAAGAAAGACATTTCAGTTTCCGTGCTACATTAATGGCGGCAGTGGATTAACCTATTCACTTATTTTACGTTCATATTTCTGTACTGTCGCCTTTTATTTTCAATGTACTGGTGTTTTATTTTATATTTTCTCGTAGGGTATGACCTAAAGTGAGTTTCGAATTGTTCTGTGGAACAATGACCTCGACGGTCCTATCCTATTTGTGGACTAAAAATATTTTACCAAGAATATTATGATGTACATCGCACATATAAGTGATCATTTCGAGGATATATGGGTAAAGGATCGATTTTCGGTTGCAGTCACATGAAATAATATTTGGAGGCCGAGCACTCCAAGGCGTCATCTCGGGTTTGACCCAAGATGATAGTATATACAGCATGTCAGCTACACCGGAACACGAAACAGCGGCCCGGCAAGTAAGTACAATATATTTTTCATCATTACATTCATCACAGAAGTCCCCATCTAGTGCTTCATAGGTGGCCATTAAAGTCACTCTCTTTGTACAATATTTGTAAATATTATGATTTTGTAACTAATAACATCATGTTCCTACCATGTTTCCTGCTTTCTACATCATGATAATGCTCACCAATCACTTTAAATTATGTCACTAACTATGCACTGTATAGGTTAGATTCTTTTCCATTTCAGAAATATACTTAAAAATATATATAATCATATAAAAGCTGTGTTTAATAAAAATCTAATTCAACTATGTTTATTAGATTATTTTTTGTTGATTCTGTAGAAGAATATTCAGTTGACATTCTAGGTTAGAATCATTATTATTAAATTAAATAAAGTTTTGAAAATAAAAGTGTATTATTAAAACCTTTAAAGTTAAGTTTTACAGATCTTTGGTGAGTAGTGGCATTTGCTTTTTATATACATTTAAAAACAATTTATCACAAGTTGGAGAATGAGGGCATTTGGTATAAATGATTCTATACATCTGCTTACTGCACTATTAAAGTTGGATTGTATGATAGCAACTTGTATGTATAGGGACTGTATTTTTAGTGAATAGGCATATTATTGGTGTATAACTCATTTCTTGCCCCCAAGTTGTAGATTTATACTAAATGTATATAGAAAACAACCAATCTACAAATTATATGGGTAATTACATTGTGGTATATGTATGTGTAACCCTCTTCTGAGAGGAGACCTGAGCCCAGCAGTGGGATGTGGGTTGTTGATAATTGATGATATGTGTAATTGTGTACTTTGGTATTAAATTAATTTTGTACTTATTGTTGTTATAGGATTACGGGCCGACCACCTCCAGTGAAAATGTATATGAACATGAATTTGATCACAAATTAGCAGATATGAATGTACAAAGTGTAAGAACTCCAGTATTGAGGGCTGTGCCCTTGTCTCCCACTGAAGGTGATCCTGAACCTGACTCTACAAATCCTGAAAGTATCATTCATTCTGTGCACAAAGTAGATAAAGAAGTAGAATATCACATTGCTGAAAAAAGGTGTGAAACAGAAATGTCTGTGGATTCACTCTCTGATCTTGTAAGATTGGGAGATGCTATAGAAAACGTAGGACACATAGCTTATCCCATATTACATGAAACAGAAGATTCTAATGACGGCAATTATGTTGAAAACTCTGCTACCCTTATACAAGCACCATTGAGCAGTGCAATTGTTCAAAATGTTACAAAGTTGCCACAGAATTTCACAATTAATGTTGATGCTGCTGTAGGAAATATTACATCAATTCAAAATGTACAAGATGTAACTGGAAACCCAACACTATGGCTACCTACAATACTCGCAACCAGTGCTCCTGCAAATGACACCAAAATTGATGAAGATAGATCACAAGCTGGTGTGTCACAGATCATCATTACCAGTGAAAGTTATGTAAATGATTCAACTCAGGCCGGAAGAAGAGCAAATATAGTCACTGAGACTAATTTCATTAGCCGACCAAAAACATCTAAAGTTCAAATATTAAGCAACATATCCATACCCAAGAATCCTACTTACAATCAACAGTATATAACAAGCAAAGAAATAGCATCTGTGTATAGTACACAAAACCATGTCTACAAACTCAGCAACTCTGTACTTTCTGCTAAACCTCAGAAAAACCAATCATTGATTGGTTGTTCGACTATGTCACCAAATGTTGTGAATAGCAGTCCAAGCAAAAATGCACCGTATGGTCACACATTCACAAAAAGCACAAACTTAAATAAAACTTTGAATAAGGTAAACAATGGTGCTCACTTAAATGCTATGGTTGCTACATCCTCTGGCAACACACAATGCCATATATTATCCCGTGTTGTCTCTGGACCAAACAAAATGTCAGTGCATTCAGGAAGAAAGTCTGTCAGTGCATTTAAAGGATCTAAAAGTTCAGGCCAAGTTTCAAGTCATAAGAATCAAACGAGACCGATTAAAATAATTCAACAGACTGGGTCTACAAACAAATCTGATGGAAAGACATGGCCTGTTACCAATGTAACATACAAAAGTCAACATTCTAATTATGGAGTTGTTGAATCAAACACATCTAAAGTCATTCAGAAAGTTGGTAGTCCTTCCCATAAGAGCCAACCGTTGCCTCTCTCGAAGTTTCCACCGAAAGGTGAGCGATTAGTATTACAGTCTCCTTGTGGGCCTGTCCTATTATCAACTGCACCTACAAGTGCCAGTTTACCTAAAGGTCCCCATTATGTTCAGTCTGGATCGACACCTAATTTGCGCTATGTGCAGACTTATGGCTCAGCAGATAATCAGATTTCCACAGTATCACAAGTGTCAGCAAATCAACAACTAACTGCACAGATTTTGCAGTCATTATCTCAACCCAAATTACTGCTCCAGACAAATCCTACACCAGTCAACCATAAGATTACAAGTTTACCCCCTACTCCCGAAGAACCAATTGAAACAAAACCAATCAATCAAAAGAGGATAGTTGTGTAAGTATGAATTTATATTCTATAACCATGAATTAACATAAAATAATTGAAAAAATATAATAAAACTGATTTGATAATTATTTTTTCTTACAGTGGTGACAAGACTACATTACTGACAGAGGATGATATAATTGGTATGGAAGAAAGACCAAACCTTGCTGAAGAACTAAGAAGATATTCATTTCAACCTTTAGCATTTGTGATGTTGGATCACACTTATGCACAACCTGCACAAAAGCAACCTGTACCTACAACACCCACAACCCCAATTTCAACTGTTCCACAACCAGTCATTGTCTCACCACCCATTACTACAACTCCTATGAGCCCACTGAAGAGAAATTCGCCAGTCATAATGTCTACAGCGTCATATGAGATCGCCTTATCATTACCTACCAATCTTATTGGTACTCCAGTACCTGTATCTACTAATCAAGTGCCACCGATGCCGTACAAGCCGCAAGCGCCTCTACCGCCTGATGATGATGCTGCGTCTGTAATATCTTCAATAGATGGAGATAAGAACCAAGAGACTAGGGGAGGCAGTGATACAGAAACTGCACCCGAAGGGGAAGAAGAAGGGAAAACTAGATGCATTTGTGATTTCACGCACGATGACGGATACATGATATGCTGTGATCGTTGTGGCGAATGGCAACATGTTGATTGCATGGGAATTGACAGGCAGAATATACCAGATGCATACATGTGTGAACTTTGTATGCCGAGACCAATAGATCGACGTCACGCTCGAGCTATACAGATGCGGAAAAGAGAGGAGCTGAGTGCGCTTGGCGCTTCAGATTCGGACTCATCGGGAGGCAGTCGACTCATTGGTCAGAAAAGAAAACGATTACTTACAGTCACTACTTACACAGACACAAGTGGCTCATGTGTAACTACTTACAACTCTAATGTTCCAGTGCTCCCTCCTCTGCCACAACCATCGCTAGCATTACCTAAACGTGGACCCAAACGGCCAAAGAAGCCAGAAGTAGTCAGAAAGTGTGGAAAGAGAAAACTAACAGAAAAGCGTGTTAAACGAAAGAAAGAACTATTACTAAATCGAAGTAAATATAGTTCGGGTTTATCAAATCAATCTCATTTCCAGGATTCATATGAATTAGCTGTAACAAACCATTACAGTCCTGAGCTAAGGGCGAAAATAGCGAAATACAGTAATAAATTAGGTAATACGCCAAATATGGCGTATGTTATGAATGCGCATTTATGTACGACAGTCCCTCACGCCGGTGGGAAGATTTTAATTGCAACTAAGGATTTAAAAGAAAACGCTCCAGTAATAGAGTTACGAGGCAAATACATGTTGTCTAACCAACATAGGCCACAACTTCAGAATTCTGCAAGAGCTGGCAGTCAGAAACCTGGTCCATTTGTATTCTTTTACAGATTACCTAAAGATAATACACAGATATGTATAGATACTAGAACATATGGTAATGAGGCCAGATTTGTACGGAGATCGTGTAAACCTAATGCCGAATTACAACATTGTATAGTAAAGGGTACATTACACGTTTATTTAGTGAGTATTGGAGTAGTGCAAGCTAACACGGAGATTACCGTTGGGCATGATTCCGATGGAAGCAAACAGCCGTGTGCCTGTGGCAATCCGAAATATTGCAAAGTGAATGGACTAAACACATTACCACCTCGAAAGAGTGTTGATTATCCGCCTAGGGAGAAACGAAGTAGAAATAGATGTTTTAGTTCACCATCACCAGTTTCCCCGCCCCCTACCCCTACTCTTATTACGCCAGTCAAGGAGTTATCGACACCATTCATGTCAATAAAATCGGAGAAAAAGTCGCCCCAGCAAATTAAACACGAATTCCCGCCTCTATCTCCGGTCAAGTCGGCTATAATGGCTTTAAACTTTGACGAGCCTTTTAAACGAGAACCAATACAAGATGTGAAAACCGAAATAGATCTGATGGCAAAAGAAGAAATGAAAGAAGAAATAGATGAAATGGATTTTTGTAGAAAACTTGAAGATATTGATTTCGAAGCAATTAAACGGGAACCATCACCTCCGCCGTCACCAGTACCGCCACCTCCACCAACTCCACCACTTGAGGAACCAGTACCTGAACAAATGGATTGTCAAAAAGAAGAAAAAGTTATAAAAGAAGAACATGACGATACTTTTTCTGATGAAGACAAAGCAGAGAAAGTGGAAGAACAAAAACAGAAAGAAGATGTTAAGGAGTCTCGAGAACTTAAAGAACTGAAAAGAGAGCTTAAAGAACTTAAAGAACCGTTAAACATGGAAGACTCTAGACCAGTCACTAGAGAATTGTCTGCCAAATCGGCGTGCCATGACAGGTCGTCTCGGTCTAGCCGGACGACGTGCGTTAACCAGGATTCCTTGGATGACAAAACTGATGACTCACAAGATAAAATTCAGACACCTATTAAAGAAAAAGATAAGAGAAAGATGGTGAGTTCAAACTCGAAGAAAAGTGAAATGAGAATTAGAAATAGGACATATTCTAACAATATGGTTCCATTACAGACGCGCGAGGAACGTAAGATGGAAGCTATTATGAAGGCGATTGAGCGCATGGAAAAGGCCGAACAGCGCAAACAGGAGGTCAAAGACAGACAAAAGCGGCGGGAGTCTGATCCTCATCCTAACGCAAACGAAAAGGATGAAGATGAGGAAGTTATCAACACGTCAAAGAAAAGGAAAAAGTAAGCAAACAATTTTAGTCTAGCCGCTTTTATTTGAAATCGCTGATATAAACTATATTAATTAAAGAGTTATATTTTGTTTCTTACAACATATGTGAACCAAAAATAACCCGTCAGCTGGCTATAACAGGGGCTTGTTAATTCCTTAATAAATGATATATTCCGACTAAATTTCTAAAATTAATTTTAAAGTATTCGTTCTTGCAGACGCAAAGGCCGTGCTCGAACTACGTCACAATCGAATCGAAGGCGCCTCAACTCTGCCGACAGCGACATGGTGACGTCGGGTGATGAAGCGCCTCCCGCGCCGGTGACCCCACACGACCCCGCCACCCCGCACGACCCCACCACCCCGCTCACCCCCGCGACCCCGCTCTCCCCACCCGCTCCGCCCCTGCGCCGGAACAGCGCCCTTCCACCACCTGATGATCGAAGCGAAGGCGTTAACGAGGTACTGACCACTTAACTATAATTACTGGATTTTATACTATACATACTTAATTTTATATTACATTGACCATTTGCTTTTATAACTGAAACCTTGGTTTTAGGAACTCGGATTAAGTTCGGCGTGTTTACTAGTAGAGGCGGCCGTGGGATCCGTCGAATCTGCCTTCAAATTGCCAAAAACTAAGAAAACTATGGCGACCGAATGGTTAGGACGGTCGCCCGAACGCACACCTTCACCGTATAGATCACCGTACAGACCTGCCCTGGTCTCGGCTCCGTCCCTAGAGAGTTTAGTCAGAGTTGCTTCGACGATGATCGGTGATTTGAGTGGTGGGCAGGACATCTACCATGAGGAAAATGCTAGAGCCTCTCCACCTAGAACTCCAAATAGCTTTCGAAATCGACCCCCAAAGAAGGCGAAAAGAATTACCAGAAGCACTCTAACAACTGAGGTTGCGGAATTGGCTCAGCAACTTGTCATCCCGCAACATAGTGCCAAGAAACGATGGTTACGACAAGCCATAAGTGAAGAGAGCGACTCGCCCTCTGCGGGTTTGTATTTTAACTGAATTTTGTTGAAAATAATTACTTTTCTAAGATAACTTTCTTATCCTGAAAATCAGATGTATTTGTTCCAGAATCACCACCTCACGAAATACTAACGCCTTTGAAGAAGAGACGGTTAGCAAGAGAATCCTTGTCCTGTGAACAAAACCCTATTGTGCCTGTAAGTACCAAAAAAGACTGTACATTTATGTTATTTTGTAATACACTGACTAATTATATTATTTTGTTAATACAGTGTAATGATGAAACTTCACCTATTTTAACATCAGAAGACTCACCTGTGAAAGATGACTCCCAAGCAATAGGAGGGCAATATCAAGCAAAAAATATCATGGAAAGTATATACAGCAGGGACAGAACTCGTTCAGATAGCGGCCAAGGATCAGATGACCAGTGCAATATCGATCACGAAGTTCTAAATATGAACATTAAAGACCCTCACCATAGTGAAAACATTAGGAGAATAATAGGAGTGCCAACACCTGAAGAGGAGCTGCCTCCTGATATACCAAAACCAGAGGATATTAAGGGCAATAACAATAATGTTGAAATGGATGAGTGTAACTATAACAAGGTGGTACCGATGGAGATCGACACCACGATACCTACCGCGTCAAAAATACAAGAATCTTTCATTATTAGTAGTAATGAGCCGAAAGGCATCGAGAGCCCTGGTGAGAAACTAAACAGCTGCCAGTCTGCTGATACAAGCGGAAACTCTTCGCCTCAAAGAGACGAAATGGATGACATTCAGAAGAAGATACACTCATTTCATACAGAGAATATACTAATTCTTAAAAGCAGAAATAAAAAACCACCAAAAGAAAAAAGGAAAAAAGTAAATTTAAACTTTGATCTAAACATGGTTGACGATCAAATCAGTATTCAGTTGAGGACAGAAGATACAAACTCAAAAACAGTGGAAGTTAATGGAGACATTCACGATGACATGAGCAATTCTATTCACGACGATATGAAATTGCATGTGTCTCCAGAGAATATACCTCTCCCGCCAGTAGAGTCGATAACGTTACTGGCTCCAGAGAACATACCGTTACCGGAAGAGCCCAGTCCGATGACAATGGTGCCGCCTCCAGAAACTATCCCACTACCAGAAGAACCCATGAAACCAACTAAAACTCTAAGACCGATTTCTCCCGTTGTGGAAAAACAAGAGAAATCGTTCGCTAACGACAGGCCGTCCGTATTGGAGAATTCATCGTTCTCTGCGCATTTCAGTTCAACAAGTTTGTTCTCGGGAATGTTCAACAACATGTCTCAATCATTCAGTATGGACAAAACTATAAACGAAAACGTACCAAACATGTCAATAATAAAGAGTGCAATAGATAGGACTACAACAATAGATAATAGTTTATTTGAGAAAGATAGTATTACGCCAGCTGACGAGTTTAAGAGTGTTGAAGCTATTTTAACGCGAGTGAACAATATGGACTCCAATAACAGTGTAATATTATCGGGGGTGTTGAGTAGTTCTAACAAAGCCAGTTTGCTGACGCCGTCTCCGAAGCCGGTGAGCAAACCTTACTGTATGCGCACCAACGACCCCAGACTGAATCCTCCGCCTGTTGAAAAACCTAAACCTGTTCGAAGGAAGGTGAGTGTTTGTTTTAATTATTGTGTAGTTGATAAAAAGCTGATTGTTTCATTTACTTTTTCGACGAATTAATAATTTAAACATTGAGTACCTTCAATGTTAAAGAAATAAGTGTTGTGATGTGTAGTAGATCTCTGTAGCAGATGCTCTTAGTTTTAAGTGTTAACATAAATACAAACCTTAAATCTCAACTAACCCCTCACAAAAGAGAATATAAGTATTGCCAATTTAATAAATTAATTAATAATTATATTTAATTTGGCATGAACATGCTTAATTTTTTATTTTTTTATTTGTATTTATGCACAAGATTAATGCTGCATAAAATCTGTAACAAACTAAATTAAAGAAGACCCAAGGTCGTGATTAGATAAGGTTGCTTGTTGAGTGTGATTTACGAGTAGGTACTCGCTTCTAACCTTCAAGTAGTGCATTGTCGTCTATGTATATCTATTTTAATAAATTTATAAATCCAGATTAATTTAGATCGAATAGTTGCATTTTTTGCGGCAGGATTTGAAATTCTCGGATTTTCTGTACATTATTATGCTTGTATTACACACTTCATTTTATATATACTATGTAAAGATTTTTGTATATGCCTCATCTTAGACTAGTTTCCTAGCACAGTTATTCCTTGTACTAAACTACTGTAATTTGTCTTAAAGATCCATTCTTGGAAACCAGCTAGGGATTCTGAGAAGAGTATGTGTAAATAAAAGTAACCTAGGAATTGAATGATTGATTTTGTAATCATGATTTTTTTATCATAATATGTGCTTTATATTCTGCAATAAATTTTATTACATCATTTTGAGCCTAGATGAAAGTACTATTTATGCATGCAAGTGGGTATTATTACCGACTTGCATCCATGTTGTTGTTATAAGTAAATGTATACTTCCTATAATGGCCCGTATTCACTATGTATAGTGCGAGTGCAGGTGTATAGTGCGGGTGATTGGTGAAAAGTACGTGTGGACCGCGAATTTGCGGTCCACACGTATTTTCTACCAATCATTCACTTTATAGAAAGTGTGCATTTACTTACAACAACAACAGCAGCAACTCAAAGTTGTCAGTTTGTCTCTTAGTCAACTTCAAGCAGTCATTGACATTTCATGTTTAAAAAGGTTTGGATCTTTTATTAATCTTCTTTTATCATTTTAACTGAACCTGAGATTGTTTCTAAGTGTTTTATTTATTAAACAGCTCTCTATAACCGAGTACCGTAAGCGGCATAAAGGGGTGTCGTCCGAAGAGGGTGGAGGCAACGAAGCTAGTGAAGCAGGGGATGGGGTTCATGGGGAAGGTGGGGTGGAATGGTCATCCGAGTCTTCAGGCGCTGGATCCTTGTCACCTCAAAGACTAGACGCCTGCGCAGCTGCAGCCGCTGTCGAACTCGAACAGCGCCTGCACCGTGAACTAACTGCTTCTCACCTGCCCAAAGGTATGTTGTACTGTTTTATCGTCCTCATCTATCAATGTACTTTAAAATCCTTTCCAAAAGCAAGACAGGTTATTTAAGTACATATTGTTAACTGCAAATTTCTGGTCAACTACATACATTATAAAATTTTAACAAAAACCGACTTCAAAGTTCGACTCGATTTCTCTTGGAAGCCAACATCCGATCTTAGTGTCCTTATCATGGAACCACCGTTGGGATATCTCCTTTACATTAAAAAAAAGAATCATCAAAATCGGTTCATAAACGAGGAAGTTATCCGCGAACACATAAAAAAAAATTACGGTCGAATTGGGAACCTCCTTCATTTTTGAAGTTGGTTAAAAAATGGTTTCAACAAAATTTACATTCCCTTTTCAAATACGTGGATTTTGCAATAAGTTATGCCTATTTTTACAAAGTTCTGGAATCTAAAAACAAATAATGCTTAGGTGCATGCTCTGAAGTAATAACTGCAGAAACAACGTGTCGCGTTGATAAAATAAACGCGTAAAATTCTTGAATCCACAAACACTGCACGCGCATAGTTTGTTTCACATGTAGCAGTGAAGTGAGCCACTCGCGAGTAACGATTAGTGTGGACAGAGCCTCATTAGTTTCCGCTATGCATATTTTAAGCGTATCTATCGAATCTGTGATGGATATCATACTGCGCAGCAATTTATAATTTGCAAATAGCTGTCGCTTTTGTGGCAGAATGAAAATAAAAGAATGAATAAATAAACGACACTTCGCTTAACAACAATATACTATTCTAAGGTTTACAGTCTCTCCGGTTAGTTTTAATAAAAACAAATATCAACTCCACAGTAATAATACCTATGTACCATTTAGCGTTTTTGTTTTCCATCGTTTAATTAACTATCTTTCTGATATATACAAGCTAGATAATAAACGCAAACAGAAATATTATTGTGCGACTATACATAATGTACAATATTATGCGACTGCGTTATGCAATTATGACCCACGCTTATCATTGTAATGATACTAGTTGAGAACTTCTAAATGTAACATGCCATGGTATTAAATAAAATATGTAAACATGTTGTAACTCACTTTTATTAGCCATATGAAAAAGCAACTTGAATTAAATAATAACCATTGCGAATTCTAAAGTATGAAATTTATTTTAAAATTGAAACGCAGCAAAAACACCAAGTCTACACAAACGTTCGGTGTTCGCTCCATTATAGACTAAAATCATTACCAACGCGACCTTGAACACGTATAAACACAACTGCGCCGCAGAATTGAGAATTCAAACATTTTCATACGAAGTCTTTAACGCTATATGCCACATACCACAGAGAGATGAGATAATCGTTATATCCATTTAATAGTTGTATAGTATCGAATAGTCCCAAGTAATTGGTTTGTGAGTACATGTATGGATTATTTTTAGCCTCACGTTAACGAGAAGCGTTATATTTCAGCGTGTTTTAATAGTTTAATGAAAAAGAACGTGGTTATAAACTATTATTGGTAAAATCTTTAGTCTTATTAGTGATAGAATTGTTAGCTAAATCCAATCTGCCTCTCTAAATCGAGGCAAGATGATTGAGCAACAATGCTTAAAATAACATATCGGTTATATTTAGTAGAGTTGTCGCAATATTTATTACGGAATGCAGTAGAAAGTACAAACTGTATTGAGATTCAAAATCTTAACAATATGTACACATCGGATATTATTATGTTAATACTAGTTGTTGCCCGCGACTCCGCCCGCGTATATATCGCGGCAAATAGTAGCCTGTGTGTTATTCTGATGTATATAAGCTATATTACTGTAAAGTTTCATCCAAAGCCGTTCAGTAGTTTTTGCGTGAAAGAGTAACAAACATCCATCCATACTTACAAACTTCCGCGTTTATAATATTAGATTTACTACATACAATTTATAAAATACTCTTTAGTGTTGAATTGAATTAAAATCTAGTTTTGCCACTTTTCATAACCTATCAAGTAGCCCTTTGAGGAACTTCGCTTTTCAATTTTTGGACATCGGATAAGCTCCAAATTATCATAATGTTATTTATAGATAGAGGTACGACAATCGAAAGTATCAAGTAATCAAATAAATTTAATTTAAAATTTATTTGAATTCTTAGTTACAATTAAAGCTTATAAAAGTTTTCAATTAATTATTATTAAAAAAACTGTCATTATTTTTATTTTATTTAAAAACAAATTATAACTATCAAACCTGGGATTTTTCGTGATAATCTGAGGACATTATCTGTTCGTTTTAAGTGTGTTCACATATTTGTCAGCTGTGAACCTGGAGTCCAGGTCTTGGTCTTTATAGTCAAAGAACTGTCACAAAGTATTCGTGATATTGTAAACTTCTATATAAAATACTTTAAATAAAAAATGGATTTTTATTTTATAGCCCTAGCGTAATAATTTCCCCCCGTTTTTAAAACATTCTTCATTGGTGCTCCACTCTTATTGGTCTTAGCGTCTTAGTTATTCAAATCGGACCAGTACTTCCTGAGATTAATGCGTTTAAACAAATAAACTCTTCAGCTTTATATATTAGTATAGATTTTTTCAAATAGATTTGTTTTGTTTGCGCAGGCGTTTTCGACGCACAGCCAACGGCGACGGAACGCCAACGGGAGAACCTCAGCTCGCGATTACGGCGGGAGTTCGGCCTCGCCTTGCCTGACGACGAGGAGGCGAGACCAGCTACCGACAACACCGGTATGGATTATTGGACTCGTAGCGCTGACGTGGGCTGTAGTGTAGGGCACAGGGGACCGCTGGCAGGAGACGGGCCTGCTTTACCGCATGGGGTCGTCACTTACGATTTACCATTTGCGCCTATTGGGTTCAGCACTAATCATGCTAGCAAATCAGGACCCAAGGGACTCAAATGGGGAAGAAGGGGTGTTTAAGTTAATTAAGATAGCGGTTAGGTTATACGAAACTCTTATTTTTTGTATTCTATTTAGATACATAGATAGATAGATGATGCATTTTTTGTATTGCACAAACACTTAATATATTATATTCTTTCAAATCGAGATCAGGTAATGTGTATATATTTTGTACATATTGAATGTATTGTTGGCATGAATAAATTAGTTTATATATAAGTTGTGGTATCATTTCTAAAGCATGGCAATTGGTTTGTCCGGCAGATGGCGTGGGCGGAGCTGCGAGGTGTGACAGGTAGACGCATACATAAGACATTATTTTTGTAAATCTCATGCGGGTTGATCCCGTGGCCTGTATTATATAATAATTAGTATAAAGAACCTTTTCTATGAGTGTATGTTACGTGCCACCGGCATATTGTATATTTCCGTTTCACGTCAACTTTTTATTTTCGACGGTTTTCTGCAAGTACAAATTGTTTTTATTTCCCTTTGTACATATTGTATATAGGAAAGTTAAGATATAGGGAACCTACTCGGTAACGTATATATGTAAATGTATGAAAGATTTTTTATATGTGTACATTGTTTATGTATCTTATTGATATATTTATTTATTATCGATTGATTCGATACAGCGTTTAGGGAACGACGGCTAAGATTTTGTACGCATAATGTTTAAGTAAATTATAGTTGTTTTTATTATTTGTTTTTTTTTTCTAGTGTAAATAGGGGTCCGAGAGCTCGTTCTAGTTCTAGGTCTCTTGTTAGTGTTCGAAGTTTCACCGCATAAATTAGAGTTTTTTCAACGCAGATACACATTAGCCATCTCTAGAGGTTAAATCTGTGTTATATTTTAAGTGAAACGTATTTGTGCAAAGTAGTCTTTGCTTCATCATCACAAGGTCGATTGTAGTGGCAGCTGGGTCACTGTGTCCTAATATATATTCATGACACAACTTTGCAACGTTGAAATGTAATTATGAATATACATTAAATAATTACTATTGTTTTGAATATATTCAAACGGCCAAGTTGCAAAGTTGTGCCGTGATTATATGAAGTTATTTTAGCATGGCTTTTGCATCCCAATCGGATAAAAGAGGTATATAATTTTGACTGACATGAATTGCAATCACATTAGTACTAATTTATTACATATATAATTATTCTTGGACGCAATAAAATTATTATTTTAATAGATGTGCACTTTTTAGTTGTGTGCGTTTTGTTAAACAATATTTTTATCATTGCCAGCTTCGATGTGTTACAAATGTAAGGGAAACATAATCTTTTGTACTATGTACACGCTTTAAAGGTTAATTCGTTTTATTTGAAGGCATACTTGATTATTTTTATAAGGATGTAACCGTAACATTTGTAACATATTGATAAAATAGCAGTTGTAAAATTATTTATTAAGTGGGAATTGATTTTGTCACTTGGGTAGTGAAAGCGTTTTTTTAACAGACATGATTCAGTAATGAACAACTATTGAAATAGCAACATTTTTCAGACACTGTTATGCTGGGGCTACACTAACCAGAAACGCCGTTAATTATCGCGATGATGAACGTTTGACGTTGGTGTAGCCACGACTTATTGCGATAATTTTACAACGGCATTCACATTGCCGTTTCCCGTTTGGCGATAACTCGAGTTGCGGTACATCAGAGATTAATGCGTTGAAGCGGCTACACTACGTTTGTCGTTGTGAACAAAATTAACGTAATAATTAACACAGTATTTATCGCGATGATCATCATTGAAGTTTCTCGGTAGTGTGGCCAGAGCATTAGAAGTGTTCCCTGTACGAGAACATCAATAAAAACATCCCAATCTATAACAAAAAATAGAAATAACTAAATCAATTTATTGTATCCATGTATTTATTTTATCAAATCTTAACGAATCTCGCAAAAAATAAATTATTTTGGTTTGCTGATTAATTCTTCGTAAATTTTAAATGTTATATTAAATATTTTTTTTGGTGATCGATTCTCCTAAACTTGTTTGAAATGATGGTTTTATGTCCGTAAAAAGAGTGCCATATTGTCTTTAAAACTAGTCCCAAAGGACTAAAGCTAGACCGTTTAAGCCAGAATAAAAAACGGCCTGGTTTTAAAGGGTCATATTATTTTTATACACAACACCCTCATTCAACACTTTATCTTTTACTAGCGGGGTCGACAAGTACAGGAATAAAAAAAATGGCTTTTACGTAAATATATACGATTTACTTTGTGGCTATCTCTTTGAAACTGTGGCGTACAAATAAACCGATTGGTTTCGTAACAGAGGGCCTAGTGTGACTTTATTTCACATCTACGTTATGCGTTCTGCATTGTGATTGGCTCGTGTTGAACTCTTCACCAATCACAACCCCGAACGCATTCACTCTGACGATTGTCTTCTTCAAGGCACGAATTTTTTTCCTCGACACTCGTGTATAACTCGCCGTGTGTGCCTTACACCCAGTCAACACCGTTGAGTAAATCGTATATCTTTAGTTAATTTGAAAGCCATGTGTATTTTTTTTCAATCAATACTAAGGGCCAGTTGTAATGTCAGCTTATCTGTCAAAAAACCGCAGATTTTGGTTTCACACGTCTTCGGTAGATACATTTATGTCATATATACTTGTACGTATTTATGAGGAACTCAATAGTGTTATATGGCAGATAACTATCTGTGTCATTATCAGGAACTGGCGAAACTGGCCCTTACCCTTGGTATGGCCTCCTACACGCCATGCCGCCGGGTTATTCAAATTCAAAATAATTTATTCAATTAAGACACTAAGTGAAATTTACGTTAAATTGAAGCTACAGTTAAAAATCATAGATCGACATACAGAGGCCACAGTAATGTATTGTCAAGAATTTCACCAAAATTCGTAACTGAAGTTGTGCCGGCGGCCTAACCCGCTGGCCATGATGGGCGGCATGGCGTTTAGGAGGGCTAATAAATAGATTTGTAATAAAATAATTTTACAATTGTTATGCTGCAGTTGGCTGTTATATCTTTAAAATAACAACGAATTGATGTTGTGAGTAACCTCGGGCTAAAATAATATAATTTGAAAAGCACCCAGTAAACTAAAACAGTTAGATGCAAAATATTCTGTTTGTTATACTAATGTAGGTCTTTAGTCTAGGCACCCTAGGTTTAGCTGCATATGACGAGCTCATCGCATTGACACTAGACGTAGTTTTATGCGTCTGATGTCGGTAGGTAATTACGTTGTGTATTGGTAGTATCAAATTTATATAAAACGTTAAGCACAGCTTCTACGATGTGTACAAGAAAAAGGAAGTTCTCTCGTGACTCATGAAAATTAATCAAACAAAATATATCCTATTCTTCCCGATTTCTGACGGGGATGCTACTAAGTAAAAAATGGTTATCGAAAATTTCAAAATCTTTTAGATTTAAGTTTTTGGATCTTTAGGGCAAAAAACAGAATTGAATAAAAAATTCAAAACTTGTATTTCTCGCTTCCAATTAATCAAGAGTTTTGGGAGTTTACTCCTTAAGAAAGAATTATTATCAGAACAGAATATTGATCTCTCTACAACGGAGAGAAACTCTAGGGCCTAATTAATAAATGGCTCGTACGGCGCGCCGTTTCTGTAAAACAAATACATAATATATATAGTGTTAATATCTGCACAGTTACCCCAGAAAAGGATACCGTAAATCATTATGTATATCATCATCATATGTATCAACATCTGTTAAAAACTATGAAGTTGACGCCTAGCTTTAAAAACTAAGATGTGTCATCAACGAACAATATAATCTCATAATTGTCACCTACGTAATAAGCTAGATTATTTATTTTACATATACGAAGAACAGAAATGGCTCTAGAATGGATTCTTGTGAGACACCCATTGTTACCGGGGATCCTGGAGATGTTTTGTCGTTAATATCAACCCTCAGATCTCTCTTGTATTCAAATACGAAGTTAAAATATTTACAGCATTATTCTTCATTCCGTAGTGTTGTAACTTCCTGATGAGTGTAGGATGATGGACACAATCGAAGGCCTTAGACAAGTCAGAAAATACCAAATGCATCTTGTGAATCCTCTCAGTCGCCATATATGTGAATTGCTAAAACAATTCCAAGCCCACGTCCGTAGTTGAACGACCTATAGTAAATCCAAATTGCTTTTGATGAAGCAAATTATTCCTATGCTAGTTTAATATTTTAAACGAACAGATGGTTTTCTCGTGACAAAAATGAAGTAAGCGCCGTAAGGGCTTGCGTCATTTTGGTTATTTTCACGTAGTGTAGGTGTGCAGTGCATAAAAGCTTGTGTGTGCACAATGTTGTGGAGCCACGTGACGTAAACGTGAAAAACTCCAGTCGTGTGTCGGAGCTGACACAGCGCCTATGTTTTCCCCGATTCACAATTTTGAAATTCACTTTTGAGTTATTTTGATAGCATTGCAATGAAACCGTGTCTTGTTAACTTATAACTTAAAAACCCAACGCCTAAAATCTTCAAGATCCATGTTTTAAGATTTGCTTTAGGACCAATTTTTACTTGGTAACTTGGATATTTATTTTATTCGATATTTTTTGTGAGTCATTCAGTCATTTTAGGCTGTGTGCTGAAAAATTATTAGTATTATAGGTGACTTTCTCATTGCCTTAAAATCAATAGTAATGTCATTAGTAGGCCTACAGAAAATTATATAAATTAGGTCTTTTAATGTCTTTGTAATGAAAACAAACAGCATGGCACCCGGTAAACCCTTCATTCATAAACAAAATGTAAATAGTTATCTTTTGCCTACATCGACATGTGTCGAAGTTGTTAATTCAAGTATTTTTATCTTGTTTCACACTTGATCAAATATAAACATGAGTGTACTGCTATAAATATTTACGAATGAGGGGTTTAAAGGCTAAGACATTAAGCTAATGTATAATTGTTTATTTATTCTACATATATGATTGTCGATTACAATGTCAATGTATAATGGAGATATATAGACATTTAATATTATTTCGAGGCAAGTTCCAACACATCTTTTTGGATGTGTTTGAAGTACTCGTGGCAATAAGTATCGTTTACTTGTATTTAACGAAGCTGTAAAATAACATGTGAGCCATTTGTGTCGAATATAATGTAATACAATTACTTTATGTAGTGAAACTACGTTTAATTTAGCCCAGTGTTTAAAGTAACATTCAAGTTGTTGCTCAAAGTTTTAACGCGCCTATTACCTGTCTCTGGTATGCAAGCCTCTGTGTAATTAGATTGTGTGCTTTTTGCTAAGAACATTTAAAACGTGGTAATGCTACATCTTAGTCGCGTGTCAATTACCCCCAGGGCTGCTCCTTACAAATAATTTATATAGAACTGTGTTTATATTATAAGTACATATCGAAATGTCATTTTAATTTATTATTTGTATTCATCTCATTGTGCAGCTATTTGGTTTGAACTAAATATTTGCATTGTACTTGGCGTTCCCACAAGGTCGGGACGCTCTTACTTGGCCACTAAAACTTATGTTATATGCATAATCGTAATTTAGAAAATAGTCAAATTCGTTGCAATAAATTGTGCCTAGAAGGCAAAATTACAGATAGTTAACAGAAAAGTATATTTTAAACAGTTTTATTAAATCCACAATTTTATTATTTTTGTAATATATAGAAGCTATTGTAGGAACATTTTTTATTATTTTTATTTCCAATGAATCAATTGTAGAATAGTGTGATATGCTATGGGCATGTGTTGCAGCGCGGTAATGTCGGTCTCTTGACATAAAGATTTGTAAATATTTCGAT
Source organism: Diaphora mendica (assembly GCA_949125395.1). Classification (NCBI taxonomy): domain Eukaryota; kingdom Metazoa; phylum Arthropoda; class Insecta; order Lepidoptera; family Erebidae; genus Diaphora; species Diaphora mendica. The sequence goes on from OX421316.1 coordinate 26,253,895, forward strand.
CTGGTCTTAATTAACTGTAAATTTGGCTGAGTAACTTTGTTTGAGTATGTTTTTGTTAAGTACCCTCTCGATAAATCACTGTCAGATTCCATATATTGTTACACCAATGAATGAACTCGTTCTCAAAATGCAAATTGTGATCTACATAAGTTCGGTAGTTTTATGTTTAAGCTCTGTCAGCCCCAAGTAACGGTAGCCTCACTGTATATATTCCTTAATCTTGACATAAAACATACTCCGACATTTTAATGTTTCTGTAGTATATTAAATGAAAATCTTTGTGATAAAAACTGCTAAGTATATCGATCCTTAGAAATGCGTCTGTATATATATTATAATAGTTATTGATAAGTAAAAGCTATATTTTGTTATGGTGAACAAAAAGCGCACTCTCTATCGTTTGCCATATTATGAAACTAGTTAATTGGTAACTGAATCCCTTGTGATCGCACCCACCTTTGGTATGTCCCACTCCCTTCTGGTTATTTTTATCTTACGTATTCGTGATAACAATGGAATATTTTGCAATATGTATTTATGTATACATATATATTAATATAATTTTTTAACACTAAGAGATCGTATAAATAGAGAAAGCTGTATATTACCCAGATGTTAAATATTATTATTTCCTTCTCAATGTTTGAACTAAGCATGTAAAATTAAAAATAATACTAGAGAATAAAAGATGTTATGATAATTAATTACATAAAATCTTCGTTTGAATGTAGATGCCTTTCCTTTTAATCCTTAATTCCTAAAAACTAGAAATTATACACAAGACTCCATAAAATAGTTAACATTTATTTCTTAAACATATTTACAAAATACAATGTATACATTTAACAGATTAATTTAAAGTGTTTCTATGAGCTAACTTTACGTAAAATTTGACACTTTAAACACATTGAATCCTGACCTGCCATTTGACACATTTTATTAACCGATACTAAAGTTCAGGCGATAGTACATTCTTCGCACATCGGTTGTTATGAAAACTGGTTTTTACAGGTAAGAATTCAATGCCAAAACAATCATAATTATACTTCTATGTTAATAAAAACCTCAGTCTTTATCTTGCCCACGCGTGGACACCACACCTTATCAAACTCAATCTACCATTTACCTTCAACAATAATAAGAAAATAAAAACGAATATAATATCCACCAGCTTCCCATCGCGTATTTCGTTTCACGTAAGAATCGAAACAGGCATGTTTAGGCCGTAGAAATTTGGTGGGAAATGTACTATTTCAATTAGTACTTATTGGCCTTTTCCAACTTATAAAATAATGTTTCAAATTAGATATAACAAAAATATTAGTCTGCTTTCTGAGGTGGATTATCAGTTGTATAGGAGTTATCTGCATTCTTATAGTTAATTCAGCACTGCTGAGTAAATAAAAGTCGATCGATTACCAAATGTATCATTTGGTGATATGATAGTAAATATTGTACAGTAATTTTTAATATATATGTACTTTTCAAAAGGAGAATGGCAGATTCTGTACCGCTGTCAATATGTTATGAATGGTTATGAGAATTATACCGTTTAGTAAGTGAATCATCCTAATTATTGACATTTATTATATTTTTAGAACTGTGCTAGAAGAATTTTAATTCTGCTCTTATAATTGTTACAACTTCATTAACAACCCATTCCTACGTGTATACTAAACACGCCATGCTTAAAGTCTACTTAGTCTGAAAACTAGATGGCGTTGTGTGTTGAATCGATATTTTAATACGCCATCAACGCAATGTTGTAAAAATCTGGAAATTCAAAATATTAATATCGGTGATTTAGCAGCCAAATAAATACAAAAACAATCCCTATCATTAGATACGCCAGGCGGTACAAGTCCCATACAAACCTGCCATTGTCCTTTCGTAATCACTTGATAGGTTGCCGTAGACAGAGAATAGTATAATGTTGCACCTCAGTAATAGTTGCTTGACTACAATATTCACAGCCAGTAATTAAGAACACTGAAAATGTCCATAGTGTTCATCACATAACTCTGGTATTAAATTTAACCAAAAAGGCGCATCGAGTTTTCATAGAAAATAGTGCTTTATTATTTATACCGCCGAATGTTCCACGATGTACTAAATCGAGTTATTTACATATTTTCTTTGTTCAATGTATGTACATTATAAATTTTGACTCGCATTTGACTAGAACTGCCAAAAACATGGTAATAATAATATAATTCTCATAATAAATCCGCAAAATTTAGATCAAAAAGCATTTAATTTGAAGATAATGCTATAAAAATTATTAGATAGTCAATTATTTTGTTCAGCAGAGCATTGAAACTTCCGATAAGAATTTGTTTTGCATATAGAAATGGAGATTTTGTCAAAAGCTGGCCTGTTTAGGAAATGATGGCAGTTAAGTGTTACCATAATTTTAAGCAATACTATGTCCAGAAAGAAAAAAATAACTTCGCGTTAAGAAAATAATGACGGATCGATGGTAGTGTATTCAGGGTGAAGTAAATAATCTGAATTTAATTATTGAATTCCGGTAGTATCAGCTCTGCTGCCTAGGTTCATTGTGTCACTTTGCGACTTAAAAGTTCCACAGTTGTTTTAAAAGGTGTGGTCAAACTTAATCATAAATAGCCGACATAGTCATTAGTTAAGTTACCTTGAAAAAGTATTTTTCCTAAAACGGGTCTAAATTTCAAGTGAATACATTCCATATTTTTATGTAGAAATTCGTAAAATCTAGACATACCATCATGGGTAATTAGTTCAACTAAAACTATTATAATTTATGTCGGCTTCTAAATAAATTAATTATCTTTAAAATCACGAATGTTTAAGTTTGTAGGTGTTATATTCGTGTCTAAAATAAACTAAACAACCCTAAAATTTGACCACACTTTCCATAACACTCTGTAAATAAAATCTTTATTTTTTCATTTTTCTGCCTGAAAGCTAAAAAAAATATAATATAGACGTACCAACAGCTTTACTGTTATATGTCTCACATTATTTTAAATGCTATAAAAAAAAGCGCCAATTCTGTTGTTCAAAATGGCGTTTGACTTTTTTTTCATGTTATGCACTGGATATGAGCGTTTTAATTTACACCTCGCCACTGACGGTCGCTGGGTTCACGTTTGACGTGGTAGTTGAGACACGGTTGGAAGTTCACGTGGATGGTGACTGGATGCAAAGGTGCTGCGAGCTGAACAGCTCTCGCGTCGAGAACGTCATAAGGGCCAAGGTGCTTTGCGAGACAGGCGTAGTCCACGCTTAACGGGACGTAGTATTTTCCTGAAATAAAAAAAAGGAACGTTAAAAACTTAATCTTTTTCTCAATTGATTATCTTTTCAAATTTTGCAGCTTTCTTTAAAATTTACACTCTTGCTACAGTGGCGTCGCCTATTTGATGCTTTTTAGCGGACACTTTTCTATCCTAGAGATGGTCCTCCTTACCTCTACCCTCCACAATATATTTAAAAGTAAAGAGCAGCGAAAATTTTAACTTACCGAGGGCGTTGAGGGCAAATACAGGTACATATTGGGTTGGAGGCGGCGGCTTGTCGTAATGATGGTGTCGGGGGGACTCGCTACATGTATCCTGGAAGAGAAAGGTATTTCTTGAGGTTAACATTTTGAATCTCGGTAAACATCATCATTTTTTTCGTATTATTTATAGACTGCTCCATACTTTGCCACTTTTTGCCACGTAAGGGGATAAGATGCAGGCTTGTTGCGCGCTTTAGCAGATGTAGCGTATAGGAGGGTGGCATACCTGCGGCGAAGTGTCCCGGGCCTCCTCCGTGGAGCCCGACGTGGAGTTGGAGGTGGAGGGCGCCGGCTTGGCGGCGCGGCGGCGCTTGTGCGAGTAGAGCTTGCCGTGAGCGTGCGCAGCTCGCGCCAACGTGTCCGCCGCCTGTGATCAAATGTTCCTCTAAGTCCCTTTGGAAGTGCAGTTTGAGAAGAGAGCGTGCGCGCGAGCTGATGTATTCTTTGGCTGACACAACGGATAAGGTTTTTTAGATCCTCAAAATGTCTGCTTAGAATTGTTGCCATGAACGATTTGCTATCGGTGACGAGCATCTCATAGCACAAAACGGTCAACTAATTTTAGACTTCCTACCCAAAATCATCTAACGAGTGAGAGACAAGCAAGTGACTATATCACAGACAAGGCTCTTGTTATGAAAATGAAGAAGTAAGGTGAGAAGAAGACAAGTAGCAACAAAGAGGACGAGGGATGAGATTCTCGAGAAAAAAAAGAATAATAAAAAAGACGAACGCCATATTTATGTTATTCGAGTATAAATATTCTCAATCTTCGAGAATATTTAAATTACGTGGCTAAAGTGGCAAAGTGAATGAAGACAGAAAAACTGCTATAATAAAATGTTTTTAGAACTAGGGTGCTTTTCCTACAAGCTTAGTAGGTACGCATATGTTTAATGTAGGTAAAGAGCCGTTAGAGTATTAATAATATTCTAATCTATTTTTGGAGACGATTGTCGGACTAGGTCTTTTCACCAATCTGTGTCGAGATGGATTTAGAAAAATTCAAACAGAATAATTTTTAGACTCGGGACAATTATTCCTTAGGGAATGCAAAGCAGAATAATGGCTAGGCGAATACTTTAAAAGCATTGCGCATCTAAGTATTAAAGTGAAATCCTTAGGTATTTGGTAGGGTTCCTCATATTAAAATAAAATATTGAAACATAACATACATCTTATAAAATGTAACCGGTCAAAAAGAAAAAATAAGGAAACATAAAACGAATTGAATAATTTAATGTGTGGCGATTTCTACATATAGCGCAAGAAAAGACATACTGCAGCACCATCTATCGAAAACACATCGAACTACTGATTAAAAAGTAAACTACTACTAACGAAAATCCTGCATCGCGATATGCAAATACTTGCGCCGTCGGAGGATCCTCTCTATGTGTTGAAGGGGCATGATGGCCGTTTTTTACAAATGTTTGATTTAATCACTCAATATCTCTATTTATTATAGATATTCAATAATAATAACGAATAATAATATTCTAATACATTCAAACTACGTCATGCACCTACTACCAAACCAAGCAAAGCTTGTACTATGGAAGTATGGATACTAAACATACATACAAACATATCTGTCTTTTTTGGAAATAGGTACACGATTAAACACACGAGACAAATTAAATATGAAATCTTCACCTACACAAATGTTTGACTCGAGCGGGAATCGAACCCGTGACCTTTGGCGTAGTAGTCCGCCTCACAAACTAAATCAACTAATGGTAAAAGTAATTTTTAATATGTATAATGTTTTTTTTGTAATTTTATGTTATATTTACCTCGGTGTCCTGTGACTTGGAAAATCGCCTTTCAATTGAATTCTTGAACTTGTACGAATGTAGGAAGTCTTCGGTGTGTTCCGGTTTTCTAACTGTGCGTAGTGTGGGCTCCCTCCTTCTTCGTCCGTCCAACGGGAGGGGCTCCGCCTCAAGCAAAGGGTCGCCCTCTGATGTTATAGCTGCTTGTGAGGCTAATACTGAAAGGAGAGGTCATGATGATGACAAGATGCTCTAAGTACACACGTATCTAAATGAGTAACATCACTGCATTTGTTTTCAAGACAATTCACGCACCAGATATACATCTTAAATCGTGGGACTTCACAGACGTTCGGACACACACAAACTGACTGGATCAACTATTTGTGGACTACACAAAGTGTTTTCCCGTGTGGGGTTTGAATCCACAATACTCAGTGCAGCTGAAATTGGTCCGAAATAACCGCTTAAATTACCAAACCATCTGTGCAGTTCTTGTCTGTAATTTCTAAAAAGTAACAATAACATTATAATAGTTATATAGAGGCGCTCATAGCCCAGTTGAACTCGGTGATTAGAAACTATCACCGAGGGTAAGCAACGACTGCGCGGTCAGTACCTGGATGGGTGACCGCTAGTGGCATGATACCATGAGCGTCTCCGTGATACGGAGGTCACGTAAAGCAGTTGGGTTGTTATCATAGAATAACAGTCGTGAAGCTTAGTTGGAGGCCTTTGGGCGGCTTAAAAACTTTCAACGGCAAGATTACGCAGCCACAACGAAGTCATGCCAGTCCCCAAGCCGCACTCGGCCAGCAGTGGGACGTTATGGGTTGTTGATGAATAATAACATTAAATAAATCAATGTCTTTATTTTAAATACCTCTTTCACACTCCATGGGGTACGTCTGGTCCTGCGGCCGTTCCTCATAAGGTTCGGTGGCAAAGGTGGGTGGGGCTGGCGGAGGTGCCTGTGCGATGACGCTCGGTTTCAGCGCGTAGCCATGCGAACTGCACGACGAACTCGCCGTTTCTGATGATGAACCGACATGAGAGCGCGTCTTTTCCCGAGGTACAGGCTCACCTACACAGAAATAAGACTTTAAGACTCAAAGTATCCTGTATGGTGGATGCAATGATCTGCTTGCAAAGAACTTATGGTTTGAAGTCCTCTAAGATTTGCAGGTTAGTGAGTTACCACCAGTAAGGGTATGGGCCACCGGTATCCTCACTTACTCGGTGAAATATAGCGCAAGCGCTATTTGACACCGGTTTTTTGTGAGGTATCACTTCGGTCGAGCCAGCCCATTCACGCTGAAGCGTGGCTCTCCCACGGTAAAGTACGGGAATGACATTATCTCAACAATAAGTTACGTGGTCAAAATAATTAAGCCAAAACTATTTCTTCTAAATTCAGTAAATCTTCAACAAATATATGTTTGCTTTAATTTTATTATTTACCCACCTTTCGCCACAGCTTCACAGTGCCGTTGCATATGAGCGGCAAGCTGCACGCAAAGTCCGTCTCCAGGTCCATAGCCCTGGACTTCGACGAGAAACCTCAGGACTTCGGAGACCGCATCCTGATAGCCAGCCCTAAAGTGATCTTCGCCGACTTGACGATCAGCGGCTAAAACATAACCCACACGAAGATGGAACATCTTCCGTTTGGGACTTTCAACAACATTAGCAATCTTCTGTTAAATTCAGCAGAGCAATTTTACATGTAAGCCTCGGTGATGTGAAGGAGAGAAGGATAGGATCAAGTTGGATAAAAATCTTGAACGGATGAATTAACTTCACGGTTGTTTTTATTTCTTTATTAGAACAAAGAAAACAGGATGAGTCAAAAAAATGGATGGTATCCATCTGAAAGTTTGGATTGAGAACATCAATACATTCAATAAATTAATGATTGAATTAACTACAAATATAATGAATTATATTAATTCGTATAAATATAAATCCTTCAAACTATCTAATCTTTTGTTGACTTAAAAATAACTGTTGTAAAACTCGCCAGTTTCATTTTAAAAGATTTAAATATTTCTTTTTGTTTTTATACCCGTTTCAGTCACCCGTCTTCAAAGTTCGTCTTTGAAGACGGGTAATTGAAATTTTAGTTTAAAAAGACTACTAAGGATTATATTGCGCTGTTGTTAAATAAAATTTTAGTAAAAATAAGCTAAGTTTAAAATAGTCGCATAGTAGGTGACGTATAGGTAAATATCTGACATCCCACTTACCACCATCTGACGGCCAACATTATTAAAGACCCCATTCAAACTAATGATGGTTTATCTATCTATCCATATACATAAAAGAGTAAGGTGACTGACTGACTGACATACCCAGAGATCAACGCACAGCCCAAACCGCTGAAGCTAGAATCCTGAAATTTGCATGTAGGTTCTTTATATAACGTAAGTGAGCATTAAGAAAGGATTTTTTGAAATTCCACCCCTAAGGGGTAAATCAGGGGGTGAAAGTCTGCGTGAGCGAAGCCGCGTGTTAAAGCTAGTCATTCAATAAAGTATCTTTATACATATAATTCGTGTGTACCTATATGTGTACAATGATACTTACATGAAATCTATCATCGTCAACAACAGCCTTCAACAGTCCACAGCTGGACATAAGAGCTTGTCCTGAAGAGGCGAATTCGCCACGATTTTCACGCGCGACGCGCGACCTTTGCGCCCAGAAGGAGCGTACCAACGCGCAATTATTGAACAATTCCGGATCAAAATTTTGGCGCTCCATTTCCCTCGATACGTTTTTTTTTTTTTTTTTTTTTTATGTTAAATGGACGCAACAAACAAGGCCAAAGGCGTCTGCCACGATTCTCACGCGCGTATTACGCTCGACCGTTGCTCCAGAAGGAGCGTACCAACGCGCGAGTATTAAACAATTCCGGATCTCGCCTCGACTCGACTCGCGCGTATTGCTCGCGAGTCGAGAGTCTGACGAATTGCACGCGATTTACGCGCGTATTTTTATTCGCGCGTTGCTTGTGAACGCGATGTATTGGCGCCTAATATCTGCTAACGGGCGAATGAAGTATTTCGCAGCGAATTCGCTCCTTCTGAACAAGGTCTAAACCTCTCCTTAAAAGAAGGTTTTGAATTACTAAGCTACTATACCACACTGACCAGGTAAGAAAGTAATAGAGTATGTTTTAAGTTTTCCTTCTCTTCAGATTGACGTTGTCTTGCGTTGGGATGAAAAAGGGTGGTAATAGTCCTATTCTTAATCCGTCACCATACAGATAAATCATCACTACATAGTATAAAACAAAGTCGCTTTCTCTGTCCCTATGTCCCTTTGTTTGCTTAAATCTTTAAAACTACGCAACGGATTTTGATGCGGGTTTCTTTAATAGATAGAGTGATTCAAGAGGAAGGTTTTTATGTATAATAAATGCATAATATAGTATGGGAACACTGTTAATTTTCGAGGTTTCTAATGTGATGTAGCAAATAAACACCTTTTTTGCGCTTACATTGCAAACGCTGGTTGCACCCTACGAGATACATCAAAATAATGTACTACAGTATTGTACACCTTAAAAAGTACTACAAAAAAGTCCGCGACGGTATATGTCTATCTCTTAGGGATAACCCACAACAACCATTTTTTATTCCTTTCTTTTTACGAGAAATAATGGCTTATTTACGAAGTGATTTTAAGCAATACAGAATGAATCCTTATATAATTAAGTAAATTAAATCCATTGTGCATTTAATATAGATCAAAATAGCCCTTTACAGTATCTAATTTAAATGAATATATTCGCAGATATTACAGATTTAAAATGCACGAATCGTGTCATCGGCGGGGGCATCTGAAATCCACCCGTGCGAAGCCGGGGCGGGTCGCTAGTAAATTATATTCATAAATATAATAAAATTGTAAGAGGTCGGTCTATATTAAAGATGTTGAAGGGGGTCTTTATTAAAGTAACGGAACTCAAAACAATAGTTTTAGAATCTTTGTATGTATGTTTGTGTGCGCTAATCTTAATAGTGGCTTAATTGATTTGTACGCGGTTTTCCCTTATGTATTGAGGTAAAATTTACTTAATATTTAGTGTTTGTTTTATTTTAATCGGTTCAAAAATAAAAAAAGTTATAATAGTTTAAAGAACTGCTGCGATGACCGACATATATGCGGGTGGAGCCGCAGGCGAGAGCTAGTTATAAATGTTTCTCTAATGAATGCTACAAGATCACCAAGTTACAAAATGTTCTAAGTACCTAATTGTCCACTAAGTACTGACGTCAATCTAATATTATAATTAATTATTATGACTACTCGTGGACGTTCGTGACGTTCATTTTGCAATGAGAAAACTGAATCTCAGCGCTAATTAGGTTGACTTCAAAAACTAAAAACGTGAGTTTATGAATGACGGAGATATAGGCATCAATGAAATATTTTTATACTAGCTTGTGACGGCGGCTCCGCCCGCGTCTATCTCGGTTATCGCGGTAAATAGTGGCTTATAACCTTCCTCAAAAATCAAAGGATCTCCATTGTAAAATTAAGTTTTATCGAAATTAGTTCAGCACTTTGGTTGTGAAGGCTTAACAAACAGACAGACGTTACTTTCGAATTTATAACAGATATTAATATGGACTAATCAGTAAAATTTTTACTGTTGTGTTTTATAACGATACTAGTTGTTGCCCGTGGCTCCGCCCGCGTATATGTCGGTTATCGCGGCAAAAAATAGCCTATGTGTTATTCTGATGTATAAGCTATATTACTATAAAGTGCATCCAAATCCGTTTAGTAGTTTTTGCGTGAAAGAGTAACAAACATCCATCCATCCATCTATCCATCCATACATACTTACAAACTTTCGCGTTTATAATATTAGTATGTATATAGATAATATAAATAATAGTCATAATTAATAATCCCTTTAGTGGTCCACCGTCGGATATTGGTCTCCTCTTGACAATGAGGCCTACTATACCACGCTGCCCAGATGTGTTTGTATAGGGTTTGATTCAAGTTTTTTGTAAAAGTGACGCATGAAGAATCTAACAAGTAAAATTTTAACAAAATAAAAACCGACTTCAAGGTTCGACTCGATTTCTTTTGAATGCCATCATCAGATCTTAGTGTCCTTATCATGTACCACCGTTGGGATATCTCCTTTCCATTAAAATAAGAATTATCAAAATCGGTTCATAAACGACGAAGTTATCCCCGAACAAACATAAAAAAATATACGGTCGAATTGAGAAACCTCCTCCTTTTTTTGAAGTCGGTTAAAAAGGTATATTAAAGAAATCATTCCTATCCGTAGATTTTGTTTTAGTACAGGTTACAGGACAGGCTTACAAAATGCTCTCGCAAAACTTAGCTTTACTCTAAACATTCACAGATCATGTGGGAATACTAAAACCAACTTTAACACATTATCACTTAGGTCTCTTTTTCTGTATTCTAACATCAATCTTAAAACATTTGAAAGTAGAAGAAAACAATGTCATCAAAAGTCAAGGCAAAAAACCTAACAGAAATGTTCGTCATAGAGATTCAATTTTTTTTAAATATTTAAAACAAAAGATATTGGGATTATAGACTATGTATTGCCATATAAATAAATGGTTAAATACAGAAAAAATATGAGTCGTTTTTTTTTTAAATTGAATTCTACGTTTAAATAAATTTATATCTTCGTGAAAATAAGGAGATATATTTCATTTATTGGTTTCAATTTATTAGGTAAATCGATTCTGAGTTTAATATGGCAGCTTTATATAACTCTTTATTGTCGTGAAATCTCTCTATTTTCATATATTAATTTATTACAAGCAGAATGTCATCTAATAAATAAGAGCTCAACGGAAACATGCACCAAAGTCCAAAACATTTCGTATCGCCTAAAATGGCTTCTTTACATACCGTTAGCTCGATCCTGAAGGAATTTAAGATGGCGGATGGCCATCTCGATAATTTCGGTCTTCTCGACCCGTCCTCGTCCCTTTTTGAGGTATTCTGGAGGGATGAGTCGTGACAGATCCGCCAGACAGTTGTTCATGCGGTCCCGCCGACGCTTCTCAATGATGCGGTGCGACATTGGGTCTTGCTGTAAATTGAACAAGCCGATTAATATATTTGACAGGTGTCATTCAATAAAAAATATAGTGTACCTAGTTTTAGACCATCCTAGATCCACACTGTCAAAATTGAATTGAATATCTGGATAATGCTTGTCAAGATAATTTTATAGTAAGTACTTCAGAAATTTCTCACCATCAACGGGCTTTAATATGAAAGGCCACTCTGAAAGGATACTGTACCACGTTGGCCAAACGAGTTGGTACAGAGTTTGTTATAAGTTTTCCGTCTCTTTGCAGAGTTCACCATCCCCCTCCCCATACCCCAAAGGCCGGCAACGCACTTGTGACGCCTCTGCTGGTGTTGCAGGTGTCCATGGGCGGCGGCAATTGCTTACCATCAGGTGATACGGCTACTCGTTTGCCTCCATACCATAAAAAAAAATGTTGTTATGCGTAGTTTGCTTCCTGACTTATTGAATGTTGTTAAAGTGGTTTTTTGTTTTTATTTCTGTTTTCACATCACTACGCCTGTCATTTTAAAAGAGAAATAGTGAGGCAGGAATTGAATCTGCATAAAGGTATGTTAGTTTTTAATAGTAGAATGTGGTGTGTATGTAGTGTGTAGAAGTAAAAAAGAAAAATTGGGCATATTCAGTTTAAACTTGCCCTTGAGACCTTCGCCTTCTTGAGATAGGCGCCAGTAGGGTACTCGGCCTCGTCCTCCGAGGGCGCAGCAAAGTTGAGCTGGTCACCCCCAACGCGGCCGAATCCGTCGTTTGAATTATAACTGGAAAGAAGAATAAACTGTTTATAGTAAACATAGAATAGTAAGTTCTCTATGAGATAGTTGTAGGAGAAAGAAAAAACAGATATAATTTTCGAACGAATCAAAAAGAAAGTCCTCAATTCGGTTGCCTTTTTTTACCCGACTACGGCAAAGCCAAAGGAGGGTTATGATTTTGACAGGCTATGTATGTATGTATGTTCATTTGCTTGATCGTCCGCTGGTTATAGGCTACTAGCGACCCGCCCCGGCTTCGCACGGGTGGATTTCAGATGCCCCTGCCGACGACACGATTCGTGCATTTTAAATCTCTAATATCTTCGAATACATTCATTTAAATTAGATACTGTAAAGGGCCATTTTGATCTATATTAAATGCACAATGTATTTAATTTACTTAATTGTATAAGGATTCATTCTGTATTGCTTAAAATCACTTCGTAAATAAGCCATTATTTCTCGTAAAAAAAAGGAATAAAAAATGGTTGTTGTGGGTTATCCCTAAGAGATCGACATATACCGTCGCGGACTTTTTTGTAGTACTTTTTAAGGTGTACAATACTGTAGTACATTATTTTGATCTATCTCGTAGGGTGCAACCAGCGTTTGCAATGTAAGCGCAAAAAAATGTGTTTATTTGCTACATCACATTAGAAACCTCGAAAATTAAGAGTGTTTCCATATTATATTATGTATTTATTATACATAAAAACCTTCCTCTTGAATCACTCTATCTATTAAAGAAACCCGCATCAAAATCCGTTTCGTAGTTTTAAAGATTTAAGCAAACAAAGGGACATAGGGACAGAAAAAGCGACTTTGTTTTATACTATGTAGTGATATGACGTTTCACTGAATCTAATGTGGTGCCCTCTAGCCGACATAAAGTACTGTATTAAAAAATAAATTTGAGATAAATATGCCATGTTTGGTATCATTGGAAAGGGCGTTACTTGTACATTTCAAATATATATATTTTTTATTTAATAACGGCACCAAAACATTTTAAATAAAAAAAAGTAAAAACTAAAACCCAACTACGACAAAAAAACGATGCTGAAAAAGTATAAAACAAGTTTGAAAAGCCGTAGTCGCACGTTGTTAAATTGTTATGGTGCGTTTCTATGTAACGTGTGGTTACGGCTTTTCAAACTTGTTAAATACTTTTTCAGCATCGTTTTTTGACGTAGTTGGGTTTTAGTTTTTACTTTTTTTTAATGCCTGTTACTTTAGAACACGACGGAGTTTCCAAAAAAAATCCTATTCATTTCATAAATGCAAGTTATGAACCAATTTGGATCTTATTCGTGCGTTTTTCCCGTTTATAAATTAAATCCTTGCCGCTTTTTGCACATTTGCACGCACACTAGTAAAATAACGTTTTCTTCTTATGTGCTTGTATATTAAATTTATAAAGTTAGCGTCCAGAGATGATTTAAATTCCCGAGCCATTCAATTGAATATTAACATGAAACTTCCAAAATATTTTGTGAATAAAGGTTGTTAACTTTTTAAGTTAATTTGAACTTTACAGTGTATAAGAAAGAGTCGTTATTTGTGTAAGTAGACAGTGTTACTATATAACATGAATAGTTTATTATTCTGTGGTGGTGTCAGGTCAAAAAGGTGTACTTTTAAATGGTAATTTTTTAGTTAAAAGTTAGATTTTATTTCTTCCTGAGTGTTTGTGTAATGACGGATCAAGAATACGCTGTGTCACTACCCCTATTTATCCGACGAGTGTCGTAAGAGGCGACTAAGGGTACAAACTTACGCAGGACAGCTGCACTGCAAAGAGAAGGGAAACTTCAAACAAACCCTATACCAACCCGTCTGGCCAGCGTAGTGTAGTGGGCAAAAACCAAGAGAGTCCTATGTCCGTTAGTAGACTATTAAAGGTTGTTGAATATTAATGACGATATCTCGATGGCAGGAATGGTATAGGTTTTGAAGTTTTCCTTCTCTTTCTTGATGTTACACACCACAACATATAATATTGACACAGGATTTATTCCTAGTGCGGGAGTTGTCTTTTAAAGAAGAAAAATATTTTAAAAACAAAGCATACAGAAACTCCAGGTTCCTACCAAGTATTTATTCCCTTTTCAAAAACAAACGTGAAACAGTGCCAATACAACGTGAGGGCCAGGGCGGAGTCGTTACCAAAGAGGAACAGTTGTTTCAAGGTTGTCTTTGTCAACATGTGACCACGAAACGTGGTCGAAAGGTCACTCGTTACTATTCAAAACAATAAATTTCGTTTCGAGGCAACGTATATGAGTAGCTGTAGTTATACTTATGGCTCTAGGCTTAAATCTTTACCTTTACTAATGTTGTAAAGTCACTTTACTAAAGTGGAATATATTGTTTGTTTGGTTAAAGGCGCTAATCTCACTCTTTTAACGGTAAACAAATTAGTATAACCTCTGTTATAACATCATGCTACGGGTAATAGGAACGCAGACTAGGTCAGCTAGTAAGGAAAAAAAATCATAAGTTAAGAATTTTGTGCATTTTGCGGTTACGCATCGCGGTAGACAGTTTTTTTTTTTTTCTTTTTTTTTTTTTAAAGACAGCTCCCGCACTAGGAATAAATCCTGTGTCGCGGGGGACTTTACAAACATACATGTAACGGACACAAAGAACACCCAGACTCAGAACAACAATTTGTGGATCACACAAAGTGTTGTCCTACGTGGGATTTGAACCCACGACACTTGGCGAAGTAGGAAACGGCGTGGTGACCGTTAAACCACTAGGCCAAACGTGCAGTCATATTTATTCAATAGCATCTCCTTTTTTTGCAAATACGATCGCAATTCTAAGAATAGCATCTAGGTCAATCTAGATAATAATGAATCTTTCTTACAAAGCTATAAAAGGCTTGATAATTACACTGATCGTGAAAGAAACAGATGAGCACGTGTGCGACCTACAAAGCGCACCTTCGATTCACTTTCAAGGTCGCGGCGAGTCGCCACTCGCCTCCTGTTTGTTTATTTCTGACTGCTTAACCTCTTTTAAGCGATTTAGAATCTTGACTTGTCTATCTTTTTTTTAAGGATTAGGCCCGCAAACGAGCAGACGTATCGCCTGATGGTAAGCAATTACCACCGCCCATGGACACACTCGCAACACCAGAGGCGTTACAAATGCGTTACCGGCCTTTGGGGGATGGGGAGGGGTGATAGGGGGAGGGGTATGGGCCTCCGGTATCCTCTCTCACTCGGTGAAACACTGCGCAAGCACTATTCCCATTCATGCCGAAGCGTGGCTCTCCCACGGTGATCTATCTACACATCTATCTATACATTGGCAATGAAAGTAAGTATAGGTACCTATCCTAAGATATAGATGGAGTTTATAGGTAAATAGATAGATAGGTAGGTACTCTTTTTGCACACCATGAATAGGAAACGTACAATGATGAATCTACCAAAAAAAAAATAGTGGTACAATATATAGGTAGTTTATTTTTTATCAAATTTCATAAGATAAACTTTAAAAAGTTGCACACGTTTTAAGTACCGATGAGTAGACAAAATTGAAAAAAATTGTATGTAGATACATTATAATGAAAATCTTTTAAAAGCAAACTGTACTAAAAATGTCCGATAACTGATAAGTATCATCTGTGATTATGCAAAAAGTTGAGTAGTATTGTTTGTGGGTTCAGGTTTCCGCATTTAGGATCAGGACGCAGTTGCTCTTGTACCTTTACAACAACCGCGAGTATTCTAAGAAGTAGCTTAAATTCCTCCATAAATTATCAGCTATCTCCCAGTAAAAGTCCTGTCAAAATCGGTCTAACCGTTCCAGATTACTCGAGATTAGCCGGAACAAACTGACCTTTGTTTAAATTATTTTTTGATGTAAGTGCCGTATTTTACTTTTATATGCATTTAGAAATTACAAACATACACTGTATTTGTAATTTTATTTTTTGTATAGATTTGCGCTGAGTCCATTAATTGATTCATTGAGTCTGGGTGTTATTTGTGTCTGTTCCATGTAATTAAAGAACCCATTGACACAGGACACACCGAAACCGAAGACCCTTCGGAAGGCCTATGTCCAGCTATGGGCGTCTTTCGGCTGAGATGATGATGATGATATTTATTTCTCAATTCCTATTCAAGCCAAACAATATAACAGGTATAGGTACCTATTATATTGTTTAGATTTAAACTTATTTAAATGACGTTACAATCGTAATCACGTTTCGTAATTTTTAACCGACTTCCAAAAAGGAGGAGGTTCTATGTTCCACTGTATGTATTTTTTTTTATGTATGTTCACCGATTACTCCGTCAGTTGTGGACCGATTTTAATTTTTTTTTTGTATTCGGAAGGGTATGCTTCCGAGGTGGTCCCATTGCCAGCATATCAGGATCTGATGATGGGATCCCAGGGAAATCGAGGGAAACCCTCATTTTTTATAGGCACATACTATGTTTTTCGTATATTTTCTGAAGTTACATCGGTATTTGCGTCTGGTAGTCATCATTTTATGATGATGAGCTGATGGTGTAAGATACAACTCCTTAACGGTTAGGAGTTGGAGGATAGATCTTTAAATATCATATATACATATGTTACCTTTAGTCGGATTCTTTCAAATTATTTAGGTAAGCTGATAATGGAAGGTGGAAGGTACAACTCCTCAACGGTTAGGAGTTGGAGGATAATTCTTTCAATTGCATACGTATCTAAAGACCTTCAGTCGTATATTTTCAAGTTATTTAGGTGAGCTGATGATAGAAGGTTTAAACTCTTCAACAGTTAGGGATTAGAGGATGATTTTAATATTACACGTACGTATAGACCTTAATTTGTATTCTTGATGGTGAAATTTGATGAAATGGTTCAACTTACTACTTACCTACGATAGTTTGCACTAAAAACTGAAAAATAAAAACTTTTTATAAAAAAAAAAACCGACTTCCAAAAAAAATCCAACGAAAACTCTCTGCCAAAAAAACACTTAAAAGCGTAAAATAAACTGGTTCTTCATAAATTGCCCATACCTAATTCTTTATTCATTTAAATAGTAGTATTATAATGTGTAATAGGTGCCTAAAATCTGTTTGAAGTCGGTGCTAAGCCAAAAAGAATACAAACGAACAATTACAATAATCTAAGCGATAGTCACTTGGCACCGACTTCTAACAGATTTTAGGTACCTAGTACACATTATAATACTACTATTTAAATGAATAAAGAATTAGGTATGGGCAATTTATGAAGAACCAGTTTATTTTACGCTTTTAAGTGTTTTTTTGGCAGAGAGTTTTCGTTGGATTTTTTTTGGAAGTCGTTTTTTTTTTTTTTTGTATCACGCTTTAGCGATATCAACATCATCGTGTTTGTCTGTATCAAAACTTTTCACACATAAACAATTTTTGTATTGTTTTATATTTATACACAACACGTTTATATATATGTATAGTATAACTGTACTAAATCTGCTGCTGTAAAACTCTCTAAACTAAACTAAGATTCACTAAAATTTTGTTGAGTCCTGTCAAAATGACATAGTGTGTTCTGAAAACCTCTTAAGCAACGAAAATGTGTTTTTTTAATTAGACTTTTTAGTTCGACTTGACTAAAATTGCGATTTGGAAGTCACCTAGATTTGGGAAACTTTAGTTAATTGATGAGAATGACAGAATTAGCACTATTGTCTAATAGACTTCCAAATCGCAATTTTAGTCAAGTCGGACTAACATTGACATTATGTAATAAGTACTGAAGTACCTTATTTATACTGACACTTATTAATCTGTTTTATTAATTTATTATGAAATAGGGGGCAAACGAGCAGACGTATCGCCTGATGGTAAGCGATTACCGCCGCACATTATAACTGCTACTACTAGATTACACGGATGGCTTCTTCCTACTCCGCTCAGTATTATGGGTTCGATTTCTACATGGGACAATACTTTGTGTGATCCACAAATTGTTGTTCTGAGTCTGTCTGTTTCACGTAACTAAAGTTCTCCGTGTCGCAGGATACACTCTTATAAAAAAATGGATATATCTCTAGAAGAGACAGAATAAGCATATTTTTTTCGTGAGGTTTGCGTTCAGTAGGCGTCTAATTACATATGTATGTAGCTTGAATAAACAACAGGAAACCTCTGAGCAGCTCTCGGCCTTCAAAAATTAAATTAAAGCAAACAGATCAGATTTCTACTACTTTCCCCCCCACAAGGTAAATGGGTGACGATAACCGATCACCAAACGTCGATAAACAATTTATTCAAACCACGTGTTATTATGACGCGTCAGACACGTGTTGTCTAAATATAGATGTTTATGTGTGTGGCTTTATTTATTGTGAAATAAGTGTGAAACATAATACAACACATACAAATATTGCAGCATTATTGTTATGTTTTTTTTATGCCTAAGGTCATCTAAACTAAACAGGTTGGGACATTGGGGTTATATGTAATTTTTTTCTTAGCAACACTGATCTGCAAATGTCATTTTGATGCAGTTCCGAGATGGTTCCGAGCGTATTTCTGAAACTAGGACGGAATGGGTTATTTATGTATGGTAAGTAGGTAATAAATCTATACTAATATTATAAACGCGAAAGTTTGTAAGTATGGATGGATGGAAGGATGGATGTTTGTTACTCTTTGAGGCAAAAACTACTGAACGGATTTGGATGAAACTTTACAGTAATATAGCTTATACATCAGAATAACACATAGGCTACTATTTGCCGCGATAACAGACATATACGCGGGCGGAGCCGCGGGCAACCACTAGTAAAACATATATTATTATTTACTGTTCGTTTTGTGTTACACACTGGCACAGTTACGTTCTCAAGGAAATGTGATAAGGAAAAAGAGAGGACAGAGCTCTATATAACAATACTTTCTTTCAGGGAATGCGTCATAAATCGAGTCATATAACTTCGACTTGAAATTTGAACACCGCAATCTATTTTTAGACAGTTTTTCTTTGTGAAATTATTTCAAGTAAACTTTTAATTTTAATAATGAATAGAAGTACCTATTTGGAGTTAACGTATTTCGTTTATTTTTATCCATTACCTACTCCCAAACACGTGTAATAATTACGGCACGTGGAAGCTCTATCTATAATACCTACTGATAATATCAACAGTTGGTCTCTAGAAAAATTACAATAGACATACTGCTATGCCCCTCCAATACAAAGGGGAGTTTTATCCACTATACTAAAGAGCCACGGCCAATGACTTCGCCCATTCATATTACTATTGCGCGATGTAGGATCATTAGTTTTCTCGAAGTTCAGTCGGTTTACGCTAGATGGCACCTAATTATGTTTTAAATTAAGTATCCGTGACGTGACAGATTGACAGCGAATTCGATGAGTCAGATATCATCGTGGGTATAAGAACCAACACTGGAATAACACTGGAACACCTGACAAGTCCTAGACTAGACTTATCCGACTGGCCAGGTTGGTACAGTAGGCCGAAACCTCCTTTCTAAGGAGAGTCCAGTAGTAGTATGTTATAGGCGTGATGATATGGCACACAAATTAAACCTAGACAGGGATTAAAAGGACTAGATTAACGATTGGATACGTACGTCACTCAGATGTCAAAATGTGACAAGTTAACGGATGTCATAACTATCAGAATGGTGTGAACATTGCATAAAAATAAAACTTATATGAATAAGTTCTTTTAACTTTTTTTTATTAGGTCATTTCACAATTTTAATTATTATGTTTTACACAAAGCTTTTACTACCGGCTTTGTTATATGTACATAATAATAAATAGTGACTCAAGTATACTGACAACTAGTTCAACCTTCGAATTCAGTTCACTCTTAGGGTTGCGGAGGTCATATGCCAGTCGCTCCGTGAATAAACTGATATTCAAGTCAATTTACTGAGCTAGTAGCAGACCCCAAATAATCTTGGGAATAATAAAGGCTAGGAAGATGAAGAAGGAAGGAAACTAAGGTGAGGTTTGGAGAGTCAGAGTACTAAGGACACCTGCAAATGATCAGGGTGTTGCTACCTTTGAGTCGCTGCTAGAGCTAAGGGATGTTTCTAGGAGGGTTCACACTCTCGGTGAAAATCAACACAGAATTGTTAAAATCTGTTTTCTGACAGACCATGGCTTAACTTCGGTAGTTTTTGAAAACCTTTGCCGAAACATGGGTCCCTTGGAATCTCTGAAACTAGCTTTCGCATAACTCTTATAGGTTTTTGTCTAAGAATCGAAATCGATTTTGTATAGACTATTTAGCACTAGAACGCACCTTTAAAAATCTATATAAATAAAAATGGTTCACTGAAATGTATGTAATGCGCATAACTTAGCAATTACTTGGAATCCTCATAAGGCTAAATACAGCCTTATGGTGAAAATAATACAAAATAAATTCACTCGATTTCTATACAACAAAGATTATGGGGTGTACGTGTACCCTCTATACCCACTTATGTACACCAGCTTATTCGTCCTTGGCATGGTCGGGTATGTGCGCCTGAGCTGTGGCGCTTGCTGCGCAGTTAGCTGCACGCAGTTCACGTTGCTCGAACAAATTTGGTTCAGTATGCCCCTATATCATACGCCATAAAGCTTATTTATATAATTTCAAAACATGTGGATTCTATAACAGCTGTAACATGTCGAGATTTAAAGAAGTTGCTCAAAGGTTTATTACAGCGAATGATACTTTGTTATAAAATAATTGTAGGTAGCCACAGAAATAGCCATTATTACTTACAATGTCGCCTGTAAAGACACTGTAAATGTTTGAAATAAATAAATAAACTTTTTGATCGATTGCACCAAATTCGATATTCTTTTTTTATGTTTTTACCCGACTACGGCAAAGCCAAAGGAGGGTTATTTGGGGATTTTGACAGGCTATGTATGTATGTATGTTCATTGGTCGCCTCATAGCTCCTTAACTACTTATCTGTGTCGCCGTACATCGATGGTACCAATATGGGCGAAGAGACTTATGCTAGAATAATCCGGCTCAGCAAAAGCATATACACCGGTTACCCGGAATGGATAGAACTGGACAAATGAGGTATCGTTAGAAGCGTCTTGATCGTCCGCTGGTTATAGGCTATATGACGTGTCGCGGAATCTATTGTGGCGCCCTCTAGCCGACATAAAGTACTGTATTAAAAAATAAATTTTAGATAAATATGCCGTGTTTGGTATCATTGGAAAGGGCGTTACTTGTACATTTCAAATATATAAATATTAAAACATTTTAAATAAAAAATAGTAAAACTAAAACCCAACTACGACAAAAAACGACGCTGAAAAAGTATAAAACAAGTTTCAAAAGCCGTAGTCACACGTTGTTAAAGTTATGGTGCGTTTCTATGTAACGTGTGACTACGGCTTTTTGAATTTGTTTTATACTTTTTCAGCGTCGTTTTTTGTCGTAGTTGGGTTTTAGTTTTTACTTTTTTTTTTTAATAAATAAGTAGTAATGATGTATAATTTGTAGGGACCGACCGAAGATGCGGTTTCGGCCGAAAATCTAGTTTCGGATAAAAACGGCTTTTGCACTCAGATATCGAAGTGCAAAAATACTATTTCCGAGATGGGGGGATGAAAAAATATTTCCAAACAAATAAACCTACATAGGTACGCATTCCAATCATATCTCATTTAAATTTGAAGACAAAGTGAATACCCTTGAAAGTTAAAAAAATTAAGAAGTAGTGTTGCACTGTATTCTACGATATATGTATCTGATTATTTACGATATATATACTTATTTATTAAAAAACAACGAAATAAGTACAAAGTTTATTTATGATTGGCGTTTAAGGGTCATTGTTCAAAATGGCAGACTCGCATCATAATCGGTTGGGAGTTTTCCATCCAGCATTAAATGGGCCAACGTTGTTGATATCCATACTAATTTCCATTGATATTGTACCTACTTAGTGTTTCTTTTTATGTTTACCCGACTTCAATACTAAGAGGATGTTTTTATAGATGTTTATATAGATTTTCGGCCGAAACCGCATCTTCGGTCGGTCCCTACAAATTATACATCATTACTACTTATTTATTAAAAAAAAAAGTAAAAACTAAAACCCAACTACGACCAAAAATGATGCTGAAAAAGTATGAAACAAGTTTGGAAAGCCGTAGTCACACGTTACATAGAAACGCACCATAACACTTTAACAACGTTTTCTTGTCGTAGTTGGGTTTTAATTTTTACTTTTTTCTATTTAAAATGTTTTGGTGCCGTTATTAATATTTATTTTTAATAAATATTTCGGACATCTAACACACAACGCCATCTAGTCCCAAGCTAAGCAGAGCTTGTGTTATGGGTACTAGACAACTGATACAAATACATATATACTTTTTTTTTGTAAATACATACATATCATACATAGAAAACACCCAAACTCCGAAACAAATATTTGTAGATCATACAGACATTTGATCCGACCCGGGAATCGAACCCGAGACCACATGATCACCAGTCGCACACGCCAACCGCGAGACCAACGAGGCAGTCAATATATAATTATATATTTGAAATGTACAAGTAACCTGCCCTGTCCAGTGATACCAAACACGGCATATTTATCTCAAATTTATTTTTTAATTCATTACTTTATGTCGGCTAGAGGGCGCCACATTTAATTCAGCGACACGTCATATAGCCTATTACCAGCAGACGATCAAGACGCTTCTAACGATACCTCATTTGCCCTAAGTAGTTAAGGAGCTATGAGGCAACAAATTAACATACATACATACATAGCCTGTCAAAATCATAACCCTCCTTTAGCTTTGCCGTAGTCGGGTAAAAATATATAAAAGGCAGTTGTACACAAAACCCAGTCAGACGGAAGTCAAATTGCATTTCATAATATAAATTTATGTAGGTATGTATAACTTAATGGCACCACGTGATTTCAGATTCGTGCTTCATTATAATAATATTATTTAACATCTTGCGTTCAATTTAAAAATTCATCACACAAACAATTACTTATAACTTATGAAACGGGAACTGATAATCTATATTTTAAACGTGAAGCAAAAACTTTATACCCTTTTTTACGAAATACTCCTCATCCAAGAAATTGATCCAGTTGGAAAGAAAGCTAAAAATATTTAAAAAAAACATGGTTGACTTTCTACCACTGAGCGACAATTATTAAGTACTAGCTGTGCCCGCGACTTCGTCCGCGTGTAATATTGACTTTTGGTAGCAGTTTTAATTATTGAGGATAATATTATTTTAAAAATAAGACACACACGTTTCACTGTTAAAAACACATTTAAGTATTTCTATAAGTACATAAACTAAAAAGTATTTTCCATGAGCTTATTTCGACATTCGACATGGCCAAGGCTTTCAACCGCGTCTGGCACCGTTCGCTTCTCTCTAAGCTCTAAGCATTCGGTCTGCCTCCTAGACTCTGTCACTGGATTGACGCTTTTCTTCATCAGCGTCTTCGCATTAGGGTTCTTTGCGACGGCGCGGCCTCTGTTTTTCTGGAGGTAAACGCAAGCGTACCTCAGGGTTCAGTCCTGTCGCCCAAGATGTTTCTTCTGCATGTCAATGACATATTAGCCCTTGGCAATATACATTGCTATGCAGATGATAGCACAGTGCTTGGGCGATATTATGGATACCCTGCAGCCAAGCTGGTAGACGTTGAGGAAAATCGACAGGAGCTCGTCGCTGAGCTCGACCGGGTTTTGAACCGCGTTTCACAATAGGGTGATGAGAATTTGGTAGAGTTCAACGTTAAGAAAACATAGGTGTGCCCTTTCTCTACCAAAAAGTCTCTTTCTTCCCCTCCCCACTTTTCAGAGCACTCAACTGCCACTACGGGATAAGCTCGGTGTCCTGGGCATGGATATTTGCCGAGACCTCAACCCACGGGAGTACATCGAGGGCACCACTAAGGCGGCCTGAACAGAGTGAGACGGTTCTTCGCGCCCGAGCATTTGTGTCTCCTTTATAAGACCCAGGTTCGCTCGTCCGTACTGTTCTCATCTTTGTGATGGATCCACGCAGTATTTGCTTGATGTTCTCGATCGGTTGAAGCGGCGAGCAGTCCGCATGATCAACAGTCCCGATACCACCGAGTCCCTTGAGCCTCTGCAGTTGCGGAGAGACATCGCCTCTATGGCAGTCCTTTACCGCTTTACCATGGAGAGTGTTCTGAAGAGTTCTTCCAACTGATCCCACCATCTCCCTTCCTCTACAGAACAACACGTGCTGGCCTTGGAAGTCACCGCCTCAATCTTAGAAATACGCTCTCGAACCAAACGGTTTGGTTCTGCATTGTCTGGGTTCGCAGCGAGTACGTTTGCCTCCACTGTTGGAGTCTGCTTGAGTTTTTCCTCAGGCTGAGCAGATTCTCAATTTTTTCAATTTTATTAACTACGTTTTTTGATTTGCCATCTTTTGCAGAAATATAGAGATTTTGCGGATTTGATACACGTGATTATGCTGCCCATGGGAAAAACATGTTTTTTTCTAAATGAACTGCAACTTTAAGCGTCTGTCTTTGGGCTTTGATAATTGTTATTGCAAATGTTGTTTTCAGTGGAAACTACATTCTTTTAAACTGAACTTGCAAATAAGTTTGAATTATTGGAATACGTGTAATTAAAACATTTTCTCCTTTTGCCATTCCATGCATCATGATTGTAGCTTTTACAATGTTGTACCCCAGATGTGTATTTTGTAGCCGTGTACCATTACATAGTTTTGGCGCTCAAGATTTCTCATTAATAGGACTGGAACATTAAGTTTCAGTCTCAACTTATGGTAAGGCGCTCCTGAAAATTCTAAAGAGTTGAGAAACTCTATGCATAAGCTCATGTAAACAAATCTAATCGCAGTGAATAATAACGAAATTGTAGTGGCAAAATTCAACATCCGCATGTGGCACAGTCGTCTGCCCTCACGTGTCTGCCCGTTCGGCTAAGCACACTTAGGCATATTGTGATAACTCAGTAAATGTTACATCAGAACAGCTCTAATATTTTGTCTCCTGTCGCAAACTTATGAAGCATTTTCACAAACCTTGCATATTGCCATACAAACTTTCATCCCCTATTGCTATTTTTCCCCCTTGAGGGTAAATTTTTTACAAACTTTAAATAACATTTTTTTTTACATCTAATCAACAGCCTAAAAAATAAATTTTTACTTTCTATCTTAAAATGACGATACTTCTGTAGAGAGTTTTTAATTTTAGTAAGACTGTTTAGTAATATGTCTTATTTATTTCTACTAATATATTGAACATACAAATCAGATTCATGAATGTATGTATTAATTTAATTCTTCGTTGAAAAAGTGAAATATTTTTAATGAATATGATAAGATAAGATTCTTTATTTGTTAGAAATATGACAGCCGTGTTTGGTCGTTGCCAAGACGCCCGGCGTAGGTAATGCGCAGGCGTTTGGCGAGTGAACCGCCACTCTTCTATACAATCTTTCATCCACCCTTTCAACCCCTTATTGCCCTTTTTTCGCATTAAAAAGTAGCCTATGTCCGTTCTCAGGCTCTAGACTATCTGTATACCAAATTTCATTGTAATCGGTGCAGCGGTTTGGCCGTGAAAGCAAGACAGACAGACAGAGTTACTTTCGCATTTATAATATATAATATAAGTATGGATAAAGTATGGATAGCTGACCCACGCAATGTCCTTTGCGTCTTCTATTGCCCGTAGCGTAATAATTTTCCCCCATTCTTCATTGGTGCTCCGCTCCTATTGGTCTAAGCGTGATGATATATGGCCTATAGCCTTCCTCGATAAATGGGCTAGCTAAGACTGGAAGAATTTTTCAAATTGGACCAGTAGATCCTGAGATTAGCGCGTTCAAACAAACAAACTCTTCAGCTTTATATATTAGTATAGATGTATTTATTATGCTCTTCTAAGATCTAATACTCATACTCAACAACACATTTATTTGGATAAAGATTAATATTAGGTATTATGTTGATAAAAACTCATTGGCAAATAACTCATTATTAGGTACCAACTCTCAGCGTCTTATACTCGTGATAACTTCTAAACGAAATGAACGATTGGGATGAAACAAAAAGTATTTTACTTCTACATACAAAAATACCCTTGATAACATAATGCTTAATTTGGATAAGGATTAATATTACGATACACATTTAACGTAGTTTCTTTCTTCAGACGATTTAATAATATTTTTGAAAACAAATGCGGTTTTTTTTTTTTTTTTTTTTTTTTTATGTTTGGTCCGCCAAAATGACTCTGCTCTGCCTGATGGAAAACATAAGCAGAATCCAAGAGTGGTGGTCACCATACTCACTGCGAATGCAGACAGTGCAGTATGGCGACCCACACTATGGCGGCCTAGTGATGCTACTGCATCTTTTAGTCCAGTCAACACGTATGAAACTTGTTGACTAGACTAATTGGGCCCCCGGTCTCGCACTCACCAACGAAACACGACAGCACGAACGCTGTCATTTTACGTTGATTTTCTGTGCGAGGGTAGTACCGCCCCGGTCGAGCCGGCCCTACCGTGCTGAAATCAGCGTGGCTCTACTACCTCTAGTTATTGTAACTAAACCATGATAGTTAGATATATGCTCTCGCGGACTTTTTTGTAGATCTTAATGGGACCTACAAACCCGTAATACACTATTTTGTTCTATTGTCAATAGTTATTGCAGCGCACGCAAAAATAGGTTTTCGATTACACACCTTGGGTTACGAAATAGCAATTTTCTTACGGATCCCTAATTTTTTTGAAAATAAAATATAGCCTATAGCCTTCCTCGATAAATGGACTATCCAACACTGAAAGAATTTTTCAAATCGGACCAGTAGTTCCTGAGATTAGCGCGTTCAAACAAACAAACAAACAAACAAACAAACTCTGCAGCTTTATAATATTAGTATAGACTAGCGGACCCACGCAACCTCGTTTGCGTCTCCTATAGCCCGTAGCGTGATAATTTTCCCCCGTTTTTGAAACATTCTTCCTTGCTGCTCCGCTCCTATTGGTCTTAGCGTGATAATATATAGCCTATAGCCTTCCTCGATAAATGGGCTATCCAACACTGAAAGAATTTTTCAAATCGGACACGCGGTTCCTGAGATTAGCGCGTTCAAACAAACTCTTCAGCTTTATATAATAATATAGATTATTGATACATAATACAGAGCTCAAATTGAAAACCACATTCTTTTCGGTTAAAAAAACTAAATTTAAATCGGATATTACTTAAAAAAATATCGTCTATATCTCGCTACACTATTCGTATTTATGTATTACTCACGATACCAACTCTGTAAATAATACATAGAATCATCATATGATCTAAAAATGTTTATAAAAGCCACGTGATGACATATTTTTTATTCCGATATGCCAACCTTCAACAGTTTGATATTCTCTTAAAAATTATTGAATACACAAAATATTGAAAGGATTCATGCTGTCCATCAATCAGTGCATCGAATTGAATTCTAATAAACACGTTTTTTTGTTTAACTAAACAGTGTACCCATATCTGTGTAGAGAAAATAACGGATCAATACGAAAAAGCATACGATAATATTAAAAAAACTACATTAATTTACAAAACTTAATTAACACTCGTTACACGAAACCTATATACGAATTTAATAATCTTTATTTCAATATAAAAACCTCCTTCAATACACGAAAAGAGCGCCTTAATCAATGATTAAAAAACATCTGAAACATCATTTGAATTTCGAACTAAGTACTTACGCTAATAGTCCGGGCAGGTGGTCCGAAGGACACGGATCCGGCCTCGAAAACGGCGTTAATAACACATTCATCACCAATATTTAATAAACGCGACAGGTGAGAACATGGCTAAGGTTACAACTAAGATTGCAGGCAAGCACCGGCAACACACCGCTACATGTATTTGTAGGTTCGATACGAAAGTCAGAAAATAAGGGACAGTCTTTCAAAAGTACTTGCTCTGCGAGACTGCGAATACACGTCAACTGCGCACTAAATAAAACGGTTATCTGCTCCTCAACTGAGGTGATAGATTGAGTATGCTTTAATAGTTAGGTAGGATAGGATATTAAAAATCTGTTTTTCTACTGTGATAGTCAGGAAGTTAGTAACTGAAAAAATGCTCATTCGATTATAATCGAAATGATCGAAATAGTGTACGTGTACGAAAAGCAAATAGCGTAAAAAATGAATTTTACAGTCAGTGTTCTTCGAATGCTAAGTCATCGCATTGATAAACATCTTATACATAAAAATGAAACCAGATATTGTGTGAGAATGTAAAAATATCATATTATAAATAAAAGCTCACGTGCACATAAGGCGTCACGTTATTTTAACCAATTTACCGACACAAAGAACAGTGTCAACTTGAATTCTAGGTACACGAACTTACGTGGTGTGACACATATATTTATTCATTAGCATACATATAAACTGCCTGTATAATAATATTCATCAACACTTGCTTAAACAATGTGATTACTTTTCGTTTAACTTACATTACCGTATTAGCATAAGTTACAGCAAAATATTTATAAAAGATGTGCAACCGAAAATACTCCTTCATATTTATTTAGGTTTGAAATATTTTCTTTTCTATAAGCCTAAGCGAATATTATTTTTATTATGAGTCTATAGTCCCCTTGTGGATAGTAAAAATACTAAAAACCAAAAACAAAGTCTTTTTTTTTATGTATGCCCGCCAAAATGATTCTACTCTGCCTGATGGAAAGCACAAGCAGAATCCAAGAGTGGCGGTCACCATACTCACTGCGAATGCAGGCAATGCAGTATGGCGACCCACACCATGGCGGCCTAGTGATGCTGCTGCACCTTTTAGTCTAGTCAACAAGTATGGAACTTGTTGACTAGACTACTTGGGCCTCCGGTCTCGCACTCAACAACGAAACACGACAGCACGAACGCTGTCATTTTACGTTGATTTTCTGTGCGAGGGTAGTACCGCCCCGGTCGAGCCGGCCCATTCATGCTGAAATCAGCGTGGCTCTACTACCTTTTGATGTGATAAGTTTTCAAAAGTAGCAGTGGTGGTGCTACCTATATGATTGTAAATCAGAAATCAGATTTATCGTCTCTGCCTTCCCTAGCAGATAAAAGTTATCAGAGTCACGTTTCATATAATAATCTATTGAAGACTTTTTTATTCATATAGTTATTTTGAGTTTTTTTAACATTTACAAAAACCATTGCAGAAAACACATTTTTATTTTAGGTACTTCATAGGTTACGAATCATAGTATTTACACGTAACTTTATTAAACTGAACACAAATATCTTAAATAATTGACTAGAGATTGTCTTGCAGTCGAAATTCTATCATTGCTCACGCTATTTTTAAACGGTTTTATTATCTATTCATTTCCATTCTACCAGACACGTGTAGCATAATTACGCCGTGTGTAATGTTATTTTTATGACATACAGTATTATTAACTAATTTAAAATGTCATACATATGACCTTATAGTGAATATGGTGACAAAAATAATTTTCACGTATAATTGTTGACCAGTCTATCTGTCTCATATTATAGTATCATTTTATAGCAAGCCAAAAAAAACCTCTTTTCTAACGAGAACGTTCAGCAGAACAGTAGTAAAGGTTGTTGTTGATGATAATAAATGATTTTCGAACTAAACTGGTATTATTAATTCAACATCAATAGTTATAGGACATTAATACTCGTAATAACTTTAACGGTATAAGTATATTGTTAACATTTTATCGAACCATCAATTAGCACTGTCTCATATTTTGAATAAAATGTGGTCACCACACCGAAGGCACGTGTCTCGTCGCCTGCTTACATGTGTAAGTTACGAGACTTGAAAGAGGAACCTTAATATTTATTTCAAATTAAGAACATAGCGTACCTTAGTACTGTTTGTTTGTTATTTAATCAAAATATTAGGTTTTACGTGATTCGGAACGTACATATCAGTCACGTTCAAACGGAACTATTTTATATTGGAATTGGATAAGTCACTTTCTAAACATCAGATGATCGAAAGTAGATTCGATATTTAAATTTATCTTTTTTTTTAAATAATATTTTGATAAGTATAGTACCTCTTTAGAGGCTAAAATTGGTTCGTCACTGAATGAATGAGTTCAATGCTCCGTTTTCGATCGGTGCACACTAATGTATCAAGCTTTGCAATTGCAGTGTTGTGACGTCACTAGATCACGTGCACCTCGCTGATTCACGTGCCGCCGGCCGGACGGCGCGGGCGCGCATTCGTGTTACTTTATTTTTCCACTAACTAGGTAAACGATTTCTCTTGATTATCTATATTTTTGTAAACGTGACCTTTACTTTTCCTGTGGGGTTCTAATCTAACTAATCAAATCGATTAATAATAAAAGAAACCACTGCGGCCTTCGCTAAGACTGCTTTAACTACTTCTGGTCTCTGAACACAAATCTAAATTATAAAAAAAACCGACTTCCAAAAAACATCCAACGAAAACTCTCTGCCAAAAAAACACTTAAAAGCGTAAAATAAACTGTTTCTCCATAAATTTCCTATACCTAATTCTTTATTCATTTAAATAGTAGTATTATAATGTGTGCTAGGTACCTAGAATCTGTTTGAAGTCGGTGCCAAGTGACTATCGCTTAGGCTTTTGTAATTGTTCGTTTGTATTCTTATTGGTTTAGCACCGACATCAAACAGATTTTAGGTACCTAGCACACATTATAATACTACTATTTAAATGAATAAAGAATTAGGTATAGGAAATTTATGGAGAAACAGTTTATTTTAGGCTTTTAAGTGTTTTTTTGGCAGAGAGTTTTCGTTGGATGTTTTTTGGAAGTCGGTTTTTTTTTTTATAAAAAGTTTTTATTTTTCAGTTTTTAGTGCAAACAATCGTAGGTAAGTAGTAAGTTGAACTATTTTATCATCAAGAATACAAATTAAGGTCTATACGTACGTGTATTATTACAATCATCCTCTAATCCCTAACTGTTGAAGAGTTTAACCTTCTATCATCAGCTCACCTAAATAACTTGAAAGTATATGACTGAAGGTCTTTAGATACGTATGAAATTGAAAGAATTATCCTCCAACTCCTACCCGTTGAGGAGTTGTACCTTCCACCTTCCATCATCAGATTACCTAAATAATTTAAAAGAATACAACTAAAGGTTACATATGTACATATGATATAAAATATTTATCCTCCAACTCCTAACCGTTAAGGAGTTGTACCTTACATCATCAGCTTCCATCTTACATTCAGCTTACATCTCG
The DNA here is from genome assembly GCA_949125395.1 of Diaphora mendica. Taxonomy (NCBI): domain Eukaryota; kingdom Metazoa; phylum Arthropoda; class Insecta; order Lepidoptera; family Erebidae; genus Diaphora; species Diaphora mendica. The sequence continues at coordinate 26,285,389 of OX421316.1, forward strand.
ATTTCCCAGGGATCCCATCATCAGATCTTGATATGCTGGCAATGGGACCACCTCGGAAGCATACCCTTTCGAATGCAAGAAACATTTTCAAAATCGGTCCACAACTGACGGAGTAATCGCTGAACATATAGAACCTCCTTTTTGGAAGTCTGTTAAAAACCTGGCAATATAACAATCATATTCCTACTAATTAAACCACAGTCAACAATTCATACTGAATTTAATTTTATGAAACGGGCAACACCAATTACTTTCCATATCTATATACATCTATACTTATCTATATACTAATATTATAAAGCTGCAGAGTTTGTTTGTTTGTTTGTATAAACGCGCTAATCTCAGGAACTACTGGTCCTATTTGAAATACCCCATTTATCGAGGAAGGCTATATATCATCACGCTAAGACCAATAGGAGCGGCGCATCAATGAAGAATGTTACAAAAACGGGGGAAAATTATTACGCTACGGGCAATAGGAGACGTAAACGAACGTTGCGTGGCCGTGGGTCAGCTAATACTATTATAAATATATACATATGTATAAAGCTGAAGAGTTTCTTTGTTTCTTTACTTGAACGCGCTAATCTCAGGAACTACTGGTCCGATTTGAAAAATTAGTTCAATGTTAGATAGCTCATTTATCGAGCAAGGCTACAGGCTATATGTATATTATGACGCGGTGACCAATAGGAGCTAAGCACCAAAGAATAATGTTTCAAAAACAGGGGGGAAATTATTACGCTACGGGCAACAGGAGATGCAAACGAGGTTGCGTCGTGGGTCAGCTAGTTAACTTTAAAGTTATGAAAAGGGCTTTTAAATCACTCTCAAAAAAGAAATGAAAGATATGTTTAAAACCAGCTTTCTGTGAGGCTGTGATGTCATTTTGGACAATAAATTAATTATTAAAATGTTAAAAGCACATGGGCAATAATAGCTAAGTTCTAGTAAACAGTCCTTCAAAAAGTCCTTTCTTTTGCAAACGGAATGTATAGAATAACATTTAACATAATATACATACATTTAATTAACCTGATTGACTCTGGAAGAATGGAACGTAATAATTTTCCATTCCTTCTGCATGTTTCTGAGGAATTAAAAACATAAACATAACATCCGTATGTTTAAAAATCGAACAATACGTAATTGCCAAGTGACTTTTACATGAGCTACGTTTAAAAATGAACTCCTTGCACTGGACGTTAAGATTCTAAATATAAATAAAAGTTATACAATGTTGTAATTTGCATGCGGGCTACTCACGTGCCGGACGACAACAGAACTAAAAGGACTGATGTGCTGTCTATTTAACAACGAAAATGAGATTTTATTTGTTGTGCTTTAGATTTCAATTTTGTACCAATGAGAAATGAACGCGGTCACGTGAGGTGACTCGGTGTAATTGGCGCGCAATAAATACTTCAGTTATTTAAAAACATAGAACCACTGGTAAATATAGGTTCGTTAGCGATCAGATTATAACTATTGTTATTATGATATTGTTACATGGAAGTTTTATGCGAATCAAAACATTTGTAAGTTTATTTATACCTATTATAAATAGTATTGGTTCTGACGGTGCTCTTTATCGAAGAGTGAAGATTGTGAAGTCTGACGCAAGACCACTGCTGCTTCTAACTTGTCAATGGAGGTTTTTTGTTTTAGAAGAAACCTCTAACAGACCTTCATGTGAACATAAGATTATTTTGGTTTTTACCTCTTTTTACAAAAATTGTGCAAACAAAAGAGTATGAAATATGTCTCAGTTAAAGTTTATATGGAGGAAAGCTAAAAAACAAGAATCATGGTCGAAACTCGACTACTGGGCGACTACTACTTCATTTAAATCAACTTTTTATCGTTTTACCGTACGCTCACCCAGTCCTTAACAGTCCACGGCTAGGCAGAGGCCTCTCATTTAGAAGGAGCCTTACCCACTCAGTGAAGTGGTTTTCTGTGAGATCGGAGTAACAAGTAGGTGGGTATTATCCCATTTGTGTAGAAAACTTTTCTCAAACAGTTTTCTTTAAAAAAAAAATATTAGGGTAGATGACACCTTAGTAATTGGTTAAATTAGTTACGTTTTATCATTCTGTCAAAACCATAACTTTATAAGAAAAATGTACTAAATACAAACTTGTGACGTCACTGTTTTAGACTCCTCAATTGATTCAATGTTTATTTGATTAAAATTTGTAATAGAAATGAAAAACTGTAATATGTAATTATATTTTCCGAGATTTTTTGTAGTAATCGTTTAATGAAGGAGACGTCGGTATTTATTTACGATACAGTCATCTAGCATTCTAGCCTATTCAGCTCAACATTGTACAAATAGGTTTAAGGCTCCTCTACACAATGTGCCATCATGGACCATTATAGGGACGCAGCTATACGTTAGAGAAGACAAACGAGATTACTGTCTTGTTCTGTGTAGTATAGTTGCATCCCTTTTATTGGCCCATTGTGTAGGAGCCCAAGAGCCTTTAGATTTTGCTATGTGACCTCTTTCTTTTCTAAACCTATATAATATAATACAGCCTAGTTGCATAAACAAAATATGTTATATCAAATATGTAAGTATATTCATTGAATTTTTTTAGAACAAAAACAACATATGCTCCTACACGTGAGTCCATTCTAATCATAATTCCTCTAACATGTGACTGGCAGAGATATTGCCGCCAAAACCGTTCATAGACTAATACTTCAAATAAACATTTACTTTTTTAATGGACGTTAAAGAAGGAGGCTGTCAAGTGACTAAATTAAAACTGGAAAAAATCTTAAATGATGAGCCAAGCTTGCCGTTGACATTCAACGACACTGTATTACAGCGTTCAGCATTGCCCATGAAGAAACTGACCTTGTTCTAAATACCCTTATGATCTTTATGCATTATTATATAAAATATTGGCATCGCTGAGCAAGAAGTGGTTAAGCCACAGGATGAATTATTAAAATAACTCTTCTGGGGTTGAGTACGTCATGGTCTAAATTTAGATTACGTCACTAAGCTAGAAAGTAGCTCGGAAGAAAATCTCTGTACAGAATAATCCAAATGTCTGAGTGGCAATTACCTACGTCATACAGGTCGAAGCAAATTGTTATGGGCCTGACATGATCAAGGACACAATAGTTTCAATTTTAATCAAAGATTCAATCAAGAATCATTTCAATGGCATAGCTAAATACAGTTATTAAAATAAAATAAAATAAAATAATACCTAAACACTACAGTTTCAACCTTCACTATTAATTTTATACAAACATATTTTATAGCTTCTTAAGAAAAATAAAATCTTTCTATAAAGATATAAAAAGTTCTATAAAGATTTAAAAGGTAGGTAGGGCCTCTCAGTAGGATAGTCTGTATTTATTTCAAGGACATCACCGAGAGAGAATACTGTACACTCAGCTATACTGTGGCTGAACTAAATTAAAGGTTCATTCACCGCGTTTAAATTACGCTCAGCAGCACGTGAAACGCCAAACGTGACTAAAAGGCGGGAATTAGAAAACAATATTGATAAAACAGCCGCCATTGCCCATTATTGTTTTGCAATGCGTCAGAGCCAGTGATAAGGGCGCTTTCATGTAAATACATGTTTTATAATTTGTGATTTGAGAATCGTTACTTGAGAGTGTTTATCACTTTTATTGCAAGCTCAATATAGAACTCCGTAAAATACATATATTTTCGATGAACATACTACGGAGTTTAAAATATTTTGGTGAGAGAGCCACGCGTCGGCATGTATGGGCCGGCTCGACCGCGACCGGAGTGATACCACGGCCTCACAGAAAACCAGTGTGACATGTATATCATGTTATAGTGTATCATGTTTCACCGAGTGAGTGAGGATACCGGAGGCCCATACCTCTCCCCCAAAGGTCGGCAACGTGCGTGTGACGCCTCTGGTAATCGCTTACCATCAGGCGATACGTCTGCTCGTTCGCCGCCTATTCTATAAAAAAACATTCAACTACTTACAACTAACCTAACGAGAGCCCTATGTCTAGCAGGCTGATGATGGTGATGATAAACTATAAAATATACTTTAATAAGGTAATTTATAGTTTGCTAGTTTGGATGACCCCTGTCTCCGTAAAGTCTTAAGACTATCGATTCTTACAATCCTTTCACTATCATACCTCATTTTACTATACCTCTGATAGGTATAATGGACTTCTTTTTTTTGCATATAGGTGGGTATAGGTGGTCATACGGATCATCATAGTAGTCGTAAAAATACGCAAAAATGACAATCGACATAATTTATTTACTGCCGGATATCCGGCTACTTCGTTACAATATTGGCGGATATCTAGCTAGAAGACGAACAACTTTTTAGTCATTTACTTTACGTAAATCTGATATCAGCAAGTAATTTTCTTTTTTAATTATGAATATCGCTTAACAACAATATAATCGGTCATAAACATAACACCTACTCTACAGGTAGTAGAGCCACGCTGATTTCAGTACGAATACGAACGGGCCGGCTCGACCGGGGCGGTACTGCCCTCGCACAGAAGATCAACGTAAAATCATTGTTATACGTCTGTAAGTCTTTCAAAGAATAAATAAATAAAAAATAAATAAACAAAATGACAGCAATCGTACTGTCGTGTTTCGTTGGTGAGTGCGAGACCGGAGGCCCAATGATGCAGAAGCATCACTAGGCCGCCATAGTGTGAGTCACCATGCTGCATTGTTGCATTGTCTGCATTCGCAATGAGTATGGTGACCACCAATCTTGGATTCTGCTTATACTTTCCATCAGGCAGAGTAGATTCATTTTAGCAGTGCCATACATAAAAAAAAACACCATACGGTAGAAATAAAAGATTAACTTATAGTAGGTAGGTTACTTATTTTAGCCTAATTGCCTAAATACCAATACAGTGTTTCGGTTGTAGTTTTCAAATTATCGCACAGTTTGCAGAAAAACAGTTGATAACAGTGCCAAACCCACTTTATATAATAACATGATGTCACGCCATATTTTATCGAGTATTTTGTGTTTTAACTGTGTCATTCATTACCCGACTGCGCCAGAAGTAGGGTTATGGTTTTTGAGTGTATTGTATATTTATTTATGGGTTTTATAATCTCGATGGGTTTTGGCTTCAGTGGTGTGATCATATTTGTCGTAATTGCGGGCGTGATACTGGGTAAATGAGAAAACTATATATTATGTTGGCATGCAGTCATTGTTAGTAAATGTTACGTCGATAAACGCATGATGAATATTGAATTTGAGATACTAAAGAAAATAAAAGAACAATAGAAGTTACATTGAATGATTCAGGCGAGTTGATTTCAAACATGGAGTCTCCCCTATTTGAAAGAGGTCTCCCCCAAAACTCTGGTAGTCTGATATTTAATTTTCAACCTTAAACACCTTGGAACACGGTATATTTTCGTGAATACGTTGGCGTGCTCAGATATGCGAACATATAGATAAGTACAATGGCATTTAGGCAAAAAAACCTTGACATTGAAATGCTGCACGTGCTACGCGATTATATTTATCTACTGTACCTACCCACCTAGTGTAACTCACATTTTTGTGCACGCGGCTAAAGTGGTAACCGACTAGGTTACATTACATAATTTTTATATATAATTATATGATATATCTATACATTCTATACAAATAAATAAAATGTCGTATCTGTTTGTAATTACAAATTAACAGCTTTTGACTAAATGCATATGAAAGTAGGTAGGTATTTACTTAATTTTTTTTTTCGTCTGTCTGTTGCGGCTACCCTCTGGAATAGTTGGACCGATTTCAACGGGACACGGTGTTGTAAGAGCCGAATAAGGGAGGAAACTATCTAAGGTAACATTACTGCAAAGAGAAAGAAAATTTAAAACAAATCCTAAACCAAGCCGTCTGATAAGAGAAGACTCAGAAGAGACCTTTAACCAGCAGTTAATTATTAATAAAGGTTGTTGATGTTGATGATTTTTTTGAACCACCAAAATTTAGATTTATTATAATAAGCCGCTGGCAAAAGCTAGTATCAATAATACTGCAAGCATTAAACAAACATGTTTCCAATAATAAAACTACCCAACAATTTGATTACTGTAGCGGACCCTACTTTGTATTATAGTAATATAGTTAATTATCTTTTGTTTATATATATATACTTTGTAATTATTAACATATTTATTGTTATTTAATATTTAATACATACCATGTAATTATACAGTTTTAGATTCCATTATTATTATATAAAGAAACTACATTATAAATATAATTTCGATATGTGTAAAATTTCCTATGTAAATAATATTTTATCAAACGGTGTGGTGCAACAATATTTCCCATCGACCGCAGTCACAACGCCCGGTGATGCGAGATCATTTCCGAGCGAGCGGCGGCGAGACATTCCTTTCTTACTCGTCGCGCCGCCAACAGACTGAGAATTGCGCTCGATATATAAACACCGCCTTTAGTTAAATTGTTAATTGTTACTTCTTTTATAATTTCTTAAATTCTAGTATTTTCTCTCCTTCTATTCTATTTCTATATATGTTCGTGTTTGTGTATTCCTTATGTGAACTGTGTAACTTCTGTGCTTCATTATAACCTTTACCTATCAACTTTTGTGTGAACTTTTATTTGGAACTATCTATAAGTTATCTATTTATTCACGTCTTACACGCACGATCCTATAACTGGTGACCCCGTACTGTACACGAGGAAAAGTACTAGAGTGAAAAATGCCGAAAGAAGAACAGGAATACGCGGAATCATGTCGCGTCGGCGTACGGGTACCTCCTTTTTACCCGGAGAAACCGGCGTTATGGTTTGCGCAGCTGGAAGGACAGTTTATTCTGGCGAATATTTCGAGCGATTCAACCAGGTTCTACCATACCATCGCCCAATTGGAACCACAATATGCTGTGGAGGTGGAAGATATTATCACCTCACCGCCTACTAGCGGAAAATACGACAAGCTGAAGGCTGAGTTGATTAAGCGCCTTTCAGCGAGCCGCGAAAAGAAGGTGAAGCAGTTGCTTACCCATGAGGAGCTGGGTGATAGGAAGCCGTCACAATTTTTACGGCATCTACAAAATCTAGCAGGTCCCGGTGTACCAGAGGAATTTTTGAAAACCATTTGGTCCAGCCGCTTACCACAAGGGACTCAAACGATCATCGCTTCCCAGCTGAAAGCATCGTTGGAAGAGCTGGCTGATTTGGCTGACCGAGTACATGATGTGGTCCCATCCTACCAACACGTAGCCTCCACATCGCAAACACCACCGGGCAGTATAGTGGCTACCATGGAGCGACAAATAGCAGCGCTCACGGAGCAGGTTAGAACGTTGTCAACCGAGGTCAGGAGATCACGAGCGCCACGACGGGGACGAGAGGATCACCGTTCCAGCAGCCGTCATCGCCGTCGATCTCATTCCTCAAGGTCGGCATCTAATTATCGCAAATATCCCCTGTGCTGGTACCATCAAAAATTTGGGGGTAAAGCGAAATATTGTGTGAAACCGTGCGATTATTCGGGAAACGACACGGGCGGTCGATAATGGCGACAAACGATCGTCCGTCTACCGGTCGCCTCTTCGTTACAGATGCAAAAACGAAGGTAGAATTTTTAATTGACACTGGTAGTGACTTGTGTGTTTTCCCTGTGAAATTATTAAATAGAAAACCGGTTAAAACCAATTTTGAATTGTGTGCCGCCAATGGCAGTAGAATAATAACATATGGTTATAAAAATCTTATATTAAACCTAGGGTTGCGCCGTGACTTTCCCTGGCGTTTTGTAATAGCAGACGTCACAAAGGCGATAATAGGTGTAGATTTTTTATATCATTTTAACCTTGTTGTTGATTGCAGGAATCATAAGTTAGTGGATAATAGCACAAGCCTCGCAGCCCTGGCTTCGCCTGTCTATCCTTGTGACATTATTTCTTCGGTTAAGGTTGTCACTGGTGAGTCTGTTTACCACAACATACTAGCTGAATTTCCCACCATTACTCGCCCATCTGGTACACACACAGCAACCAAACACAATACATTACACTACATACGCACTACACCTGGGCCTCCCTTATCGTGTAAACCACGCAGGCTGGCCCCTGATAAATTGAAGATCGCGAAAGAAGAGTTTGACACTATGCTACAGTTGGGTATAGCCAGACCTTCTGATTCACCATGGTCTTCTCCACTTCACCTGGCCCCTAAAAAGGATAGTGGCTGGCGTCCCTGTGGGGACTATAGGATGCTTAATTCTAGGACTGTCCCAGATAAGTACCCTATCCGCCACATTCAAGATTTCGCGCATGGTCTTTCGGGATGTAAGGTCTTCTCCACAATAGACCTGGTAAAAGCTTACAACCAAATAAGGCTCAACCCTGAGGATATCCCGAAAACTGCTATCGCAACACCATTTGGCCTTTACGAATTCCAGTACATGACCTTTGGTCTTCGTAACGCAGCACAAACCTTCCAGCGTTTTGTGGATGAGATGCTCCGCGGGCTGGACTATTGCTATCCCTACCTGGATGATTTTTTGATATTTTCCCAGGATCAGGAGAACCATGAGCGTCATCTGCGTGAGGTATTCACCAGACTGAAGGAGTACGGCATGGTGATAAACACGTCCAAGTGTGTTTTCGGAGCCTCAGAGGTAACTTTTTTAGGTTACCGCATCTCAGCTGAAGGCATTACGCCGCTCCCAGCCAAGGTCCAGGCCATTCAGGACTTCCCAACCCCGAAAACGGTAAGGCAGTTAAGGCGATTCTTAGGAATGCTTAATTTCTACAGACGCTTTATTCCTGAAGCTGCACGTTTTCAAGCACCTCTGAATTCGCTACTGGAAGGGTCCGTAAAGGGTTCCCACCCTGTGACATTCAACGAGGCCGAGCATGAAGCTTTCATGTCTTGCAAAACAAGTCTGTGCAATGCTACCTTACTGGCACACCCTAACAGTATGAACAAGTTAGCTGTAGTGACGGACGCTTCAGACACGGCATTAGGCGCTGCACTACAACAGCAACGAGAGGATGGAGTATGGCAACCACTTGCTTTCTTCTCCCGTAAGCTAAGTACTGCACAACGCAAATACTCCCCATATGATCGTGAGCTTCTAGCCATTTATGAGGCAATAAAGCACTTCCGACATATGGTGGAGGCTAGGGATTTTGTAGTCTTTACTGACCATAAGCCGCTGTGCAGTGCATTTCACTCACGTAAGGAGAACTGCTCACCCAGACAATTCAGGCATCTAGACTTCATTTCCCAATTTACCACCGACATCCGTCATATATCTGGTAAGGATAATGTTGTCGCGGATACCTTATCCAGGATAGAGGAAATTGCTAAACCAGTAGACTTAGAGCAGTTAGCAAAGCATCAAGACTCCGACACGGAGTTAAGCAGACTACTGGTAAGTAACACATCATTGTGTCTGAAGAAGGTCAAAGTCCCTGGAGCCCTGGATACTGAATTGTTCTGTGACGTGAGTACGGACATACCCAGACCATACGTCCCACAAGAGCTTCGTCATCAAGTATTCGAGAGCCTTCATTCCCTTAGTCACCCAGGTACCAAAGCAACCGCCAGACTTGTTGCAGAACGTTATGTCTGGCCGGGTATCCGAAAGGACTGCCGAACTTGGGCACAGGCATGCCTAGCATGCCAAAGGTCCAAAGTGTCTCGGCATACTTCATCACCTGTGGGCACATACAAATTACCACGATCGAGGTTCGCACACATCCATATAGATTTGGTAGGCCCCTTGCCTCTGTCTCAGGGCTATAGGTATTGTCTCACAGCTGTGGATAGATTCACACGTTGGTCAGAGGCTATACCAATACGTGACATCACCGCAGAGACTGTGGCCAATGCCTTACTATATGGATGGATAGCCCGTTTTGGATGTCCTATGGATATCGTCACCGATCGTGGGGCTCAGTTTGAGTCAGCCTTGTTTAAACGCTTATCTGAGTTGATCGGCTTTAAACATAAGCGTACAACAGCCTACCACCCAGCCTGCAACGGTATGGTGGAAAGGTTCCACAGGCAGTTAAAAGCCGCAATTACTTGCCACGGCACTGACAACTGGGTTGAATCTCTTCCGCTGGTACTTCTCGGTATACGTAGCGCTTACAAGGAAGACATTAAAGCTTCTCCAGCCGAACTGGTATACGGTGAAACACTCCGATTACCTGGAGAGTTTTTACAGGCCGAAGGAAGCGATTTTAACGACGTGACTGACTACCTGTCACGTATTCGTACCCTGGCTAGAAGGTTACAGCCAGCACCAGCATCACGACACGGTAATCCGACAATTTTTGTGTCCAAGGACCTTAAAACTGCATCCCACATTCTTCTCAGGGAAGAAATAAATCGAGGGTCTCTAAAACCTGCTTATACGGGTCCCTTCGAAGTTCTTCAAAGGAGCGATAAAGTGCTGACGATCCTCATGAACGGTAAGAAAGTCACAGTATCAGTAGACCGCGTGAAACCAGCCTACATATTGCATGACTCACACACCAAAAATACACATTTAAATTCAGACACATACAAACATACACCACACAAGCCGCTACTACATAACACACCTCAGACTCCCAGTCAACTTGACCCCGAGGAACCTAATGTTAGAAGGACGCGATCAGGACGCAAAGTGCATTTTCCTAATTATTATCGCCCGTAGGACGGTCTCTAGGAGGGGGTGATGTAGCGGACCCTACTTTGTATTATAGTAATATAGTTAATTATCTTTTGTTTATATATATATACTTTGTAATTATTAACATATTTATTGTTATTTAATATTTAATACATACCATGTAATTATACAGTTTTAGATTCCATTATTATTATATAAAGAAACTACATTATAAATATAATTTCGATATGTGTAAAATTTCCTATGTAAATAATATTTTATCAAACGGTGTGGTGCAACAATATTTCCCATCGACCGCAGTCACAACGCCCGGTGATGCGAGATCATTTCCGAGCGAGCGGCGGCGAGACATTCCTTTCTTACTCGTCGCGCCGCCAACAGACTGAGAATTGCGCTCGATATATAAACACCGCCTTTAGTTAAATTGTTAATTGTTACTTCTTTTATAATTTCTTAAATTCTAGTATTTTCTCTCCTTCTATTCTATTTCTATATATGTTCGTGTTTGTGTATTCCTTATGTGAACTGTGTAACTTCTGTGCTTCATTATAACCTTTACCTATCAACTTTTGTGTGAACTTTTATTTGGAACTATCTATAAGTTATCTATTTATTCACGTCTTACACGCACGATCCTATAATTACAATAGATTACCATCATAGACAAGTCGAGACATAGTAGCCATTTGACTTAATCGAGATACGAGAATTGATCTTAAAAGCTCTTGAAATAAATACTCCACTCAATTAAAATAACTGTTGGAGGTTTTTTAACAGTCCATAACTGTATCGTAGATAACCTTTCTAATTAGGCAAGCCCTATTTTTATACAACGAAATAATCCACAAGTCTGGCTTCCCGCGACTGCATGGGTAGACACGTGACATTAAATTAGTAATTAACAAGATGGCAGTGATCGATATTTTTCGTATGTAGTCACTATGAAATGGCTGCATTTCACTGGGTTCCATTCAAATGAAAATTGGTTTTGAGAATAAACTTATGCTTGTATCTTTAAGGTCTTGCAGATCTGTATAAAACACCCGCTACTTTTTTTTGCCTGCCAAAGTAACTCCAATTCAGCAGCAGCCAGCCATTCAAGCAGAATCCAAGAGTGGTGGTCACCATACATTGCGAATGCAGAAAATGCAACAATGCAGCATGGTGACCCACACTATGTCAGTTTATTGAGATGCTTCTGCATCATTGGGCCTGCGGTCTCACCAACGAAACACGACAGCCCGAAAGCTGTCATTTTAGGTTGGTCTTCTGTAATACTGATAAGTTAGAAGAATTGCCTAACTCTGTATTTTAAGTCTTAAGTAGAGCCAATATGTGTTGCACAGATCTCCCACACACATTTTACTTTTAGAGCTAGTTCAGACTTTCAGACACGGCGGAATCCGCTCGGATGCGAACCGCGCGATTCCAATCCGCGAGGATTGAAAAGTGATCAGATAGTGATAAGTGTGAGGAGTGAGGTAGGGTGACAGCCGCTTCACTTCAATTTTGGCTTCTTTTCTAGCGAATCCTGGTTTTCACCACTAACTCCTGCCAAGCTCCGTTATTGTCATTTTTTTAATACTCTGCGCACTGCATGTCCACAAACCTGGGCGTTTTTCCTTTTCGTTGATGAATATCTGTGTCGAAGCGATCTATTGTCACCGTGCAATACGCGCCGCTTCCACGTAGCAACTGAACGCCTCTAGGTTACATAAAATTAGAAACGCGCGGCGGCCGCGCGAATTCATTTTCTAGCGGTCGAATGGCGGAAGCTGCGCGGATTCCTTATCCGCGCGGACAGGTGTGAATGCATAAAAGAAAGAAAGATGTAATGAATGAATGTAAATAAGATCCGCGCTGTCGAACCGCGCGGTTTAACATCCGAGCGGAATACGCCACGTCTGAACTAGCACTTAGATTCTACACATTTAGCTATATATTAGTACCTAACTTTTTTGAGGTTATCATGTGACTGGTCCCTAATGATTTTAGTCATCATTGTAGTCAACACACTTATATAAGAGAGAGTGATAATGAAACGGCTATCTTGGTAAGATAGGTACGTACCTACGATAGGTACGACATGCTATCCTTTCTAGATTACAAACATGTGTCGTTATACTTTTACATGACGTTCTAGGTATTTTTAACCGACTTCGAAAAAGGAAGATCTCAATTCAGCTATATTATTTTTGTAGTTACCCGTTACCTCAAATAAGTTTGTCATTGGTTGTTTCATATTGTATTTGAACTTTAGTTTTTTAAATTATAAAGTAGTGTACCTATCTACAGATGCCTTGTTTTATTTTATGGAGTACGGGGCAAACGAGCAGACTTATCACTTGATGGTAAGCGATTACCGCCGCCCATGGACACCCACAATACCAGAAGCGTCACAGGTGCGTTGTCGGCCTTTGGGGAGGGGGATAGGGCGAGGGGTTGGGGTAAGGGCCTCCGGTATCCTAACTCACTCGGTGAAACACAGCGCAAGCGCTGTTTCACACCGGTTTTCTGTGAGGCCGTGGTATCACTCCGGTCGAGCCGGAGCCGATATTATCATGCCAAAGCGTGGCTACGTAAAGCAAAAAATGTTTACTCGTTTTTACGAAAATAATGCGAACGGAGGAGTATGAAATTGGACACAGTTAAAGTTTATGTGGAGTGCAGAAAGTTAAAAAAATAAATAAATCAATTATGTTCGAAATTCGACCACTGGGCGACCACTAGTAAACAAAACACATTGCTTAAAAACAGAAAAAAATATGACATGAATAGGCCGTCAGGTGGGCCAAGAAGTCCATCACGCGCGCTCAATGCGCTCATTGGTGCAAACGCAGCGCAGTTAGATTGCGCCAGTTTTAAGATAAGCAGTTCCGATGAAAAAGAGTCGACAAGCTACCAGGTATCATACTAATATTAAAAAAGTGAATAATTGTTTGTTACGCTTTCACGCAAAAACAACTTAACCGATCATCATTAGAGATGCGCCGAATATTCGTTTGATATTCGGTATTCGGCGTATTCGGCATCTTTTTCACTATTTAGATTCGGCCGAATTATTCGGTTTTAGTCTCGAATATATTCTGTTCGATTATTTCTATTTTCTTGTCTACACGACACCGTATGGAAATGAAAGACAAAACGTCTTAAGTAAGATTTGAGAATGTGTTGAATAAAGCTAATAAAATAAAGCAATTAAACTCCAAATCAACATTTATTTTGAAAACTTATGTCAAGATTTTAATTTTTAACGTATAGCTATAGTTAGTATATTCAACAATCAGCATTTATTTTCAAAACTTAAAGCAATATTTTTAAACCACAAACCAACATTTTTTTTTAAGGGGACCATTATCTCTCATAATCACGTGAATGTCCCAATTTAAAACTAAAACTCTTCTAATACAGAACGTATGTGGTAAAGTATCTGAGCTATGGTCAGAAGCACTTACCAGAAGTAGAGGTGGTTGCCAGTTGTTATTTATGCTTCAGCTTCAAATGATTTGTCATACCACTAGTCGAAGCACTGCACCCTGTTGCACCGCGAGAAATAGCACAACTACTCAAAAAGTCCCAAGGTGGCCGACGTTGAGGTACGGCTCGCTCATCATCTAGCCAGCAGCGAGTAGCGACACGTTGCGTACCTACATGTTAACACCTGTTTACGCGGCAAAACAATAAGACTTGGACTTGGAGACTGTCTGTTGCGCAGTATGGGGTCGCGCGTTGTCGTGAAGCAGCTGCAAGAGCTGGGGTTGGAAGCTCTCCCTCATCCGCCATACTGACCAGACCTTGCACCTACCGACTATTACTTTTTCCAAAATTTAGACAACTTTTTAGTGGGTAAAAAATTCAATTCCCGAGAGGCAGTACAAAATGCCTTTGAAGAGTTTGTTGCCTCCCGTCTAGCAGATTTTTACAAGAAACTGCCAATGCGTTGGCAAAGATGCGTCGATTGCATGGGTGATTACTTCGAATAACAGAAATAAAAAAGTTTGAAAAAATAAGTACTTTTACTTATTGCATACAAAACGGCAATTTCATAGGTAAAGACCTATTATTAATACGTGAAGCACAAACTTTGTACCTCTTTTTACGAAAATTATGCGAACGGCAGAGTATGAAATTTACCACAGTCAAAGTTTATATGGAAGAGAAGTGTAGAAAAAAAGATGGTCTAATTTCGACCACTGGGCAACTACTAGTACTTTTAAAATTACCTACTTCAATTATTATTTAATTTCATTAATCTGTTTACAATGAAGGTTAGACCAGAAACAACAGAGTTTTTATACGTCAAACTGATTTTAACGGCATGTTATCAATAATTTAATAAAGTTAGTCGATTGTCGACTAATATCTTCAAATAATCCTGCTAATATTATAAACGCTAAAGTTTGCAAGTATGGACGGATGGATGGATGGATGTTTGTTAATGTTTCACGCAAAAACTACTTAACGGATTTGGATGAAACTTTACAGTAATATTGCTTATACATCAGAATATCACATAGGCTACTATTTGCAGCGATAACCAACATACACGCGGGCGGAGCCGCGGGCAACAACTATGTAGTTGATAAATATTTATGTGACATTACTGGTTATAAAAAATGGAACTATTACCGACTCGTTGGTCTTGGAACATAATTGCCTCATTGTGGCTGGGTACTACTCACAGTCTACATGGGCGTAGGCAACATGTATTAACTTACATAGTATTAATTCTAAAAATACTTTTATTCCTTCTTCCTTTAAGTAATTATTTACCCCGGTGAACCCAAGTTAGTTCGATGTGTTTTATGCTTTCATTTATTTATAGGTAACACACAAACATATGATATTTAAAGAATTATCCTCCAACTCCTAACTGTTAAGGAGATGTATCTTCCATCATCAGCTCATCATCATGAAATTATGACAAACGGATGTAAATATTGGAATAGCTTTGGAAACTATATGATCAACATAATGTTTTCATCAATATAAATAAATTAAGTCCAAACACAAGGAAGCTACTGTAAACCGTTGAGGAGTTCATTCTAGAATCAAACTCACTTGTACTTATTCCACTATTTTAATTTTTGTTTATACCTGACCGGTTTCGCCTTATGGCATTCTCAAAGGTTATGGTTACATAAAATATTTTTACATCTAAAACCTAACAACTGTGGGTACATAGAAATATCAGTGTGCCAGTGTAAGAAATTCTCCCCGAAAAATAGGGAAATGGAAACTTATAAAATTATATAAAGTAAAGTAACGATATGAAATTTCAAAATCTGAAATATTATTTCAATAAGTAAATTCGATAAATCGATAATCATTATAAATTAGATGTGAAATGATAATGTCATGTCCTACATAAATTTGGACACTAAATTTATATTATACTGTACCTATGTCTATTAAACTGCATATTATTATATGTCTATTAAATTACATGTCAAAAAATTTATAAAGTCATTAAAATTATACACTACAATCCGTCCAAATTATTCAAACTCACAAATGATGTAGATGACATTACTTGAAATATTTTAACAGTGTTGAATTATTGATGTCTAATTACTGATTGTCCTTGTCACGATTCCCTATTAACAACCTATTAATTTCCAAAGCCTCCAAAGCGGTTAGTTTCCTGCCCTTGTCACATACGTGGAGTGCCTTAAAGTCTACTTTAGGATCGAACGAATGTTTTTCCAATAGCAAATGTTCTGCAAAATTGGACTCTGTCTTTTTTAGCCTCCAACCCCTAGTATGTTATGTTGAGGAGTTGCTTTAACTGTTCTACGTCTTTATTATCAGATCGCTAATGACTAATGACAGTTACAACCCGTCTTGGTGTAAAGTTCTCATCAATAAAAATTAAACAAGCCCAAACACAAGGTAACTGCTGTAAATCGTGGAGGAGATCCCTCGACTGCCTTTCGGCTCCATCATCAGATCAACTCCTGACCTCCATTAAATTTTAGTCCTATAATATACTTAATAAAAAAAATAAAAAATGCACTATTTGCCCCTACAAATTTCAAAGGTTCCCCTCGATTTCTCTAGGATGCCATCATCAGATCAAAGTTTCCTTATCATGGTACCACCGTTGGGACATCTCCTCACTAACAAAGAAAAACATAAAAATCGGTTCATAAACCGATTTTTCATAAACGAACTTATCCGCGAACACATATAATATTTATACATATATATATATAACATATGTATACGATCGAAATGAGAAACCTCCTTTTTTGAAGTCGGTTAATAAAATCAGAAAGTGCTCGCAGTACAGCATGGGCGGCCACGTGCGAACGACACGGTCACGATGCGCTACACGAGGCGAGAGCGGGTTGCGTAAACGTCATCGAAATAACCACCCGAATAGACGCAACTCCAGAGGATAACTGTGTATATTAACTTTGCATTTTCTATCATTGTTATAATACTTACAATTATAGATTATAGTAAAGTATAGTAAAAATGCAACTTATAACCTTGAAATAACAAGAATGTTATTTCAAGGTTATAAGTTGCATTTTTTACGGTTTTCTTACATAACGCCGCACACAACAGTGTCGATGCATGACCGACAGTTCCGTACCGTAGAGTTCCGTGACGTGCTATTCATACATGTAGACTATGGTCCAGTGTCGAAAATTGATGGGTCATCTGAACCACCAGGAGACCTTTTTAGAAAGACACAGGGGCATAAAACAATAACATTTAGCACTGTGCCGTCACTTGTAAGCTGTACAACTAAGTACAGGTGAAGGGGAGGTGGTAGCAACCCTCGATGCGGAATAATGTATTAAAAGAGGTATTGAAATTGTATGAAACCGATGATGTACAAAATAGTACGCCACAAAGTTGGATTTCTTTTTGATTTCCCGGCGCTTCGCTCGGTCAAATTGGTCATTTGATTTTGTACGGCATCGGTTCCTTACAAGGGCCTTAAGTCACGTTTAAACGACATTTTATTAACTAAACGAGACTAATATAACTTAGACGCAACTTCTAAATGTGAAGTTATTGAATAAAACTTCTGTTTAAGTTTTTCAATAACCGTAAGTATTTTAGAAGAATGCGTGGCAGTTGTTGAATCTAATTAAAAGGTTTTAACATTACTTGAACGTTCTTTTTTAACCAACTTCTTAAAAAGCGGAGGTTTCTTAGTTCGTAAAATAAGCACATATTTAGATACTTTTTATAGCTATGTATATTATTATAGGCGAATTTTAGATTTAAAATATTTCTTATATAAAATAACTGAGTAAAATATGTAGTTCATCGTGGACTTAAAATAATTGCAAGTTTTTGTGCGATTTTGCCGCTTCTTTTAGTGAGGACGTGATGCCTGCTAAAACTCCAGTACTTTCATAGGTCGAAGAAGTGGTACTAGGCGCCGGAGAGCGTAGATAAATCTCCGACCTCAGAGAGACTGCCTGTTATTCTATCAAAAGCAGACCTGAGACGGTACCACATCCTATTTCATGGACGACACTCTCTAGACTGGTAGGAGGACAAGGCATTTGCTATTTTGCGGCCAAGGTCTTGCGAGGCTTCTGACAACTTGCTAGAGCTTACACCAATCTTTTGCAATAGAAATCTATTATTTCACGTGTAAATACCATAGAGTTATTATAGATAGAGCAGGGGAGCCAGGTCTCCAGCCATCCCTCGGTTAGAAAGAGAGAGACGATCGCGGTACCTATCTGTGTCTCTACTCGCGCATGCGCAGTTAGCGCGGAAAAGCAGATTATTGTTGTGATTGGATTACCATTGCTGGTCCTTTACTGCACATGCGTCAGTAGAGAAAGACAGATGGGGTACCGAGAACTTCTCTCTCTTTCTAACCGTTGGACGTTTCCACTTACAGGCAGTCATATGTCTGCCCCACTCTATCTATAATAACTCTATGGTAAATACACGTGAAGGAAAAACGTGTGGTTTTTAGTCTGTTCCAGTTCGACATTTGAATTCACCGTGATCTCCAGTGAGATGGTAACCATTGGGGGTTTCCAAATAAAGAAGAATGTACGTATAATATGTTGTTTATGCATTATGTATACCTAATGCCTAGAATATGTCCTAGCATAAATTTTCTTTGTGACATTTTGTTGTTCTATCTATGAGTGGCAGAAATAAAACATTTATTATTATTAACTGTGAGTCATAAAATCAATGACTATAATCAACTTTACATAAATTGAATAGTTTAATAATATTTACTACGTCCATTTTTCACGCTTTTTAATTTCATTTATTACCCCGGCATAGCTGCGTTTAATTAGTGTTGAGAAGCTTTATAGCTTCTTCTTTATGACTTTTAAATTACGTTTACCTAATGTTAGCAACACCAACTAAAAGTACGAAAACGTATTTAGTTTAATCCATATTACGTTTACAAAGATCTTTTGAACTTAGTTTAGAAAATATTTACTAAGATCACAGCCAATCACAGGAATAACTAACTATTTAGTTAGATAAAACAGATGGAATCTAAATCGTTTTATAAAGCCTAGGGGGTCGCAAGTATAAAGGATAGCTTTGTTTAATGCTACATGCTTCAGTTACAGGCAAAACTTGACTGCCTCGTTGGTCTTGCGGTTGGCGTGTGCTACTGGTGATCATGAGGTCTTGGGTTCGATTCCCGGGTCAGACCAAATGTTTATAGATCTACAAATATTTGTTTCGGAGTTTGGGTGTTTTCTATGTATAATTTGTATGTTTTACAAAAAAAAAGTATCTATGTATTTGTATCAGTTGTCTAATACCCATTACACAAGCTCTGCTTAGCTTGGGACTAGATAACGTTGTGTATTAGATGTTCGAAAAAAAAAGTTACAGGCAAAACAAAAAAATGTTTGAGTAAAATATGGATAAACCCACCCAAAATGCGGTTTTAATTTAGTCTTTCAGTTTTGGCGTTTGTTAACCTTTAGTATCAATATCACGTGGTTTATTTATCGCTGTATAGTTCCTCGTTTTGTAAGAATTGATTGGTATCGGTCTCGTTTTGTATTAATAAAATAAAAAGTATTGGGTGTGTGATCTGTGCCTCTGAATTCGAGTTACGAAATTCTGTCGTTCTGAATATAGACACGATTTAAACAACATTACAATCCGAATAAGTATTATCAACGCTTTATTAGTTAGGTTTACTTCCCAGCCTAAACCAGTAAGTAAACCGATTTTAAAATGTTTTCATTAATGGAAAGCTAAAGTGGTAGTGTATGCGACTGCTGTGCTTGAGGTCTCGGGTTCGATTCCCGGGTCGCACCAAATGTTTGTTTTGTAATACATATTTGTTTCGGAGTTTGGGTGTTTTCTATGTATATATGTATTTACATAAAAAAGAATATATCTTTTTAAGTATATCAGTTGTCTAGTAACCATAACATAACCTCTGCTTAGTTTGGGACTCGATGGCGTTGTGTGTTACATGTCCGAAATATAAAATTTATATTTATAATTGGTTACGAGTTTGGGTGTTTTCCATGTATAATTTATCAAAAAAAAAAGTTTTTAATATTCTATCTATCCATTTTAGCTGTCATAGTATAAGCTCTGCTTAGTTTGAAGATAGATATCGTTGTGTTTTAGATGTCTGAATTTTTTATTTATTATTTCATAAATACATGGCGTTTAATATAAGCAGTTATATTAAACGCCATATTTACACCTGTTATGTGCAGTGACGTCATTGTGCACGTGCTTCACTATCTGAATTGCTAACTAGCATGGATGGCGTACATATCGACTATATTACTGGTACGAGTAAGTTGCTTATAGCTAGATCATTTAACATATTTTGCCATCGGCATCATCATCTGAGCCGAAACACGTCCAAGGCTCTCCACAACAACGGGTCTTGTGCTGCACACACCCAACGGCTTCCCGCGATCTTCAAAAGGTCATCGAATGACCTTGGTCTACCCACGCTGCGTCTTTCAGTACGCGGTTGTTATTGTAATTTACAGCAATTCGTATGGTTATGGATTCAGAATACGAAGTATCACCACTCCTCGTCATCCCGTGGGTGTCTTAATAGTCGATTACGGGAGCAATCTACGACAGCATTGCAAAGAGACGGCAAATTTGACTCAAATCCTATTTGTACTAACCCGTCTAGCTAGCAGGGTATAAAAGGTATAAAAGGGTATAAAAGGCCATAACCTCATTTTTAAACAGAGACCTGCGTCCAGCATTGGCTCATTAAATACTGTTGATGCTGATGATGACAAGGAAGTAAAGGACCACAACACAATACACGAAAGTTTTAGAAGCTTGTCGAAGTATAGTCGTTAAAGTAAATGTTCCAATGAATCTAGGATAGACGTCATAGACGGTAACATCCTGTAAGGCTTTCCTGTCTATACAATTATTTCTATCAATGATTTACACCTAAGATACTAGATAACCAGCTCATATGCTGGTCAACAACATAGTAAAACTATGAATGTTTTTTTTTAAATCTGATGATTTTGATAGTCACCTTTTAGAAAAGACGTTAATCCCTGAGTTTATTTCGTCATTTCTTATAAGAGTTAGTCCAGTACAAATGTCCGAACTCATCTGCTTTAAAACTCTCTGTCAAAAAACACTTAAAAGAGTAAAATAAACTGGTTCTTCATAAATTGCCTATACCTAATTCTTTATTCATTTAAATAGTAGTATCATAATGGGTGCTAGGTACCTAAAATCTGTTTGAAGTCGGTGCCAAGTGACTATCGCTTAGACTTTTGTAATTGTTCGTTTGTATTCTTTTTGGCTTAGCACCGACTTCAAACAGATTTCAGGTACCTAGCACCCATTATAATACTACTATTTAAATGAATAAAGAATTAGGTATAGGCAATTTATGAAGAACCAGTTTATTTTACGCTTTTAAGTGTTTTTTGACAGAGAGTTTTCGTTGGATGTTTTTGGAAGTCGGTTTTTTTTTTTTTATAAAAAGTTTTTATTTTACAGTTTTTAGTGCAAACAATCGTAGGTAAGTAGTAAGTTGAATTATTTCATCAAATTTCATCATCAAGAATACAAATTAAGGTACGTGTAATATTAAAATCATCCTCTAATCCCTAACTGTTGAAGAGTTTAATCTTCTATCATCAGCTCACCTAAATAGCTTGAAAGTATACGACTGAAGGTCTTTAGATACGTATGAAATTGAAAGAATTATTCTCCAACTCCTAACCGTTGAGGAGTTGTACCTTCCACCTTCCATCATCAGCTTACCTAAATAATTTGTAAGAATACGACTAAAGGTAACTTATATACATATGATATTTAAAGATTTATCCTCCAACTCCTAACCGTTAAGGAGTGGTACCTTACATCATCAGCTCATCATCATAAAATGATGACTACCAGACGCAAATACCGGTGTAACTTCAGAAAATATACGAAAAACATAGTATGTGCCTATAAAAAATGAGGGTTTCCCTCGATTTCCCTGGGATCCCATCATCAGATCCTGATATGCTGGCAATGGGACCACCACGGAAGCATACCCTGTCGAATACAAAAAAAAAATTCAAAATCGGTCCACAACTGACGGAGTAATCAGGTAACATACATAAAATAAAAAAATAAAAAAAAAATAAAAAAAAAATACATACAGTGGAACATAGAACCTCCTCCTTTTTGGAAGTCGGTTAAAAAAAGTTTGATATGCAGCTGTTTGTATAACCTGTTTGCAGAATTTAAAAATAAAACAAAAAACACCTGCATGGCTAGTGTGTCAAGTGCCTTCAGATCACTTACAAGAATTCCAGATACCCGGTGATAGACATGACATTAGGTAATCTCTGGTAAATAGTGGTATTTAGGGCTCCCACACATAACTGCGATGCGATGCGGCGTGAAGTTTTTGCAGTGTATTCGTGCGAGCTCGCAGATATTTGCGATGCGAATTCGCAGTTATGTGTGGGAGACCTTATAACAGAGTGCAAAGCTTTGTATTTTATGTGCTCTCTTCCAAAGACATTTCCTGTAACGAATCTATGAAGCGATTGAGTTCCCAAGAGATCTCATGAAGGGCGTTTGAAGGTTTTCTGTGAATCGATAAAACCGCTTTTTTTTTCGTTCGATAAGAAGTACGCACACGGTACTAAAAATTACGATAAAAAATTATACACAATGGCTACCAGACCAGTACTGAACTAGAACTATATATTTAGCTAGTTTTTTTTTCTTTTTTTATGGAATAGGGGGCAATTTTAAGTTATTGGCGGCACCGTTTGGCCTAGTGGTTTAACGGTCACCACGCCGTTTCCTACTTCGCCAAGTGTCGTGGGTTCAAATCCCACATAGGACAACACTTTGTGTGATTCACAAATTGTTGTTCTGAGTCTGGGTGTTCTTTGTGTCCGTTTCATGTATGTTTGTAAAGTCCCCCGCGACACTGGATTCATTCCTAGTGCGGGAGTTGTCTTTAAAAAAAAAAAAAAAAAAAAAAAAAAATGTGGCAAACGATATATGTTAAGGACTAGGTATAGTTCTAATCTATATACATATATAAAAGAAAGTCGTGTTACACTATTTATAACACAAGAACGGCTCAACCGATTTGGCTGAAAATTGGTGGGGAGATAGCTTAGAACCTGGAGACGGACATAGGATACTTTTTACATAGGTATTTTTTACTTTGCGCCGCGGCGTGAACCGCGGTTGTTGTTGTACCGCGGGTAAAACCGCGGGGCACAGCTAGTACGTAATCCAAAGGTTAGTAGTTTTATAACTCCGTCATTATTTTGTTCGTATTATAAGTCATTAAAAACCATTAATAACGAATACTAATCCATTTTAATTTTTAATACGGCATAATAAAATTTACGTGTACTATTTGCCAAAAATACCATAAACAGAAAATAAGGAACACCCCAGGTACCAGGAACCTAAGGTTCGGCTGCAGCATCAGGTTAAGGTTATCATTATCATGATATACCACTACAGTATGACTGCACTTTAAATCAATCGGAGTTACGTAAGTTAGCGAGTTCCCTTCATCAACTAAGAAATGAGCTGATGATCTTAACAAACTATAGCTAAGAAAAATCTCGATAACGTCAGATTTCAAACAAAAAACTGCTTCATAATCGGTTTATTCGTTTAGAAGCTACGATGCTACCGGCAAACACAGATACGTAAACTTATGTCAACCCTTTATAAGTCTTCTTGAGTCGGTTCAACGCGGGTCTAAAAACACGCTTGTTGAAAAATTTTAGAATAAATTTTAGATACTTAGATACTAATATGTATGTATACATACATATTAGTATCTATAAGTACTTCATCCGCCCTGTAAGCTGCCATCCAGCTGCATTTACGTAACGAATGGTGCAACAATGTTGACGATATATTCACATGCTCTAAATACCGCGCATACATACTCATACTAAGTCATATTAATCTTAATAATATTTAAAGGCCAAAGCTTGTATAATGTTTGTTTCTCTTTCACGTAAAAACTGCTGAACGGATTTGGCTAAAGACTGGAATAGCACAAAGGGTACTTGAACTACTTCATATCGCAAAAAATGTAGTGTTTTCGTGGGATGAGCAAGATACAACGACAATCGCAAGTAACATCGAAAGACGCAGCTAGTCAATACATCTATACAAATAAATAAAATTGGAGTGTCTTTTTGTAATATTAAGATAACCGATTTTTACTAAATGCATGTATGTACACACGGCACATAATTATACTAAAAAATGTTGTCTGTCTGTTTGTTCCGGGTAATCTCAGTAAAGGCTGGACCGATTTTGACGGGACTTTCACTGATATGTAGCTGATGATATAGGGAGTAATTTAGGCTTCATTTTTTTGGTACGACAATAACCGCGGGTAACACCGCGGGAGTCTTCTAGTCTACATATAAAAATCGTAACTGGTTGCTGTCTGTACAAGGAAGATATACCTATCTATAAGAAAAACTATTATAGAGGGGCTTTATGAATGCAATAGAAAACAAAACAATGTTGTTTTATTTTTGGTCTGTTTGTCTGTGTAGGTACATTTGTGCACGCTAATCTCAGAAATGGCTTAACCGATTTAAATGCGGTTTAGATTAAGTGTTCAAAAAAGTTATATCAGTTTGAAGAATCACCGCGATAACCGACCTTTACGCGGGCGGAGCCCCAGGCAAAAGCTAGTTTTGAATATAGCACGTGTCGATCGGCCTATATCAGTCACACGTGTATCAAAGATGAATAATACTAATGGTCATTGGCACAAAGATTGTCTATTAGAAATTAATTATTCATATGACGTCAAACGCTACATTGTACGGCGTGAACTGTAGAGTAGATAAAACTTTTACAGATAGGTAGTTGTGGAGATGTTATCGTTCTCTTAGCTAAGGAGAAGGTTCACTTTTCGTCACTATGCCAATACGATTAATAGGTCGATCTCTCGAAATAAACGTTACTCTCTTTATAAAATTGAGTACAAAATCATAGAGTTATTATAGATAGAGTAGGGGATCCAAGCCTCCAGCCGTCCCTCGGTTAGTAAGAGAGAGACGATCGCGGTACCCATCTGTCTCTCTCTACTCGCGTACGCGCACAGCAGAACGATTCGACGGTTAATTGTTGTGATTGGATTACCATTATTAGTCCTTTACTGCGCATACGTCAGTAGAGAAAGACAGACGTGGTACCGCGATCCTCTCTCTCTTTCTAACCGTTGGACGTTTCCGCTTACTGTCAGCCGTATGTATTCCCCACTCTATCTATAATAGCTCTATGTACAAAATTCGATTTCAATCTACTCTCGATCTGACAAATGTCGTTCTTCTTTTTTGGAAGACAACTCGCACTAGGAATATGTAATCTTGTGCCGCGGAAAACTTTACAAACATAAATGAAAGGGACACAAAGAACAAGCAGACTCAGAACAATCATTTCTGGATCACATAAAGTGATGTCCCATGTGGGTTTTGAACCCACAATACTTAGTAAAGTAGAACAGCGTGGCGACCGCCCAAACCACTATTCCGTACATGCAGTCATTCTCTACTTCTATTGTCTTCTCTGTTTTAAAAAAAAAAACATTAGTCACTTACTCCGTATTTATCGATAAAGGTTAGATATGATTAGAAGGATCTGACAGTGTATTTCGCTGTATAATATTATGTGATTACTCTATTAATCATGATTATGCTTATTCAGTCTTTCTTTTTACTTAAAAATCAAGTCCAAGTTGGATAATCTGTAATCGTCAACCTAACTTATTAATATATCAACAAGTTATGAGTAAAATTTCACTGCCGGATTTATTTACGCGAGGAGAGAAACGATTTTTGCAATGGTAACCCTATAAATGTTAAAAAGGCACTGGTATAACCAAGGTACTCATCCCATAAATATCACTATCATGACGCTATCAATGAAACTATTAATCCTGTAGAATATACATATCAATAAATAAATAGAAAAGTCATAAAAATGTTTGGGTAAAGGCTCGGCCAAAACCCACAAATTGTCAGACGATACAAACGTGAGCCAGCGGACGTACAAGAGTGTGCGTTCATTACCTACGTATTTATTCAGTTTTACAAGTGTGTTCACCGCGAGTCGGTCACGTTTTGCGCGGCGTGTGGAGGACGCGATGGAGGCGCGTGCAGGCTACCCCGCCCCCCGTCACACTGCCGCAAGCCCCGCGCGATTGTCACGTGTTACTGAGGTGCTATTTTTGATTCGCTTTCGCTACAAATTATGTATCCCTTCATAATACTACCTACTAGCTGAGCCCCGCGGCGTTACCCGCGGAATAACTTCAACGTAACGCCGCGGGTCAAAGCTAGTAAAAAAGTAGCCTAAGTTACTTCTTATATCATCAGCTATCTGCCAGTAAAAGTACCGCAAAATCGTTCAGCCGTTCCAGGGATTAGCCGGAACAGACAATCAAAAATGGTAAAAAAAATCATTTTGGTAAATACCCGCTTTTACTAAATGCATAGGTATGTATACAACATATGCATGAAGTAAAAAGCGGGTATTTTATTTAATATTACAAACAGACGCTCCAATTTTATTTATTTGTACATAGAGATAATTGGTACTTAATATGAAATCTAAAGTAACATTCCATAGGTATTTATTTGTTTTTACGATGTAATAATACTAATAATGTTGATGTCGAAGATTTTTATTAAGTGTAAATAAATATTCTTAGTTAAATTCATTTTGAAAATATTTATATCTAGAATCTACTTGACATGACATTCATTATAGAAATGTCTGTACTGATGGCATGTGTAGTGGTTTAAACACACATGGAACAACCCGAACAACACTTTTTGTGATCCATATGGACATAGAACACCCAAACCCAGAACAACAGTAAGTATATTATACTGTTGTTCAGAGTCTGGGTGTTCTATGTGTCTGTTTCATGTATGTTTGTAAATTCCACCTCGACATAGACCTTAGATTATCAAGAATATTTTTGTGCAAGTTTCAGACTTCATTAAATAACTTATCTAACAAATATTTTCCATATCGTTCAAGAGAATTTACCTATGATAACAATAGTAAATAAAATACTCACAGATATGAACGATTAGCTATGAAACATATATAGCATTGAACTCTTGTCTGAAAATAGTCTCAAACAAGTTTGTATACATAATGACGTCATAATAATATCGGTCACATGGTCTACTGCACCTAATGTATTTAAGTGACATACGTATGTATAATGTGTAAAACTATATATATTTGTTATAATTAATACATTTATTACATAATATAGAAACCTATGTACATAACCATAATTTATAAAAAAAATAACAATATTTACATACAAGCGTCAAAAAAACTCCACATCTTCGCCTACTGGTAGTGTTCCCAAAAGACTGGCAGCATTACCACCTTGAATGGCAATGCTGATTCTCTGTGCTAGAAAAAGGCCGGCCTTCTGGTCGCGAGAAGCGTCAATCAGTTGCTTGGCTAGTTGTTTAAACATAGCGCGAGCACTCGGACCCCATGAACCTAGCGTCTCTACCCCAAACGGTTCAAAAATGTAATTACCTATTAAATTTTGTAAAATGTGTAAAATAGATTGACAAATACGTATTTAAATTTAAACATTTGGCGCCAAAATAGTTTTAGCATTTTGACGTAAGTTTGATCAAGCAACAAAGGAACTACAGTTCGCTCTATAATCTTTATGGTTAAGATTATACGACCTACTTTTTGAATTAATTTTCTTTTTTTCTGAGTAATCAATTGGTGCTTACCATTCATATGAATCAGGATCGTTGTCCTTTAAAAAATATATGGCGTCCAGAATGACTTCAGAAGGTAATACATATTATATAAGTTAAATATTAAGTGCTGCAAGTTGCAATAGCGTACTTGCTAAAAAATACAATGTTTTGCATATAGCTAGTTTAGATGCCAGGAAATGTTAGTATAATTTTTATTAAAATCGACTACCTCGTTGGTCTCGCGGTTGGCGTGTGCGACTGCTGATCATGAGGTCTCGGGTTCGATTCCCGGGTCGGACCAAATGTTTGTATGATCTACAAATATTTGTTTCGGAGTTTGGGTGTTTTCTATGTATAATATGTATGTATTTACAAAAAAAAGTATGTGTTTGTATCAGTTGTCTAGTACCCATAACACAAGCACTGCTTAGCTTGGGACTAGATGGCGTTGTGAGTTAGATGTCCGAAATATTTATTAGTTTTAGTAGTTTTTTTTTTTAAAGACAACTCCCGCACTAGCAATTATATATCTTGAAGTTTGCTCATCTTGTTCTACAGCATTATACGAAGCTAAGAACATAAATACATTTATTATCGAGTTAGCTATCACAACAGAGTAGTGCATAAATACCACCATAACAAAATAAATTATAGATAAATCTGACTGACGTGACAGAAGAAAACTGAGTTTCTTGTTATTGTAATACAAAAAGTAAGCAGTAATAAATCTTGCGAAAGGGTTATCGAAAGCGACAGTGGACTTTGAAGCCTAGTTATATACATATAGGTAGGTATATAGGCCGCCCATTGTACCACTGTTTTTATTTGTTTACGTTCTGCATTGTATCTTTCATATTATGGTGTGCAATAAAGAGTATATATCTATTTATCTATATACAGTTATACATAGAGGTATATACATCATAATGATAAATTGTACATAAACTTCATTCTTTATTAATTAACTAGCTGAACACCGCGGTGTAACCCGCGGTTAATGTCGACCCGCGGGTTACGCCGTGGGACAAAGCTAGCCTAAAAAGTAGCCTAAGATACTCCTTAAATCATCAGCTATCTGCCAGTAAAAGTCCCGTCAAAATCGATCCAGCCGTTCCAGAGACACATCCATATGGTATGTATGTATACATGGTACATGTACCGTGTATGCATACATACATACCAATATGCATTTATTAAAAAGCGGTTATTTTAATATTACAAACAGACACTCCAATTTTATTTATGTATTTGTATAGATGTATAGATTTTCTATACTCAGGGATGATTTAGTTAGTTTGGTTATATGGGACTAAACGATAAGTACCTACACAGCCTCCTAAATCGATACATAAATAACCGACTTTTTAAGTAAAAAAACTAAGAAGAACAGCTAAATGGAGAACACCGTCCTTTTTTAACCGACTTCAAAAAAAGAGGTTCTATGTTCCACTGTATGTATTTTTTGAAGGCTAGAGAGAAATTATATTTAAATTTATTTTTGACTGCCTCGTTGGTCTCGCGGTTGGCGTGTGCGACTGCTGATCATGAGGTCTCGGGTTCGATTCCCGGGTCGGACCAAATGTTTGTGTTTTCTACAAATATTTGTTTCGGAGTCTGGGTGTTTTCTATGTATAATATGTATGTATTTACAAAAAAAAAAAGTATATATGTATTTGTATCAGTTGTCTAGTACATAACACAAGCTCTGCTTAGCTTGGGACTAGATGGCGTTGTGTGTTAGATGTCCAAAATATTTAAATATTTATTTAACTTGCCGCGCCTCGCGATATTACTCTTGGTTTTTGTGCATTATTCATTCAAAAAGTGAAAAGGTCAAATCAAACTCAAAGGCATTTAACTTAGAATTTAAGTCGCATAGACATTATTTTGATGAATTCATACACATAAATTTGTTAACATCAATGCAGAAAATGGACGAAAAAATTCATGAAAATCTAATGAAGTCTTTGTAAAACATTTAGACAGTGCTAATAAAATTTTAAATTAGTGTAAAGGTAGGTTATGTCGGTGAATCAAAATCTGAAAGTTCAATTTATTATGGTATTGGGTATTGATGAATCATTTATTTCTTTATTGTTTTGTTGGTCAAGGACACAAAATGTTACAGGGATTTTTTTTAAGAGTTTGAGTCGAAGTATTTTAGACCATTTTTTTTCATAAAGTCACTGAACACAGAAGTCTTCATTAATAAAAATTTATGTATGCACGTATATTAAATTTAGTAAATTGGCTTTCGTCATCTTAAACAAATATTGAAAAAGTAGCAATCCTTGACCGGTTGTGTATGTATTATGTATTTCACAGGTCACAGGAAATGAAAATGACAACTAAGTGCTGTACTGATTTAATGTGTGATTAGATAAAAACTATTAGGTTTGTTGACGATTCACGCCGTTATTTTAATGTAAATATTGTTAATACGTTTGACTTATGTTTGCACTTACTTGTCATATTTAACGGAATGCCCGTTTTCTTCCCAATAATTTCTTGTTTCCATTTTACTTTCTGTCACAAAAAAAACAACAGGTCACTTTGCCACTATCACTTGATAAATACCAATGTTTTTTTTTACATTTTACCCGTTCACGGGTTAAGTTACAAACACTTGTCACAAACAACACTTTAAGTAAAGTCCTCGCTATCCATTTTCGACAAATGATCGCTGCGAATGTACTTAATGTAGGTTGTTGTTATCGTATTTAACTGCATACAGAGAGCCTGACACAAACGTCGTTACACTAAGACCTTCGCGGCCAGTATGAATGGATGTCGATGTTCTCCAAACACCGGCCGGTTAATCATGTGACGGCGCGCGTCAAAATATGGCACGGGGCGTCGGAATGTCGAGGCACATTCCTGTACTCGTGCATTTGAAATATTAAGATAAAATAATGGTAGTAGGTTCTAGAGCCTTAATACGTGATACATGTTAATCTCTGTAGTAAAAGAAGATCCGCAATAGTAACTATAGTTTTTATTTGTTTCGCTCATTCGGAAATTGCTTCAACAGGCCGCATCGGAGCCACGCTCGTCCACACGTGACCGCCACCGATGACGTGACTTTAGGTACTTCGACTCGCGCACTGGTGTCTCGTCTCGTGTCTCGCTTTGTCGTGTTTCGTTTACATTGTAAAACATTCATCATCATTGGCATGTCGAAGAAAACTGATAGTTTTGAGAATAATTTATCAAAAAACTTTTTATAAAAAAAAACCGACTTCCAAAAAAATATCTAAAGAAAACTCCCTGCCAAAAAACACTAATAAGCGTAAAATAAACTGGAAGAATCTGTTTGAAGTCGGTGCCAAGCGACTATCGCTCAGATTTTTGTAATTGTTTGTTCGTATTCTTTTTGGCTTGGCACCGACTTCAAACAGATTTTAGGTACATAGCACATATTTTAATACTACTATTTAAATGAATAAAAAATTAGGTATAGACAAGAATTGGCACATAGCAATTTATGAAGAGCCAGTTTATTTTACGCTTTTAGTGTTTTTTGGAGGGAGTTTTCGTTGGATGTTTTTTTGGAAGTCGGTTTTTTTACCTTCGCGGCCAGTATGAATGGATGTCGATGTTCTCCAAACACCGGCCGGTTAATCATGTGACGGCGCGCGTCAAAATATGGCACGGGGCGTCGGAATGTCGAGGCACATTCCTGTACTCGTGCATTTGAAATATTAAGATAAAATAATGGTAGTAGGTTCTAGAGCCTTAATACGTGATACATGTTAATCTCTGTAGTAAAAGAAGATCCGCAATAGTAACTATAGTTTTTATTTGTTTCGCTCATTCGGAAATTGCTTCAACAGGCCGCATCGGAGCCACGCTCGTCCACACGTGACCGCCACCGATGACGTGACTTTAGGTACTTCGACTCGCGCACTGGTGTCTCGTCTCGTGTCTCGCTTTGTCGTGTTTCGTTTACATTGTAAAACATTCATCATCATTGGCATGTCGAAGAAAACTGATAGTTTTGAGAATAATTTATCAAAAAACTTTTTATAAAAAAAAACCGACTTCCAAAAAAATATCTAAAGAAAACTCCCTGCCAAAAAACACTAATAAGCGTAAAATAAACTGGAAGAATCTGTTTGAAGTCGGTGCCAAGCGACTATCGCTCAGATTTTTGTAATTGTTTGTTCGTATTCTTTTTGGCTTGGCACCGACTTCAAACAGATTTTAGGTACATAGCACATATTTTAATACTACTATTTAAATGAATAAAAAATTAGGTATAGACAAGAATTGGCACATAGCAATTTATGAAGAGCCAGTTAATTTTACGCTTTTAGTGTTTTTTGGAGGGAGTTTTCGTTGGATGTTTTTTTGGAAGTCGGTTTTTTTTTTATAAAAAGTTTTTATTTTTCAGTTTTAGTGCAAACAGTCTCGTAGGTAAGTAGTAAGTTGAACTATTTCATAAAATTTCTGCTGATGTAAATAACTTTAGTGGTTTAAAAAGACGTATTAAATGTCAACTCCTATTTCACCTCTTATGGATAGAATATCCAGAAACACTACGTAATTCTTTAATACTCATTTTTATCAATAGCACAAAAATAAAGTTTTACGTTTCTAACTTAAAAAAATACGAACTTTTACACAATCATTCAACCCCTATTTCACCCTCTTAGGGGTAGAATATCCAGAAACGCTTAAATACATTTCTACTTATTTATTTTTAATCAGTAGCCCAAAGATAAAGTTTCATGTTCCTAACTTAAAAAACCTCCTACTTTTTTTGAAGTCGGTTAAAAATGACGGACTTTCACACAAACATTCAACCCCTACTACCTATCCATATGATATTTAAAGATTTATCCTCCAACTCCTAACCGTTAAGGAGTTGTACCTTACATCATTAGCTCATCATCATAAAATGATGATTACCAGACGCAAATACCGGTGTAACTTCAGAAAATATACGAAAAACATAGTATGTGCCTATAAAATTGAGGGTTTCCCTCGATTTACCTGGGATCCCATCATCAGATCCTGAGATGGTGGCAATGGGACCATCTCGGAAGCATACCCTTTCGAATACAAAAAGAATTTTCAAAATCGGTCCATAATTGACGGAGTAATCGGTGAACATACATATAAAAAAAATACATACAGTGGAACATAGAACCTCCTCCTTTTTACCCGACTACGGCAAAGGAGGGTTATGATTTTGACAGGCTATGTATGTATGTATGTAAGTATGTATGTATGTATGTTCATCTGTTCCCTCATAGCTCCTTAACTACTTATTGGAACTGGACAAATGAGGTATCGTTAAAAGCTTCTTGATTGTCCGCTGGTTATAGGCTATATGACGTGTCACTGAATCTAATGTGGCGCCATAGCACAGTGGCGCATAGTGGTAGTCCATAACACTATAACAACGCGTGACTGCGGCTTTTGAAACTTGTTTCATACTTTTTTCAGCGTCGTTTTTTGTCGTAGTTGGGTTTTAGTTTTTACTTTTTTTTTTGGAAGTCGGTTTAAAATAGGCAGGCACCTTTTTCAAACCGGGAAGCACCACGGATAAAATTTTATGGGTCCTAAGTAAACTATATTTGATTTCTATAGTATTGTTGCGCCTTCGAGAAAATTAGTCTAGAACAATCTACCAGTTGCGAGAATTGAATTGAAGGCGCCATCTAGTGTCAAATAGCGCGCAACTGTGGAGTAACTCTGATATTCGACGCTAGATGGCGCTAGATTACTCACTCTGGTAATTTATGTTTAGTGTAGAATGTTCTATCGAATATTATAGATCTTTCTAGGGGTTTCAAAGCCATATATAAGCAGATTGGGTTACCCGTACGAGTCAGTATTGTTCACGATACAGCGGAGTTAACATCGAAGCGATCTTCTAGTGCGATTAACAAGTGACATAGCGAATTATTATTGTAAAAAGGGTTGTAAATAAACAGTGTAATATTTTTTTGGTAATCAACCGACTATCTTTAATTATTTAATACCCGGCTCGTAACAATTTGGTGTCAGTAGTGGGATTACAGTATGCCGGTTTTACCAAAGGAGGACACGGAAGGCATCCGAACTAGGAGTCAGCGTCAGCAAGAGGCGGACCTGAGGCGATTTGGAGGTGCACAACTGCCCACACCGGAAGGTCAGCAGCCAGCGATGGAAGCCACGCTGTCCACATCGTCAGCAGCTCCAGATATCACGGCCCTAATGGTGATGCTCCAGGAGCAGGCCCGCCGTCAAGAGGAGCAGGCCCGCCGTCAAGAAGAGCAGGCCCGCCGATTGGAGGAACAGCTGCAGCGGGACAAGGAGGAGCAGGCCCGCCATCAGGAGGAGCAGGCCCGCCGCCAAGAGGAGCAGGCCCGCCGTCAAGAGGAGCAGGCCCGCCGATTGGAGGAACAGCTGCAGCGGGACAAGGACGAGCAGGCCCGCCATCAGGAGGAGCAGGCCCGCCGCCAGGAGGAACAAATGCTCTTGTTAAAAGGCATTCACGAGACCTTCGGCAAAGAACTCAAGGTAGTGAAGGATCAGGTTCTTCAACACGAGAACCGTATCACTGAGGCCGAAACTCAGATTGCCGACGTGAAGAAGGCATTAGGGAACCTCAAAGTTGGAGATGGAGCGGCGACTTCAGTAACTGCTGTTCCTTCGGTGCGGGGGTTCAAAGTACCGCCGTTTGATGGGACATCTTCGTGGTCAGCCTACAAGATCCAGTTTGAGGCTGTTATGATGGCGAACGGCTGGACTAAGGAACAGGCTATGACCGCGCTCACCTTGGGTCTTCGAGACCAGGCTCTAACCGTCCTCGAAGCCCTCGGTAAGAAGGTAACCTATGAGCAACTGCTGGAGGCATTGGAGGCAAGATATGGTGACGCTCACCTGGAGCACGTTTTTCGTGCACAACTGAAGGATCGTGCCCAACGCATCGGTGAGAACTTGCAACAATGGGCTCTGGAAGTTGAGAAACTGGTCCGTAAGGCATACCAGTCTGCACCTGCGCTCGTGGACGGGAATCTGGTGCAAGCTTTCATCGATGGCATTCGTGATCTCGAAGTTAGAGCTGCTGTGCGACTTGGGCACCATGAAACTCTCAAGGATGCTCTGGCCCATGCTTTGGAGGTGGAAGCTGTGAGACAAGATCATCGGTCTCATCGGGTCCGGGAGGTTGTGGCGTCACCTGTGCGGGACCGGTTTAAGGGGTACAGCCCTAGGTGTTACGCCTGTGGTGAAAAAGGTCACCTTCGGTCCAGCTGCCCTAAGCGAAGCATAGGAAATGAATACGAGCGGCCTCAGGAGATTAGGGCGACTGATAGTACTGCCCAACAACAGCAGGGAAACGAGTAAATGCCAGGACTGCGGGGCGGGTGCTGGCTGGTGTTCAAAGGGCCCCAAGGATTTCGATCTCGCAAAGTCATGATGGGAACAGCCTGGTCATCAGAGGCGAAATCTACGGAACAACATGTAAGCTGACGATTGATAAGAGCTGTCATGCTTCTCGCACAGTTGTCAGTTCCCAACTTGCAAATCGGTTTCTGAGGGACATCACCTGTAACCGTGAGCAAATAAACCTAGTAACAGCCACTGGTGAGCGCATACCCGTCCGAGGCGAACAGAAGGTGGAGTTGAAGTTGGGCAACCAAGTTTACCTGCATAACGTCATCGTGGCTGATATAGTTGACGACTGCATCCTTGGCCTTGACTTCATGAAGAACAATTGTTGTGAGATCGACATCAATCAAGGTGTATTGAGATGTAGTCAAGAAGAACTGTTCATGGAAGGAGCGTCACCAGGAAAAGTGTACAGCTTAAAGAAAGTTGTTCTTCCTCCCAGATCAGAAACAATCATGCCAGTTAGTCTTCCTTATAACTCCGGACGAATGCAACGGTGTGTACTTATTGAAAGGATAGATAATGACCTTCCATGGAAGATCGCACGGACTCTAGTAAGTACCACTAACATCCCTGCAGTACGTGTGTTAAATCTAAGTGACAAGCAACATGTGATTCATAAGGGCACACTGATTGGCACTTGCGAAGATGTGGATTGGATGCATCGATGCCAAGACTTGACTACTTCAAATGTTAGCAAGGATGCACGAGTCAACGTGTCAACACTTTTGGAAGACTGTCAAGATGTTTTGTCTAGGGAAGAGATTGGCAAGGCTAAGAGAATGTTAGTTAAGTACGCTGATATTTTCTCTACTAATGAAGCTGATATTGGAAAGACTGGTTTAGTTCAACACAAAATAAACACTGGGAATGAGTTGCCTATTCGTCAGCGACCAAGAAGACTGCCAGTAGCACGAGAAAAGGAAGTGCAAACCATGATTGATGGAATGGTCAGGGACGGTGTTATAGAGCCTTCATCCAGCCCATGGTGTTCACCTGTAGTGCTTGTAAAGAAAAAGGATGGCAGCATTCGTTTTTGTGTTGACTACCGCCGTTTAAACGACATTACGAAGAAGGACAGCTATCCACTTCCTAGAATAGATGACACACTGGACATGCTAACAGGGGTAAAATGGTTTAGCACCTTAGATTTGAAAAGTGGATACTGGCAGGTAGAAATTGATCCCAAGGACAAAGAGAAGACTGCATTCTCTACAGGGAGAGGACTGTGGCAGTTTAAAGTTATGCCCTTTGGATTATGTAACGCGCCAGCAACTTTTGAAAGACTGATGGAGTCAGTACTGACCGGATTAACTGGAGACGCTTGCCTGGTCTACTTGGATGACATTGTCATTGTAGGCCGTACGTTTGAAGAACATATTCGAAACCTGGAGCGCGTATTATCGAAAATCCGAAGTGCCAACCTAAAGTTAAGTCCTAAGAAGTGTTCATTTTTCAAACGACAGGTTAGCTTTTTAGGATATGTGGTTTCGGAAGAGGGTGTCCAAACAGATCCGCAAAAGATCGCTGCTGTCAAGGATTGGCCAGTTCCAAGAGATAAGACTCAAGTAAGAGCATTTTTGGGCTTGTGCTCTTACTATCGGCGATTTGTGAAAAACTTTGCGGATATTGCCAAACCCCTTCATAAACTTACTGAAGAGAAAAGACAATTCTGCTGGGATGAAAGTTGTGACATTGCATTTCAAGAGCTAAAAAGACGTCTATGCAACACACCTATCTTAGGGTATCCAGATACCGAAAATGAATTCATAGTTGACACAGACGCGAGTGATACTGGGCTTGGCGGTGTGTTATCCCAGCGGAAAGGTGATCAAGAGGTCATTATTGCATATTTCAGTAAATCTTTGTCAAAACCGGAAAGAAATTATTGTGTCACAAGAAGGGAACTACTGGCAGTAGTGAAGACACTGCAACATTTTAACAAATATCTGCTCGGGCGTAAATTCCACCTCCGAACTGACCACGCTGCACTAAAGTGGCTCTTACAATTTAAAAATCCTGAAGGACAAGTCGCGAGATGGATTGAGCTACTACAGGAATATGACTTCATGATTGAACATCGCAGTGGAAAATCACACGGTAACGCAGACGCATTATCAAGAAGACCTTGCCCTGAAGACTGCAAACACTGTGCCAAGCAAGAAGGAAAGGAAGCTGTTCCTATAAGGACAATAAAGACGGACCTTAGCATCGAATGGAAGGAAAGCCTACAGCAAGCACAGCAAGAGGATGCAGATATCAAACCAATTCTCGAGTGGATTAAAGCTGAGACTCCTAAGCCTCACTGGAGCGATGTTGCATCGCTGAGTTCAACCACAAAGAGTTATTGGGCTCAATGGGATAGCCTAGTCATCCAGGATGGAGTCTTGTGCCGTAAATGGGAAAACGCTCGAGGAGACAGCTGTCATCTGCAAATGGTTGTCCCTAAAGCTAAGATACCAGTGGTTCTGCAGCTCTACCATAACGGATGTTCAGGAGGTCATATGGGAGTTAAGAAGACACTGTTAAAGATAAGGGAGAGATTCTACTGGATTCATTGTCGTGATGATGTTGAGGACTGGTGTCGCAAGTGTACTAATTGTGCGGCCGTGAAGGGACCTCACACACGTAGCAGAGGTCCATTGAAATTGTACAATGTTGGGGCACCCTGGGAAAGAATTGCAATAGACGTAGCGGGACCATTTCCTGAAAGTGAAACTGGAAACAAGTACTTCATGGTTGTAATGGATTACTTCACTAAGTGGCCAGAAGTTTTCGCCATTCCCAACCAAGAGGCATCAACAGTTGCAGACAAATTAGTGCACGAAGTCTTCTGTCGTTTTGGAGTGCCTTTAGAAATTCACAGTGACCAAGGAAGAAATTTTGAGTCTCAAATATTTCAAGAGATGTGTCGAGTAATGGGTGCTCACAACACCAGAACCACCTCTTATCACCCACAATCTGACGGAATGGTGGAACGATTTAACCAAACACTAGAGAGGTATCTCGCAAAAGTTGTTGAAAGTAGGCAAAAAGATTGGGACAAACACATCCAACCGTTTCTTCTGTCATACCGAAGTGCAGTCCACGAAAGCACTTAAGTAACACCAGCTTTTGCAAACTTCGGAAGAGAACTACGATTGCCTGCAGACTTGATCACTGGAATACCCCCTGACACCCCGCGAAGTATAACGGAGTACGCTAATGACTTGCGGAACAAGATGAATGACATTTATGAGCATGTCAGACAATCGGGCCAGCAAATGTCTGAGAAGATGAAAACCCGATATGACCGGAAGGTGAACAATAAGGGCTTTGAAGAGTGTTCTCTAGTATGGCTCCATAATCCAGTTCGCAGTAAAGGGAGATCTCCAAAGCTACAAGCCAAGTGGGAAGGGCCATACCGGGTGGTGACAAAAATCAATGATGTTACCTACCGGATACAGAAGTGTCCAAGAGGCGCCCCAAAGATAGTTCACGTAGATCGATTGGCACGATACTATGGAACTGATTATGCTCGGGACGAGCATGTCTTAGGAGGGGGCAGTGTTGCGCCTTCGAGAAAATTAGTCTAGAACAATCTACCAGTTGCGAGAATTGAATTGAAGGCGCCATCTAGTGTCAAATAGCGCGCAACTGTGGAGTAACTCTGATATTCGACGCTAGATGGCGCTAGATTACTCACTCTGGTAATTTATGTTTAGTGTAGAATGTTCTATCGAATATTATAGATCTTTCTAGGGGTTTCAAAGCCATATATAAGCAGATTGGGTTACCCGTACGAGTCAGTATTGTTCACGATACAGCGGAGTTAACATCGAAGCGATCTTCTAGTGCGATTAACAAGTGACATAGCGAATTATTATTGTAAAAAGGGTTGTAAATAAACAGTGTAATATTTTTTTGGTAATCAACCGACTATCTTTAATTATTTAATACCCGGCTCGTAACAGTATGTATGTATGGCAGTATCGCCTAATCACACGGAAATTCACCTCAGTTGACACAAGATCCCCATAGTATATCGCCCCATATGTCATTTGTAAGCTATTTAGCATTATGTTACGTTCATTGTACCAAAGACTACATTCCTCGAGGCACGGACGTAAAAAGAGAAGGACTTATTCTCTTTATACGTCTGTGCCTCGAGGATATGATAGCCGACTATTCACAACTACAATCGGGTGTTGAGCATTGACACAATTGTGAATCGACTAATTTCAATGAATGTAGTTTGCTCTTAAAGTTACTGTAAGAAATTGAGCAACACAGTGATCTACCTCGAGCCCTCTACAACCGTTCGCGAACAGATCGAAAGAACTGGTAGAGGTGGCGCCCCTTAGATGATTCGTCCCATCGTTGTTGCCATTCATCGATGTGGTCGTTATAGACATTGGGTTTCTGTTGAAACAATCTTATGATTTTATTGCGGTCTCATACGCCCAAAAAATCGCATTGCATGTTTTATAGTGTGGAATAGTACATGACTGCACGTCTTTGCACCTCGAGATCGACAGGAAGAACACCCGCCAACATCGGTAAAGCCTCAGTGCTAACCTTGTTGTAACCAGTAACCAATGTTGGCCTTGTTACAGTTTCCGATGGACAGCACCTACGGTCGCCCTATCGGCCCATACAGGAGCACCATACCAAATAGAATATAACCCAAATGAGTAGCTCCATTATGATCTTTAGTGTATTAAATGACAGACCCCATGTCGCAGTTGATATCCTCGTCAGTGAAAACAAACTCTATTTTTAACCGACTTCCAAAAAGGAGGAGGTTCTATGTTCCACTGTATGTATTTTTTTTTTTTTTTTTTTTTTATGTATGTTACCTGATTACTCCGTCAGTTGTGGACCGATTTTGAAATATTTTTTTTGTATTCGACAGAGTATGCTTCCGTGGTGGTCCCATTGCCAGCATATCAGGATCAGATGATGGGATCCCAGGGAAATCGAGGGAAACCCTAATTTTTTATAGGCACATACTAAGTTTTTCGTATATTTTCTGAAGTTACACCGGTATTTGCGTCTGGTAATCATCATTTTATGATGATGAGCTGATGATGTAAGGTACCACTCCTTAACGGTTAGGAGTTGGAGGATAAATCTTTAAATATCATATGTATATAAGTTACCTTTAGTCGTATCCTTACAAATTATGTAGGTAAGCTGATGATGGAAGGTGGAAGGTACAACTCCTCAACGGTTAGGAGTTGGAGAATAATTCTTTCAATTTCATACGTATCTAAAGACCTTCAGTCGTATACTTTCAAGCTATTTAGGTGAGCTGATGATAGAAGATTAAACTCTTCAACAGTTAGGGATTAGAGGATGATTTTAATATTACACGTACCTTAATTTGTATTCAACTTAAAAGCGTAAAATAAACTGGTTCTTCATAAATTGCGTACCTAGAATCTGTTTGAAGTCGGTGCCAAGTGACTATCGCTTAGACTTTTGTAATTGTTCGTTTGTATTCTTTTTGGCTTAGCACCGACTTCAAACAGATTTTAGGTACCTAGCACACATTATAATACTACTATTGAAATGAATAAAGAATTAGGTATAGGCAATTTATGAAGAACCAGTTTATTTTACGCTTTTAAGTGTCTTTTTGGCAGAGAGTTTTCGTTGGATTTTTTTTTGGAAGTCAGTTTTTTTTTTTATAAAAAGTTTTTATTTTTCAGTTTTTAGTGCAATCAATCGTAGATAAGTAGTAAGTTGAACTATTTAATCAAATTTCATCATCAAGAATACAAATTAAGGTCTATACGTACGTGTAATATTAAAATCATCCTCTAATCCCTAACTGTTGAAGAGTTTAACCTTCTGTCATCAGCTCACCTAAATAACTTGAAAGTATACGACTGAAGGTCTTTAGATACGTATGAAATTAAAAGAATTATCCTCCAACTCCTAACCTTTGAGGAGTTGTACCTTCCACCTTCCATCATCAGCTTACCTAAATAATTTGAAAGAATACGACTAAAGGTAACATATATACATATGATATTTAAAGATTTATCTTCCAACTCCTAACCGTTAAGGAGTTGTACCTTACATCATCAGCTCATCATCATAAAATGATGACTACCAGTGATATGTGATAGTGATGAAAATACCGGTGTAACTTCAGAAAATATACGAAAAATATAGTATGTGCCTATAAAAAATGAGGGTTTCCCTCGA
This sequence comes from Diaphora mendica, assembly GCA_949125395.1. Taxonomy (NCBI): domain Eukaryota; kingdom Metazoa; phylum Arthropoda; class Insecta; order Lepidoptera; family Erebidae; genus Diaphora; species Diaphora mendica. The sequence goes on from OX421316.1 coordinate 26,326,863, forward strand.
TTTCCCTGGGATCCAATCATCAGATCCTGATATGCTGGCAATGGGACTACCTCGGAAGCATACCCTTTCGAATACGAAAAAAAATTTACAAAATCGGTCCACAACTGACGGAGTAATCGGTGAACATACATAAAAAAAAAAAACATACAGTGGAACATAGAACCTCCTCCTTTTTGGAAGTCGGTTAAAAATAAGAAAAAAACAAGGTATTCAGTTATTCGTTAATAACTTCTAAAATTTATTTAAGGAATTTTGAAAAAAGATCCCGAAAGAGGAGGAAATTTCCAATAAAAAAGTCTAATTTCCGAAACATTATCTCTATTATTTATAACTGTTTTTAACGCTGAAAATTGGGCTCCGCGAGGTCGTTACGGAATAGGCGCGCCGCCTGAAAAACTGGTATATCACCTAAAATATTTTTTTATAGTATCAGATAACTCCTCCCTCTAGCCGACATAAAGTACTGTATTAAAAAAATTATTTGAGATAAATATGTCGTGTTTGATATCATTGGAAAGGGCGTTACTTGTACATTTCAAATATATATATATTAAAACATTTTAAATAAAAAAAAGTAAAAACTAAAACCCAACTACGACAAAAAACGACGCTGAAAAAGTATAAAACAAGTCTGAAAAGCCGTAGTCTCACGTTTTTATAGTGTTATGTTGCATTTCTATGTAACGTGTGACTACGGCTTTTCAAACTTGTTTTATACTTTTTCTGCGTCGTTTTTTGTCGTAGTTGGGTTTTAGTTTTTACTTTTTTTTATTTAAAATGTTTTAATCATCACTCCATAGTATAAAACAAAGTCGCTTTCTCTGTCCCTATGTCCCTTTGTGTGCTTAAATCTTTAAAACTACGCAACGGATTTTGATGTGGGTTTCTTTAATAGATAGAGTGATTCAAGAGGAAGGTTTTTATGTATAATAAATGCATAATATAGTATGGAAACACTGTTAATTTTCTAGGTTTCTAATGTGATGTAGCAAATAAACACTTACATTACAAATTTTTTTGCGCTTACATTACAAACGCTGGTTGCACCCTACGAGATAGATCAAAATAATGTACTACAGTATTATACACCTTAAAAAGATCTACAAAAAAGTCCGCGACGGTATATGTCTATCTCTTAGGGATAACCCACAACAACCATTTTTTATTCCTTTCTTTTTAAGAGAAATAATGGCTTATTTACGAAGAGATTTTAAGCAATACAGAATGAATCCTTATACAATTAAGTAAATTAAATACATTGTGCATTTAATATAGATCAAAATGGCCCTTTGCAGTATCTAAGTTAAATGAATATATTCGAAGATATTACAGATTTAAAATGCACGAATCGTGTCGTCGGTGGGGGCATCTGAAATCCACCTGTGCGAAGCCGGGGCGGGTCGCTAGTATATATATATTTGAAATGTACAAGTAACGCCCTTTCCAATGATATCAAACACGACATATTTATCTCAAATTAATTTTTTAATACAGTACTTTATGTCGGCTAGAGGGCGCCACATTAGATTCAGTGACACGCAGTGATTCAGTGATCAAGACGCTTCTAACGATACCTCATTTGTCCAGTTCTATTAAGTATTTTAGGAGCTATGAGGGAACAAATGAACATACATACATACGTACATACATAGCCGGTCAAAATCATAACCCTCCTTTGGCTTTGCCGTAGTCGGGTAATAAAAATATAAACTAATACAAAAAAAAAGTAAAACTACAAAGATGCTAATACAAATATTCATAAGATAAGAAGCTTGACAAAAAATTTATGAATTTAATTGTTTTGTTAGATAATTCCTTGAGATATTTTGTGCGTTTGGTACACGGAAAACACAATTTATTTTAAGCAACATTGGACTTGACAGTTTCATTCACGTTTAGTTAGTCCCAAAAGTATCTGTGCAATAGAACTACTGCTATGAGGTTTAAATTAATATATTAAATAACAATCGAAATGCGATTCTTTTTTTGTAATAGTATAAATGTATTTTATAAATTTCAGAAAAAAAAACTGGTACCATTACGAGATTCAAACAACTCGTACACGTCATCGTGAAGTATTAACGAAACGCACACTGATATCTGTCAGTCAAATTGTACAGCAGATTTTCAGAAGAGGCGTTCAGTAATTTACGTTTTTTGCTTAAAACACAGTGGTTAAAATCAGTGAAAATGCTTGCTTTGATCAATCGTATCCTTGATTGGATCAAAAGCTTGTTTTGGAAGGAGGAGATGGAGCTGACACTAGTTGGATTGCAGTATTCGGGGAAAACAACTTTTGTTAACGTCATTGCCGTAAGAATCCTCTGAAAACAATATATTTGTAGTGTTATAACTTCCTTCTACGTTTGAGCTCGACTTATGGCTGATTTATAACATCTATGTTTGGTTTGGAGTACTTAAACATCAATTTTAATAGGCGGACATGTATTATATTTTTAATGAATACTTTTCTCATCAGTAAGTGTTTGACACGGTATCAAGTTATCACCTCGCTCATTGTTTTTGTTCATACATAGCGTGTATGTGTGTCATTCATAACAAAGGATATTATAAGATCTCATTGGTCTTGGATTACAGTTAGAGAACGTTTACATACACTATAAATTTTGGTGAAAGTAAGATTCAATTAGCATAATAATGGCTTAAAGTAAGAATTTAAAGTTATACCAATTAACTTTGTGTGGTATTAAGGTATTTTAGGAATATTTCTATTCAAATTTTACAGGGGTTCATTATTATCTGACAGATTTTTTATAATTCTAAGATTCTTATAAGTTAATGGCACATTTAACTTTAAAGGACAAAACTTTAAAACAATACAAAGAACTGTACTATGTTATTATTTGTTTTCAGTTTTATTGTCCAGAGATAAGATATGTCACCTCTAAATCTTCATGTTAAGGTTTTTTAGTTTATCTCTTAATGTGACTTTTACTATGAATCATGACTAAAATGTTTAAATTGGACATGCACAAACATACAATGATATGTTACCATATCAACATTCTAGCAATCTTATCTATTTAGAGAAGTTAATTTTGCAATCTGAATTTATTTTAAAATAAATTTCTTTACCATATACTGGTATAGCTATCAGTCTATAAAAACCATGAAAAGTGTGGGATCTGGAGTTTTAGAATTAATATTTGGTCACTGCTGGTCCACAATTGCAAGGGGTGTGGTGTAAGGTGATACTAACCTGATACAAAATCATACCTAGAAACCTGAATGCCCCAAGAAGCTTCTGAAAGGAGCTGACTTGGCTCACCTAGACCACTTTACATACTACTCATAAATGGCTGTTCCTAAGTCTAAATTTGAAAATCAGACTAATACCAAAATACCTGTAAACAATTACTAACTGTCTTAAGTTATGGTGACAGTAGAACATCTGACTGCCACATCATATGTTGCAGGTTTCTTACATACTGTGCAAATAATGGGTTGCGGAACAACAGCAACTCACTTTGTGCTAAAAAACAAGGTGTTAATTAATTTATTCATGGTGGTGAGGGCGGGGCACTTAAGACTATTGAGTTACAGGTCCTAAGGTGCTGATAGACACATCATCAGGGGACCCGTCTAATAGTTTGTCTCCCCAATATCATAAATAAATGTTTAATGTAATGTGTGCTTTAAGTAGAAATCTACAACTAAATATTCATAAAGAAATAAACGCTAAAATGAATTTAAAATATTATGTATTGTAATATCAAGGTGGCCAAGGAAAATGCAAACTGCTGGCGCAGTTAAAACAAACAAATTAGTTTATTATAATTAATTCAATTATATAAATTTATTAATATCAAGTGTATAAAAATCAGTCAAAATTGTTCAATTGTTGAAACCATTTGTTTATTCCAATTAGTATTTGAAGAAGTATTAGCAACATACGTACATCACATACACTCGCGTCTTTCAGCTCCAATGACTAAGCGTAATAAATACCCAGATTATGCTGACTACAATTTTAGTAGAGCTACACTGTTTTCAGAAGCTGCATATCATGCTTTTATAAGCAATAATTCAAATTTCTAGGTTCAAGAAAAAGTTTAAAAGACTAACCCGACTATGTAAAAACTTTTATTAAAATTTATATAGCTTAAGTAACCAGGGCAATTGTCACGAATCTATTGACACCTCAATCATTAAAACTTTTTATAAAAAAAAAAAAAACGACTTCCAAAAAACATCCAACGAAAACTCTCTGCCAAAAAAACACTTAAAAGCGTAAAATAAACTGGTTCTTCATAAATTGCCTATACCTAATTCTTTATTCATTTAAATAGTAGTATTATAATGTGTGCTAGGTACCTAAAATCTGTTTGAAGTCGGTGCCAAGTGACTATTGCTTAGACTTTTGTAATTGTTCGTTTGTATTATTTTTGGCTTAGCACCGACTTCAAACAGATTTTAGGTACCAAGCACACATTATAATACTACTATTTAAATGAATAAAGAATTAGGTATAGGCAATTTATGAAGAACTAGTTTATTTTACGCTTTTAAGTGTTTTTTTGGCAGAGAGTTTTCGTTGGATGTTTTTGGAAGTCGGTTTTTTTTTTTTATAAAAAGTTTTTATTTTTCAGTTTTTAGTGCAAACAATAGTAGGTAAGTAGTAAGTTGAAATATTTCATCAAATTTCATCATCAAGAATACAAATTAAGGTCTATACGTACGTGTAATATTAAAATCATCCTCTAATCCCTAACTGTTGAAGAGTTTAACCTTCTATCACCAGTTCACCTAAATAACTTGAAAGTTTACGACTGAAGGTCTTTAGATACGTATGAAATTGAAAGAATTATCCTCCAACTTCCATCATCAGCTTACCTAAATAATTTGAAAGAATACGAGTAAAGGTAACACATATACATATGATATTTAAAGATTTATCCTCCAACTCCTAACCGTTAAGGAGTTGTACCTTACATCATCAGCTCAGCATCATAAAATGATGACTACCAGACGCAAATACCAGTGTAAATTCAGAAAATATACGAAAAACATAGTATGTGCCTATAAAAAGTGAGGGTTTCCCTCGATTTCTCCGGGATCCCATCACCAGATCCTGATATGGTGGCAATGGGACCACCTCGGAAGCATACCCTTTCGAATACAAAAAAAAAAAACAAAATCGGTCCACAACTGACGGAGTAATCGCTGAACATACATAAAAAATAATAAAAAAAAAAAAAAATACATACAGTGGAACATAGAACCTCCTCCTTTTTGGAAGTCGGTTAAAAATCGGTTCTGTAGTTTAGAGTCTAAACTACAGAACCAATACAGTGAAGAACCGAAGACGATACAGTGGAACATCATATAGATTGCCAAAACTATTACCCTCCCTTTTGGCTACACCGTAGTTGGGTAAAAATAGATCTGAATCTATTATGGTTTGTCAAGATATATACAATATCGTAAGTTGTATGTAAAACGGCATATATAATGATTGAAACATTAGCTACTAAACCAAGGGCATTACTGATTAGTATATTATCTGTTTTACTGCGTTTTAGTGAAAAACAGAAATTATAGAACTATTATTTATTTACATATATTTATTGAATTGAGAAGTTACGTAAGCAAAACAAATGAATGACATAGACCATACAAGTTTGCAACTATGTACCTTTGTTTGCGTAATTGGTTCTGATGTTCAGAATGTCACGTTGCCATTCACATTCTCAACATCTTTCCCAAATTCAACTTAAAATTTCCTATTATTTCTTTGAAGCTTGATCACCAGATTAAGCTTCAAACAATGAAATTGTATCGTCTAGTTTGCACCAAAAACATAACTTATTAATAACGAGGTACTTAAAGACATTTCAATAATTGATTAGTTATAAGTTAGAGGTGTTATAAACAGGTTACAGGTTAAGAGTTGAGATAATGTTTTTGAACGTAGACAATGTTTGTTCACAGTCAGGCCAGTTCAGCGAAGACATGATTCCTACAGTAGGCTTCAATATGCGCAAAATCACCAAAGGGAATGTCACTATTAAGGTAAGTAAATAAACTTACAAAATGTGTTTTTACCTTTTTCATGTATGGGCCTGCCAAAGTGACTCTACTCTGCATGATGGAAAGCATAAGCAGAATCCAAGATTGGTGGTCACCATACTTTTTGCGAATGCAGACAATGCAGCAAGGTGACCCACACAATGGCGGCCTATTAAAATGCTTCTGTATCATTGAGATTATTTAGACACGATTGATAGGGACTTCGTGGAGTTCAAGACATGAATTCACTGTCTTAGTTCTCCTGTCGTTTGTGCTAGCTCCTATGTTTACTTTGCTCCCTCTGATCAGTTGAAGGCATCAGGTGGTGACTCTGTTCGATTTCCGTTCTATATAGTTTAGAGTTTAAAGAGTCATTCTTGGCGCGGCGTTATCTTTCATTGCTTTTGACCCAGAGAGTGAAGTTACCGGAGCCCAAACCCCCCTAACCCCTCATTTTATACCACTCAAAGATTGACAACGCGATAGCGACTCTTGACTTGCAGCTATCCATAGGCTGCAACAGTCATGTCATGAATAGTATTGACATTATTTATAATTGAAATAATCTCAGAGGTCTTCACGTTTAATATTAATTATATTAGTTTTACAAGTTAAGTTTTTTTTAATATTATGGTTACAGGCGTGTTACATAAAGTTCTCCGTTCTTCTTCTTCTTTTGATGAAATGGCAACCAGCCGGATCTCTCGGATCAGCTATTTCTGCCAATGTCAAGTGTTTATAGTCTTCATATCATAAGTCTTCAAGTCTTTAAGTCTTCGTCGTAATGAAATTAATGATAAAAAATGTGAATGTGATGAAATGGGGACCATCTTCCGAAAAAACAAAAAACGATCTCCTTCTCCGTTCTTAAACAACACTTTTCAACCGACTTCAAAAAGGAGGAGGTTCTCAATTCGACTGTACTTTTATGTTTTGTGCTTTTAGGTCTGGGATATCGGTGGACAGCCAAGATTCCGTTCTATGTGGGAGAGATACTGCCGAGGCGTCAATGCTATTGTGTACGTATTATATTTTACTTTCAAGTATTGTTATTTAATTTAAAGTCAATCAAAGATATAGTAAACGAACCTTTGGATAGAAATGTATCTAGTATCTTTAGTAACATAATGAAACGAGCAAAAACAGTTAACCGACTCAGAACTCTACATCTAGACTCAGAACAACAATTTGTGGATCAGACAGTGACTCGGGATTGAACCCAACACATAGTAGGAAACGTGCAGTCATGTCCCGGATTATTCCCGGATCATTAAGGTCGTTTATTGATATTTCCATAGTTACATGGTAGACGCCGCGGACCCTGACAAGATTGAGGCGTCACGCAATGAGTTACACAGCCTGTTGGAGAAGCAGCAGCTCACCGGCATACCAGTTCTGGTGCTGGGTAACAAGCGCGACTTGCCCCACGCGCTTGATGAACACGGCCTTATCGAACGGATGTAAGTTAAACACTACCACTAATTTAACTTGACGAAAACTCTAGGCAGAGGGATCATATTTTACTAATTTTAGTTTTAATCCCACGTATGTAATAAATCTAATGCCATTAACTTTATTCTAGTAATGAATTGGTAGCGTAAAAAGTGTTTTAGTTTTAATGTGGGAAAGATTTTTTTTGCATAATGGGCCTGCATCGATCGGATTAATACCACTGCCTTTGGGGAAACAGGTTTCAGTCAGTTATTTTGCTGCTTTTTTACCGTATCTTGAATTCTCCTTCTCCTCGAATTCTGTAGAAACACACACAATGTGTGGTAACAGACAGTCGTCATAGATAAAGAATTTATACACGAAACCGATAGTAGTTTTGCCGGATATAAGTTATCCGGCTAAATATTTGATGAACAATTTTTGTTGTTCCTTTCGCTTGTATGTCGCCTCTTTTCCGCACTCGCAGTTATTTATATATTTACTATAATAAAATCAATACATTTCCAGGAATCTATCAGCTATCCAAGACCGCGAGATCTGCTGCTATTCAATTTCTTGCAAAGAGAAGGACAATATCGACATCACACTACAATGGCTCATCGCGCACAGTAAGTCGGGAAGCTCGCGCTAATCGCACACCATTCTCAACTCTATTTAAAAGACATCTTTTGCACTTAAGGCGCAGTTTCGTTTGCACATCGCCGTATTGTTTTGCTGTGCAAATCGACATGTAGTATTCTATTTATCCGGTTAATTATCCGGTTATCGGACTGTGGGTATATAGAATATTGGAAATGAGTAACTATTTGCGACGTGTCTCTCACAAAAAAAACGTTATATAGTTTTTTTTTAATTCTAGACACAGTGGTTAAAGAAAAAATATGTATGTAAACTTTATATTTCACTGTGTCTCTTGCACAATTCTATTAAATGATGTTATATTGAGATCATTGCTTCTATAATATATACCTAGTTAAAATTGTATTAAATAAAATTATTTTCGGTTGCTAGATTCAGCATGAAGTTTATAAAAAATATGAGTTGTTTTTTTTGTATTAAATTTCATATTTTAATGTCTGAATATTGGAACTCGAAAATAAAGTTAGCATATTAATATCTATATCTGTGGGAGGGATATATTTGCTTAAATACACATGAAATGCGGTTATTTTCAACTTACCATATTCGAAAATGGCTGGACCGCTTTGGTTAGACCACTAAGATTAAATATAAGCACAAACTCAAAATTACACACGCAATATTTATTCTACATCATTCTCCTGCATTCTAAAGTATTTTGGAAAAAAAATAAGCAAATATATTTTAAAGACTACCTCCAGTTACTAAATGGAAGTTAAAATAAGAAAAAAAGCACCCGAACCGAGTTTAAATTAGATTTTAATTGAAATTACTAATATAAGTTATTTAAATCAACACTAATAATATAAAGTAAATATTTGTGTAAACATATTATATGTTTAAATCGGCACTGAACCTTGTACCTACTGCTAACTGTTGGGACTAATACCCGTTATGCATTTCGTCTCTTGAATGGCATGTGTCACTTGACTAGTATTTACCTTCATTGGTTTGACTCTTATAATCAAATAAACAAAAAAAAAATTAAAACTACAACCCGAATAATTTCAAATTAACAGCTTTTCACTGAATGCATATGAAAGTATATATATACGGCACTTACATCAATCAATAGCAATTTTTAAAATATTTGTGTATGGTTGTGCCAGCTAATCTCAGGAATGGCGGGATCGATTTTGACGGGACTTTCACTGACAGATTGCTGATGATATAAAGAGTAACTTAGGCTACTTTTTTGAGACCTGTTTTTTACAGAGACATAATATGTGTATATGCGAAAGCTTAAAAACCAACACATACATGATACCAATACGGTAGATACGAGTGTCAAGTAGAGGCAACACGATAGTCGCTTTACCTTTTTTTACAAAATACTGAGGCGTGACGTCATCACTAGCTATTTTCAAATCATTTGTAGGTATTTAATGTTGATATGAAGAAATCAATCATCATCATAGCCAAAAGACCTCCACTGTTGGAGATAGGCATCCCCGAGGTTTTCTCCCGACATAGCCCACAGGATTAGCAAGCTGAAGTGGCAGTGGGCTGGCCATATTAACCGCAGAACTGATTACCTGTGGCATTAAGTCCGCCTTGTGCAATATGTTTGCAGGAAGTTTGTATAAATTACCTGTGGCATTAAGTCCGCCTTGTGCAATATGTTTGCAGGAAGTTTGTATAAATAAATAAATAAATTACCGTTGGGGTAAACGGGTTCTTGAGTGGAGACCGCGTCTCGGCAAACGTAGTGTAGGACGTCCACAGGCCAGGTGGAGTGATGATCTGCGCAAGACGGCTGGCAGGAGCTGGATGCGAGAAGCCGAGAATCGAACCAATTGGCGTGCAATTGGAGAGGCCTATGTCCAGCAGTGGATAGCGATAGGCTGATAATGATGAAGATTCTCCACAACAACCGGTTGCAAAATTAATTAAAAAAAAATTGGTTGTCTTTAAAGTCGCTTTACGGACGATAATTTTATGTGATAAACATCATAAGACAAAATATTAACAAAATAAAAACCGACTTCAAGGTTCGACTTTATTTCTCTTGGATTCCATCATCAGATCTTAGTGTCCTTATCATGGTACAATACGGTCAAATTGAGAAAATAAAAAATATATACGGTCGAATTGAGAAACCTCATTTTTTTGAAGTCGGTTAAAAACATTGATCAAAAATATGCGTCAACAGCCGAAATCTTAGGCCTAACGTGCCTCTCTATCGCTTGTTCCGCGCTCTCGCTCGCACGCTCTTCTTAGGCGGAACGTGACAATGAGTCATGCTTTTCCGTGCGTGCAGCCGTTGTACATCGATTTATAAGACGTTACCACGTCAAAAATTGATTATTTTAAGAGAAATGATTTATTTTAAACTTACCAATCTACCCTATTAAAGAGAGAACTTGTATAGAGAAGTTATAAGCACATTGTGACTTGAAAGAATACCTTGATACCCTGATAAAAAATAAAAATACGTTTCTGTGATGCGCTTTTTGACACGCCTATCAAAACATTCCCTGACTAGTAAACTGATTGTCAATTTTGAGAAAGAGCGTATAACGAGAGTATTACGAATAGTAATACTGTTGTATCGATTTTTTCTATATGTCTGGCATATTGGTGGACTTGCCGTTTATGAGTAGTTTCCTGTGCTCAAAATTAAAAGGTTAGTAGAAATATCTCTCATTTTCTTTAATTGATTGGCGGTTATTTATTTTGTTAACATAAAATTTGCATTGGGAGCGAATGATTATAAAACCTAACGAGTAAAATCATAGCTTGTTATTTTATCTGGCTTTTATTCGCTGCGTTTACTCTAAGCGATAAAAACGTGCGTTTGATACGTTACGGTATTTGTATGAAATAATGAGTTATGACGTTATAACATCATTATATATATACGTTATAACATGGTAATAATTTTGAGAAACTGTCTCAATATTTAATGCGGCACAAGCTTGTAACGCAAAAAACTATGATTTTAATTTTCTAGACTGTGGTGGTAGGCAATATATATAGACAAATTAAAAAACTACAGTCCTTAAAATATAGATTGATCTCTGTGACAGATGGAGCAAAATCGGCGAAGTACCTTAACAAAAAGAAGCGATTTTATTTTGTATTACCTATTTTTTTCTTTGCGTGCAAATTTTATCACAAATGAAGTGAATACATTATATATAAAAAAAATCGCACCTAAAATGTAGCTCGTAAGTTCTAAAGTGACACTAGTGACAACTTTCACAGAGATTGAGCTATATTTTAAGGACAGTAACTAATAGATTATGCCTAATTTACGTAATCTCTTAAAAACTAATATGCTCCAATTTACTTTATTGTGTAATATTTAGCATATTTTTATGTTTAACTAATATGTGTGTTTACAATCTGCGCCTTATAGACAAATTGCAAACAGATTGTCTTGTATTTTAAACATGTAAGTTGCGGCTATAATGAAGTTAGAATACTTTATTACAATGGATATACGTTAATTGTAGACATTTAAGTCTTTCGACAAAAAGTATTGTCTAGTTTGTGCGTTAGGGACCGTCTCAATGGCCGAGAGAATCGCGACGGATCCGCGTTTATATCGTCGAGTAATATCAACGAACGAACGTTTATTACTTCAGCGTATCGTCGCGACTGGTAGCGGAATCGCTGAGTGTGTAGAAACACGTGAAACAACGATAATATCGCCATGATTCTATCGCCCGTGGCGACGGCCCCTTAGATCACACAGACTAAAAAGATATCAGAAGACGAATTCTCGTAAAGAAAATTCGGTCAAAATTCACTTACGACTTACTCTCGGTCTCACAGAAGTAATAAGATAATTTTTTGTATTAAAATAGTTAAGTATTTTACATATAACATAACTTAACATTAAATGTTTAATATTTTATTTACGAGAATACATTTTATAACATTCCCGGGATCGAGAGTAGACTGTTAATTAATTTTAACCGATTTTTTGTTACAAGAATTGTCCTTTAGGCTTTTATTAATATTTTAGCTCAATTGACAAAGGGTTTGTCTTATTAAATTTCATGACTTAATTACAATGAGATTGATGATTGTTTTATAAAAGACCTATTTCTTAGCGTTCCATGGATTCACCGTGCGGGTGCCGGGTCCATCGCGTGATAGATGGGGGCAACACATGCGACTTCGACAGTGCCTGGGAATTGCGACCCAGGTTTTGGTTTAAGGAGCACTCCTTACGACGCGTCAACGCTCACCTCCACTGTCCGCCGTGTTACCCCCTCTACCTAACCATATTTGAAGTGAGCCTAGCAATGCCGCTTTGGATATTCGTTCAAGAAAAGAGCTTACTGAAGCTCTTGGCAATCCAAGGTCTTTAAGCAGGTTATAGAGGGATTTAGCTGGTATACCCCTCGCACCCACTTCCACGGCATACAGCGCAACGACATAACCATTTTTAGTTATTTCGTTGGTTAAGTCAAAGTCTTTTTAAAGCGTGGTCTTTAGGGATGTTCGTTTCCCACGGCACCGTGAGTTCTACTAGTACTACACACTTAATTGACATTGCATAAAGAAATATGTCCGGTCTGGACGCCGAGGCACAGATATCCTCCGGTATTCTGTAGTGATTTTCATACGTGTCCACTAATAATGTCCAGTCACTGGCGGTATTTATAATTGAGTACGGCTTTTGTGTGAGTGAAGTCTTTTTTGTTGAGCCTTCCTTTACAAACGCGATGTTAGTTTTTATGTTTGTTGTTATTCCTTTTTTCGCTCTCGCCAGTGATAAACTCATAGCTTCGCGTATGATGAGTAATACCCTATCATGGCGACGTGAATAATGACCCCGGTCTAATAGCGCCTTACAACCTGTCAGTAAGTGCCTGGCTGTACCTATTGCCGCATTGCACATCGTACAAGCCTTTTCTGTAGCTTTTCCCCACCTTACTAGGTTGCTTTGATCGGGGAGAGTTAATTGAAAGGCGTTGAGGTAGAATTTTAACAGGGCGGGTGACCAATCATATAAAAGTGTGCGCCATTTCAAAGCTGGTGGGATACAAAATTCTCCTAGAGTTAACCATTCATTCTGCATTTCTAGGTTCATTGCGTGCACCTTGTAGGTCTCGTTTTCATCTTGTTGTATGAAAGATTTTGTTATCTCTTTGTCGGTCTGTCTTCTAACATTTCCCAATCCAACTCTACTGGACTGCGTACCCACCATGATTTTTTTGTGGAATTGGAGCCGTGACTCTAGCTCTGATGAATTTTTGTCTTTTGGAAGGGATCTAACGATTTCGTCTTGGGATTTTGACAAGACATGCATTTTGGTAACTCTTAGGTGTTTGTAGAGTTCCGAAGGTTTTTTTAATTTCATTCCAAAATTATTCGAGCCCCTGTACAACGTTGACGGGTCTGCAGATGGTGCTAGCCCGAGCCACAACTTCAATGTCTTAGTGACTTTCGCGTCCAGTGTTCTTATGTGGTTCTGGTTTATATCATATACTAGAAACGGCCAGTTGAGACGTGATGTTAAGTAGTTGTCGTAAACCCTCTACGTAAACGTAGTACACCTCTAAAAATTGTGAAATATCAAAAGTAATTTATCTCTGAACTCTCATATCAATATTTTTTTACTTTCGTGACTTATACGCATGTGTTTGTTGTACACTGGGACTTATTCGCGTTAAAATTATTGAAAGGGATACGATACCTTCTATTTCCCGAAGTTTCGAACGGATTATACCGCTTGTGGTCACTGGTAGGCTGGTGAGAGCTTAGCCACGCCTTCGTGAATGCGCGAGGTGAAATTGCACGCATTTGGTCGCATTGTTTGTAGTGTCAGTACTTCTACACACTTCATTTACAATGTCTGCTTTGCATAAATATAGATATGTTTTTTAATAGTAAGTCACTTGAAGCAACTTAAAAAACAACTGCATTGTCGATATCTGAGTACCCTCCTCTGAAATAAGAGGGGGGGGAGGGCTAGAGGTGTCGGTTATAATACGTATATCATTGTAAATAAAGCAATTTCAATCTCGTTTAAGTCGTGATACTAGCTTGAGTTATGCACTCTCTAAAACAATTAATGTGACAAATTATCTTGTCACATTGTCAATTGGCTTGCGTACAGTTTGTATTGTGTTTAAAATGGTGCCAAGCTGACATTATGTTCGTTATATTTATTGCGAGTATTTAATGAAAATGTATAGCCTATTTATGTGAAAAGATAATGTCGTCACATTAGACTGTGTACATCTAAAATATAGTCACTGTTAGATCTGTATTTGTCTTTATTTTGCCTTTCAAAATGTTCAAAGGAAAGCTTTCTAGGAGCACTCTTATAGGTGTCGCAGCCAACTAGATTAATTAGCCGGTCAATCAACAGCCTAGCTTTTTTTCTAAACAGCATTGTTCAACTAGCGGTTAGGTTAGGTTTTTTTGTATTTAGAAAAAAAAAAAAATAGAAAAAACCTAACCTTTCCCTAGTCTAGTTCCTTCATTCATAACACGGCCGCTGTTGAGTAAAGAGGCTAGGCTGTTGATTAAACAGCTAATTAAGCTAGTTGGCTGCGACATAGGTATCATAAATACTTTGTTTTTGATCATCTCAAACCGAAAACGAAATGTTTTGGACTCATGTTGTGATTCATTTATAACGTATTGTATTGTAGATATAACTGGAACACTACATATCAAAAAATTATAAACAATAAAACCAAATAATACGCCACAAAATTCTTGAAATAAAACTCACTATTTTAAAAAAATCCTTGAACGGTTTGGCTCTATGGCATTATTAAAGTTTATTAATTAGAATTACATAATGATAAAAGCAATAAACGAAATAGAAAGGTATATATTTTTATAATGGAGTTTAATTTCAAGTTTTTTTACAAATTTCACCAATTGCCGTCAACCGAGAGCATAAATTAAATGAATACTACATTAATAATAATGGGATTGTCTTAAAATATTTCACTTTGCGAGGGGACCCTCAGTAGTACCTAATCTCAGAAGGCTATAAGAAATAACATGAGCGTAATATGTAGTATGTTGTTACATCTTTCCGTTACTATACTTTAGATGTAGTATCAAGTTAGAGTATTTAGATTCCTTGATAATATTAGCGTTATATATTATAAATATACTTATCTCATATTGTTAGCTAAAAAAATAAGATTGAAAATGACTGGTGTGAGGATAATATTGTTGATATGTATGTAACATTAGGTGAATACTGTACATAACAATGCATGTGACTTATGTATAAATTTATGAAAATATAACACTTTAAGAAGCGGACATACCATTTTATTTACTATCCTGTCTTCTGACGTCTCACACACAAACTGATTCGTATAATTGAATCGATATTGCTAAAAATAATCGATAAATGAAAATGTCAAATATTTAGACATTTTGAATGTTGTCTTTGAATATTGTTATGATCTGTAAAATAGTGTACTCGCTTTGATAAACGACCAAGTTTATTTATTTATAAATCGACGGTATTGTCCCCACACTAGCAATGTTTTGTCGAATATAGTAAGTCACTAGATGTGTAATTAAATGAAAATAAAAAATACCCGCTTTCGAGTGCACATTATGTTAATATATAAATATATGTATACAATTATGTAATATATTTATATTCGTATGTGAGCGTTCTCCATTGGAAGCATTGCCGGTTCAATAGAAATAAAGGGGTCGTTTCAATATTTGTAATTATTAATAAATACATTGATTTTATTTATAAACCAAAGGGGATGATGCCTATAGTCTTGCCACCAAGAAAAATTTGTAGGTGAAAAATGCCCTATTTTTTATGTAAATTAACTATTATTTTTATTATGATACTATAACTATGTTCTAATTATTTTTGGTTGTCAACTTATCTGCATCCTGCAGTCCGAAAGTTTGGTGTTTAGGATCTATAATGTTAGCGTCAATGCCTACTGACGGAAATTTCGAATGTTTTTTTTTTAATGTAATTATGGTACTGAATTATGTCGATTTTTTTTGTTTTGATATAGTATTACATAATTTTAAATAACACATGTCTAAGTCTATCTCAAATAGTTTTAAATCAATGTTTTTTTTTAAACGTTACTTTCTTGATGAAACTTAAATTGTAGTTAATAAGGTGATTATTAATCAAGTTTATATATATACATCTTGGCTATAACTATTATAGAGTTTTGTATTGAAATTTCTTCGACAATAAATTAATATGCTGCCGCACTCAGAGGCGTTTAATACTAGGTACATTAAAATCATGACCATTTTTACAGAAAAAATATATAAGTAAAAGTATGTTTACAATACAAGCTCTGCTTATATTGTGTCCACATAGCGCAGTGTTGTGGTCTGTGGTCGGTGAACTTCCCATTCTCGCTGATGCATCAGAGGGCCTAGTGTGAGATTATCTTATATCAACTCGTTCTCGACGGCCAGGCGTTCGGCGTTGCGATTGCTGAAGGGTTCAGTGCGGGCACCTATCGCAACGCTGAACGCGGTCTCAGTAACGATGAAGTTGTTGTGGAACAAACGCACACTAGGCTCCTCCTCTGCATGCGATGTATTGTTGACACTGTGGCGACCTCCACATACAGCGCAACAACAACATAACATACTACAGCGCCATCTACCGAAGATACATCGAACTACGAAGTAACGAAGGAAACTAAGAAACTACCAATTACCAATCCTGAATCGCGCAGTGAAAGTTCGCGCGCCAATTAAGATACATACAACATCCCAACATCAACCGTTGGGCAGTTGGCCCGCCAGGCATGATCACCTCGCCTGGTCGGAGGATCCTCCCTTTGTGTTGGACACTATAATCTCCTAGCTAACTTCTTATCTATGAAGAAACCTGGCAGAAAAAAATACACCCCTTTTGAAAGGGAAACCACGGGCTATAGATGAGGCTTATAAATATTTCAGACATATGATTATCCGGTCGCCACCTTAAGACACTTAGGGAAAATTGCTCACCTCGACAATTTCGGTATTTATATTTGATTGTATTGAAGTGTAATTTTTCGTTGTATGTGAAACTCGCTATAATATAAATTGCTCATTATTTTGAGTAGCTACTTAAAAAAAAAAAAAAAAAAATTTTGTTCCTGAGTGTGGAAGTTTTATTCTTCAACATGATTTGTTAAATACAGTTTAAAATTTAAATATCAGTCAATTCCACATTGTTGAAATTATTTGAGGATGTTCATATTATTATGATGGTTATATTATTTTTGTATACTGGTGCATAATGTAGTACGACTGTAATTTATCTTTTTCTACGAAATGATAATATACCACGTGCAGAGAACAACTGAAGTGTAGTGTCTTTTCTTATTGCCTTTTCACTTTCTGACTGTTTTCTGGAATATCTATGGGAAGAATTATACTATAAATTTGAATGGAACGACTTGGGAAATAAATTGAGCTAAAATAAAGATTTATTTTCAATCAGCTTTTCCCTTACAGAATTCTGAGGTAACAAAAAAAACAACCGAATTAAGATCCTCTTCCCTTTTTTGGAAGTCCATCCAAGTAGATTAATTTTAGTTTAATTCTCGTTAAAAATACACAACCATTAATTCGACTATAATATTGCACTAAATAAAATAATCTTGTTAAGACCTTTCATTCCTACCGTTGTTATACCTAGTTTCAAGTCTTAATCGACGAGAATGACGTCTTCGTCCATTTTATTCAAGTGTAGGTACTAACTCTATCGGCTAGACTGAGTCAACCAAAGGCCTACGTAACTATGGACTTGAACTATTTTGTTCAAGTCCCTCAAGTCTACTAACTCTATTGACTAGTTCGGTTATTTTAGCTTCTAACTCGGCAATCTTCTTATCTTTTTTGTCATTTTCCTTTCGCAAAGCTTTCACTTGCTCAGACAAAGATGATTCAGACGCATGAGACCTACGCCTAGCAAATGCCAGCTGCGGCGCAAAGTTTGGTAGCAAGTTATGCTTTTGATAAAACTCTGTTTTCTTAAACTCTTCTAGTTCATCTTTCGTTAACAGATAAGTGACCAGTTTATCTGGATCGTTCGCTGTCATACTCGCGAGCACAATCTTCAGTTTACTAACATAACCCTCCTGGACGGTTTCTTTCAATCCTTCGATTAAATTATGATTACTGTTCCAGAAAAATGCAATATTCTTATTCTCTATAGCGGAACACAATTCTTCTACCATCGTTCGGAAAAGAATGCTGACTTTGGAGTTCCAATATTTTCTATCGTTTTCCTTTTCATACACTTTCCATAAGAACAAGGTTTTAATGTAGTAACTGGCGATGTCAGTCATTTCGAGGGCATCTCGCATTTTTTTTACCTAAAATTAATACATAATAGTATTAGCAAGCTGAAGTGGCTATTAGCTACAGAACCGATGACCGCTGGGGTAAACATGTTTTTGAGTAAAGACCGCTTCTCCGCAAACGTTGTGTAAAGTGTAAGACGTCCACAGGCCAGGTGGAGTGATTATTTACGCAAGATGACTGACAGGAGCTGGATGCGAGAAGCCAAAAATTGAACCAAGTGACGTGGCCTATGTCCAGTAGACTGCGATAGGCTGATGATGACCAAGCTAAGTATCCAACCCAACATCATTTACACTCTGTGTAATCGTATGACGAGCCTGTTCGTTTAGTGGTTATTCTGATAAATGACCCTGACTGTTGATGCGGAGGTCTTGTGTAAGATTCTACACCAGGACAAATATTGTGTGATGTGTACGATCTTAATTTGTCCTGCATCTGGGTATTTTATCTTTTTTTTATGGATGGGCCGGCCAAAATGACTACTCTGCCTGATGGAAAGCTTAAGCAGAATCCAAGAGTGGTGGTAACCATCATACTCATTGCGAATGCAGACAATGCTACAATGCAGCATGGTGGCCCACACTATGGCGGCCTAGTGATGCTTCTGCATGATTGGGCCTCCGATCTGTAATGTATATGTATTTAGAAATATTAAGGAGTTTATTAGAAGTTCGGTTATGCGATATATGCCTTCTTTAGGACCTCACTACCATATGAGAGGTGTGTGTAATTATTAATATTATAATACACTCAAACGATAAAAAACATAAGGCGTTTTAGCTTGAAAGCCAGTGGGACGAAACCATTACAATTATGGATGTTTTACCAATCTAAAAGTGGTCTTCATAGACTTGCAGTCTTTGATTATTTCTCTTTCCTGTTCGTGAAAGGAGAGACGCCAGCAACGGTTCTTCAACGTTTCACTCATTGTTTTATTTGGTTTCGGTACAACCAACCATTTTTTAGATTTGAATTGCGTTCCTGTAATCGATCTAAAACAAGTGATCACCAATATGTAAGAAACAATCCATTTGTATAAAATTCAAAATCAAATAAATTACTGTGATTGTTAAGAAAAGCTAAAAATGGAGTACCTGTAACCTTCCGGTGCTCGCGGGAAAATAAACTTGATGACGGGCACTAAGTCCACATCTAGTTTAAACTGTTCGTTGCCTTCGGTATTTCTAATGTTTACCGTGAACGCCGGTCCAGCCTCTCTGTAACTAAGCAAGTAGACGACACCATTCACCGTTACTTGCCCTCCCATTGCGTTCAGAGTCCTCTGTACAGTCCCATGCACCCACCTCCGAAATTTATTCTGCAGGAAGTAATTCTCAGAGTCTGTCCATTCTCTCATTACTTTGTAGCAGCTCTCCCATTGCCTCTGATTTTCTAAACTCTCAATTGCGTTTATGATCTTCAGTTTTACGTAGCCGGGTTGTTCGTTTTCAATGATAATACCATTTTCTCCATCCTCATAGCTAATCGGCAGACGGATCACAATATCCATATCGAATTCGTCCATTTTCGTTATTTTACAGCCATCGTAAACGCTGCCAGCGAAAATCACCTGAAATATATTAGTTGATGCTTTATTACGCACCTACCTAATTGACTTGCACAGTCTGGGCTTAAGCACAAAATGGCTGTGAGATCAGCCGTCGTGTGAGGGGTATGGAGGGGAATGGCCCCTGTCCTTTATAGTTGACCCCTTCTACAACTTTAATTCCCATATTGCTATGCTTATATTCTCCTCACACTTAATACATTACTTCCTGAGATTACATAGGATTAGACACCAGATGCTCGCTCGAATAACATCAAATTCTAAATATTTATCTTAAAGGAGTAGTGTCCCTGATACTATACTCACCGCGGTCAGGAGAAGCTCTCAATATGTCTGCAGCGTTTAAAAATATATGCTATTAAATACCTACATACCTCTCTGCTACATTTTTTGAAACAGTTACATTGCTGACACATCTGCCGTTTGACTTCTCTAAAAACACTCATGAACACTTTTTGCGATCGCCTTAGGTCGTCATCTTTTACAGACACGAACTGTTTGAATACTTCGTTTAGATACGCGTCTAAGCTTTTCCTTTTTGGTGCCATTGTTCGCTCAGCGTCTGAAACAAAGTTAGAGTTGGTATCAATCTTTTCCATTTACCGTAATAAATAACTGGTGGACTTTGCACATTCTTTCTATTGTATAGTTATGATTAAAAATAATTAATATTTTGGTAACAAGTTATCTTACTATGTATTCCTTTAAGACTCAACGCTGCTTTAAAATTATTCCGTGCACAAAAAGATACTATTTATAGTAGATGATCGATCGAAAGATCGAATTCTGTACTATACTATTCAGTGGGTAAGTCAGGTAGTCTATGGGAAATAATATGAAAATATATTATTATATACACATACACTCCCATCGCATTCCCGTCTATTGTACTATTGTAAACAGAAACTATTTTGCCGTTTGCTACGATCCTGAAATGCACGCGGTTTTTAACCGACTTCCAAAAAAGAGGAGTTTCTATGTTCCATTGTATTTTTTTTTACGGATGTTCATCGATTACTCCGTCAATTGTGGACCGATTTTGAATTTTTTTTTTGTATTCGACAGGGTGTGCTCCCGAGGTGGTCCCATTGCCACCATATCAGGATCTGATGATGGGATCCCAGGGTAATCGAGGGAAACCCTCATTTTTTTAGGCACATACTATGTTTTTCGTATATTTTCTGAAGTTACACCGGTATTTGCGTCTGGTAGTCATCATTTTATGATGATGAGCTGATGATGTAAGGTACAACTCCTTAACGGTAAGGAGTTGGAGGATAAATCTTTAAATATCATATGTATGTATGTTACCTTTAGTCGTATTCTTTCAAATTATTTAGTTAAGCAGATGATGGAAGGTGGAAGGTACAACTCCTCAACGGTTTGGAGTTGGAGGATAATTCTTTCAATTTCATACGTATCTAAAGACCTTCAGTCGTATACTTTCAAGTTACTTAGGTGAACTGATGATAGAAGGTTAAACTCTTCGAGAGTTACGTATTAGAGAATGATTTTAATATTAAACGTACGTATAGACCTTAATTTGTATTCTTGATGATGAAATAGTTCAACTACTACTTACCTACGATTATTTGCACTAAAAACTGGAAAATAAAAACCTTTATATATAAAAAAAACCGACTTCCAAAAAACATCCAACGAAAACTCTCTGCCAAAAAAACACTTAAAAGCGTAAAATAAACGGGTTCTTCATAAATTGCCTAAACCTACCTAATTCTTTATTCATTTATATAGTAGTATTATAATGTGTGCTAGGTACCTAAAATCTGTTTGAAGTCAGTGCTAAGCCAAAAAGAATACAAACGAACAATTAGTCTAAAAGCCTAAGCGATAGTCACTTGGCACCGACTTCAAACATATTCTAGGTACCTAGCACACATTACATAACATAACACACGTAATAATCCATCAGGGTAAGATCGGGACAACTTGCTGGTCCTGGGGTAGATCCTCCCTTACCAATCCAACTATCAGAAAAAAATTGATTTAATCACCTAACCTGATTTATCTCTGACATAACCTCTGTTGCCAGAGTTATGCCAGAGAGAGATGACGCAAAGCATCACCGGTTAGTAACATTATCTACTCACTAGCTGACCCACGCAACATCGTTTGCGTCTCCTATTACCCGTAGCGTGATAATTTTCCCCCGTTTTTGAAACATTCTTCATTGGTGCTCCTATAGCCTTCCTCGATAAATGGGCTATCTAACACTGTAAGAATTTTTCAAATTTGACCAACAAACAAACTCTTCAGCTTTATATATTAGTATAGATGTATTTATTATACTCTTCTAAGATCTAATACTCATTATGAACAACACATTTATTTGGTTAAAGATTAATATTAGGTATTATGTTGATAACAACTCTTTGGCAAATAACTCATTATTAGGTATCAACTCTTAGCGTCTTATACTCGTGATAACTTCTAAACGAAATGTCCGATTGGGATGAAACAAAAAGTATTTTACTTCTACATCTACCCTTGATAACATAATACTTAATTTCGATAAGGATTAATATTACGATACACATTTAATGTAGTTTCTTTCTTCAGACGATTTAATAAATTTATTGAACACAAAAGCGGTTTTTGTGACTAAACCATGACAGTTAGATATATGATCTCGCGGACTTTTTTGTAGATCTTAATGGGACCAACAAACCCGTAATACATTATTTTGTTCTATTGTCAATAGTTATTGCAGCGCACGCGAGATTAGCGCGTTCAAACATACAAACAAACTCTGCAGCTTTATCGATCGACGACGATCTATGTCGATTATCGCGGCAAATAGTAACCTGTATAAGCTATATTACTGTAAAGTTTCATCCAAATCCGTTCAGTAGTTCTTGCGTGAAAGAGTAACAAACACAAACACTCACACACATTTTGTGTTTTGTTTCTGGTAAATTATCATAACTATTATGT
Source organism: Diaphora mendica (assembly GCA_949125395.1). NCBI lineage: Eukaryota > Metazoa > Arthropoda > Insecta > Lepidoptera > Erebidae > Diaphora > Diaphora mendica. The sequence continues at coordinate 26,349,793 of OX421316.1, forward strand.
TACATGTTTGTTTATATTAAAAATTATAACTCCTAATTCAAATATTTTAAACTTAAAATTGATCTTTTACATTTTTATTATACGATAAAAAAGTAATCATATAACGCACCTAATGTAAAGTATCTTTTAGAAACTGTTTAAGAACTACCAGATGTGGATGTTGTGTTAGTTACATTGAGATGATAATTTTAGGAACTGGTTTTATAATAAATACCTTCGTAATTGGATACCTAAATAGTTCTCTGCAATGTCATAGTTAAACTGTAATTACAATAATCAAAATTAGAACTGTTTGTTATTGAATCAGTTAGCTGTTGATATATAATACTTTTAAATAATTGATATCAATATTATTAAGCTTATAATAATAATAATATTCCAGTTGTTGTTGCGGCGACATATATATTTATTATTATAAGTTGTTTTTTTACAAATGACATACAAAGCTATTGTATTCGTTAATATTATTTGGTCCAATATCGTAGTGTATCGACATTTATTGGTCTTAAGTAACAAACATATGATTATTTTGAGTCAGCATTGTAATGATATGTTTTTTTTTTCTGGAACTGCATAAGGATAGAGTAAACTACATAGAATATTTTTGCAGAAAAGTTTTCGAGGTTGCGAGCACAACCAAACAGATACACAGACACAAACTCTAAAAATGGTAGAAATGGGCTTAGTTTGCTGTCCCATAACACCCACACACACTTTTTTGGAAATGTCACAATGTTTGTCCTCAATGGACTCCTAAACCACTTAACCGATTATAATAAAATTTGCACACCATGTGCAGTTCGATCCAAATTGAGAGATAGGATAGTTTAAATCTCAAATTATAGTCGCAATTTTAATTTATTGCTAATTATTGTATATAAATATGGCGGTACGAAGTTCGCCTAGTCAGCTAGTATAATATAGATTATTTATTTATTATTTATTAACTTTATGCACTAAGAATGTACATCGGCGGACTTAATGCCCAGGGCATTCTCTTCCAGTCTACCTTCGGGTGGTGGAGAAATCTTATAAGGCAGGTGGTGTGCAGAGGTTATATACATAAGAAGTCCGTTAAAATTTACAATAATCACATCATATTCAACGTTATACATACAAATATACATATATAAGTAGATATACTTATACAGATTTACGTATACATAAATACAAAATTTATACACTAAATAATGGAAAAGGAAGGTAAGTAAGCTATAGATTAGATAATTCTGCCAGTTCATTGAGAAAGAGCTCATGTACTTTATTTTTGAATGTATATCGGTTAGTGGACACCCTGATTTCGAGCGGGAGCGCATTCCAGGGTAGTACTGCTTGAACAAAGATCGAACAGTTCACGAAGTCGGAGTTATGAGACGGACATGAGAGAAGCAGATTATTAACTGAGCGAAGATTTCTATCGTGATTAGAGTACAGGTATCGGAAATACGGAGCAAGGTAGGTAGGTAAGGATGGCGAGTTGAGAAATGAAAATAGGAAGGTAAGTGCTCGCTGATTGCGCCGTAGGCGAATAGGTAACCATTTTACGCATTTTATTGAACGCAAAGCAGACACATGGTCATACTTTCGAACATTGAAAATAAATCGAATGCAGTTATTAAGAAGACGGTCAAGCTTGTTAAGGAGGTCTGCATTCAGGTCGAAGTAACACATATCACCATAGTCCATTCAGTGTTCCGCAAACTTTTTGGGTTCAAGGTACATCTAGGAAGATAAAAAAATTTGGAGGTACACCATAACGGTTACATTACCTACCTCGGAGTATGAACTCAAATCATGCCAAGTTTCATTTGAATCCATTCAGTAGTTTCGGCGTGATGCGCGGCCAAGATACAGACAGACAAAAATGAAAAAAAAAATAGTTTTGGTTTCAGTATCGTTAACAGAGTGCCCTCCAAAAAAAATTTTCAAAATATCTTCAATGTACAGAATAGGGATGTTGCGGATATTCGCATCCGCATCCGCAAATGCGGAGCTTCCGCATACATTTTGACATCTGCATCTGCATCCGCATCCGCAATAATCAATGCGGATTTTCATGCGGATGCGCATGTGATACAAGTTGTGACAAGAAAAAAATTGAGCGGTGTCCAGCGAATAGCACGTGCTGTTAGTACGTATCAATGACCAATGCGAGCGAAAAATTTGGTGACAAGATCGGACGCGTTTGTTGTGTATGGTGCGTCATTTGTTTCTTGTAAATAAATAATTATGTGTTTATTTGCGCTGTGGATTGCGTATCGTATATATAGATATGTGTTATTGTGAAACAGTGACCATTGTGTCTAAATAATTTATTTATTGATAAATCTTTAAATTGGTCTTAGATCAGCTTATTAAATTAAAATTCACACATAAATGCCGTTATGTTACACCGGCATTACGTTTTATTGTAGATAAAGTTTGTCGTTCTAAAACAATATTCTTTATTATTCCACCCACATACTTAGTTCCTCGCTTTAAGCACAATTTTTTTACACCGGTTACTAAAGAAAAGAAGAAGACAGACGACATTTTGATAATGAAATACTGAAAATGACGTTTTCGGTTCTCTTAATGCCAATTGGTTAAAAGAATGAGAATGACTAGGACCAGGGACATTAAGTTTCGTCCGAATCCCATGCTTAGGAATTATCTTCTTACCGCACTAAAAAAGTATTCTTAAATGGTGGCGTGTTCATCGAGAGGTATTTGAGATATTATCAGCGATAGTAAGAAGATTTTTATCTGCACCACCAGGCAGTGTTTTATTATTATTGTTATTTACGAACCTTTGCGTAACCGCATTGAATCAGATATAATATTACTCTTTATTAAGTGTAAGGCTTCTATTTTAACTTCACTTGCAAATACTAAAGTAAACTAAAGTTAGTAACTAAAGTTAAAATAAATTAAGCATTATACACAAATTTTCAATTAAACAAGTTAATCATTACTTTATTATTGTTTAAGTTCTTCATTAATTTATTATCTTATATATAAAATTCTCGTGTCACAATGTTAGTTACCATACTCCTCTGAAACAGCTGGACCGATTTTTATAAAATTTGGTGTGCACATCGGGTAGGTCTGAGAATCGACCAACATCTATTTTTTATAATCCATTTTTTATGGCAAAACAACGTTTGCCGGATCAGCTAGTATTTATGTAAAATTTTAAACATCTGCATCCGCATCCGCATCCGCATCCGCGGATGTGAGACATCGAAAATCCGCATCCGCATTCACATCCGCGTATGTGAAAAAATCGACATCCGCAACATCCCTGGTACAGAATTTGACCTGTTACATTTTTATTATAAGTATATATTATGATGATGTTCTCCTAGTAGCCGATTACGGCCACGGCGGCCAGTCTCAACGGAGACCAGCCAACTAAGTAGCTACGAGATATTATAGTGCACAAGAGTGTGCGCAAACACAGGTGCATTCTCTGTTCCCTCCCCCTCATAAACCGAAGGGATGGTTCACCGACACGAACGGGGAGAGATCAGGCGCAAGACCGACAGCTTTTCGAGCACTCCGAGACACGGGGCTTCAGACCCCAACTCTAAACTCAAGCACTCAAAATCAGAAAAACTCAACACTTTTGGGTCGACCCGGGATTCGAACCCGAGACCTCTTGATCGCTGCTTAACCAACGAGGCAGTTTACTAATTATAAGTAGGTATTTGTAATGTAAATTATAGAGTTCAGGGTATGTAACAGACTTTAGATTATAACATATAGCTGCGCAAGACGGTGTTACCCGCTGTGACCACAACTGCGAGTAATAAAATGGGGCGCAGATATTTCTACAAATAAACATTTCTCTTAAATCACTCCTATGTATTGCTGTAAACTACATTAAAATCCGTGGAGTAGTTTAAAAGATCTAAGGGAACTGACGTAACTTCATTATGAACTATTGTAACGGTGGATTAGTCAAGACGGCGGCATAGTAAACACTTTATAGTAGCACAACCTTATAATATTCTCCAATGCACATCTAGTAGAACGGTCGGTACTTATATGAATGCGTGAAATTACTTGAACGAAGGTATTTTTATAGTATTTGACAGGCTTGACCCAATTCAATACTAAATTCACATATTTAGTAGATAATATCAAATATTGTTTACCATAAATATTCTAATGATTATTAGCATACAATTATTATTTGATAATACAGGATTGTGTAACATTAAAGATTTGATATGAAATGAAATGATATTTATTTGTAAGTAAATCTTTTCAGATATTTTTACACGTCGGACTTTACAGCTAGAAGAGACTGGCATTTCCTACGACTCACTCTGGGAAGAAATCCCGAAACAAAACACAGGGGTGTCCTTTTTTTTTTAGTCCGTTAACATTAATAACAAAACAAAAAAAATCTGTGCGAGTACAGTATAGGATCTGGGTTGGCCTTTTGAAGAAAGGACCATAGTTTTGAGCCGGCCTGTCCATACAGACGGCATACGAGCCCCAGCCATCGTGTTACGACCCGAAGCGCGACACTACCGTCAGCAGGACATTTGGGTAGGCCGGGGAAACACTCAAAGCCACCAGAAAGATACGAAATATGAACTTATATAATATTACAAGCCTAGACTATACTCACATTTACATACACAAAAGGAATTCACTTGGTATAAAAACAACATACAATAAAAATATAAATGATTAATGTTAAATTTATAATTTAAAAAAATTATAAATTTAACAAAACGGTCGCAAAATGAATATTACATTAAAAATTCTTCCAATAAAAATAAAGCAACATGGCAAATAATAAATAAATCTAAATTAAATATCCCTAATGATAATATAAATAAAATTGTAATAAATGATAAAATATTTACTGATCCAGGCATCATAGCAAATAAATTTAATGATTATTTTATAGATCAAATTATACCAGTACCAGAATCTGGCAAAAATCCAACTAAATTAATACCAAGTAACCCACATTCAATGTATTTGATCCCAAGCATACCAAATGACATAGTCAACATTATTAATAATCTAAAAAACAAAAAAAGTGTAGGCTATGACGAAATATCTACAAAAATTATAAAGTCTGTGAGTGACATAATAAGTGAACCCTTAAGTTTTATTTTAAATCTGTGTATTAGTCATGGTGTCTTTCCTGAAAAGCTCAAGGTATCTATAGTCAAGCCTTTATTCAAGAAAGACAATAAGGATTTCATGCACAATTATAGACCTATTTCACTTTTGCCAATTTTTTCTAAAATTTTTGAGAAATATATATATGATAAAATATACTCATTTCTTGAAAAAAATACTATTCTGTGTAATGAACAAAAAGGGTTCCGCAAAAATAAATCCATAAACATGGCTATATATGATTTTCTGAATGTAGTTATATCACATATTGACAAAAGGACTCAGACTTGTGCAGTGTTATGTGACATGACTCAAGCATTTGATCGTGTAGATCATGATATCTTGTTGGCAAAACTTTACACTTATGGCATAAGAGGTAACGTGTATAACTTAATAAAAACCTATCTAATAAATAGAAAGCAGTTTACAACAATTAAAAAAATTAATCTAAATACAAAACGGGAGAATACTTATTTATCCAAAGAGCGTAACATATCATTCGGAGTACCGCAGGGTAGTGTATTGGGCCCTTTGCTATTTATTATATATATAAACGACTTACCTAAAGCTATAGAACACCCATTGACATTGTTTGCGGATGATAGTACGGTAACCATAGCGTGCGATACTCAAGAATCTTATGAATTCGAAATAAATAACACTCTAACCTCTATGATACGTTGGCTAGACAATAACAATTTAAAAATCAATCTAGCCAAAACACAAGTAATGCAATTTAGTCAGAGGCAATCAACTAGTTTGCATAAAATTAATATTATATATCAGGACACTAAAATCAGTGATACTAATAAAGCGAAATTTCTTGGCTTAGTGGTTGATAATCAACTAAATTGGAAGGCTCACGTAGAAGCTTTATGCAAAAGAGTGAGTAGTTCCTCCTATGCTCTTTATAAGCTGGCTCATATAGTTAACACCGAAGCACTAATTACTGCTTATCATGGCACTGTCGCATCCGTGCTAAGATATGGTCTTATTTTTTGGGGTAACTCCACGCTTAAAGAAATCGCCTTCAAATGTCAAAAGAGATTTATAAGGGCTATGTTTGGGCTTCAGACAACCGATAGCTGTAGACCCTATTTTATAAAACATCAAATTCTAACACTTCCATCTCTATATATATTTGAGGTCGCATCATTTGTAAAGAGGCATCCTCATTTATTTCCTACCTTATCGAACACCGTTGTACGCAATAGGCGAAAAGATACCATAAGTATACGCAGAGCTAACACATCTCTCATGCAGAAGAGTGTTTTTTGTTTAGCCCCAAAAATATTTAATAAACTTCCTGAAGGATTTAAACAGTTAAATATAATTAGTTTTAAGAACAACCTAAAGAAACTACTCTCTGAGAAATGTTATTATGATATTAATGACTTTTTAGATGATAGCCTCTAAGTTTAGACAATAAGATTTTTATTTTTTGTTTTAAAATTTGTACGCCACATGTGGCCGAATATGCTGTGATCCATAATGTATATTTTAAGAACTTGTACCTACCATATTCATGCAAATAAATGTATTGTATTGTATTGTATTGTCTATCACTTTCACACAAGATACGTAGGTAAATACTGAAGTGAGCATCGTCAGTCCCAAGCAAATTTGTCATCTAAATAATCCAAAACTGTGTAATAAGCCTTTTTCACATAGTTTCTGTTTTATTAAGGACTTAAATTAGGTAATAATTAATTATTGATATTTGCTTGGAATTTTATTGTAAAATCGCACACCCTGACATCGGAAAGACTTGCTTACTCTTTGTAATCTAGTGGTTGGCAACACGAGTTTATCTTTATTTCTAGTGTTGATATCATGAACGTCGCTAAACTTTGTGTATAGACACAGAATAACTAATAGAACTGTCGTAGTATAGATGAATATTTTTCTTAACGTAACCTAAATTTTCATAGATGAATTGAGATGCAACTGTCATGATACCAATTTCTTTAAATTTATTCCTCAGTGACTGCCTATAACTAAGATTATAAATTGCATGAATAGCCCTCTTCTGCAACACAAAGATACTTTGTATATCGGTAGCATTCCCCCACAACAAAATACCATATGACATTACACTATGAAAATAACTAAAATATACTAATGTAGCTGTTTCTACATAGGTTAATTAACGAATGTTGTAAACCGCGTATGCTGCAGAGCTGAGTCTATTCGATAATCCATCAATGTGTGGGCCCCACTGCAATTTTGAGTCCAGAGTTATACCCAAAAACTTGGTGGTGTCCACAAGGCCCAACTCCTTTCCATTTATTTGAACACTGGTTTTTACTTGTTTAACGTTGGGTGTAAAAAATCTAATACATTTAGTTTTGTTCTCGTTTAAAAGTAAATTATTAACATTGAACCAGTTCACGACATTAGAGAGACCGTCATTCACGTCATCTGTAACAGATTGTTGTCGCTTTAGTTTAAATAAAAGTGAAGTGTCGTCCGCAAATAGCACTATCCCCTGACTATCCTTTATCAAATTAGGCAGGTCATTGATGTAAACGGGAAACAGAAATGGGCCGAGAATAGAGCCCTGCGGAACCCCCATAGTGACCAGAGATCCCACGGATCTATGACCATTAACTTCTACTTTATGGATCCTGTTACCCAAATAAGAGATAAGAAGATCCAAAGCAGTGTTCCTAATTCCATAGTGATACAATTTCCATACATTACATACATTTTCCAATGTTTCATGAAAAAACGCAATCAAATGCCTTAGACAAATTACAAAAAACTCCTAATGCATCCAGTTTATCTTCCCAAGCACTAAATACAGTCTCTAATAGTTCAACACCAGCATCAGTTGTTGAGCGACCTCTTCTAAAGCCAAATTGAATATGAAATATAAGTCGCGCCGGAAGCTGACAAGCGGAAGGCGCCAAGCTGCGCTAAGTTATTAATATGAATCAACTATTTACTTGTTTATAAAATCACCAATTGAATTATAAGGTTATAATATACTTTATTGTATGCCTAGTAATTATTAAGATTTTCATACATCACACCGTCGTAAACGTGACTGACCCTCTATCTAATGCGAGCCTTTTTCCTAAACTTGGGGTTAGCTGTAAGTCTACAACCAGACGATTGACCCGACTGTCATCAGACAGTCCCTACCGCTACTATCACTGCCTCTAGGCGATGTCGAAGTACTGTAGAAAGACTGCTGTTGCAACTTTTTAGGGTTCCAACTACCCGTAACGATTTTTTTATGGATAGGTGGCAAACGAGCAGACGTATCCAACTACCCGCAACACCAGAGGCGTCACAAGTGCGTTGCCAGCCTTTAAGAAGGAGTACGTTCTTTTCTTGAAGGTCGTATTGGTCCGGGTATACCGCAGGCGACAGGTCATTCCATAGTTTTGTTGTGGAATGAACTGTCATCTGCATTAGGTACCACAGACGTCCTTGGGGCGACAGCTTAAAGAGTTTTCCGAGGCACGAAGGGATCATAATATTTTAAGAATGGTCACGACTGAGACGTTAATCATTTTGACTAAACCATAACTGACCCTCTAAATATGACTATGTAAACACCATCTTCAACATAAATACATATAACACTCAGACGCTCACTGAATTGTCTGAACTCTGAATTGCGAGTGCGGAATAAGGTGCGGCATGACTTGCATGACATTTGCGAGTCGCATTGTTCTTTGTTTTGCACTTAAAGGTGTATTTTCACTGTGTCCTAACGTTTGCAAAGCAATCGCCGAGTTGTCTCTACGTACCCGTATGTACTTTAAATAGGTAAAACGTGTCTGAACCTCGATATTAACTGCTTTGTGATGGAAAATAAAATGTTTTCAGAAGAACTAAAGGTGAGAGAACGAAGAGCGGAACACGTGTGAATGACGATGCGTCATTTTTATCGTAACAAAGACTACTGTTCGTTGTCACTCATTATATTATGGGCCGTGAGGTTTTATTTATTGATAGAACTTAAATAGATTTAATTATCACAATGTGTAAAAAGTCGGTAGGTAACCGTGCGAAAACGTATGTAATGCTAGATTGTAGTAGTGTCGTTACGACATAGTTGACAAGCGCCCTAATTTATTTTCATTAGGCATGTGAGTATTGTATGATTTGTATGTATTGCTACCGATATTTGGACATCATGTATACATAAGTGGATGTGACTACCATGTCGTAATATATTAACTGTCTCATTTTTCTTAGATAAGACAACATAGCCCTCATTCTATTATTGGTTCTGAGAATACATTCACTCACACACAGAAAAGTACCTAATGGAGCGCAGTTTTTATCATCATCATCAGCAGCTAAAGACATCTGCTGTTGGGCATAGGCCTCCCCTAAGGCTCTCCACACAGAATAGGTATTGAATCTATTTCTGTGTTTCTTCACAACAACCCATCCTGAGCTGCCCACATCCAACGACTTCCCGCATTTTCACCAGCTCGTTGGACCACTTTGTCCACCAACGCTCCGTTTTACAGTTTTTTTTATATTATTTGTAACTAGTTTTTGCTCGCGGCTCCGCCCGCGTGTATGTCGGTTATCGCGGTAAATAGTAGCATATGTTATTCTGATATACAGGGTGGATATGACAAAACGATATTTAACGAAACCGCGGGCCATTCAAATATGTCTGTTGACTTTGGGATTGTTAAATTTATTTGAAAATTGAAATTAAAAAAATGAAACTTTCAAACAAACTAAATGCCCAAAAATATTAAAACCGATAAGACCACCATTTGCAATTTAAGTTCACTAACCTGCGTGCATACGAGTACAGCTGAGGGGCATGGCATGGCGGCAACGTCAAACGCCGCCCGCGCGGTGCTGCCGCCTACTTATTGTAATAATAATTTACATGTATTTACACAATCACGATATTTCACAATAATATCACAAAACATGAAATTCAATTAATTATAATTTAAATTTTTCAATTCTCAATGAATACACAGATCGTATCTTTTAATAATGTAATTTTTTCGCAACTTTGCAAATTAGTAAGTAACTAACAAATAGCTTTGCAAATAAGTAATAATAAAAGTATGTCTTACGGGCCATTGCCCGTAAGACATACCTTTAAATACAAGTAAGTACAGGCTTTATTAGATCGACGAGATATACTTTTTGTAAGACATTTCTTACAAAAAGTATATCTCGTCGATCTAATAAAGCTTGTACTTACTTGTATTTAAAGGTTTACGCTTGTTATTTTTAGAACTTTGTGAATAGATCTATGGCTTACTTACTTGAAAATGAGGAGCAGCTGTACTGTACGCAAACTACATATCAGTGTAGGTACGTAAAGCCAGAGGGGCGTTCCCTCGCCTCGGCATTCTCCATAAATTAATATCATATCCGAGTATTCACTAGCCGTATAACCAAATAGAGGCATTGTTTCATTTACACTCACACAAAGTAATCGTTAAATAACAACTAAGTACTAACAAACCTAACTAATGTGTCCTGTCACTATAAAAGCAGTTTTTCGCACTAATCACTTTAAAAAACCTATTATTAATAATCAAAACAAACACGACATGGCCCGCCGGCTACTTCAAACGTGCAACGACGCGATAGACTTTGCCAAAATGTGCAACACGTCACGGGTTCGCGTACTGCGACACACTGACTCACTAATCAAAAATCAAATGCAGTTTTTTACGTTTGAAATTAGAAAAGGATAGAAAAGATATTTTGGGTTGACCCTTTTACTCTCCCGGGTTAAGCAAAACCTACCTATTGTTTTTAACTATTTTGTGATTACGTGTGTGAGGATCTTATTGCTCAGACATAAGGTATATTTTAGAGTGAAAATTATTTGAGTAGTTAGACCTAAGGTCGTTAACCCGTTGATGATAGCGTTTCATTGAACACATCGTGTAGTAAATTTCAAAAACGAAAAGTAGTGTCCTGTGGCTAAACTACTGAACCGATTTCATTGAAACTTTGTAGGTGGACTTGTAACGTGTGTAGGTATACCTAGTTAAAAAAACTCTTGCTTTGTGGTATCCACCTTGTATAAGCTATATTACTGTAAAGTTTCATCCAAACCCGTTCAGTAGTTTTAGAGTAACAAACATCCATCCTTACAAACTTTCGCGTTTATAATATTAGTATAGATAGTAGGATACTAATTATAAAACAAATATTTAAATTTTAAATTGTTTGCTACCATTTTTTATATGATTAAAACTTGTAGAACCTGTTTGCCGAGCAAGCAAAAAAGATAAATCACATCGGTCATCGTGATAATGTGTATATTATCATTCTATTAAAAACATCTTGAATCTCTATAGTTCATAGTGTCACCATGCCGTTTCCTACTCCGCCAAGTGTCGTGGGTTCAAATCCCATCACAAATCACACTTTATGTGATCCACAAATTGAAAAAAAAAAGCAAAAAAAACTGGTACCTACCATTCAATCAACATATTGCAATATTTTCCAACCGTGAGTACTATTCATTGGCTCTCAATCTTGTTTTAAATTTGAGACTGTTGAAACTGTAATTTTTATTACTTAGTTGCTAAAAATATTAGAAGAAAAAAAATTTAAAATTTCACTGATAATTTGAACAAAATGGATTTTTTACTACATGTGCCGCAGCGAAGCTTGGCAGGGTATAATTCACGAAGCAAGTATTTGCTTCGTGGTATAATTATATGAAGCAGTGAAGCAGCAGTTATTTATAAAAATAATTTTACAAGATTACAAAGTTATATCAATTTAGTATAAAGAACTCGAGATCATAAAAGTTTATGTTTATATTATTATAGGTATGTCAATGATTTCTTTCCTTTTAATCCCATATTTAAATATTAAATGCATCAATGCTGTTTAACAAAACCTAACGCAACGCTCACACTAGATTAAAATAACTTCCATAGCCATTAAAGGCTCAATGCTTAAGACAATAGAGTACCTACTTTTTTTTTTAAATATAAAAATAAAATCCTACCTGTTTATTACTTAGTATTAAAAACACAAAACTTAGTGTCAGTTCAGAAGTGAATGTATAACGACTGTGGTTGTATTCAGATATCAGTATCGCACAGATAAAGTGGGTTAAGTAATCCATTCTTTGCTATTCTTGATAAAAAGCACATAAACACAATCTGAAATATTAATGAACTAGTTGTTGCCCGCGGCTCCGCCCGCGTGTATGCCGGTTATCGCGGCAAATAGTAGCCTTTGTGCTATTCTGGTGTATAAGCTATATTACTGTAAAGTTTCATCCAAATCCGTTCAGTAGTTTTTGCGTGAAAGATTAACAAACATCCATCCATCCATTCATCCATACTTACAAACTTCCGCGTTTATAATATTACTAGATGTTGCCCACGGCTCCTCCCGCGTATATGTCGGTTATCGCGGCAAATAGTAGCCTATGAGTTATTCTGATGTATTAGCTATATTACTGTAAAGTTTCATCCAAATCCGTTCAGTAGTTTTTGCGTGAAGAAGTAACAAACATACGCACAAACTTTCGCCTTTATATATAAGTGTGATGATGATTAGTGTGGATAGTCCGGGATACCGGGAACCGGTAGTCTATGTCGGGGAAAGTCCCTAGACAATTTTTGGCCGATTTGGTTGCAGTAAATATTTAATGATTTAAATAATTGATTTTTATAAAAAAGACATTTCATTAAAATCACGAATTAAATCATTGATTTTTATAAAAAAAAACATTTGATTAAAATCACGATTTAAATCACTGATTTAAATGTTTCAAAACAAAAATTTAAATGTTTATATCACTGATTTAAATGTTTGAAGAATGTTTCAAAAACGGGGGGAAATTATCACGCTACCGGCAATAGGAGATGCAAATGAGGTTGCGTGGGACAGCTAGTATTGTTATAATTTAACAGACACATTGTCGTACAAATTTCGTGGTACTTTATCCCGGTCCTACGCTCAAAAGTTTTTTCCCCCTGCCCTGTTAGTTCCCACAATCGATTTTCTTAAGGTGATAGGTGAGCCCTCATCAAAATGAAGCCACTCACGGAAAATTAGCTTGATAGTAATAACTTGTAAAATTTGTTCTGGGGATCCCGGACTATTAGTATAGGTAGGAGTAGGATAATAGGTATTATTTGTGATATGTATGTTTGCTCAGATCGATGTCAAGTAAAGGTTAAGTAGGTACCTTGGAATTATGTTTTTTTATGGTTTCGCACCCATAGGATAAAAACGGGACCCTATTACTAAGACTTCGCCGTCTGTATGTCTGTCATCAGGTTGTATCTCATGAACCGTGATAGGCTAGATAGTTGAAAATTTCATAGATGATGTATTTCTGTTGTCGCTATAAGTACAAATCACACTTTACTCTATCCTTATGCAGTTCCAGAAAAAAAAAACATATCATTACAATGCTGACTCAAAATAATCATATGTTTGTTACTTAAGACCAATAAATGTCGATACACTACGATATTGGACCAAATAATATTAACGAATACAATAGCTTTGTATGTCATTTGTAAAAAAACAACTTATAATAATAAATATATATGTCGCCGCAACAACAACTGGAATATTATTATTATTATAAGCTTAATAATATTGATATCAATTATTTAAAAGTATTATATATCAACAGCTAACTGATTCAATAACAAACAGTTCTAATTTTGATTATTGTAATTACAGTTTAACTATGACATTGCAGAGAACTATTTAGGTATCCAATTACGTGGGTATTTATTATAAAACCAGTTCCTAAAATTATCATCTCAATGTAACTAACACAACATCCACATCTGGTAGTTCTTAAACAGTTTCTAAAAGATACTTTACATTAGGTGCGTTATATGATTACTTTTTTATCGTATAATAAAAATGTAAAAGATCAATTTTAAGTTTAAAATATTTGAATTAGGAGTTATAATTTTTAATATAAACAAACATGTAACATAATAGTTATGATAATTTACCAGAAACAAAACACAAAATGTGTGTGAGTGTTTGTGTTTGTTACTCTTTCACGCAAGAACTACTGAACGGATTTGGATGAAACTTTACAGTAATATAGCTTATACAGGTTACTATTTGCCGCGATAATCGACATAGATCGTCGTCGATCGATAAAGCTGCAGAGTTTGTTTGTATGTTTGAACGCGCTCATCTCGCGTGCGCTGCAATAACTATTGACAATAGAACAAAATAATGTATTACGGGTTTGTTGGTCCCATTAAGATCTACAAAAAAGTCCGCGAGATCATATATCTAACTGTCATGGTTTAGTCACAATAACCGCTTTTGTGTTCAATAAATTTATTAAATCGTCTGAAGAAAGAAACTACGTTAAATGTGTATCGTAATATTAATCCTTATCGAAATTAAGTATTATGTTATCAAGGGTAGATGTAGAAGTAAAATACTTTTTGTTTCATCCCAATCGGACATTTCGTTTAGAAGTTATCACGAGTATAAGACGCTAAGAGTTGATACCTAATAATGAGTTATTTGCCAAAGAGTTGTTATCAACATAATACCTAATATTAATCTTTAACCAAATAAATGTGTTGTTCATAATGAGTATTAGATCTTAGAAGAGTATAATAAATATATCTATACTAATATATAAAGCTGAAGAGTTTGTTGGTCAAATTTGAAAAATTCTTACAGTGTTAGATAGCCCATTTATCGAGGAAGGCTATAGGAGCACCGTGGTACAAATACTAAAAATAGAATAAGATCAACATGTAACAATAGAGTAACATCAACAACATTACAAACGTGACTGTTTTTGCCGTTTTTTGATTGATATTAATAAGGGCAACAGGTAGACGCTTGAACTATATAGATACGGAACCTTACGTGCGCGAATCCGACTCGCAGTTGGCCGATTTTTTAGTTATGTTTATTTTAAGTGATAGTTTAATTTATACTGGTCATCTATTTATCAAAACATTTAAATCGGTTAACATTCGACCGCCAGACGAATTTCTAGTGTTCTTGACACACCGCTGTCTGTTTTTTTTCATCATTCTTATATTACTTCTAAGTGATAATCGAACCCATGACCTATTGCATAGCAGTCGAGATTATTAACCACGAACCCAACAGGCCAGTCTACAGTCTAGAAAACCGATACAAGATTGATTTGGTTATTAGTTTAAACTGTGAACTGATCTCTTACTTAGTACATTTACTACTACTATTTCAAAATATAACTTTTATTGTTATTTATTAAATAGGAAACCATGTTAAATAATTTAAGTTTGTATTGTATTTTTCCTTATCGCAACATGCTGTACATAACAACGTGGTCTGAAACGATAACAAGCCGGAATAAAACTGTGATAAGCAAATGCCAAATGTCGAAAGCGAGTCAAGTCGGGGAATCCCCTTGATCGTCGCGTGGTGCGTCGTACGATTTTGTAGACCACCAATACACTACTTAGCTCAGTCTAAGTAGGTGGGGAATCCCACGTGCTGTACATATTCGATTCGATAACAAAACATTGAATATGTCTGAAAATAGATTCTGGAGAATTTATTTGTTGTAACATAGCAATATTGCTTTTAGTGGTCATAAGTTACAGCTTTTCTTTTGTTTTTCTAAGCACAGTCATTTACATATTGTATTTAATAGTAAGATTATGTTATAGTATATTATTTATTCGCCACAATATACCTATTATTACACATTGGAAATCAAGTTTCCGTTTGTTAACTGTTTTTGAATTTAAATATTTTTCCTTTAATATATATAGGTACTCTTTAAAAGTTTAAAACATGGAGATATGGTGTTCCTCCGAGCCTCTTAGATTAAGTTAGGTCGGCTAATTCTAATATCTAATCTATTCATAATAATATATATAGATATAAAACAGAAGTGTATTTTTGTAATTTCAAATTAACAGCTATAATATATTACGATAATAAGGTTTTTGGATGTAGGTGAGTACCTAAATAAAAAAAAAATCACTTTTTATTTTTTGTTTGTCTGCCTGTCCGTTTGTTCCGGTTCATCTCTGGAATGACTGGACCTATTTTGATGGGACTTTTACTTGCAGATAGCTGATATTACGAGTATAAAGAGCAACATCGGCTACTTTTATTTGAAAAAAATACTATTCTATTCATAAGAAACAAAAAACTGCGGATAATACATGAAACTAATAGAATGAACAAGAATGACGTTCAAGACAGTGCAAAATCTCAGATTGGTGGCCAAGGTTAATTTAAGTGATTATTACGTTAAGCACTGAAGAAAATTAATTTATATTGTAGCTTACCGCCTAAACGTACAATCAACTATGTATATTCTGGGCTTCGTCCTCTCACTGCTGTAATAAGAATAGTTGACACACTCACTCACAGTAGAATAGGCAAAAGCATCGACTTTATGATTGACTAGTTGCGGATTCGATTTATGCCGTGATGTTTACTCTAAGAGGTAAACGAGAATACTAAAAACTAGGCTCGTATATCATGTTAGTTCTATGTAGAGAAAGTTGTTTTAAAATAATAATAACACGTATTTATTAACCACATCGATGATTCAGTTACTTTATTTAGTAAATATTATGGTGGGTAATTCTATGTTATTACGTCAGGCGGACCTAATATTAATGCAGAATAATTTTAAATGCAAAAACAACTATACATTTCAATAAAGAAATAAATTATCTATACAAATAAATAAAATTGAAATGTCTCTTTGTAATTTCAAATTAACAGCTTTTCACTAAATGCATATGAAAGTATGTAAGTACCGGAATTACACAGAGAAATCAACTTTTAACCGACTTCAAATAGGAGGAGGTTCTATGTTCCACTGTATGTATTTTTATGTATGTTCACCAATTATTCCGTCAATTGTGGACCGATTTTCAAAATTATTTATAGGTTATAGTATAGTAGTTATAGGTAGTAGAGCCACGCTGATTTCATCATGAATGGGCCGGCTCGACCGGGGCGGTACTACCCTCGCACAGAAAATCAACGTAAAATGACAGCGTTCATGCTGTCGTGTTTCGTTGGTGAGTGCGAGACCGGAGGCCCAAATAGCCCAAAAGATGCAGCAGCATCACAAGGCCGCCATGGTGTGGGTTGCCATACTGCATTGTCTGCATTCGCAGTGAGTATGGTGACCGCCACTCTTGGATTCTGCTTATGTTTTCCATCAGGCAGACTAGAGTCATTTTGGCGGGCCATACATAAAAAAAAAAAAAAAAACTTTTTGTATTCAAAAGGGTAGGTATGCTTCCAAGGTGGTCCCATTATATAAGGATCTGATAAGGGGATCAGAAGGAAATCTACAGGCACGTACTATGTTTTTTTTAAATTACTTTTGTTCCAGCTAGTCTCTAGAATGGCTAAATCGATTTTGATGGGGGTCTGCGGCGTACACCCACAAGCAAGTATGATTTAATGTAATAATAATTATTTTTACGGGAATTAACGCGATCACTTATTTCAAGGTATTACATACCTCTGTTTTGCCTGACGTTTCGACCTTCGACAGGCGACCAGTCAGCCTGTGACCACGGCCAGTGCAACCTGGTCGAAACGTCAGGCAAAACAGAGGTATGTAATACCTTGAAATAAGTGATCGCGTTAATTCCAGTAAATATAATAATTATTACATCATGGAACGCGAAAGTTTAAAAGCAAGTATGATTTGTCAATTTACGCCGTTATATAAATTAATAAATTCGTATTTCACAACAATAACCACAATTGCGTGCGGGTGCACCGACAGTCGACACTATCTGATTGAATGGATTTATACCTACACTAGCTGACCCGGCGAACTTCGTACCGCCATATTTATATACAATAATTAGCAATAAATTAAAATTGCGACTATAATTTGAGATTTAAACTATCCTATCTCTCAATTTGTATCGAACTGCACATGGTGTGCAAATTTTATTATAATCGGTTAAGTGGTTTAGGAGTCCATTGAGGACAAACATTGTGACACGAGATTTATATATATTAAGATATATATGTAAAAAAATCTTCCGCAACGTCGACTGCTGACGGCGTTCCCAATAAGCTGGCAGCATTATCATCACCATCAGCTTATCGCAGTCCACTGCTGTACTAATAATACTATCTAAACTATTATATAAAGCTGAAGAGTTTGTTTGTTTGTTTGAACGCGCTAATCTCAGAAACCGCTGGTACGATTTGAAAAATTCTTTCAGTGTTGGATAGTACTTTTATCGAGGTAGGCTATAGGCTATATATTTTTTTTTTTTTTTTAAAAAGACAACTCCCGCACTAGGAATAAATCCTGTGTCGCGGGGGACTTTACAAACATACATGAAACGGACACAAATAACACCCAGACTCAGAACAACAATTTGTGGATCACACATTATATCATCACGCTACGACCAATAGGAGCGGAGCACCAATGAAAAGTGTTTCAAAAACGGGGGAAAATTATCATGCTACGGGCAATAGGAGACGCAAACGAGGTTGCGTGGGTCAGCTTGTAATATTATAAAGCTGAAGAGTTTGTTTGTTTGAACACGCTAATCTCAGGAACCGCTGGTCCGATTTAAAAAATTCTTTCAGTGTTAGATATCCCATTTATCGAGGAAGGCTATAGGCTATATATATCATCACGCTAAGACTAATAGGAGCGGAGCACCAATCAAGAATGTTTCAAAAACGGCGGAAAATTATCACGCTACGGGTAATAGGAGACGCAAACGATGTTGCGTGGGTCAGCTAGTAACTACATAAACCTCTCGCATTGCACTTATTAAGACTGCCTCCGGTGGTACAGTGGTAGAGTATGCTACTGCTCAGCAGTAGCATACTCTTGAGGTCCCGGGTTCGATTCCCAGGTCGGACCAAATGATCTGCAAATATTTGTTTCGGAGTTTGGGTGTATTCTATGTATAAAATGAATGTATTTACAAAAAAAATATATAATATGTATTTATATGAGTTGTATAGCGAACTTTGTTAAATGAGTATATATGAATGAGTGTATATGAGTATATAGGAATAATATATAGGAATAAGTTGTCTAGTAGTCTAGCACGTATAACACAAGCGCTCTCGTTAGCTTGGGACGAGATGGCGTCGTGTGTTAGATGTCCGAAATATTTTATTTCTCATTGCAAGCATTTGACTGTGCTTTTTTTTCTTTGCTCCTTTGCTTTTCATCGATTGAGTGGATTTATCTTAAAATTGAGGGTCAACCAAAATAAATATAACAAAAACTTTAAATGTTTTATATAGATATTGCAAGATATACATCGAGCTTTATGGTAGGCGTCCAATAAAGGTAACACTTCAGAAAATTCTCGTACATGGCCATAGAGTAATAGAGGGAGAGAGAGAGATCCTACCTATCGGTCAGAGGCTGCTGCACTGTAAAGGCCCGTAATAAGCGACTGCCTCCGGTGGCACAGTGGTAGAGTATGCTACTGCTGAGCTTGAGGTCTCGGATTCGATTCTCAATATATTTCTCAAAATATTTGTTGGTTTGGGCGTTTTCTATGTATAATACGTATGTGCCTATTTATAAACAATATATAGATATGTAGCATATCATACATAATATCTATACTTTTTCATCATCAGTTGTTTAGTACCTGTTTAAATCCTTTCCCCAGGGCTTCGTTACTTGGAGTAAGTAATCCTTATACCAGCCTGTTAGGGCCCATCAATTAAATAAAAGCTAGTAAATCGAAGAACTGTCCTCTTGGGGAAAGCATTCAAAACTAGAGGCGATGCACGATGCATCGCGTCTAGTTTTTACAAGGTGTATCATGCACCGCGTTAAAATTATGACATGAAAAGCTCACCATGGCGTTGTGTAGGCTTCATTGACGTCCGAAGCGGTAAAGGGGCCCCCTGTACGCCGTCTAGTGGGGATCTGGTCACGAAGCAAAGATCTGATACACTACACCACAGAACACATTTACTCAGAGACACTACACAATGTCCTGGCACACATACACGTACCTATACCTTGAACCAAACTTTATGACGTTTCTGAAGTTAGCTGCGCAAGCAGGTATGCGCAGGTACAGTTAAGTCAAAAATAGTTAGACGAGTGGATTTAAATAAAATATGAAATCTAATATTGCACGTAGGTACTTATGTTATAGATACAATTTATTTTATGAAAATATGAATAGGTACTCTCCGTGTCCCGTTGATGCCTAACAATTTTGTTCCAATAAGTTTGCATTGAAATATACAGTCAACAGTTAAGTCAAAATTGATTAGATGAATATATATACTTAAACACGTACTTATTTGATGGCTACACTATTCATAAATATGAATAGGTGCCTACCATACTTAACCGACAATAAACAGAAGGTTGCTTTCTAAGATGTTGTTCGAGGCAAATAAAGTTCAAATTTAAACTTAATCTAATTTTATTAAAATAATACTATTATCGACGTAGGCGTTGTAAAATAGTTTGTGAAAATCTGTTTACATTAATAAATAATGTGAAAAATAAAAAAATCTAATGAGTATGTAACCATCGAAAAGTTTAAGTAAAATACACAAAACAGTAAATAATAAAACAAGTAAGTAAAAATAACAAAACAATTATATTACGAAACAAATAACAATCAAAAACTATTAACAACTCGAATGTACTTAGATAAGAATATTTCGCCTGTTCCCTTCTTCTTTTGATGAAATGGCAACCAGCCGGATCTCTGTTTAAAGTCTTCAAATTTTAAGTCTTGAAGTCTTTAAGTCTTCGTTGTGATGAAATTATTGTTAAAAAATATAAAGAAACGTGGATGAGATGAAATGGGGACCGTCTCAAAACAAATATCAACCCACCTTCGCCTGTTCTCGACCGATTTATATCTAACAGTGACATGAGATTTTAACTTTCAAAACATGACAACACAGTGTTGCCATTGCAATCGATAATTGCGTTTGGTTTCAAACAGTACCCATAGTACAAGCTCTGCTTAGTTTGGGACGATGTCCAAAATATTTATTTATTTATCTGTAAAATATCTAATGTCAACCTGGGTCTGCTTCTGCTAGGGTAACAGACGGCCTCACCTGTCACCCTCAGGCTTACGCTTATGTAGTACGGAGATCGTTTTGCCATATCCGAAGCTTGAGTTGCCAGAGTTCCACGCCCACTCCATATCATGGTCGCATTCATGTTACCGAGCGAGAGAATCCCCACTCCGATGTCCACCATGAGATCAGGCTTCAACTCTCCTCGCGACGGACATTCTGCCAGGGTGTGGAGCGCAGCCACGTTTCGGCCATCGCAGTGATGATACAGGGGATCTCCGAAGCGTCTTTTTCCAGTGAGCACCTGCGCCAGTGGGTATGAGTCTAGAGGATCCCGTGATGCCTCTCGAGCTAGTCCTTCAAAACGGAACGTCAGTTTCACCTGACAAAATCACCTTAAATTATATTATTTTTACAAAAGTTTCTCTATTTTTAACCAACTTAAAAAAGGAGGAGATTCTCAATTGTTGTTTTTTTTTCTTTTATGTGTGTTCGCGGATAACTTCGTCGATGGACGGAAGGTCCATTGTACCAAATCGTGACTTCCATTTAAAAATTAATAATGTAGACATAAAAGCGGATGTGGAGGTTGCAACTGAGTTTGAAATTTTTTTTACCAACATTCCGATTCGAACAACCAAGACTCTCTCGTCATCCTCTGCCTCTGCTTGTTTTTTATTAGAAAATAGTGTAAACCGGTGTGATAGGGGTTTTGAATTTTCAGTTGTTAATGTAAATGATGTTATCAAGGCTTTTAAAAGTATAAATGTAAAAAAAACAACTGATTTATGGGGACATTCAGTACATACTATATCTGCAATAATTGATATGATATCCCCATATTTAGCAATTGTTTTCAATTCTTCAAACAATGGGCGTCCCACAGGGTTCTATTCTAGGGACATTTCTGTTTCTCATATATATAAATGATCTAGCTTATTATGTAAGTGACAATCATGAGTTGTATTGTTCGCGGATGACAAATCCTTAATTTTTTAAGTTAGGCGCCAACTTGACAATTTTAATGAAGTCAACAGTGCACTCTCGAAAGTGGTACATTGGTTTAATACAAATAACCTTCTCCTTAGAAGAGAAGAAAACTAAATTCATTAAATTCTCTACACCAAACGTTAGGCATGTTACAACCAATGTTCGATTGAATGGACTAGAGTTGGATCCTGTGGAATCTACTGTATTTTTAGGTATTACTATTGACGCTAAGTTACAATGGGGTCCCCAAATAGAAAAAACTATCCGGTAGGCTAAGCTGTTTTGCCGGCTTTTGCTGTAAAAAAGATTCGACATTTAACTGATGTTGATACAGCTAGAATAGTTTACTTCAGTTACATAATGAGTTACGGTATCCTACTCTGGGGTAACTGTGCAGATATTAATGCCATATTTGCTTTACAAAAACGCGCCGTACGAGCCATTTATAATGTCTTTACCTATGAAATTGCCGTTTTGTATGCAATAAGTGAAAGTACTTATTTTTCAAACTTTTTTTATTTCTGTTATTCGAAGTAATCACCCATGCAATCGACGCATCTTTGCCAACGCATTGGCAGTTTATTGCTGCCCTTCTTGTAAAAATCAGCTGGACGGCAAGCAACAAACTCTTCAAAGGCATTTTGTACTGCCTCTCGGGAATTGAATTTTTTACCCACTAAAAACTTGTCTAAATTTTGGAAAAAGTAATAGTCGGTAGGTTCAAGGTCTGGTGAGTATGGCGGATGAGGAAGAGCTTCCAACCCCAGCTCTTAAATCTAAGATATCCGCAAAGGGGTATTATACCATAGCAGAATATCTTGATGATAAAACCGCCTGGGATTAAGCTGCCCATTCTGCACATGCTGTTTATTTTGAATGTTTAAATTTATTTTGATGTGACGATAACTTGTAGTTTGAAACAAACTCATCTTAAATTATTGCTATTGTTGTTTTTTTTTTTAACTTATTATCTTTATTGATTATTGTAATTGTGACTCAAATTGTAATTATCGCTTTTTTTATTGAAATAATGTCTTTTGCATTTGAGAATATTGTCTGGACTAAAGTCCAAGTTAAAAAAGAGACGAGGATCCCTGAGTTTGTTTCGTCCTTTCTTCTCAGGGCTAGTCCAGTTAGGAAAGGCCGAACTTATCTGCTCAAAAAAAAGTTTAACTTGCAAAAGTGTTCTTGTAACCTAAATGCAGAATAAATGATTTCATTTCATTCATTTCATTTCGTTTATGATCCGATGATTCTTTTATTAATGGAAAGGAGATATCCCAACGGTGGTACCATGATAAGGACACTAAGATCTGATGATGGCATCCAAGAGAAATCGAGACGAACCTTGAAGTCGGTTTTTGTTTTTGTTAAAATTTTACTTGTTGTGGTGTTTTTTCCCTATGGTCTAAGGTACCTACACGTTTATTTACAATCATTAAAACTCATTGCCTACTTTTGCAGAGCATAGTGAATAATTATAATTATTATTTGAGCCATATACATTTTTAAATGTTTATTTCCCTATCCTATGCCACTCTAACTTTTTTAGCGATTTCTTTAGTTTATACTATTGCTACTCCTCTTTGGTTTGTTCTGGAATTTGTTTCCTGGAGGAGTTTTAGGCATTATCCCTAAAATCCGCCTTCTAAAAGTATCTGTGGCGCAGTGGTAGCGTATGCGACTGCTGTGCTTGAGGTCTCGGGTTCGATTCCCGGGTCGGATCAAATGTTTGTATGATCTGCAAATATTTGTTTCGGAGTTCGGGTGTTTTCTATGTATACTATGTATGTATTTACAAAAAAATGTATATTTGTATTTATATCAGTTGTCTAGCAGCCATAACACAAGCTCTGCTTAGCTTGGGACTAGATGGCGTTGTGTGTAAGATGTCCGAAATATTAATTTATTTATCTGTAAAAGATCTAATGTCAAAAATAAATATAATGTATCTCGATCGAGACGATTTTTCTTACCTCAACCCTCCAGTCATTATTTAAATTGCTATAACGTTAAAGTTTTAAGACTTACCACTGACAAGATGTCCTTAGTTTAAGCACTTTTTGTTTTGTTTTGTTGTTATTTTGTTGACGGATGGAAAATCTCTTTGGATAAGGGTGCACATGGCCCAACCGCATCCTATTAACCCTAGATGCTGTATTCACAAAAGCACATAACTTATTTAGGTACTACGAACGTAAACCATCAAAGTTTAATAACCTTGAACATTTATTTTAGCTCTGGGACACACATTACAATGTAACACGACTACTATCTTCAGATATGAATAACAAGATGCCGCAAGTGATAAACCGGTTGGCACGCCGAATTTAAATTGGGGATTCCCAATGTTGTAATTTTTTTTTGTGTTCAACTATGTTGCCATAAGAAAAGGCACATTTATACAAAAACAATACAAAGTTTAGGCCCTGAGCGCACTAGTGACTTTTGTCACCGTGACAATAAATTCTTTGTCACTGTCACGTCACCAACTTTTCGTCGCCACGGTGTAAAGCACTAATATAACTAAAACAGTCAACTTTCAAAATTTTAGATTTTCGATAATGGTACTGTATAGTGTCAGTTTTAAACAAATCCAGACGATAATACACACATCAAAAGTGTCTAGGGATCAAGCATTTTTATGCGGATTTCTTGAGATTGAGATGTGGCTTTGGCCCTGGCCTGCTCAGTCGCCAGACTTGAACCCGATTGAGCATGCATGGGATATGCTACAGAGAAGAGCTCTGCCGAATATGGAGGGTATCCAGTCGCAAGAAGACCTTTTTTTGTTGTTGCAACGAACATGGGCGGCCATTCCACAGCGTGATTTGGATGAACTCATTTTGAGTATGCCAAACCGATTCTTGTGTTGTTAGTGTTCGCGGTAGAAACACGGATTATTAATTGTTTAAGTTACCTAATAAAATTTTAAAGAAAACTGTTATTTCAGTCTTTTTTTCGAACTTTAATGTTAGTGGTTCAAATGTCAAAAATCCCTTTATTAGGAAAATGGCAAATTTCTTTATTAATGCAAAGGTGACTTGGTTTATCGTTACTGTGACAAACGAAAACACTTTATTTGATGAATCCTTAAAGAAAATTTTAATTAATATCAATCAGGAGAAAAGTTATTGCAAAAATATATGTTGATCCCTAGACACATATGTTGATCCCTAGACACTTTTGATGTGTGTAAAATATTTTTTACTATTCAACAACAAAATTTTTACACATAATGATAGAATTTTGTTTCCTACATAAAATAGTTGGGTCGAACGGAGTGTTATTGTAGCCTCATACAAAATCAAAACAGAGGGGCGGCTCTAGCTCGTGTAGCGCCCGTGTACAATGAAACCCTGGCGCGCCCCCTAGTCCAACGATACCACGCTTGGTATCAAACAGCTATCATAAAAAACTTAATTCCAACAATATACTAATATAGTATAGTACCTTTTTTTTTTTTTTTTTTTTACCCGGGGGGATGCTTTTCGCACCATACCCTCCGTATGGGGGACACACGAAGGGCGTGTGTGGGACTCCCGACGAATCGGTTTACCCACTAAACCCCGCGGCGGCCTACCTCGGCAGTCTGGAGGAGCTCCAGGAACGCATCAGCGGCTTCTGGAGTCCGCCGCACCTCACGTTTGAGGTACATCCCGGGGTAACCAGCGTCACCCCCGGAGCGGGTCGCTGTCGCGCCCCTCACTGTTCTACACAGCAAGAGTCGGAACACCGACCCGCCTTAGACGACACCCCCCGGCCGAACCGGGGTGTCACCGGTCAGAACGACCCTTAAGCGACGATTGGGGAGCTAGCGGCCTCTACCGCGTCCCCTTCGTCGCCTCCTACGAGCGGGATCGGCCCTTTCCCGATCCCGCTCTGCGGACTCCTTCCGAAGCATAACGTCTTCGCAGAAGGAAACCGCGGCCTCCCATCCCTCACTACTCGCCAGCATTGCCGCGATCAATGCTGGCGGTGATAGGTTTCGTCCGATCTGTCCGACCAGGACTCGACGCTCGGACTCCCACGCAGGGCAGTCCTCCAGCGTGTGCTGGGCGGAGTCCTGGTCGGACCCGCAGTGGTGGCATTGTGCCGTAGCCTCACGTCCGATTCTGTTCAGATACTCTCCGAAGCAACCGTGTCCGGTGAGCATCTGAGTGAATCGGTAGGTGACACAGTCGGTTCTCTCTATCCAAGCTTCGAAGCTCGGCAGAACGGCTCCGACAGCGCGTTGGCTGGCACAGCCCTGGATTTCGAGCCGTGCCCGCCACGCGCGCAGAGCTTGCGTATGTGCGTTCCGCCGTAGCATTCCGGGCTCATGGTCCGGCGCCGTCCCCTCGTCAGTCCGACCGACAGAACGAATTTGGTCGTAGACCATCGTGTCCATGTCGGCCAGAATGTCGAAGGGAGGATACCGCGCCAAAACCGTCGCTGCCTCGAACGAAATCGTGCGGTAGCCCCGTACGATCCGTATGGCCATCAGCCGCTGCAGACTCCTGAGTTGAGCCTTGCAGCGGGAGGAACCCGCCAAGTCTTTCGACCAGACGGGCGCCCCAAAGAGGACCATGGATCGTACGACGCCCATATAGAGGCAGCGAACTTCTTCCCGTGGTCCCCCGAGATTGGGCAGCAGGCTATGTAACGCCCCTGCTACCCCTCGTACTCGGGGGACTAATCGCCCGAAATGCTCCTCGAAGCTCCACCGACTGTCCAGGATGAGGCCTAGGTACTTCATGTACTGGCCTACCTGGACTTCAGCGTCACCTACCCGGAGGCATGAGCTGGGTGGTTCCTGGCGCTTTCATAGGCCATGGAACCATATAGCTTCAGTTTTCTGAGGCGCCACCTATAGTATAGTACCTACACAAACCTTAAAGTTATTCTTCTTAACAGTAAGGTATGTTAAGAAAAATAAAAATTACAAATTTTGCATACCTACATTTGAAAAAAAACAATATTTTAATTAAAATGCAAGTATAACAACGTTAATTAGATACTACTGAAATTATATATGAGCAACACCTATGTGTTTTGATCCCTAAGGGACAGACACACCAACAATGTGAAAGAAAATAAAAAAAAAAAAAATTTTTTGCCAAAAATGTAATCCAGAACTTATCAAAATGTGTGCAGTTATAATTTATAAATTAATTTTGAATTTATCTTGCTCAAAGTTTTTTCCTGCCGCAAAGATGGTGGAAGGTAGGCTGAAAAAAATGCAATGAGAAAATTATTATATGCGTACTGCACTCGCAAAACCAATTAACGTCCTGGGCCTGCAGTCTCGACATAGATAGCGATCGTTAAAGTTACGAATTCGGTAGCTAATTCATATCGTTAACTTTTTAACGATTTTTGGTAGTCTCTACCGTTGCAACTATCGATTTTCATCGGTATCGTATCGTTTTTGCTGTCATTTTGGCAGCCCGCTAACTCGATAAGTATTCGAAAAGGATCGTTAACTGTGAAATATTATAAAAATAGAAATTGTATGAAGACACATATTTATCAGATTGTAATAATATCTTTTGCAAGTGTAGTGCACTAATTTATAATATTAATTGTACATAATGGCGGAGGTTTATTTGACTTATCAATGATAACAAATACCTATACCTATGCCTATACCTATACTTATATCTATACCTATACCTACACCTATACCTATTCCTATACCTATACCTATACCTATACCTATACCTATACCTATACCTATACCTATACCTATACCTATACCTATACCTATACGTATACCTATACCTATACCTATACCTATACCTATACCTATACATTTACCTATATTTTTTTTTTGATATATTGATATGCTACTACTATTAAAAATGCGCATAAAATACTCAAATTATTTTAGAAATAATCAAACAATCAAATTTAGAAAAACAACAAATCTGAAAATAAATGCAAAAAGCCAACATCACTTCACAACTTTGCTTCCAAAATGTCAAACTATAGATAGGATTTTCGTTAACTTAGCGACGTCCCTGTTTACGATTTTGCACGGTAATTCATGAGTAGAGACTTGCCCTTGTGATTAAGATCGTTACGGCAAGCGAAAATATTCGTTAACACTTATCGATCGTTAGTTTGAAATTTTGGCAGCAAAATGGTGCCACGTACAATATCTTGCTTAATTTTAGGGAAGTATTTTAATGTTTCTATTAATTATATTTATTTAACTTGATATTTATAAGGTATATAGGTATAGGTATGGGTATAGGTATAGGTATAGGAATAGGTATAGGTATAGATATAGGTATAGGCGTAGGCGTAGGCATAGGTATAGGGATATGTATATATATAAACTTCGTTCCATCCGGGTGTCCCTTGACACCTCTCAAGTTTTTATTTATAGTTTTAAATCCAAAGTACATTTAAATTGTCATTTTTTAATAGGACACATATTTATATCCTTGCAACATTCTGAATCAATTGTTATCATTGATAAGTCAAATAAACCTCCGCCATTATGTACAATTAATACTATAAATTAGTGCACTACACTTGCAAAAGATATTATTACAATCCGATAAATATGTATCTTCATACAATTTCTATTTTTATAATATTTCACAGTTAACGATCCTTTTCGAATACTTATCGAGTTAGCGGGCTGCCAAAATGCCTCGATAAGCGATTTGCGACTGTCGTTAAATTGACAGCAAATTCGATACGATACCGATGAAAATCGATAGTTGCAAAGGTAGAGACTACCAAAAATCGTTAAAAAATTATCGATGTGAATTAGCTACCGAATTCGCAACTTTAACCATTTAAAAACCATTTAAACCATTTATTTTTGCTAACATACAATATAGTAACACGTAACAATCATTAACGATCGCTATCTATGTCGAGACTGCAGTCTTTTACAATTTTGCACGATAATTTATGAGTAGAGACTTGCCCTTGTGATTGAGATCGTTACGGCAAGCGAAAATATTCGTAAACATTTATCGATCGTTAGTTTACGATCGTTATGCTATCTATGTCGAGACTGCAGGCCCTGGGTAGTCTCGGACGGAATCTTTAAAGCGATCAGGAACAACCACATAGCACACACACAACACAAGAGTTTGGTAAGCTAGCCAAACGTTGGTCGCCACTTTGTAACACCTAAACCTGTCAAGAGGTTCGCAAGTCGCAACCCATGGCCCAGCTAGGAGGCGGATTCGAACCATGCAGATCACATGTCGCAACCCTAGACCTACCTAGGAGGCGGGTTCGACCTTGCAGTCCCCTAGACCTGAACAGGGGGTGCTACACACCGGCCGACCCAGTCAGTCAATAAGAGCATAAGTACCCTGGGCGCCGTTACATAAATAATACTAAATTTCAACACCAAAGAGAATAACTACAAGAATAAAATCAAAGAGATAGATCAGATGTGTGTGTGGGTGGATGTCCCTAGGATCCCTTCAAAGAAACAACAATCAGCTCAAACACAGTATATATTTCCTATGAACTCATCAACACATTATATATTACACAAGAACATCATATAACTAAAATCTTAAAATAAGTAGTGGGTAAGTAAGTATATAGTAATAGTATCAATATTTTATATTATATTCTGTACATATAAGCAATATTTAATAAATACATTCTTTTTAGCATATCATTTAGAATTTTCGTGCATCTACCATATTTAGCTCTGCATCGCCCTAAGGTTGACTGGCAGAAAATGCCTACGGCATTAAGTCCGCCTTTGCAACATCTGTGCATAAAGCTTAAATAAATAAATAAGTACACTATTTTTTATACATCATATAACTATAATCTCAAAATAAGTAGTGGGTAATTACACTATTACGTAAAAAAATATTGTACGTGACCTTCCTCCAGCACGTCAGTTGGCCGCCACATAACATGCTCCATGGTACGGGGAGCCACGCCTTGCAGGACATGAACATCAGGATGTCCTTGCCACACTTCACCCGAATCTTATAAATGCATCTCATCCGTATCTAAGAAATACTTCTCACCCGTATCTAAGAAATACTTCTCACCCGTATCTTAGAACAGGACTCCTCACCCGTATCTAAGAACAGGACTCCTCACCCGTATCTAAGAAGCCCTAAGAACAAATACACTTTCTAAGCATTTTTTAAACTAACAAAGAACATAAAAAATAAAAGTTTGAAACAATTTTCTCAACTTACCTAATGGGCACTTAATATATTACATGATTACTACATGATTTATACAGACAGACACAATACACCTGTTGTGTTCCAACTAAAGTAGAAAGGCAGCGAGACTGAAAACAATCCTTTTTATATACATTCTCATGGATTGTTCCAGAAGTCTCCCACTTAGAATCTCATTATGACAGCTTCAGTGACACTGTCAATAGATGTTCACAAACTATCTCACCATATCAAAACATTTCTAAACTCGATTCACAATTAATTATTCTAAATCACAAAATTACGCCCTCTCTCGCAAAATTAGCGAACTAAACATCAAATCACTTATACTGTTTAAAGCCTAATTGCACATCGAGTCCTTAGAGGGCGCTATTTATATAAAAATTGTTTTGGTTAAAAAAAAAAGTGTTACAAGGTGAACAGGAGAATTCAGCCGGGTTGGGCAGCGTTTGGGAAACTCCGTCGGGTCTTTTCATCGTCAATCCCACAGTGCCTAAATACGAAAGTCTTCAATCAATACGTCCTACCTGTCATGACATACGGTGCCGAAACGTGGATACTTACGACACGGCTGGTCCACAAAGTCACTCAGCGTGCTATGGAAAGGGCTATAATAATAATAATGATTTATTTTTCTTATCACAAAAGCTCAACGTTTCTCTAAGGGATCGCATCAAGAATGAGGTGATCCGGTAGAGAAACAAGGTCATTGACATAGCCCACAGGATAAGCAAGCTGAAGTGACAGTGGGCTGGCCATATTAGCCGCAGAACTGATAACCGTTGGGATAAACGGGTTCTTTAGTGGTGACAGCGTCTCGGCAAACGTAGCGTAGAACGTCCACAGGCCAGGTGGAATAATGATCTGCCCAAGACGGCTGGCAGGAAGCTGAGGATCGAACCAAGTGTCGTGCAATTGTAGATGTGTGGTGTGTGTAGTGGACTGCGATGATGATGATGAGATACGTATTTAAGCGTTTCTGGATATTCTATCCCTAGGCTAGACTGGAAGTCCGTCATTTTTTAATTTAGAAGCCTGAAACTTTGTCTTCAGGCTTTTGATTACAAAAAAATGAATACTTATATCAGCATTTATGGGAATTCTTTTCCTAAAGGGGTTAAAATAAGGGTCGAAAGTGTGTATGAAAATCAATTTTAATGGACTGTTGATTATAAATAAATACGTTTAAAAACATGAACACAATGTTTATAGATACTTACACAGTTTTAATTAAATACATATAATCAACTTCCACGCGAGCAAAGCCGCGGGCAACAGCTAGTAGTTTAATATATTAAATAAACTAGGTTTTTGTCCGAAAAAGTGTCAATTTTATTTTTGTTTTATTTTATATGTTAGAAATTTAACGTCATTGTAATGGCAACATTTTTGATTGTCATTTTTCTTGTTTGACGTTTTGACGTTTGAGATTAAGTACGTTGAGACGCTTGGATCGGTCGAGCTGGAGCTTCGTTAAAAAAGAACCGTTTTAATTGTATTTTAGCTAATTGTCC
Source organism: Diaphora mendica (assembly GCA_949125395.1). Lineage (NCBI taxonomy): Eukaryota > Metazoa > Arthropoda > Insecta > Lepidoptera > Erebidae > Diaphora > Diaphora mendica. The sequence goes on from OX421316.1 coordinate 26,381,594, forward strand.
ATCCAATTCGGTGTTTAGTCGGTTACCGTTGTGATTGGTCTGATTTGGACTCGCGGGTTTTAGTAGTCACGCCGGTTTAGGCGCGTTCCGCGATAGTCGAAACGAGTGTATTGTAATTCGAATACCTTGGAGGTTGGACAGCACTTTAGGAGTCATGTATGTGTGACGACGCAGAGAGGAAACTACCAAGAGGCCTCTTGGACGCCGCTTCAAGGAATCTACACATCTCCAGTAAGTGCTTGATTATAGTAGCTTAGAATAGAACACGGTGAATCGCCGTAGTTCATTGCTCTCGCCTGTGAACTAGTTTTAGCGATTGTATGCTTATAACATGGGCCTATAGGTATTGCAAACGTCACAAGGTGATCGCTGCAGTGGCGAGAGGATTGAACATTATACATAAAAAAATAAAAATAAATAACAACGAATGTACCCTTACTTGATAGTGTATACATCAGAGATGTTACGTGTCAAATTTCAGCTAGTTATTGTAATTAAAGACAAAGTTACAAATTTTTGTGACGGTTTCGTCCCTTAGTGCGCTGGTGGCATGATACCATGAGCGTCTTCGTGATTTAGAAGTCAGTAAAGCAGTCGGTCCTGGTTGTTATCTTAGGATAATAGTCTAAAAAAAAAAAAAAAATAGCATCAACTCCGTTAATTCGGTGTCCAGTCTCCGTTGTGGCCCCTCCAGACTACTCGCAAAGTTACTCCCCGAAGAACTCGGTAAAGTTGACTGTAGTCCGAAGTACGTGGCTCGTTCAACTTCGCGAACAACACATTCGCGTTACTTCGAATCCTTTGACTCGGGCGCAAAAACCGACAACAAATGGAAGTTGCCCGAGGCGAGCCGAGGTTCTACGAAGTAAGTCGTAGTGCCTCTTTACAGTTTACACTATCGAATCGCCTAACCTCGTTCAACTTCCCGAATAGTGTAGAGGCTACTTTAAGTCAATGCTGTGACCCCATGTAACCCCTTCATTTTTCAAAGGAGATGGCCAATTTTTCTATGGCACTCTGCCTAGCATTTAAAAATTGATGTACATTAACGAATTTTGCTTTGTTTTGAATTTAGTACGCTCTTAAATTAACTGTAAAAGTTACTCAGTTTAGTAACTTCAGATTTCTTAGAAATTAACAAAAACATGTCTTGGTCATGAACCTCCCGGTAGCTTATTGGAGTCTTTAAAAACAGTGTAATAATATAGAAAATGATAAAATAAAACTATGTAGTCAAACGACACTAAAAGTAATTTTTAAAACAAAATCTTGCTATTACAATGTTTGTAGTAAGTAAGCGGCGTGGCGGCGGGAAGTTGGTGAAATGATGTTTCACTGACACCGCTCGGACTGTCACACCGCTTGTTACCATTTATAGGTTTAATGGAAATAATAATTGCTTCTAAAAATCATTCGCTGCGCTGTTTAAATAATACATGATACCTTTTTTTATGGAAAGGCATGTCTAACGAAGACACAATATGTTTTCTTAGTCTTCCCGTTGCTATACCGTAATTAATACACTTCATTGTAAACAGTTCACAATGTCCAAAACGTAAGCACAATGAAATCCGTATTGATGAGCAATATATAATCGTTGGGCAATGAAATTAGTACGTTTTAAAATAGCAGTTGATCCCCCTCGTGTGAGAAGAGCCCATATTAGACCGGTCAAAATATTGTGTCGTGTGAGAAGAGCCCATATTGGGCACCCGGGGACAAGTCTCTTTTAACTTGTAATTTAATCGTGTTGCATATGTTTTATCTTTGTCGCACTTCACGAAAAGAATATCGCACAGTTTACAAACAAGAAACAACACAATGACTCCAAAATGTCAAACGAAAAAAAAACCTGTCATTGTCATTGATCCTGTCATGTCGTTTCGTTGTATGCAAGAAAAAAGTTTTGTTAAAATAAATATTCTATAAATGAAGTGAATATATTTAATAATAATAATATTCATATTTTTTGATCAAAATATGAATATTATTATGATTACGATATGGAATAATCAGTTAACAGTCAGAATAATTTTTAATATTACTCTGATGGAACATTAATATTTTAGCTTTACAGGGAAAGGAACGTTTATCCAATATGGCGTGTTATCTCGATACACCAGAAACGAAAAACAACTATTTAAGTTTAAATACTTTTTCTGAAGTTGTACAAAAATGTAAATAGTTTTGTAATTTTAATTTCAATTTTTAATTATTTATAATTAGGCGTACATTAATGTACATGTCAATGAGTAACTAGGCTGAAACTGGCCATGTCATTTGCCACCGTTTTCTTGGGACTTCTTTCTCTGGCTCAGACTCTAGACTCTCTTTAACTCTACTATAAAGATAAATAAAACGTAAACGTGGCAAGTTTAATTATTTAAACAAGTGTCTTTAGAAAAAACCAGAATGCTTGTTTATGTTTCAAAGTTTATTTGCCCGAGTTAAATTTATTGTAATCAGCTTTATATAAATCAAAAAGCCTGGATCTCTAAATTGTTTAAAAGCAGTTCCACTGAGAGTGCATTTTTTTCTTAGACATTACAACATCTTAAATTATTTACTAACTAGCTGTTGCCCGTGGCTCCGCTCGCCTTTATGTCGATTATCGCAGCAAATAATAGTCTATGTGTTATTCTGATGTATAAGCTATATTACTGTAAAGTTTCATCTAAATCCGTCCAATAGTTTTTACCCGACTGCGAAAGGAGGGCTATGTTTTTCGAGTGTATGTATGTATGTATATTTCTTTGGCACGCCCTAGAGCCTAAACGGCTTGTCGTATTTTCATGTGAGTGGTGTCAATAGATTCGTCTTAGTCGTGAATTCGTGAGAGTGACACTGGGTACATCAACATTGAAAAAAAAAAAGGATTTTTGGCGCCAAAAAGTAATTTAAAAATTTTTTTACAAAATACATCGAGTGTGGTATCAAAATAAAGATTTTTTTACGGTGATTACGAATATATATAGAACTTATATGTTTTTATTGTTAAATATTCACGCAGTCGGGTTTTTTATTTTTAGTAATTTGTACTTGTTGCGTGAAGAAGTAACAAACATACACACTTACAAACTTTCGCCTTTATATATTAGTGTGATGTGATGGATGTGATTATATTATATAGTGTGATGATTAGTGTGATTATAAACATCTACATATCAATATCACACATCTATGGTACATACACACATAGAAGCTCATGCTTATGTACCTAGGTATCTTGTGTAAAACCATCAATAGAAGTAGTGAAATAGGTAGTTAAAGCCTTCGAAATCAACAACCAACAACCGGGAAAATATTGTCTTTGCAATAGGTACATACCTACGTGTGTAGGTATGTCGTGTAAATAAATGTATTAATGTACATCAATCATTAGACTTTTTTTATATAAGTACGTAACAACAGTTTATGTGAAACACATACTTTTATCTTTTTTGCATATACTTTTCTAATTACACAGATAAAGAATACAAAGACTTAATTTTGTGGATGCTATAATACAAGTTTCCTTGATGGTGGTCTTACTTGTTCTGCATCATTGTACTCTGTGTTCTGCATAACGGGGAACTCCCAACATTTAGAGTGTTACCAACTTCTAAGAAATGTACTAAATTAAGTTTTTGACAACGTTCGACGACGTTCTACAAAAATGTATAACATAATAATTACAAAAGTATTGATATATTGTATTATTCCTTGTAACCAATTAACTATTTCTTTCTCCGTTAGTTTTAAGTTAAAGAAAATCCTGAATGATTATTTGGAATGCATTATTTGTAGTGGTTTTTTGATATTTATCGTATGGTATACTTTGGTAAAATATCGCAAATATAAATAGAGTTTAGCCTGAAAATTGGAATTCATTTTTTGAATTGAGTTTGTTAAAGTCGTGTGTGTTATTTACGTAAAGTTTTGTGTTGTGCCTAATTAAATTGATAACAAAATCAGGTACTAAATAAAAAAAGGTATAATTAAATCTATTTTTTTTCGGTTCAATATTTCTTTACTTTCTAAAATATGTCGCTTACGTTCGCTATAATTTTTACTAAAACTAACTAATGTAATAACTAGTATTAGTTTCAGTTCAACATATTAATTGACTTCATGTATTTTTTGTATTTTCATTCTATCTCTCATAATATAAATTCAATAACTTTTCCATACATGTACGTTTTGAATCGACAAGTATATAATTTTTCTACTTGTATAATTTAATATGACTAGATAACAAACATATACCATTAAATAGATACTTGTAGTTAGTAAATATTCATAGTAAAGTTCTAAATAATAACACATTTAAAAAAGTCAAACTTATTATAACTTGTATGTGAGTATTTCTATGTATTTCTTTGTTATTTCTACATCAGGGATTTGTCTCTGAGATAGTATTTTTTGCAGTTTTGATGATAACACCTTGAAATAATGTTTAGTAGGGATAGTAGGCTCTTTGAAATCTAACCTTTCTATAATTCAATATTCACAAAATTTATGGATTTGATCCTTTACCAAGACCTTCTGATTACACAGAATGTTACCTTTACATTTTTAGGTACCTAACTCTACTTACTATATTTTTTTAAAATTCATAACGCAAATGTGCTTCAGGAAAATGGACCCCAACGATAACGATAGAAATAGACCACAGCCAAATCCGTGGGCTGTGGGGCTGGGGCTGGGGGTTGCAGCAGCTGCAGCTCTAATTGGTACATATTTCTTTAGTGGTAAAAAAAAAGAAGAAAATAGACAAAGTACTGCTGCAACATCATCTCAAAGCCCACCATTACCACAGAGACAGTCCCGAGATATCCCGAGTGAACCATCTTATATGGAAATTTTAAGGTATTTTAGTTAGTCACTCTTTAAGGTAGTATAAAAATATTACTAAACTATAATAATAACATATATAATGGATTATATATTCATAAAACAGACCAAAGTATGCTCATAAACTTGAATAACTTTGTACGGTACATCTTTTGGTTTCATTTTTATCCATGTATAACCCAGTGTAGCTTAGAACGGGTTAGAGAGAAACTATTTTGCAAATAGCTGTACTAAATATAAGTAAATATGTAACTGGGTTTCTGCTGATGTGCGATATTCAACAAACATTAATTATATTCTATCCATTTTTTTACACATTGCTTTACAATCGTTGAGTAAATTCATGCAAAATGACTTTTTGCAATTTTTGTTTACTACTTTGAGATAATCAAATTCTAGAAATAATATATGTAACTGTAAACTGTATGTGTGTATGTAAATGTAAAAATTATATAACTTTTTATACTATTATTTATAATATTTTTATTTACTAAATATATATAATCTCATTATTAACCAATTAGGTAGAGTTTTTTGTTCTACATATTGAAAACAGGTACATTCTCATCAAGTATACAGTGATAGAAACAGTTACTGTTCCAAGGAGTACCTATTAGATTCTTTAAAAAAATTGTATTGAAAGCGTTTCGTAGTTGTGATGAATAGTTGAATTTGCAATAAATAACATCAAATAATAACTATTTAACTTAGAAAGGATACAATAGTATTAGTGCCTGTTCAGCGGCGGAATCCGCTCGAATGCGAACCGCGCGGTTCCAATCCGCGAGGATCGAAAAGTGTTCAGACACGCGCGGTAAGTGTGAGGAGTGGGGTAGGGTGACAAGTTTGAATCCGAGCGGATTCCGCCGTGTCTGAACAGGCACTTAGTTCTCATCAAAACTAAAAATCTATACTAATATTATAAACGCGAAATTTTGTAAGTATGGATGGATGGATGGATGTTTGTTAGTTACTACTGAACGGATTTGGATGAAACTTTACAGTAATATAGCTTATACATCAGAATAACACATAGGCTACTATTTGCCGCGATAACCGACATACACGCGGGTAGAGCCGCGGGCAACAACTAGTTGGTTATAAATTAATTAACTTTTAGATTAAAAAAAACCTATTCAGTAGGTCCTTAAAAGTTTAATTTCTGTTTTGTGTGCATGTATTTAATTAAAATATTGCCAATGTATTGTTTGTTGAAAGGTATATATATATATTTTTTATTTTTTTATGTTTGGCCCTGCCAAAATTACTCTGCTCTGCCTGATGGAAAGCATAAGCAGAATCCAAGAGTGGTGGTCACCATACTGCGAATGCAGACAATGCAACAATGCAGCATGGTGACCCACTCTATGGCGGGCTAGTGATGCTTCTGCATTATTGGGCCTCCGGTCTCGCACTCACCAACGAAACACGCATATCATTTTACGTTGATTTTCTGTGCGAGGGTAGTACCGCCCCGTTCGAGCCGGCCCAACCGTGTTGAAATCAGCGTGGCTCTACTACCTTGAATATTAAATTAAAATATTTATTTCATCTTGAAATATGTAAAAATAGTATAATGAAATAACAGTTTGAATTTCTTTTTAGTCAAAGGCTGCTAAAAAGCTGTCAAGTTAACACAAGTCCGAATGCCCCATGTGCTCCTGAGAATCCTGTCATCACCAATTTGAATTCATTGTTACATGACATATACGTTCGTTACTTGAAGCTACAGGAATTCGCCCTTCATTATAGAGTGTTTGATGTCATATTCAATGATCTTCATAAAAAGATGAAAAATGTCGATCCCTACTACCGGAAGTACTCGAGCACGGTATGTGTTCTGTTTTTTAAAACATATTGTTATTATTAGACTCAGATCAAATAAAAAAGGTAGACAACGCACGGCCTTGTTCTTGTTGAAGCAAACAAATGCTAAGAAACTATAGTTTCGTCAGTATTACGTAGTTACGACAACTTGTACGATACTGACGAAAAGTTGCGTAGTTTCTTAGCATGTGTGTGCGTTAAGGCGTGTGTTTACTTGGAAGTAGCTGAGCTTTTTTGCTTTAACAAGAACGTGCGTTATCTACCTTTTTCATTTGATCTTAGTTAATAGAATATAAACTTTCGCTTGGTTAAATAACCATCACCATGATATACGCCTCACTTTGGAAGTGAGATTTTGGCCCACAAATTCCTTATTTAAATAGACAAATTCATTTTTATTGCAAGTTGTACCAATTATTTTGACGTCACAGCCTGTGACAATGAAGTAGCGCATTAGCAAATTGCGCGTATTATCCTGTGATGGGTTTTCCAAGATACTGCAGCATTAAGTCCATAACGAGATTGTGATCCTGTTATTTGGTCTTCTAATATATTTTTCTTTACATTCTATAAATAAAATCACTTTTACTTATTCCACTATTTTATTTATGTTTACACCTGACCGGTTAATATTAACCTTTGATGATGCCATAAGGCGAAACCGGTCAGGTGTAAACTTAAATAAAATAGTGGAATAAGTACAAGTGATTTAATTATATAATGTACTAGCTGACCCGGCGAACTTCGTACCGCCATATTTATATACAATAATTATCAATAAATTAAAATTGCGACTATAATTTGAGATTTAAACTATCCTATCTCTCCATTTGGATCGAACTGTACATGGTGTGCAAATTTTATTATAATCGGTTAAGTGGTTTAGGAGTCCATTGAGGACAAACATTGTGACACGAGATTTATATATATTAAGATTACAACAATTTCCATAAAGTGCCGACAATCGAGAGTATTAATTACATATTTTTCTTTCGTAGGTACAATTTGCGGGCAGCCACTTTGACAACTTACGTATCAAGAAACCTGATGAATTCGATATGGATATCGTGATCAGCTTACCGCTGAACTATAAAGTTGATCCATTCAATCCTGCGAACAGTGATATTAACTTAGAACCAAAAGGACCCGGATTCGTGCAACTAAAAATGGGTGTACAGTATGAAAAGCTACCCATGAGGGATATCGATGAATGGCGAAACAATAAATCTGCATACGAATGGAAAGACAATTCAAACTATTTGTTGCGTTCTAAATTCATTGCATGGTTTGAAGGTGTCGTAAACTTGGCATTGAACCAATACGAAATAAAATCCAACTCTCGTGCAGTAGTATACGTGGAAGGTGTTCCGTATGTAATTTACTTGTCCAAGTCTGGCCCTGCGGTGACGCTACTGATTCGCAACCACGAGAGAAACTTCAGTATGGACGTTGATCTTGTTCCAGCTTTGAGGTTTCCTGAATGTCGTTGGCCAATCTCTAAAAGCTATCGATCCATACCTAGTAAATGCAGCAAAGGGTATTGGTTGGTCGTTCCAAAGCCTAATAAAGAATTTTCAATTCTGCAAGATCAGTCGCGTGCTTGGCGTATAGGACTTCACAATCAAGAGAGGGACTTAATGTATAAATCCCATAATTTAAAACAAACTATTCGGTTGGTAAGTGTCATCAAGCAAAGATTAAACATCAGTGTAAATACACAATTTTCGTTTAAACTGAGCTTTATAATACACTAGCTGTTGCCCGCGGCTCCGCTCGCGTGTATGTCGGTTATCGCGGCAAACAGTAGCCTATGTGTTATTCTGATCTATAAGCTATATTACTGTAAAGTTTCATCCAAATCCGTTCAGTAGTTTTAGTAGTGAAAGAGTAACAACGCCTTTATAATATTAGTGGGATAAAGATTTTTTCATTACCAGATATGATTAAAGTTGTCAATGAACGAAGTATGTACAATCAGATACACATAATATTTTCTTGCTCTTAAAAGCGTAGTTTTTGAGGAAGGTTATTATAAATATTTCGGACATCTAAACTGCGAGGAACTGACAGTAGATTGACCATTAATACTTAAATAACAATTATAATTCTAACTTCGATAAAATCTTATTTTTCTTCGTATTTTTACTGTGATTAGTAAACTAAAGGTTTTCAATTGGGCAATAATGTCAGTACCTACTTAAGAGTGAGAAAAGGCTGATATAATATTTTGTTTCAGATGAAGAAATTACGAGATTCTTTGGAATTTAAAAAAATAGCAAGTTACTACATAAAAACAATATTTTTCTGGGAAATTGAGGCGATTAATAGTGAAGAATATTGGCGAAATAGTCCAGCGGTTTTGTTTAAACGAATGGTTCATAGACTGTACGAAGCTTTAGTGGCGGGGTGTATTCCATTTTATTGGAACAAGAATAATAATCTCATTGGTGGTGTTAGTAGGAATATTTTGAATTCCTATGCGAATAAATTGATACCATTGATATCAATTTTAGAAGACCCTTCTAAGTATAAATTGGTAGCCCAATATTTGTTAACAAACAGAGAATTTAATGACTATAACAGGCGATTTTTGCATATCTAACCATTGTGCTTCATATTTCAGTTGTAACTTAAGTTTTAATAGGTACTATATCTTAAACGGACCTTAAATTATACCAAAATAATATATTATCTATGACTTGGGATCTCTTTTTGTTTTTATTTTATCATTAGTATGTATGAATCTCTCTCTAACTAGTAAATTAGATTTTTTGCTTATTTTATCCAATATCTCTATCCTACTAATTATTACAATGCCCAAACATATACCACTAATATGTTTGACTGTGTGCATGTCCCATCCCTGTCTCTTAAGATTACTGTATATTTGAATGATGCATTTAAAAATACAGTAATCGCGATTATTTTTAACGTATTGTGTACTTTATTGCATTTATTGATATCTTGTTTGTTACAAGTTTCCTAATGTGAAACTATAATAATTTTGTTTAAAAGAGGTGTAATGGGAACAATTTACCTACATTATTAAGGTATATTTGTTACCGGCAATGTATAACTTTTATGAGTTTTATGGTATTAAAATATTATTTTAGGTAAGTATAACTTTTATGTTTTTATTGTAGAATAAAAATTAGGATAGTCATAACGAAGTGAAATTGAATTGTTAATTGAAATGCTTACACTATAATGTTGACAATTGGACAATTACCTATGTTATCGTGTCAATTTTTATAATAAAGGACTGAAATAAATGATATACAGGAATCAATAATATTATTTTATATACCCTGCAGTGGCAGTCTACCTTTTCACCAGTTACCGTGAAATTATAAAAACTATGAACTACCTTCGAGAAACTTGATAGATAGTAATTAGTAATCCTTTTCTAGCACCAATGGGTCTTCAGAGCGATCGTCGATCATTTACTCATAAATAGTCCCAAAAATTTTGAACAGTATGCTATAGTATGTAGATATATGTGATAGTGATGTAGATAGATGTATGTGAGCTTCCATGCAAGTACTCTTTAAAGTTTCTTTGATTAAAAATAAACTCATACACTGTAAAGAAGAATGAACTAAACGAACGAAACTGACCATAAACAAATACAAATATACCTACCTGTCATATAACACAATGGTGTCTAATCAATTTACAAATATTATAATAAAAAAACATAAATAAATATTGGGAACAATCAACAAGTTATGAATGTAACATGTAAAACATGAGGTGACAGTAAGTTGGGGACGATGAGCGGAAGTCGGGACAACGATTGGATGCCCCTTGTGGCCGGAATAGTCGTTAGTGCCGGAGTTCTGACTGTCATGTATTTGTTGTTTAGCAAAAAACCAGTACCTAACTTAAGCGATGGAAAAACAAAGCCAACTGTACGGAAATATAAGTGCACTTGTTCGAAGCACAGCTACGTAAGTTTTTTTTGCCTTTTGTTGCAAAAAGTTCCTTAGATTTTATTAGAATGTATTACATCTATACTTATGTATAATATTATAAAGCTGAAGAGTTGGTTTGTTTGGTTGAACGCGCTAATCTCAGGTAATACCTACTGGTCCGATTTGAAATGCGCGTGCGCTGCGTAAACGCTTAAAGTTACACAAAACAATGTATGAAAGTTGTTCCCCTTTAAAATATCTAAAAAAAAGTCCGCGATAGTGAGACTACAAGGTTGCGGGTTAGTTGTTCATATGGTTAGATAGTGTCGTACCTACTATAAACTTATAGGTATAGGTACGTGCAAATAGAGCGTTTATTGTAATAGCGGAAAGGAACCTAGTGCTTATTTATGCGATGTGTTATACTTCGGCTCTTGACCAGGTTGTAAAGTGTAGGTACCATTGTTAACATTGTATAACACTGTCTTCCACAGAACAAGTAGAATTGTTATGTAGGCGGGGTAGGCGCGCCGAAGTTAAGCGCCGATACCTCTAATAGGTCTGCTGGCATCAACTGAACGCTTTAATACACGTATAACTTTCGTCGGGAACGTAGCTGCGTAAAAAAATATTGCTATGGCGAACTGTGCGATAATTACGTGCTGAAAACGAAGCAAGGACTACAATTTACTCAAAGGAAACATATCGTATCATCGGTAGTCTCAAAACTTTTGTTTTTAAGCAATATTAACAAAAAACTAAAAAGTATTACGTAATACACATGAAAACCGTTATAATCTAATCTATTGAAATAATCATACATTACGTATTAAATTTAAGTATCATTTGCATAGTTGCTACGAGAGCACGCAATGAACTGCGTTTCCTGCGGGAATATTTCAAAACATTTGGCACGAAAATATTTAATAAAAGTAATGTTTACAATTATTTGACATAGGGATGTAGACAAATTCAATCGATATCGTAATGTTAAACTTTTCGATGTTATTGATTTTTACAGTGATTTTATGTTTAGTATCGTAGTACGATTTATATTGTACTATGGTTTTTAAAACAATATATGATTTTGTTTATTCGCAATTTTTTTATATAAAGTTATTTTGGAGAAATATTTGAAAACAAATGTTTTAATAAAAAGCTTATAAATATTTCATATATCATAACTTTACAGCTACCAGACAAATAAAACAGATTTGATAAAAAAAAAAAAAGAATGTAGGTACTTTTGACTAAATAATAAATGTGAAATATTTTTAGTAATATAAGTTAGTTAGCCATCAATCCAACGGCTTCCTGTACGATGTGGACGCAAAGAACTGGTGGTTGTAGAGAACTTGTGAAAATGCGCAGTCGTTTTTTATTTATTTAAAGTTTCTGAAATATGTATGCCTAAACACACAAAAATATAATTTATTTTAGGTAAATAAGGGAGTTGCAATGTTTTGCAACACAAAAATTATAAAGTAGAATGAAAGGATATCAGAGTATCAGTCAAATAAATAATTAAATTAAAAAATATTGTAACATAATTATAATCGATAAATGTCAATATCACCACATCCCTAAGGTTTTCGAAGAAACTGTCCACGAACACAAATATGCAAGTGAAACCCTACCTTAGTTGAAAGGTATATGGTTGTATTTAGTAACATCGTAAGTGGCTTTTGGAACTTATATACATTACATCCTTTGGACGAATCAGGAAAGACTTCGTTATGTGTGTATAATATTATTGATCGTTAATGTGTGCGTCTAGGCGACACAGTGTATCTTGCACTTGCTGCTCAACACCTCTTCTAGTATATTCATTTGTTCTGTGCTGTCTTCTGAGTCCAACTTGCATTTGACATATTTATTTTCTTATTACCTCGCATTTACCATGCCAACCTTAATAAACCGAAAGAAATGTAGAGGTACCTACTTATTAGATCAGTTTCATAGACACCCACACTAGGGTTGCCAACTTTTTTTGCCAAAAAAACGTATAAAATGGTTTGAATAGGAAAAAATAAAGTATTTGCAAGAAAAAAAAAGTATTTTTCAAATTTCATATTTTTATTGCCTTAAAAACGTATTTTTGTGTGCTTTTAGCACATGCTAACAATTTTTTTTTACGTTAAGTAAGCTATCAGATACATTTTTAAGTATACATTGCTAACTTTACTTTTCTATGAAAATTCTTTATCATCCCTTGATACCCTTGCCTCTCTTTAAGTCTTATTGTCTCGGAATATAAATCGCCCATCTTAATAATGTCTTGTAGTTTGGCCTTTGTAATTACCATTTCAAAATGTTCAAATTTAACCTCATTCTTCAAAGAAATGTTAGGAAGTATTGAAAGCCAGTTATCTTCGCTAAAATTCAAACCATTTTGTCATTTATTTAAAGCTCATATCAATAAAAAGTGAATAATCACAAATTTTAACAAAAAAACCGACTTCAATCTAGACCAAATTGAAATAGGACCAAACGGGAAGCACCAGCTTTCAAATAAAAAAATAATCATCAAAATCGATTCACCCAGTCGAAAGTTAAAATACAGTCGAATTGATAACCTCCTCCTTCTTTGAAGTCGGTTAAAAATTACTGATAACTGTATTGAATGTTTCGGATGATGACTTAAATGTTATGTAATCTTATTTTTGATTCATAACCAAAGTAGGTTTGTAATTTTGGTCATTTTAGCTTTTTTAGGGGTCACGTGTGTAGTGTTGGTACACGTACGTACAATTTCGTCGATAGTAACACCTGTGACAAATGTCAGAATGTCGACAGTCTTGTCACCACTAGTCACATTCACATCACGGACATCTAAAATTTCGTTCAGTAATTATAAATTGCTTCCAATTCCATCATCCGTTTTAACTTAAGTGTACCATTAAATAATTAAGTACCTATTACGAGTGTTTTGTTTTACGCATCACAGTAAATGTTGGAAATAAAGTATTTTCATATACTTTATTTGCATGCAAAAGTATAAAGTATAATTACAAAAAATAAGGTAGTATACGTTATTATAAAGTATGGTTGGCAACCCTAACCCACACACATGAAGACACACACGACAAGTCTATTACCAAACCTCATATAAATACAATGGACTAAGGAGCTCTGACTGAAAATATAAGCTACTAGGTATATTACAACAGTTGGCAAGATCATCCAGAAATACAATATGTCGTTATGCCCAGAGGCGTCTCTAGCCCGTAAAGCGTCCGTGTGCAATCATTACTCTAGCGTCCTAGTTAGTGAACACAGCGCCCGTGAGCACCGCACACCCTGCACTATAGGTAAAGACGCCCCTGGTTATGCCTTATACTCGTAGGTATAGTCCTGTCAGAGGTTGCGGAAGAATGCGTTTGTGATCGGCGCTCCCATTGGATCAAATATTTTCAGAATCCTTTCTCAACTCTTATCAAGCACGAGTCGTGAATCGAAGATTCATTACTAAAACCAATGACACAATATACTATAGACCGTCCCTCCCTTGGCCAATACTGTACGCCGTAAAAAGCTAGAAAAGTTCAACTAAATCTAGATGGCGCTCAAAATAAGCTCTAAAAAGCAGTTTAACAAAGTTTAACAGTATTTTATTGATGTGCTTCAATTCTAGTAACTATATTATTATTTTTCAAATATAAAACTTGCTTTGTATTGCTTGCTTTAAAAAAATGATTTTCAATTGCATAACTAAAAGTTATCACCTATGTTTAGGAGATGTCGTTGCAATCGATTTAAATAAACTTGAAAATAATGACCTATTTACTACGCTAGATGTCACATTTATAAGTTATTTGGTTGAATCAGAGAAACAATGCACTCATGAATGGCAACATTGCAAAAATCGTTCATATCTTCCAGTACTTCCAGTAGTTAATACGGAACGGCAACGTCGCTTGAGCCGCGTACTCAGTTCAAAAATTTAATTAAAATGAATGTTTATTTTAACCGACTTCAAAAAAAGAAGGTAGTTATCAATTCGACTGTATTTTTATTTTTAACCGACTTCCAAAAAGGAGGAGGTTCTATGTTCCACTGTGTTTTTTTTATGTATGTTCACCGATTACTGCGTCAATTGTGGACCGATTTTGAAAATTCTTTTTGTATTCGAAAGCGTATGCTCCCGAGGTGGTCTCATTGTCACCATATCAGGAACTGATGATGGGATCCCAGGGAAATCGAGGGAAACCCTCATTTTTTAGGCACATATTATGTTTTCGTATATTTTCTGAAGTTAACCCGGTATTTGCATCTGGTAGTCATCATTTTATGATGATGAGCTGATGGTGTAAGGTACAACTCCTTAACGGTTAGGAGTTGGAGGATAAATCTTTAAATATCATATGTATGTATATTACCTTTAGTCGTATTCTTTCAAATTATTTAGGCAAGCTGATGATCGAAGGTACAACTCCTCAACGGTTAGGAGTTGGAGGATAATTCTTTCAATTTCATACGTATCTATAGACCTTTAGTCGTATACTTTCAAGTTATTTAGGTGAACTGATGATAGAAGGTTAAACTCTTCAACAGTTAGGGATAAGATGATGATTTTAATATTACACGTACGTATATACCTTAAGTTGTATTCTTTCAGTTATTCATATGGATCGTTTTATTGAGTAGACATCCACTAAGGAAGGTATTTTGGAATTTCTACCCCTAAGGGGGTGAAATACGGGTTGAAAGTGTGGACGAAAGTCCGTCATTTTTAAGTTAGTATACGTACTTGACCGTTTCTGGATATTATTTTACTTGGTTACGCGCGACGCGACGTAATATGACCACTGCCCCTGGTAATACCACGGCCTCACAGAAAACCGATGTGAAAAAGTGCTTGCGCTGTGTTTCACCGAGTGAGTGAGGATACCGGAGGCTCATACCCCAACCTCTCCCCCATCCCACTCCACTATGCCCCAAAGGCCGGTAACGCATTTGTCAAATTATTTTAGAAATAATCAAACTTTACAAAATATACTATAAAACAATATATTATTTTCTGTAAATAAATGCAAAAAGTCAACAACACGCGTAGTATCCCCAGGCGGTCACCCATCCAATTACTAACCACGCCCGATGTGGCTTAACTTCGGTGATCGGACGAGAACCGGTGCATTCAACACGGTATGGACGTTGGCAATCAGTTTGTTATATTTAACGTTGAGTATCCAGCACTATGACGTCAACTCAATGTTAAGTGTCGCTACAACTTTTGGCGCGAAAAGCGCGTTAGGGAACTTCGTTCCAAAAACATTTCTGATTGTTTTATTAATAACTAGGTTTCGCCTGCGACTTCGTTCGCCCGCGACTTCGTTCGCATTTGATAAAAAGTATCCTATGTTACTTCTAATACCTCTACAAGAATATGTGTTTCATGATGATCAGATTGATCAGCTAAGTAGTTTTCGCCAGAAAGCGTAACAAAGGAACTTACGTTCGCATTTTTAACATTAGGATTATTTATAAGACACAAACCGAAAGAAAATCCTTAATTACACCTTTTTGTCATCTACAGTTGTTAATTAATATGTGCAAGCAATTCTCGACATTATCAACTCATAATTATAAATTTTTTTATTTGCATACATTCACGATCAACAACATTTATACACGCCAAAAACTGTTTTTAGACATGTGTCATTAAGGACGGGAATTGCAACTGCAACATGCAACTGTATTTTATTAATTCATCAATTTTTATTTTGTTTTTTGAATCCATTAAAAAAATAAAATGTCAGTCCTTAGTTCCTTACCTATGTCAATTGAGAAACATACATACAAAGTTTAAAGTGAATCCATTGAAAATAAAAAAAGTTTCAAACAATTAATAAAAAAAAAGATTGTAAAGAGAAAGGCGGTTATTTTAAAATTAAAAACAGACATTAAAATTTTATTTATTTGTTTATATCTCTCTGACGATAAAATATTACATAAATTATGTAGGTACTAAGATAATTAATTATTTAAAAAACGACATCTAGTGGTACATTTCGCAATAATACAATGACAATAAACTTGACAGTTGACTGTTGGGTTCGTATTGGTGTTGGGGGTCAGAAAATATCGTCTTAATTCACGATTTGATGCACTTAGTGACATCTAGGGAACATTAAGCTTACTATAAATCCGCGTACAGGTCTCGCCTAGTAGAGTGTTGGTCTAGTATATATTTCGTCAGTGCTAAAACTATCTGCATGACTAAAGGCGAAATGATGTAGGTATTCCAAACAGTCATAAGCAACAGTTATTCTTGGTGAGATTCAACAATAGCGTAAAATTGTCCTGGCAATGACTTCTTTGGAAATCGTTGTCAGTTTATTCTTGTGTATAGAGGTGGCTCACACGATGTTCTAAATCGTAATCAATTTAGATGATGACTCGTGACTAAAGTGTAATAAGATTGATGTCTAATTTTTCGGAATGACGCAGTAGCAATGATTGGTCATGAAATCTTTGCAGAGTAGATAGGTACCTGATAGATACATTACGAGATGTTTAGAGAAACGAAAGAGCATCAGGGAACGTAACTCTTTAGGGTAGAGTTGGATATTACCGTGCCCCTAAGAGCTTAGACCTATAATTCGGACAGGGTTTGATAAACAGATTCCAAAAGACGTCTATATTGTAGAGAATTTATTTCACGACACATACAGCGCAGATAAAACCGCGCCCTAGGCGCGGAATCGACAAACTAGATCGTTTCATTTTAAAACCTGAAAATAATACAGTAAAATTAATTGTGTAATTAAATCCTTTTGGATATTAATTCTATAATATGTTAGCATTAGAATACAAAGAAAAAATGTGTTGCAATTTAAAAACAGAATAGCCTGCCTCTTATCAAAAATATCCGTTAAATTATTATGAACGCAGGTAAAAACTTGCTATACATGGTGACTGATGTTACTCCATCGCCACTCGGAGCCAACTGACTGCAACTGGCGGTGGGCGCAGGAAGGTCCAGGCGCTTCGTACTATGATTTTTAAGCGTTGAAGAGCGTTATAAGCGATTAGTTTTTGCATTATGTCGATGCGTCATGATTAAGCTTCGCGTCAATTCTGCTAGTGACCTAAGGAAATCAATTTTTTACTGAATGGTTTTACATCTTGTGTCTGATAAATACATATATATGAAATAGAGTGGTCTATGGGTTATCTGTGTATGTGAGGAACGGCTGTACAACCATCCGCCAATGGGGGATTGGCCTAATGAGATGTCCGCAAATTCTTATTAGGTAGTTCTTTTGACTGGGTCAACTACTAAAATATGCAAGACATTCTTTCAAACAAAAAAAAAACCGACTTCCAAAAAACATCCAACGAAAACTCTCTGCCAAAAAAACACTTAAAAGCGTATTATAATACTACTATTTAAATGAATAAAGAATTAGGTACCTATTGGCCAATTATGAAGAACCAGTTTATTTTACGCTTTTAAGTGTTTTTTGGCAGAGAGTTTTCGTTGGATGTTTTTTGGAAGTCGGTTTTTTTTTTATAAAAAGTTTTTATTTTTCAGTTTTTAGTGCCAACAATCGTAGGTAAGTAGTAAGTTGAACTATTTCATCAAATTTCATCATCAAGAATACAAATTAAGGTCTATACGTACGTGTAATATTAAAATCATCCTCTAATTCCTAACTGTTGAACAGTTTAACCTTCTATCATCAGTTCACCTAAATAACTTGAAAGTATACGACTGAAGGTCTTTAGATACGTATGAAATTGAAAGAATTATCCTCTCAACTCCTAACCGTTGAGGAGTTGTACCTTCCACCTTCCATCATCAGCTTACCTAAATAATTTGAAAGACTACGACTAAAGGTAACATATATACATATGATATTTAATGATTTATCCTCCAACTCCTAACCGTTAGGAGTTGTACCTTACATCATCAGCTCATCATCATAAAATGATGACTACCAGACGCAAATACCGGTGTAACTTCAGAAAATATACGAAAAACATAGTATGTGCCTATAAAAAATTAGGGTTTTCCTCGATTTCCCTGGGATCCCATCATCAGATCCTGATATGCTGGCAATGGGACCACCTCGGAAGCATACCCTTTGGAATACAAAAAAAAAATCAAAATCGGTCCACAACTGACGGAGTAATCGGTGAACATACATTGAAAAAAAAAAAATACATACAGTGGAACATAGAACCTCCTCCTTTTTGGAAGTCGGTTAAAAAGGGATTTTCTTTATGAATAAATAAAGTTTTTCGAAATAAAAGTAGGCTATCACTAACAGATCAGTGATATCAATACAAGAAATATCACTTAATATTATTGATCAAACTTTATAGATTACGCTTAAAACTGTGTTGCATGTGATTCATTCATACTTTTTTGTTTCCATTTTTAACCGACTGGAATGAAGACTGCATATCTCAATGTGTCATTAATTTATATATTATTATTAGATTACATACGATACCTTAATAATGACGTAAAAAGATTTAAAATTTTGCTGTAAATACATACCTACTTAGTAAATTTTAAGATGATAACTAGAATCCGATGATAGGATCTTTGAAGGAACTCGAGGGAACGCTTTAAATATTAAAGATATAAAGAAAGACAGT
Organism: Diaphora mendica; assembly: GCA_949125395.1. Lineage (NCBI taxonomy): Eukaryota > Metazoa > Arthropoda > Insecta > Lepidoptera > Erebidae > Diaphora > Diaphora mendica. The sequence goes on from OX421316.1 coordinate 26,400,778, forward strand.
TTTTAATATTTTAAATTATCTTATGCATTTACCCTCGCAAAACAACATAGAAAAATATAGACTACGGGCCCGTGTCGAAAATTGATGGGTCATGTGAACCTCCAGGAGACCTTTTTAGATATACAGGGGCACGAAAACTTGTAAGCTGTCCAACTGAGTACAGGTGAAGGGAAGGAGGTAGCAACCCTGGATTTTTCTCTCTTGTCAGATGATTTTTATACGGAGTTGCGGAATAATTGATTAGAAGAGGTATTGAAAATTCCGTATAAAAAAGAGCGCCACAAAGTTGGATTTTTTTAAAATTGAGCGGTGATCCTCTCGGTCAATTTGGTCATTTGATTTTGTACGGCATCGCAATACCTCTTCTAATCCATGCTTCCGCAACGCCGTACAAAAATCATGTGACAAGGGAGAAAATCGAGGGTTGCTATCCCCTACCCTTCCGCAGTACTCAGTTGGACAGCTTACAAGTGACGGCATAGTGCTAAATGTTATTGTCTTATGCACCTGTATCTTCCTAAAAAGGTCCCTTATTATGTTTCGTATTTAATTGTAGAACACATCTTGGACAAAATAAATAAAGAAAGAAATATCATTTATCCTAACATTCCCAGGACAACATAATATGGTTAGTTTCAATATTAAATGAGTAATTATAATGCCCTGTGCAATGCCAGAAAAAGGCGCCTACCTCAACACTTAAACGATTAAAAACATACACTCGAATGCGTATTTCACACATTCTCGTACAAAACACTATTGTTGTGGAATACGGCACGCTCGTTTGTAACAAACATTTTGTTCCTAACGACTTACAGTCGATGCCGACTTTAACGACACTCCAGTGGTGACAACACAATACGTAGGTACTTACATTAGTAAGCATAGAACATGTTAATATACCTACCTATGTTAGGAAACCAATATTTTATAAAAAAAAAAGCTTCTGTCCTAGTCTGGGTTTAGTCCCGTATGTCTTCACGATTTAGCTTCACATCACTTGATCACATCAACAGCCTTTAACAGTCCACTGCTGGACATAGACCTCTCCTTAAAAGTTTTTAGGTCTACCATTTGATTTCATCTCTTATTTTTTTTCCTTTAAACATGACCGTGTTATTACTATTTTTGGACTTTATGAACGATAAATCTATTAAAATAAAAAAAAACCAACATGGAAAATATAATTTGACTGACGCAAGATTCAGATACAGCTACTCTAGTAAATAAATTTTTTGGCCATGTCATAGCTGTAATCGACAGGGACGCACTGTAAAGCGGCCGTATGTCGCATAAATTGAGAGTCTATCGGCAGACGGTGCCCGCTTCAGTGCAGGGCAGGCGCTGGGAGGGGTACGAATGTGTTAATAACAGCAATTCCCGGATCCCTCCCTTCTCAGGCGCAGAGTGGCACACCGTGGTGTTTTAGTCGGTCTGATTCCGACACACCGCCCCGCCGCAAACTACTACTTGTCAGTACATTTTAGGACACTGGCATATTCTTTTAACGATTGATCTTCATGACAACCGAGATGTGCTCTCTAACACTCGAGGGTGAAACACCAATACATTTTCATACTCCGGGCTGTTAGTAAGAATTTCTAGTAAGAAAAACCTAACAACACTTTTGGCCAGACCCGGCAATCGTACTCGAGATCTCTCGACTGGCAGTCGCATACGATAACCGCTAGCTAGACTAACGAGGCAGTCGCGAGCCTCTCATTTCTATTTAAAATGTCAATTTGTCAATGATGGTAAGCATGAGCAGAATCCAAGAGTGGCGGTCACCATCCTCATTGCGAATAAGGACAATGCAGCATGGTGACCGACACTATGGCGGCCTGGTGACATGCTTTTTCACGCCCCGCTTAAAAGACCCGGGATCATAGTGGGAAGGAAACACGTATGCTGGTAGTGAGTTCCAGGTTTTTACCGCTCGGCACAGGAAGGAAGAACCGAAGCGATGAGTACGAGAACGTATGTCTACTACTCTGAAGCGGTGACTTCCAAGGCCGCCAAGACGTGTTGTCCTGTAGAGGAAGGGAGAGGGAGGGATCAGTTGGAAGAGCTCTTCAGAACACTCTCCATGATAAAAGGGATAGAAGACTGCCATGGAGGCGATATCTCTACGCAACTGCAGAGGCTCGAGGAACTCGGTGGCTTCGGGACTGTTGGCAATGCGGATTGCTCGCCGCTGCAACCGGTCGAGAGCGTCAAACAGGTACTGTGCGGCACCGTCGCTAAGATGAGAACAGTACTCCACGCACGAACGAACCTGGGTCTTGTAAAGAAGACACAGATGCTCGGGCGAGAAGAACCGTCTCACCTTGTTTAAGACACCTAGCTTACGCGAGGCCGCTTTAGTGACACTCTCAACGTATTCGCGTGGGTTGAGATCTCGGGAGATATCCATGCCCAGGATATCGAGCCTACCTTGTAGTGGCATTTGAGTGTTCTGAAAAGTGGGAAGGGGAAGGAATGGAGACTTTTTGGCAGAGAACGCGCACACCTGTGTTTTTTTCGCGTTGAACTCGACCAGATTCTCACAGCTCCATTGAGAAATGCGGTCCAGAACAAGGTCGAGTTGATCGATCAGCTCCTGTCGTTTTTCCTCTATATCTGCTAGCTTGGCTGTAGGGTGTCCAAAATATCGTCCATGAACTGTGCTGTCGTCTGCATAGCAATGAATGTTGCCAAGGGCTAACATGTCATTGATATGCAGAAGAAACAATGTGGGCGACAGGACGGAGCCCTGCGGTACTCCGGCGTTAATCGATTGAAAATCGGAGGCCGCACCGTCGCAAAGGACTCTGATGCGGCGCTGGTGCAGGAATGCGGCGGCCCAGTTGCAGAGTTTGGGGGGCAAAAGCGAAAGCCGGTAGCTTGGAGAGAAGCGAGCGGTGCCAAACCCTATCAAAGGCCTTGGACAGGTCGAGGCTGATGGCCAAGGATTCCCCATGCCTGTCAATAGCCTCACCCCAAAGATGTGTGACGTACGCTAGAAGATCACCCGTGGATCGGTTCGGTCTAAAACCATACTGACGATCATTTAGTAGGAAGTGATCTTCCAGGTAGTGGACCAGTTGTTTGTTTATTATCCGCTCAAACACTTTGTAGATAACGGAGGTGACGGCTATCGGACGGTAGTTGGCCGGGTCGGAGCGGTCGCCTTTTTTGGGGATGGGTTGAACATTCGCCTCTCTCCAAGCCTCCGGAACAGCTCCCGAGGAATATGACAGGCGATACAGGCGCGTCAATACCGGAGACAACTCTGGTGCACAGTTCTTAAGAACCACCGCTGGGATACCGTCGGGTCCACTGGCTTTCCGGACGTCGAGTGACCGAAGCTCCGCACGGACACCACTCAGCCGGATACGAATATCCCGCATTGTAGTGTCGCAGGTCGGAATGGTAGGCGGGTGCTTGCCAAGGTCATCGATTCGGGAGTTAGCCGCAAAAAGATCAACAAGCAGTTTCACTTTCTCCTGCGGCTGATGAGCCAGTGATCCGTCTGGATATTTCAGCGGTGGTAGCGAGGGCTGGCAGAAGTTGGACTGCACGGCTTTGGCTAATCGCCAGAACTTTCGGCTACCCGTAGGGTATGCGACGAGTTCTTGACCAAGCCGCGCGATGCGCTGGGCATCCGCTCTGATGTAAGCCTTCTTGCATTCCCTAGTGGCTTTGTTAAACGCTGCTTTAAGTAGATCAACGTCAGGGGAGCCCTGAGCGCGGGCCCTGGTCCATGCGCGGTAGGCCGATTGCTTTTGTGAAGCAGCATGGGCGCACTCGCGATTGAACCAGGGACAGGTCGTTGCGCTGGCGACCTCACTGTAGGGAATGTAGTATTCCATTCCGACAGTGATCTCGCCAGCTACGGCGGCCGCACTTTGCGACGGATTTGTCTTTGAAGCAGCGTTGAGCCCACGGGATGGATGCAAAATAATCCCGCATTCCATCCCAGTCTGCCGACGAGCAGTGCCATAAACGTCTTTTTGCTGCCACTCGTCGTGGAGAGGCAGCAAGAGGCACCGTGGTGGAAACCAGGCAGTGATCGGAGGATCCCAGAGGGGCGAGCACCGATACACTGTACTGCGCTGGGTGACTCGTCAGCAGTAGGTCCAGCAAGGAAGGCGCTTGACTCGGTATGTCTGGTATCCTGGTGGGCTGGAGTACCAGCTGGGTGAGGTCATGCGTGAGAGCGAATGCGTGGACAGTCCGACCCGCGTGGTCAGTTCTGGAAGATCCCAACCAGGACTCATGGTGGGCGTTAAAGTCTCCCAGAAACAGCAATTCGGCGGTCGGAAACTGCTCCTGCGCTTTGTCCGCTGCCTGGCTGAGATGTTCAAATAGTCGAGTTGTATCAGAGTATCCAGAGTGGGATCGGTATAGGCATACGTAGATTCGGCTCATAGAGCCAATATCCACGTGGAGCCAAAGGATGGAGAAGGATGGGTCCTCAAGGCAGCGTAATCGGCGACAACAAACACCCGCCCTGACGAAAAGACATACCCCAGCCTTCGCGAGGAAGCACTCTTCAAGCACATAGCCGGGGTAGTGTGGATTTGTCATGTCGGCAGGGCGGCGTATTTGTGTCTCCGTTAGGAATAGCATGGCCGGCCGTGCCGTCTCAAGATGATGGTGGATGGCGTTGAGGTTTGCATGGAGTCCACGGATGTTAGTAAACTCCACTTCAAAAAGTGGGTTGGTGGGAGAATGGAGTGCCGCTGTTAATCGTTTCTGCTTTGTCCTTGCTATCATGATGAAAGAAAAGGGGGGGGGGGAGGTGGGAGCGTAAAAGGCGTGACAGTCATCGTGGCAGTGTAATACTGAGACTCGGAATGCTGTGTCGTCATACAACGGTGAGGCATGACGGTGACCGAGCCGGACGGAAGGGCCCCCGTACCCTCCCGGAAGTGGTCGCCTGGTCCCACCGTCCGGTCACCAACCGGCACGACGAGCCACTCCGTGGATTATGCGCGACCTGACGGGGCAGCCTCCCAGGGTGGTTAGCCGCGGTTGGGCCCCTCTCTATGCCGCGGGCGGTCAGCGGCACCACCGTTTCTACGGGTCTCCCTGGCCGACGGTTCGATCCACGTCATCCTCAACATGACTCTACGAGCATTCTACTGCTCACACACTTACCACGATAACTGTCACCCCTGCATCACTGGGCCTCCGGTCTCGCACTCACCAACGAAATACGACAGCACCAAAACTGTCATTTTAGGTTTGTCTTCTGTGCGAGGGTAGTACCTCCCCGGTCGAGCCGGCCCGTTAGTGCTGAAATCAGCGTGGCTCTACTACCTTTCAATAATCTCTACAGAAGCAATAGTAATTATATGTCACATTATTACTTCTAACCTGAATTATTGGAAAGAGAGAATTGTTTTTAATAACATTTTATAGCGACGCGGCTCTCTAGAGGTTAAAAGAGTTATCGTCCCTTGGCCGTAATAATAAATCGTGTCTCTGTAACAAAACCATCGACGCGCTCTTTTAGTGAAAATGTTTTTAAGTTATCAATACCAGTCTTAATTTGGTATCATGACAGTGTTTATATAATCTTGGTCAAATCGATCTGATAATTATCGAAATCACCTACATTTTAATGGTACGCAAATACCTACATAAATGCTTATAACTTTCATTGATAAAATCATATTTGTTAATTGCAAATATTGCAATCTACTTTAGGTATGAGTAATGACTAATGACGTATGTTATAAGTAGCATTGCAGTGCCCAAGATATCACTTAAGATATGATTATGAATGTGTTTTTGCGCATTTTATATTTTTAGGTACATCGTCTCACCCTAAGGGAGCGATTTTTTTTATATACCTAGGGGCGAACGTCACCTGGTGGTAATGACCACCGCCGCAAATAAGCTTGAGCGTCGCAGAATTCTAAGAAGTTACTAAGTGGTGCGTTTTGAGATACAATGATGCAAATGCGTTTCTTTCTTAAAACTTAAAATTGGGCCATGAATGCCACTGCCGACAATTTTGATGTGCATGACAAAAAGTTTATTGAACTGGTTGAATGAATTCAAGTCATCAATCATCATCCACAAACCATAACGTCCCACTCCTGGGCTCGAGTCTCCTCTTAAGAGAGGGTTAAGGCCATACACGTCTCCACGCTGGCCGAGTGCGGGTTGGGGACTGGCAAGACAACGTTGTGGCCTCAGATTACAAAAGAAAGCCAGATGGAATGGAACGTTCTTGTCAAATAACATGACGCCGATTGATTTATTTCAGTGTGCGTGACAGTCGGTGCGAGACTGTAGGAACACGTACATCTTTGTGTGTGTAATGATACCATATACGCAGTAAAAAAATCCCTATTTTTTTGATAAATATTAAGATTGAAAAAAGGGTGTTTTAATAATAGGTCTTTACTTATGAAATTGCCGTTTTGTATGCAATAAGTGAAAGTACTTCTTTTTTCAAACTTTTTTATTTCTGTTATTCGAAGTAATTACCCATGCAATCGACGCATCTTTGCCAACGCATTGGCAGTTTATTGATGCCCTTCTTGTAAAAATCAGCTGGACGGGAGGCAACACACCAAGCTGTGGTGAATCACACCCGCACTAGACCACCAAACAGTGACCATCACCTTTTTAGGGGTCATTTTTGGTTTAGGGCATTGCTTTGGTGCTGAACCAGGGTCTAACCAACTTGCTGACCGCTTTCGATTGTCGAACAGAATCCATTTTTCGTCGCACGTAACAATTCGTTTCAAAATTCCTTCATTTCTTTGCCTGTTGAGCAGCGCAAGGCAGGTCTCGACGCGTACGTTGCGCTGGCGATCGTTAAGGTCGTGGGGCACCCATTTTTTTTTTTTTTTTTTTTTTTTTTTTTTTACGTGTGGAAATCCCCTCGGACCGTCACCCCACCGGGGCTTGCGGCGGGGCGGTGTGTCGGACTCGAACCGACTAAAACCACACGGTGTGCCACTCTGCGCCTGTGAAGGGAGGAATCCGGGAACTGCAGTTATTAACACGTCCGGACCCCTCCCAGCGCTTGCCCGCACAGTAGCGGGCACCGTCAGCTGTTAAAATCTCAATTTAGGCGACGTACGGCACACGCGTAACGTCGCCTCCTCGCGCTCACGGATTGATAGCCAAGAGCCTCGACCAACATCTTAGGAGGCTCACGTTAGGGAGCTGGATCAAGGGTCTGATGCAGAAGGCAGTCCTCCTTGACACGGCTCGAATTGTGAGGAGGTTCCTGTCTCTGGAGCCCTAACCACCGGTTTCTTGGTCCCTGTACCCGAGGTCGGTGGTCTACTATTTTTTATATTTTTAAATGTATTTGTTTTTATATTTATATTTAAAAATGTAATTAATATGTATATTTAATGTAATAAAGAGAATAATAATAATAATCTTTATTGTCTTATTAAAAGAAAATATACATAAATTGAGGCCCTAGAACCCACACTAGGATTCCCTGTGTTGTGGGATCTAGTCTCCTTCGTTCGGTTACAATAATTATCGGGTGCGTTTGGTGTGATGTTTTTACAGTGTCGATGTAGTGTGCTGTGATGCTGATGTGGTGAGCTGTGATGATGATGTGGAGTGCTGTGATGATTTAGTGTGGTGTGGTAAATGTGGTGTGGTGTGTTGAAATCGTGAGGTGTGATGTAATGTGGTATGATATGATGTGGTGTGGTGTAATGTGGTATGAAGTGTATACTTTCTAACTTGATTTTTTCATAAATATGTTTAAGTGTTATTCCACTATCTTTATAAAATGTTCTGTTTGATTGTAGTCTAGAGTATATAGCCATTTTGTTATGATTTCCCTGCAATTGTTTCGTCTTAGTTTAATTATTTTGAGCGTATTATTAAGTTTAGTGTAAATGTGAGGTCCCATGAAGCCAAAAGATTTCCTGCCAAACGTTTTATGACACTTAAGTTTATTCCAATACATTCTTCGGTTGCAGCGGCTGCAAATACAGGTGGATAGCGAGGTTCTGTGGAACCTTAAAGCAGAAGATAGGATATACAGTTGTCTGACCCTAAGTAATTCAGCTTCAGCGTATAGTAGATTAGTGGGATATCGAAATGGTCGTTTATATGCGACTTTTAGAAGAAGTCTTTGCCCACGTTCCACTTTCATAAGCAAGCATTTTGCCGCACTACCCCACGATATAATGCCGTAACTAAGTATGGCCTGACATAGAGAGAAATAAACCATTTTTATAACTGCATCATCAGCTATTCTCCCGAGACGCTTAAACACCTGCACCAACAGTCTAATTCTGCCACTGAGCGCAGTACTGTATCCGTGTATGCATTTTATATAGCATTAATATTATTATTGTTACTTATAAACCGATAAATTAAAGTTTTTCTTCCCTTATCTCTTTTTCTTATTATAATTGTATGATAGGATAGGCACCTGCCTTGTCCCTTGCTGAACCAACTCAAGGTTGACTGAGAGATAATACCATGTGGCATAAAGTCCGCCTCGCGCAATTGTAATGCACTATTACCTAAAAACAGACGGACCACATTAACTATAATGGCTTAGATAACTAACTTTGTTAGTTCAAGAGTATAGAGGTCTAACTTGTAAAATACACACACTCACATACAAAGCTTTGAAAATAATAATCAATATATATTTCGGACATCTGACACACAACGTCTATTAGTTTCAAACTAAGTGGAGCTTGTACTATGAAAGCTAGATTGACTGATAGAACAATTATATGCTTTTATTTGTAAATACAAATATATCATACATAGAGAACACCCAGACGAACCTGACAATAGTCGCGTAAGCTATCACTGCACCAACGTACATGTAAAATCTCTACAAATAAAAAAAAATGGAGTGTCTGTTTGTAATATTAAATAAATCGCTTTTAATAAATGCATATGTATGTATACACGATACATGTACCAAAATATATTTTTTTACAGTTTTTGTCTGTCTGTCTGTTTGTTCCGGGTAATCTCTGCAACGGCTGGACCGATTTTGACGGGACTTTCAGTGATAGGTCGTTACCCGCGGCAAGACGATAGCCGCGGGTAACACCGCGGGGTTCAGCTAGTTAAAAATAAATTCATGATAATTATCTGTTCGACACGATTTTATTTCAATTTGTAGACATTGCAGGTGACTTCGGAACCTTATTCTATGGGTGACCTGACACGTAACGCATTTACTTGTTTTTAACCGACTTAAAAAAATAGGAGGAGCTTTTTAACCGACTTCAAAAAAAAGGAGGAGGTTTCTCAATTCGACCGTATATATATATTTTTTATGTGTGTTCGGGGATAACTTCGTCGTTTATGAACCGATTTTGATGATTCTTTTTTTAATGGAAAGGAGATATCCCAACGGTGGTACCATGATAAGGACACTAAGATCTGATTATGGCATCCAAGAGAAATCGAGTTGAACCTTGAAGTCGGTTTTATTTTGTTAAAATTTTACTTGTTAATTTATTTAAACATGCTAGAAGTTTTCAGAAATATGATAATTTTTACTTTTTTCTACAAAAGGTAAAATGAATTAATTTATTTTACCAGATTTCTTACCTCTCTTATCAAATATGTATAGTTGGATCGGTATTTCGAATTCTATATGGTTTTTAGTCTAATTTAACATACTTTTTCGTATTTAGTACCTACCTATGATAAAATGTGTTAATTTTAAATGTTACTAAACTTTTAGATATACCCCTTTTTTATGTTAACATTATAACTTAACTTAACTTAACTTATAATTATGTTTTGAAGTTAAGGCAAAAACGTCAGACAAGCGCGCATGTCTGTCTCGCTCCCAAGTCTTTGATCATCGTTTTGAAGTAGCGCGTGCGGTACGGAGATATGAATGTGTGCGGTGCAGATATGATACTATGCGTTTAGCTCCGCCCAGACGCTCAAGGTTATTGAGGCTACTATACGCCTTAAGCCGATTTGAAATATTCTGGCAATCTGCCCAGAGAAGAATTGAGAATTATATGCTGGCGAAACTGCACCTTCAAATATATAGATTCATGAATGCTATGGATCTCCTGTTGCTTGAAATCATTTTTTTAGCCAGCCAAAATAAATAAATAAATATTTTGACATCTATCACACAACGCCATCTAGTCCCAAGCTAAGCAGAGCTTGTGTTTGGGTACTAGTCAATTGATACAAATACATATATACTTGTTTTTGTAAATACATAAAAAAATCAATAAAAAATATCGAATAATAAAAATAACTAAATAATAAAATATCTATCTATATAAATATCTTACGTTCGCCCCTAGGTATATAAAAAAATATCGCTCCCTTAGGGTGAGACGATGTACCTAAAATATAAAATGCGCAAAAACACATTCATATCTTAAAATGACTATACCCACTCAAAATTGGACCATGAGACATACTTACATTTATAATTTCAATATCTTAAGTTCTTTGGTACATACTCCCAACAGTAGTTGAACTTCAATAGTTAGACTTTTCGTATCAAGATAGGTCAATACGTATCTTACTTAACGTAACTTCTTAACACAAGCAAAATTTCGTAGAACGCAAAGTTTAAAATAATATGTAACTTATATTAACTAATATTTACCATTCTGTTTCTTTTCAGTGTCATTTACTTAATGAAAATTGAAACTAGAACCTCTACGTACGTACTTACAAGCAACTGTCTGAAAGAAATTGCAAAGAAATCTGTCAGCGTTATGTCATGTAGTGCGTTGTCGCTCGGGAGACGAAATTGCAGTAAATAACCGACAAAATGGAAAACATACAAAAACAATTGGTTAACAAAATCAATACTACATTCTGAATCTCGCCATGTAAAATCTACCAGATTACCGTGATAAACAATTACCTACAATGTGTGACTGGTAAGTACAATTTGATATCCATACCAATAGACCACATTCATAAAAATAAATAAAAGTAAAGTGCCTGTTTGTAATTTGAAAAAAACAGCAAAACACTAAATGCATATGGAAGTTTATTAAAATATCAACCATTATCTTTTTGTTTAACTATCTGTTTCGTTCCGGCTAATCTCTGGAACGGCTGGAACTTGACGGGACTTTCACTAGCACATAGCGGATAATAACAATTGCGTGTAACACTGCGGGGCTATTAAGTACAAGTGAGCTTAACTCTAGAATGAACTAAAATGTGTTATTTCCAGTGCTGAAACCTTTCGTAGGAAGCGCAATGAAGGCGAGGCACCTGAAACGAGACCTCCTGACCGTCCCGACCGCAACAAGGCAGTACTATTAGCAGTTTCGTCGCTGTTATGCGGACTATTTGGATTCATGCTGTATTCGCTTGATCGTCGTACAATCAAGAAAATACTCACAATGCTGGGTCTTGGATTCCTGTTTGCACAGCCAACTTCAGAAAGTCTTAATAAACCGTGTATTCCAAAACCTAATCCATGTCTAAAGACACCGGACCCCTTTGAAGCTAAAGTCAACCCTGTTAGTATTTCCATCTATTTTATTAAAATGCTTCTTCCAGCATATTCGCTCGTGTGAGGGCTACATGGTTACGAGACATTCTCACACTACCGACACTACGCGACCCGTTTTTTGCAATTTCCCCTTTCTCTTAGATACCTACTATAAGGTACTCGTTGTGATGTATTTATTTAATGCCTACATCCTGGTTCGCCCACACACATGCACGCGTCTTAAAATGTTTTTCCCGCCTTTCCACCGAGACGCCATAGACTCTTCTATAGTCTCTGCGCATCATAATGTGCTCGCGACAGGTATGGAACCTACATACACTACAGATACCATTCGTAATTTATGCTATGACCCACTTTTTTTAACCGACTTAAAAAAAAGGAGGTTTCTCAATTCGACCGTACCTATATATTGTTTTTTGACGTCAATTCATAAATATATTCACCGTGGGAGAGCCACGCTTCGGCATGAATGGGCCGGTTCGACCGGAGTGATACCACGGTCTCACAGAAAACCGACGTGAAATAGTGCTTGCGCTGTGTTTCACTGAGTGAGGATTCCGGAGGCCCAACCCCTGCCCCTATCTCCCCCCCCCATCCCCCAAAGGCCGGTAACGCGCTTGTGACGCCTCTGGTGTTGCGGGTGTCCATGGGCGGCGATAATCGCTTACAGGCGATACGTCTGCCTATTCCATAAAAAAAATGTTTTAAATATTTTTTTGTTCATTAGACAGTTAAAAACATTTATTCCTATTTGTCTTCAGACAAGTATGAGTTAACGTAGTGTGAGTATGTTCTCTTAGCCGAAGGACATAGTCAGCTATCACTTTGGTTCGGGCTTTTTAATCTACAAATATCTCCCACTCGCAAGTAACTTCGACTCAAACCGCAACATATATTTAACGTTTGGCATTCCAGGGTAGTCCAGTACCAAAGTCCTGCAAGTGCAGAGAGAAGAAACCATCGACCGAAGAGCCACCACCTCCGCCATCCTCCTGCTCGCCCCCGACGCCACCTCCAGAGAAAAAGTGTAAATGTTGTCCTAACTCCTGAAATGCCCTTGTCTCAAACCTCAAATTTATATTACGAATGATTCATGTATTTTTTATAGTGAAATTGAGCTGATAGCTACACCAATAAATTTGGTCCTGGTTAAAGGACGCTTTCTCATATTTTGCTGATATATGCCTAAAACTGTAGGTACCTATATAATAGTTAAAGGTATACACGGCAGGGTGTACCTGACAGCTTTACCGACATAGTTACACCCGTCAAGTTAGCTTGACCGGCAAACCTGTCAGGTATACTCTCGTGTGCCCTCCGGCCTAAGTGTCGTCTGCTATGCGGACGACACACTAATACTGGCTAGAGGGTCATGTTTCGAAGAGGTGCTTCGGCTCGCCGAGCAGGGGGTGGCTTGTGTTGTCGAAAAGATCTGTGAGCTGGGCCTGAAGGTGGCTCCTCAGAAAACTGAAGCTATATGGTTCCATGGCCTACGAAAGCGCCAGGAACCACCCAGCTCATGCCTCCGGGTAGGTGACCCTTCAGGGTCTGGCCTGGACTTCAGTCCAGGTAGGCCAGTACATGAAGTACCTAGGCCTCATCCTGGACAGTCGGTGGAGCTTCGAAGAGAATTTCGGGCGATTAGTCCCCCGAGTACGAGGGGTAGCAGGGGCGTTACATAGCCTGCTGCCCAATCTCGGGGGACCACGGGAAGAAGTTCGCTGCCTCTATATGGGCGTCGTACGATCCATGGTCCTCTTTGGGGCGCCCGTCTGTTTGAAAGACTTGGCGGGTTCTTCCCGCTGCAAGGCTCAACTCAGGAGTCTGCAGCGGCTGATGGCCATACGGATCGTACGGGGCTACCGCACGATTTCGTTCGAGGCAGCGACGGTCTTGGCGCGGTATCCCCCCTTCGACATTCTGGCCGACATGGACACGATGGTCTACGACCAAATTCGTTCTGTCGATCGGAATGACGGGTCTTGCTGTGTAGAACGGTGAGGGGCGCGATAGCGACCCGCCTCGGGGGTGACGCTGGTTACCCCGGGATGTACCTCAAACGTGAGGTGCGGCAGGGGGGACTCCAGAAGCCGCTGATGCGTTCCTGGAGCTCCTCCAGACTGCCGAGGTAGGCCTAGTAGTAGTAGGTACTCTCGTGTATGACTAAATATTATTTTTATAGAATATGGGGTAAACGAGCAGACGTATCGCCTCGTGGTAAGTGATTACCGCCACCTATGGGCGTCACAGGTGCGTTGCCGGCCGATGGGGGATGAGTTTGGCTTTTGGGCCTCCGGTATCCTCACTCACTCGGTGAATCACAAAGCAGGCGCTGTCTCTGTGAGGCCGTGGTATCACTCCGGTCGAGCCGGCCCATTCATGCCGAAGCGTGGCTCTCCCACCTTTAAACTTAGTGACACGAGCTAGAAAATTGTGTTTTGTACTGCATTCTGTTGAGTTTTGTAAAAACGGTTCGAAGTGTGTGTATTTTTACTTTCTAAATAAATTTCGACTTTTTTATTCAAAACTAAAACTCATATAAAGTAATAATAAAAAAAAACTTCCAGCTATTTCAAATAGAAATATCTTGACACATCTTCCACACGATCGGCTCACCAATATTGCTGATAAACATACTGACACTTACAACTTACGTATCACACAATATTGTGTCCGTTTCATGTATTTTATAAAGTCCTCTGAGACACAGAAATGTTCTTAGTGCAGTTGTCAAAAAAAAATCCCTAGGAATTAATCCTCGATCTCTGGGTTGTGTCGGAATCGATAAGACCTGGAGGGTCTGTCCCAAAAACAATGATAGGTAATAAGAAAATTTGTGTGCGTATTCGTAGGTACACCTCTGCTTACTCCTTTAAGCGAACAACTGAGTGTAGTGATGATAAGGAACAATTAAAAAACATTGGTTTGAAACAAAATATATTTAATAAGACCTTCATTTTACAAATTTCTCATTCTGTAACTGCCTAATTGGCTTCAACTATAATAAGTCTGGGCTTGTAAATGACACAACCGTATAAGTAAATGTTCTACAATAAACCGTTAGTGCCTTAAAAACAAGGAACATTAGGAGCTATATATACAGAACTTATAACGAGACGCCGACTTGCGAGCCGTCACCGCACCTGGGTGTCAATTGGCATTGAATTTTAGTAATAAGTGCAAAAATGATCTTATTAACAAACAGTCAATCTATAGAAATCACTTCAGCACAACTCAGTCCAATTTAAACAGATAGGTATTCTTACAGATGAACAATGACATCGTTGTATTTAAAAGGGCAAATGTCATGTTCTGTTTAAATAAGGGGAACAGTATTAACGGTTACAAGTAACACTGTTCATTTTTAGGTTACCCTACAATTTTTAAGAAGTGTGAGTCATAACTACGAGTATATAAAGGATTCATACAAATATGTAGTGTAACCTTAATCTCATAGAGTCAGTCAATTTCAGTTGATTGACAGCTCGCAAGTTGGCGTTTGTTGAAACTTAAATTTACCAAAATAACTAATAATTATCTATGCTTGAAACTGATATGCTTGTTGCGGTGTAACTTTAAACCCACATTGGTATACCTTATTTCTCTATGGGTATATGAATTGGCAATACTGATCCGTATTAGTGCTGAAACTGCTCTAATAAAGAAATTTCTCAGACGTGTTTTACATTTGCAAATGGGTATTAAATGACAAGTAGGTACTAAACTTTAGACTGGGTGAAGCTGCGTTTTGACTAATCAATGTAATATAATGTATATTTACAATAAAATTACTTTAGAACTAGTCACACCTAGTTCAAAGTAAGTTATAATTTTAGAACAGACTTTTAAAAAAAATAGACTTTAAAAATGTATTGACTCGGAATATATGAATGGATGACTTATGTCACCAAACATTGAAAAATCAAAATCACCTAATTTCCACTCTTTTCTATGACGACATAGTCATAGCTTTCTATTTAAATCGGTTTTGTTAAAGGATATTTGCTAGAAAATTACAGATCAAAGTAGTCTTTCCTTCATTTGTCATTTTTTACTTTTTAAATATTCGAGTTGGAGGGAAACTAGGTGTGAACATTTCACCACATTGTAGGTAGGGTTGCCCTCGTAAAATTTTAAAAGATAGTAAAGGTTAGTAGAAAATAATATACTATTGCACATATCGTTTCATAGAATTTCACAGTTTACTGAACACGCAAAAATTAATAACCAATCTCGGTCTAACTTCAACTTTTGATTTAATGGCTCTATGGTAGAGTGTGACCACAATTTTGCCAATGTCATGTTTTTGAAAGACAAACTGTCAAAGGATTTATTGTAGAGCTTCGGTAGAGCCGGAAAAATCTCGGTCTAAAACATGGAAGTTTCTAGAACCTCGTCAATTATGATTTGACGACATGTTATATTTTTTAAAATGACTGGTTTTTAAGGCACGAAACTGATATTAATTAATGCATATTTAGGACTCATTGAAAGTTTACTTTTAAATATTTTTTGATAAAAAACATTTGTGTTTTAACTTTGGGAAAATGCCTAACAAAATTAGAGATGTGTCGATACCAAATAAGTCTAACAATAGAACAATTTTAGAACATGCAACACTGATATGTTTGGAAGATGGTTGATGAAGATTAGTGTGTATTCTTGTTAGGTTTAAATAAACACAATGTATAATCTCGTCAGTTATTATTTGAATGACTGACCAAATGATTTAATTAGTCATTTTCAGTACAGTCCAGTCTTGAGCTACTGTAAAACCTTTAGAAAATGAATATGCCGACAATTATAATAATATCACTTATTAATCTCAGTTGCCATATTGTTATAAGAAAACAAAAACTCGTATTGATATGTCATTTAACTGATTTATTGTGACAAGGTTTCATCGTAGCGTGAAAATTTATGAATTTGAATGTTATAATGAGTACAGTACAGTCATAAACAAAAGCTGATGACCAAATACCAATTTACAAGCTGCCGAGTTTTGTTATAAATCTGAAAGGATAGCATCAATTTGTTTTTCAATATTAAGGGTTTATTAAAAATGTTGGTTTCTCTTAGAAGTCTTACGTAAATTGGAATGTGTGAAGGACTTTCGACTGTTAGGTATACTCAGAATAGTTGGTTGATTTTATTTAAATATATATAGTAACAACAAAATATAGAAAAAATATCTATAAAAAGTCATAAATATAAAGCTGCTTTAAATAAACGCCTTCGTGGTGTAGTGTAAATAAAAACGAAAGCTTTAAAAATTGTATATTAACATGAAAGGTATATTAGTTACAATGTAGTGACATTAACTAAGTATAATCGGCTAGTAAACAACGTACTAATTACAGTAACAACTTGAATAATATAGAACATTTTACTTCTTTTAAAATGGAAGCTATAATACTATTGAGTTTCAAGATTATATAAGTTTTTTATATGTTTTCTTAGTGTTATTGTTAAATTTTATGATTTTTTCAGTCGATTGCAAAGCTTCCATTGCGAAGCATATTTAACCTAACTTTTAGCAAAGAAATTGTAGACTAGTATTTTATTAGGTATATGAAATCAATTAGATCTATTATACCAATAATCCGAAGTTATAAAGACCCATAGACAAAACACAAAATTGTTTGAACTGATGACGCCATCAGAACGTGCGCAGGAGTTGGCTTATAGAAGCTATTATTTTTATTAGCGATATTTATAATCTTGTAACTCAAAGTCCACTGTCTGACAGTTAAGCTGCTAAGTAGGTGCCGTACCGTATCAGTCTTGGTGTCCAGTTACTGCCCATTGATCACACTAACACGTATTTATGTGATGTCCTTTCCACCACAAATGGCGCATGTTAATGACCAGCGAGCTTCCGACAGAAATGCAGTTTAATATGTAATACAGTAAAAGTACAATCTTATCATCTGTGAATTACACACGATTTTCGACCTTATTGATAGCTGACTATATTGTTGTTTTTTCTAAAGCAATGCGTCGATAGTAGGCAACTAAAGTCACGCTCTTTGCTGCAATATTGGAGCTTAGCGATTTATGCTTAGCATGTGCCTGTCTGCCTTTTTTCGTACCTGTTTAGTGGTAGAATCGAGGTAACGATTAAGAGATGATGGCTAGCAGCTATATAAAGCAATTCATCGTCTAATTATGGACGGACACGTAATTGCTCTTGCATTTAAATTAACACGTGTTTCAACACTAATTCGATATCTCGATTTGAAACGTTATGATTGACTCTGGCTTTTCGCAAATAACCTACTGAGGTTAAGTTACAATCTACCATACTTTTAAAAATTCTACCATTTCTTTGTATAGCAACACTGAGCTGGTACTACCTCGCAAGGATCTACTACTTATTAAGTATTTATCCTTTGTTATTTGCGAGTTTATGTTGTAAATTATACTGCAGTTAATGAGAGAAAAGTCACAGTCAATCCGTTTATGTACATTTACACCTGTTTAAAGTTTTTTGGCACTGATGTCTAAGCCGCAGGAGTCGGCGGAATTCACATATTTCATTATTCAATCTCTCTATATACACCATGTATACCCTGATTTTATCAATATAAACATGATTTAAAGTAAAATATACTATAAGATGATGCTGATATTGAAATACACGTTAATACTGTATTTACAAAAATATGATTATTATGACATAAATATATTGTGTTGGCGGTCGTTTCACGTTATAAAAAGTAAGTAACTTATCCGTATACTTAAGAACGGTTAAACTTTTTTTATTGTTGCTTGTTTTTTAATTTCTACTATTTTCTGATGTAATTTACTAAAATTAGTAGAATTCACTAATAGTTGCGAGAAGCGACTGGCAACACCTTTATTTTTCTATAGTTCCATTTGATTTTTGACACATATTTGTACATTCTGATTTTGTTAAATATATTAGGTTCGAATGCGTTGGAGATTCACAGTCACGGGTTTTTTTATACATTTTTCTATATTTCTAAATCAGAATTGACTGTTTGTAATGAGTTCTTTTGATGATCGTACAATATTTATGGATTACTAACACTCACGTTTTCGGTTTTTCACTTAGAATTTCTGATATGATAAATCACTCGTTTAGAATGAATCTATCGATTAAGTGTGATCTGATTTAGAATCGATTTTTCATCGAAATTGATATTTTCTTACGATGGTTTTTAATTATTTTTTTAAAGTCCACTCGCTATGTATTCGTTTTAAGTGCGAACACATAACACATATCTCTCGCATTCGCAGCTCGGTGTGTTTGTATGTATAGCTCGCGGTAATTATTACTAATTAATTTACGACGGAATTCGTGGCGGTATTGACGCGTTTTAAAAGACTAGTAACGTGACACTGAATTGTTATCTAATAATTTAAGGACGATAGGCCCGTATATTATGAGTATACATATATATAACTTATAACGTATCATATAGATATATTAAAGTGATTTTTCAAAGTAAATAATATAATTTCAAATAATAATAATATGACTTTGTTGTAATTTAAAGAAATATAGTGATTTTATTCTTGCACAGGTTAAATAAAAATATATTGTAAACGTAATCAGTATTCCAGTAAAAATGATGTTAAGGTCCGTACTAACTCATAGCCAACTTAAACCGTTTTATTATGACAATACGCTTAATTTAAATTATTTTAACAGAAATTATTTACACACCTAAGTTTTATTTATAAACTGGCAAGTTATATTTAATACTGGAAACATAAAAAATAAATTACGAAGTTATCGAAACATAACCTAAATCAATCAATATTTACAAGTCTCACGCTCGCCGAATCGTTAGTGAAACAATAGTTCAGAACGCCGCCGCGTCATATATTTAGACTAAGGAGACTAAAAGGCCTTCATAATATACGGATAGGCCACACTTTAATAGACTATTCAACCACACATTGACTATGATCACCGACAATTTGGACTATCTCGACATCTACGAACTCGTTCCTAATCTCAATTATTTCGTCTCTCTCACGTCGCGCGTATAAATAAAGTACGAAGTTACAATCAGTCAAATAAACTCGATTTCGATCGGTAGCGTCGTCCCGCGTCTCGCCACCGCCGACCGCTCGCTTCTTCCCACGATCGGCACTAGCCTTGGAATATATTGATTTTATATCTATCGTGGTCAAATATCAGTTAACACGTGAATATCGAACTTCGCTCTCGCTCTCCACCGCTGACAATAAAAATATTCTCATACACTATGGAAGTCACGGTCCACAGGATCCGACGGCATCTTCTCTCGGAACACCCACAGTCCACTGACGAACGACTCTCAGAGACGCCGGCGCTCACTCGCGAGCGTTCATTTATATCGTGCACTTAAATATTTGTCGACCAACTAAAAGGGCTCAGTCGTCCACCGATAAAACGAAGTCGCTACCTCAGAGACTCGGTCGCGTGGTGCGGGCGGCGCTACGACTTCTTGTCGAAGAGCGGCAGCTTGGAGCGCACGGCGCCCTCGCACACCTGCAGGCGCTGCTGGGCCAGCGCGGGCCGGCGCGGCGCCTCGTCCCGCGCCTCGCCCCGCGCCTCGTCCCGCGCCTCGTCCCGCGCCTCGTCCCGCGCCGCGCGCCTCGCCTCGCCCGCCGCGCTCAGCCGGAAGCGCGAGTGGCCTCGCGCCGAGCGCTCGCACGTGAAGTCGGCGCCCTTCCGCTCGAAGTACTCCACGATCTTGCTGATCTGCGCGGAGCGCACGTGGCGCGGCACGCGCTCGTCGCAGTACAGGCTGTCGGAGCCGGCGAGCGACGCGACGTCCTCGGAGCTGTCCGTGTACACGCTCGACGTGCGCTTGCAGGACGACAGGGCGTGCGGAGCGGGGCGGGCGACGGTCGAGCCGGGTTCGTCCTCGCCGTCCGGGCAGCCGGCGCGCTCCGCGCAGCAGCACGCGCTCAGGATGTGATACTCGCACAGCACCGACTCCGCGGAGTCGGACACGTCGGAGTCCGGCTGCGAGGCGTCGGGCCGGCCGCACAGGAAGGGCGAGGCGTCGAGGCTGCGCAGCTCGTCGGCGGCGGGCGGCGCGCAGTCGTCGGGCGGGGGCCGGCGCGGCGCGCGGGCGTCGAGCGCGCGGTCGTAGGCGCGCACGCAGTCGGCGCACAGCGTGGCGCGCGCCGGACCCGGCCCGGCCGCCTCGTCGGCGCCGCGCTCGGACGCGTCGCGGCGCCACCACCAGCAGCGGTGGCAGCCCACGAGCGAGCAGGGGCACACGGCGCCGCACGCGCGCCCGCCGCCGCCGCGCATCGGGCACAGCTCCTCGTTGGCCACGGAGAAGATGCCGCTCTCGCACGAGCCGCGGCGGCGCAGGTCGGGGCGCGGCCGCGCGTCGAGGCTGTTCCTGCGGGAGAGCGCCGGGGAGGAGGGCAGCGAGGCGGCGCGCGGCTCGTCGTCGGACAGCGCGTCGAGCGCGCGGGAGGCGGCGCGCGGCGGCGAGGCGAGCTCGGCGCAGGAGACGGAGCCGGGGCCGGGCTCGAGGATCTTCTTGACGCCGCGGAAGGTGTGCAGCGCGCGGCGGGCCGGGGCGGGCGCGGCGTGCGCGTCGCGCAGCAGCATGATGTGCGCGAGGCGGTGCAGGCGCGCGAGGCGCGGCGGGGCCTGCGCGCCGGGCCCCGCGCCGAGCGCCCAGGCCGAGCGGTGAGCGGCGCCGCGCCCCGCGCCGAGCGCCCAGGCCGAGCGGTGAGCGGCGCCGGGCCCCGCGCCGAGCGCCCAGGCCGAGCGGTGAGCGGCGCCGCGCCCCGCAGAGCTCTCCCACCCCGCCGCGCCCCACTCCAGTTCGGATAGTGAGCGACGGTGTTGCACTGTCGGTAAACAAATATAACTAATGTGAGTACGCTCTAAGATCGACCGCACCGGGAACACGAATCGACAAGTTCTTAGATCGACTTTCAGTAATGTTATATGAAGACACTTCAACGAAAAGTTTCGATGAAAGCAGCGTACATATTTAAAACAGTAAGTAAAAAGATTTTAATTAAAATAAAATCTATTACCTTTCTAAGATGAATTCGTGTGTATATTAAATATCTATATACAGGGTGGATAAGACAATACGACATTTATTTGAACTAGACATACCTACACATGCTACAAGGCCACTTACAAAATTTTAATAAAATAGGTCCAATAGTTTAGCCACAGGACACTCATTTTTCGTTTATGAAATTTACTACAACATGTATCCAATAAAATACTTTCATCAAGGAGTTAACGACCGTAGGTCAACCCACTCTAAAATATGCCTTATGTTTGAGCAATAAGACTCACACGCGTAATCACATAGTACTTAAAAACATCGTCGTCGATCGAACGTCGATTATACGGCTAGCTAGTGATGGATATGATGTTAACGGAGAATGCTGAGGAACACCGCCCTGGCATTACGTATGTACATATCGTGAACGTTATGGGAGCTGTCCAGAGCATACGAAAAAATCAATCTTTGATTCCTAGTCCTCCTTCAGTTCGCTGTCAATCCACGGAAATAATATTGTCGGTATTCAGTGATTATTATTGTGACCGTGTTATTTAAAAAAATCGTGCATACATGCTATTACATGTACATTTAACTATTACATACTTTATCAACGTAAGTTTTTAATACATCGCGCGCCGTTCGGTGCTTTAGAAACCTACCTACCTACCACGGCCCTTGCGCTGTTGCCGCTTCGTTTAATCACGAAAGTTAGTGAACTTAAATTACAAATTGTGTCCTTATTGGTTTAAATCATTTAAAATGTTTAGTTTGTATTAAAGGTTTTTTTTCAATTCTAGGATAAATTATACAATCCCAAAGTAAACTAACACATTCAAATAGCCCATGGTTTCATTTAATGTCGTATTGTCGTATCCCCTTGTATGCAGATACAACAATAATTACTTACGTTGGTCGTGATCGTTACGTCGCGGACTGCCCTCCGACTTGTATCGTAATGGACGACGCCAGGCATACAAACCGGGACACGAGCGTGGGCCTGATGAATCAGCTTCTTCACTGTAATGTATAATATAAACATCATAGTTTAACAATATTTTACTCTCACGATAAGGGCGCTTGGAAAAAAATATTCCAGTAATTACCTGTCACAGTTGTTGATAGTGCTGTGGGAGCCCCAGGGCGCGTCATCCAAGCTCTCCTTTATTTCTGCCAATTTATTCACTATTTCTGGGAATAGCGGACGCGCTTTTGGCTCGTACTGCAATATAAAACAAGATCGATGAGAAATTGTCAAACTTCTTGGTCTATTTCAATGTAATTTTCTATTTGTGTATGTGTTCTTACAATGCAGCAGTTAAACGCGAGCCTGAGGAAGTCCGGTACGGTGTCTTCGTCGCAAAGTTCCACGAACGCCATGTAGTTGAGGCCGAAGTTGTCCGTGCGAGGCAGGACGTCTGGATCGGCATCCACCTTGACGCATAAAATAAAAACTAGATGAAAACAACGTTACAAACGTTATTCTAAGTTGAAGAGGAACATTAAAACACACTTTTACAGTAAGTGACAATAGTTATTTGTTATACAAGAGTGCAAAGTTGCTTTTTAACCGCGTGCTCAATTTTGATGACCGAACAAGTGGAGGATTCAAAAATTAAAATCTGAGCGTTAGCGAGGGAATCAAAAGAGCACGAGGTGAAAAATCTTTGCACTCGAGTGCAACACGTAACTTTGCATCCCAACTCAGCGAGGAAATGACTTAATGCAAAAAGAAAATGGCGCGGGCAAAGCAAATTTAAAAAAAAGTATACCAAGGAGGTTCCGAGTCTGAGTTTTTAACAAATTAAAAAGGTTGTATGATAAATTCGGCATGGAGGTAGAAGTAAATAGGTTTAATGATGTTTTGAATTCACAAACTTGGTGTACACGACGATGTTCTAAATTCAATTTACTTTATCCTCTAGCGGATAAAAACGGCTTTTGCACTCAGATATCGAAGGGCAAAAATCCGAGATGGGGGGATGAAAACTAGTTTAATTAAATTTCAACGTTCCTCTAGCAGACACAATCAAAGCCGTGGTAACTCTGATCCCATCAAATTATGTTAAATGAAAGTCAAGATTAATATTTATGTGTCGTCGTCGATAAAATAATTGAAATCTACATAGGTGTTAAGTTCTGTGAAGAAAATTCTGAAATTTCATTTAAAAGAACATACAACATTCTAAAATAAATTTATTTAACAATATCTTCTTCCTCGGTGCTACCACAATATTTTCTTCTTGATCAAAAGCTCAATATTTATTTGACTTTGCTAGTTTTCACACTTACCCTGGCGATGAGTTGGCACAAAATAATTCCATAGGAGAAAATGTCAGAGCGGTGGTCGTACCACCGGCCGCGCAGGCACTCAGGCGACATCCACCACGGGGAGCCCACACTTGGTAGCCTGTAGCCGTTTCTGAAACATACGTATTATCGTTAGCTATGCCAACATGTTCATCGGGTGGCCGACTTAGGGAGCAAATTACGCAGGAAGTAGAGAAGAAAAACTTGAAACAATAGTTATTTGTTATACAAGAGTGCAAAGCTGATTTTTAACCGCATGTGGTAATCAAAAGAACACCAGGTGAAAAATCTTTGCACTCGAGTGCAACACGTAACTTTTCATCCCACCTCAGCGAGGAAAAGACTAAATGCAAAAAGAAAATGGCGCGGGCAAAGCAAAAAAAAAAAGTATACCAGAAGGTTCCGAGTCTCAGTTTTTAACAAATTAAAAAAAGGTTGTATGATTAATTCGACACCATGGAGGTAGAAGTAAATAGGTTTAATGATGTTTTGAATTCACAAACTTGGTGCACACGACGATGTTCTAAATTCAATTTACTTTATCCTCTAGCGGATAAAAACGGCTTTTGCACTCAGATATCGAAGGGCAAAAATACTCTTTCCGAGATTTAACGTGATGAAACCCCCTCGGCCCGTCATCTCTCCGGGGTTTACGACGGGGCGGTGTGTCGGAATCGGACCGACTAAAACCACACAGTGTAGCACCTGTTCAATTGTTGATTGAAAGGACCAGACCAAACAACCAAGGAAAATTATACATAAAAACAAATATTTACTGCCGAAAACTAATAACTTGTACGGTGAAAGAGTAGAAGATTATTTAATCCCTACTCTTCTAAATAAAATGCCAGAGGAAATACAATTAGAAAAAAAAACATGCCTTCCAATATAAAATAAAAAAACACTATCTGCTCTGCCGAATATAAATAACATTATGTGTTGCATGAATTTAAGTCCGTGAGTGTTAATTTATGTGTATTACATAGTTTTTAGCGACTCCCGACAACCCAGATAGACCCTGCAAGGTCTTAGTGGTGCAGTTTTCATCACTGTATCTATAAATGTATGTGTATTGGAAACAATAAAAAAAAACCTTGCACCAGAGATAAAAGTAATCAGGGAACATCTGTTATTACCACATCCAGGCTTGAAACAAACCTTATTCGAAACCATTCGAATAAGGAAACCAGGCCAAAACGACCTTTCTAAGAAAGCTCTATTACCAACAGTAGACTATTAAAGGGTGTTTTCATGATGATGATGTAAACATAAATAAATTAAAACAAATAGATCAACCAATGTAGTATATGTTATTTAGATTTGAGAATAATGTAATCAAACCATCAACCAAGTTTTGGGTACAAATATGTTTTTTTTTTTAGAGACAACTCCCGCACTAGGAATAAATCCTGTGTTGCGGGGGACTTTACAAACATACATGAAACGGACACAAAGAACACCCAGACTCAGAACAACAATTTGTGGAACACACAAAGTGTTGTCCTACGTGGGATTTGAACCCACGACACTTGGCGAAGTGGGAAACGGCGTGGTGACCGCTAAACCACTAGGCCAAACGTGCAGTCATAATAACATGCTTTCATAATAACATTTTAATATACGGTTCTTTCATTGGCAATGTTTCTTTCAAGGGGAGTCAAGTAACGTATTTGGCGGTAATTTACATGGCAACATTGAGCAGTGAATAATAACTGGAAGGTGACTAATAGCGAATATTGCGTTTGCACGCAAAATTGCGTGCCTGCATCGCGGAAGCGTGCACAAGATACATGTGACAATATAATTGTAAATGTTCTCCACGAGATATGGTACTTACTACGGGGTTTTTAACGGTATCAACAATATTTAATAACGTAAAGCTCTCTCTATATTATTTGATGAAGAAAGTATTGAATATTTCCGGAAAACGTTCCTACAAGTGGGTTATTAGTATAGTACGCTCGCAGATGGTTCTATTATAGAATAATTTCTTCCCTTTTTGGACCGAGCAGTCCCTTTTGTTTTTCTGTCAGCGTTATCCATTTCTTGAGAAATAATTAAAATGAAGAGCCCTTAAGCCATTAGCTTAAGAACATGGTTAAACATAGATGTAGAACACACCGAAACCCGGGTAATGTGTGTTGGTTTCGTTGGTCAGTGCGAGACCGGCGGCCCAATGATACAGAAGCATCTCAATAGGCCGCCTTGGCGTTGGTCACCATGCTGCATTGTCTGCATTCGCAATGAGTATGGTGACCACCACTCTTGGATTCTGCTCATGCTTTCCACCAGGCAGAGTAGAGTCACTTTGGCAGGCTCAAATACATAAAAAAATATTCAAACCAACAACCGACGCGTCTGTCGAATGAACTACCGCCACGTTAAATACTTCGTTTAAGAATACCTTTCGCAACTACGTTGTCTAATTCCAATCAACCGAAGATAATCGTTTTATTTCTAACATCGTGTAATGAGTCAGTAACCACATTCAAGCCGGGTCTAATTGATTCTTCGTGAATACGTATCTCGTACCGTTAGACGCCAATAAAGATGTGCGATATGCTGGTATGCTTGCGAAATAATGTGGAGCTAAACGGTTAAAAGAATTATAAATTACCGCTAGTATTGTCAGCAATGCGACTGTCGATAGTGCCTATAGTATATATAAATAGAGTCAGGGAGCAAATGATTAGACAGGCAGCAAGATAAAAAAAATAATTAAAAAGCTTTTTTAATACCAGCTTTTACTGGAATGCCTCGGGACGAATCAAATGAATCCAAACTCTATGATGTTGCGACGTTTCTTTACAGATTTCCTATGGCCACCTTCCAGCTCGAGCATCAGATCAGCTACATGTCATTATAATATTGTATTGTGACGCTGTATACATATGCTTGCAAAATTTCAGCAAAATCGATTGAAGATATCTGCTTCAAAATTGAGTTGCAAGATACCACCCGAACATACAGGCATACACATACATACATTGCAAGTTAATAAAAAGCTTGTAAAAAGACTACTGCGTCCATTTCTGCGTCCATGGACATTAACAACTTATGAGACACTATTAATGGTATTCGAGATGGCATGCGGTTATTTGGTTGGTACGAGTACGACATAACCATATCAGTCTCATCTCGGGATCGCGGTCTCGAATTCTCCTTTTGATAAAGTAATTATGTTTGAGAAGTATATTGAGACCACTACTAACATGTCTTAGGAGAGTACATCAACCAAGAAAAATAGAAGTTATACCAATAATAATAAATAAAAACTTATACTGGGAAAATACAATTGGCGGCCTTATCGCCCGGAGGCAATCTCTTCCAGGCAACCGTGGGATAGGTATAATTAATAATATATTTTCCGAAAGCCCATGATGTGCATTATTCGTGCAGTAGTTTTTCCGAGTTTCAAGGATGAAAACATAAGTGTACAACTGTACACATACCTAAGATTGAAAGGGTAGCTCGTAATGCAATGAACGGAGCAGACATGGGGACACGCCCGTATCAAGCACGCGATTTTCAGAAGGGTTGGGTTTGCAATGACATTTTTTTTACTAACTCTGAACTACACAGATTCGTTTTCCGAAGAAAATATTGACAATATTTTTGACTGATAAGTGCATTTAACCTTGCTATTAGATTCTGTTGTGTTAAGACTCCACATCAGTGTTTTGGGTTGGGTTCGATTTTTAACAGTACCTAAACATAGTAATGTTAAGTAACTTAATTTATCGCAAACAAGATTAATAAAAATCTGTTTAAAAATCAAACTTCAGTTTACACCTCACAAATTGGGATGAGATAAACAGGGACATTGTAGTCGAATTTGCGTGACTGATTATTACAATTTTATGAAGTACTTACACAGGATGAGGTATTCTAGCTGCTAGTCCGAAATCAGCGACAACTGCCATAAAGTCACCGTCACCATATTTTCTTAATAATACATTCTGGAAAAAAAGAACAGATCGAGGTAAGAGTATGGTAAGTGGCACACACACACATTGACCGGTGATATAGATTGGTACATATTTATTTTATATCTTTTCTTGCGGTGGATTATGTATTTTATCACTGAACTATAAGGACTATCTGTTTATCCGATCGCTACTTTACCTCATCACCTGCCGTGCTAACCTGAAGAATGCCTGAAAACTTCATTAAGATCGACCGATAAATTTGGATTCTATTATGCTATAGACACGTCTATTACATATTTTTACTTTTTTACGCTTAACCTACGCAAGAAAAAACCAAACATTTTTTAATCGATTGCGACTAACCGAACTTATAGGAAATGTAAGTATACATACATATGACTGCACGTTTGGCCTAGTGGTTTAACGGTCACCACGCCGTTTCCTACTTCGCCAAGTGTCGTGGGTTCAAATCCCACGTAGGGCAACACTTTGTGTGATACACAAATTGTTGTTCTGAGTCTGGGTGTTCTTTGTGTCCGTTTCATGTATGTTTGTAAAGTCCCCCGCGACACAGGATTTATTCCTAGTGCGGGAGTTGTCTTAAAAATAAAAAATAAAATATATGTTTACCTTAGTAGTAAGGTCCCTATGGAAAACACCGAGGGAGTGCAGGTACATCATGCCATCAGCAACGTCCGCCGCCAAGGAGATCCTCAGCGGCTGCGGCAGCGGTTCCGGCGGCCGGCTTAGGATCAGCTGCTCTAAAGATCCACCTTCCATGTACTCGGTTAGCGCATGGAGTTGACCTTCGTGCACGCAAACACCCATGAAACTGAAAACAGAGATTTTTTATAAAGATCTATACATATAATAAAATTGTAAG
This sequence comes from Diaphora mendica, assembly GCA_949125395.1. Classification (NCBI taxonomy): domain Eukaryota; kingdom Metazoa; phylum Arthropoda; class Insecta; order Lepidoptera; family Erebidae; genus Diaphora; species Diaphora mendica. Next base: position 26,429,365 of record OX421316.1, read on the forward strand.
AGGTCAAAGTCTGTAAGATATTAAAAAAAAATACGTGTGGCACTCGGGGACTGCCGCGGTAAAGCTATTGCATAGCATTTTTTATCAACTTATGCAATTTCTTTTTAAGCAGTATGTTCGTGCGTGACAGTGACACAGATTCGTTTCTGTCTCTCTCGAATCAACGAATGTTTCTGTCTGTTTCAAACATTCGTTGATTCGTCGTTCGGAGCAGCTCGTCTCGATCCGTGCGAGCTTCGGGTGTCAGGTTTTTTTGTTACGTTACGGAATTTCTGCACAAAGGCCCCAAAGCCCGCGATAAAAGCTATGCAATAGCTTAAAACTAATAAAGGAGTCTCATTCTAGCGAAAGGTGCGTTAAAGCAAAACAAACCAAAGAACACTTCGCTTTTATTAAATTAGTACAGATTTCAGAGGGTGGAGAAGCGAAGGTCCGGTTATCGGAACGTTAACAGATTATTCTGTTAATTTAATTAAGAAACTTTACCGTCTGTCAGATTTGATTATTCGCTAAGTTTGACGTACCAATTTACTTTATATTTTCTGTTAAGTTGATTGCACGGTTGGCCTAGTGGTTTAAGCGATCGCCAAGTGTCGTGGGTTCAAATCCCACGTGGGACAACACTTTGTGTAATCAACAAATTATTCTTTTGAGTCTGGGTGTTCTTTGTGTCCGTTACATGTGTGTTCGTGAAGTCCCCCGGTACACAGGATGTATATTCCTAATGCGGGCGTAGTATTTTGAAAAGAAAAACATATTGTGAACTATATGAATCACATTTTACTTAATATACCTACTTATTATTTCTTTAAAAGACAACTAGTTCCTGTATTGTCCCCCACTTTACAAACATTATTGAAACCGTCACAAAGAACATCCAGACTCGGAACAAAAATATGTAGATGTGTGGATCGAACTCACAACACTCAGAAGAAACCGACTAACCTCGTCGGTTACAGTTTTAACCACTACGCCATTCGTGCAGTCATCTAAACATGTTTCTGTCAGAACAATAAAGGTAAAGAGACTAAAAAATGCGTCAATGTCAATGTAAACAATATTTTTTCATTTCTACAATCGTTCGAGACATAATAAGACATAGTAAAAAAATAACATTGGCCAATAGTGGCTGGTTCGATAGGTCAATTTCATATTATACAGATATAATCTGTAAGAGACGAGTTGTATGAATGTGAAAGGCATCACTATCTGTTTTTTTTGTTATCTTTTTAGATAATGTAACATTTTAGCACTTGATTAAAGGTTAAACGGCAAAACTATTTGTTTAAGAATAATCGTACTCGTATTTTACTACCACACGAGAATGGTAGTAATCAGGGAGAGATCATTATCTAGTCAGGATACACAACGATCTCTAATTACAAGCTTTTTATTAACTTGGTATACAATGTATGTATGCTTGTATGTTCGGGTGGAATCTTCCAACTCAATTTTGAAGCAGATATCTTCAACCGATTTTGCTGATATTTTGCAAGCATATGTATACAGCGTTACAATACAATATTATAAGGACATGGAGCTGATCTGATGCTGGAGTTGGATAGTGGCCATAGGAACTCTGTAAAGAAACGTCGCAACATCATCGAGTTTGGACTCGTTTGATTCGTCTCGAGGCATTCCAATAAAAGCTTGTTTTTAAAAAGCTTTTTAATTTAATTTATTTATTTACCTACTTGAAATCGTACGAACTAGCCAGAGTTTAGTTTGACATAACACTTTCTTGAACTGCCCTTGTTATTTGTTAACAACCCTAGATACCACCCTCTGGTGTTATTAACTGGTTGAGACCCCACCCAGTACACTATGTACTTTAGTTCAGCCATAAAGACTAATTATTCAAACTATAAGTAGGTATTATTGCGAAAAACTGTATCTTCATTCTTCTTTTTAACACACTTATGAGCTTCACTTGTATGTTTATTTGTGTGTAACCTAATATGGTAGCGTGTTATTTTAATTTTTAAACTACATTTTATATCCCAAAGTTATCTTGGAGTCATTCCCGGGGAAACACTAAAATAGAGACCCATATTTCGTTAAAACGACCACCGTATACGCACGCTAGTTGACAAGTATGGCATACTAGTTTTTGCTCGCGGCTCCGCCCACGTTTATGTCGGTTATCGCGGTAAATAGTAGCCTATGTGTTATTCTGATGTATAAGCTATATTACTGTAAAGTTTCATCCAAATCCGTTCAGTAGTTCTTGCGTGAAAGATGTGATGGCGTCTACATCTAAGATTAAGATGACAAGCAACTCTAAAAAGAATTTAATGATTACTATACAATACATATTCCTTCTTGTTTTAGTACTATCAAATATAATGAAGTAAAGTAAAATATTTATACAGTATAAATTATTACGCCAAGTTTTGTTATAAAAGAAAAAAAACATACATTATATCGATACCTCCTACGTATACTGAGTCAACTAACATCATAGTAATTTTACAGGAGAGCGATTTGAAGACAAATCGCCTTTATTTTTATGAAATTAATCTTAATTAGAGTAAATTAAATGTATATTTTAATAAATATGGGAAGCTTTTCCTTTGGAAATGTTTTTGCTGATTTTTGTTTTAAATAATATTTTATGTACATGGCTGGGTATACGCCGGCGGGACTCAATAGTAAAATGGTTTAACTACCACTTATATTAATGTACGTTGTACACCAAAATACATGGTTTACACCAATTTCAGACCAAAGGAAAAGCTTCCCATATTTATTAAAAGCTACATTTAATTTACTCTAATTAAGATTAATTTCTGAGAAATATAAGCGATTTGTCTTCAAATCGCTCTCCTAAATAATGACTATAATGTTAGTTGACTCAGTATACTTAGGAGGTATTTCGCATCGTATACTGAGCCGCAATACACTTGTGCCGATGCGTCCCCCCACACACCCCGCGTATACAGGTACGATGTCAGTTGAATGAGTATACAATATACGATTCTATCTGATGTTGAAATTGATTTAGTATTACGCGAAATTATCTCAGTAATATTATTATTTTTTATTATTTTTTAACACTATCATAAAGATCATAGATTATTGTATACATTTATTTAAAATAATAAAATACCTAAATTTGCTAGTTGACTCAGTATACGTAGGAGGTATCGATATATAGAACTAATAACATGACATTAAAAGGTGTGGTTTTTAAATACCCGACGAAAGTGTTCATTCATGCACCATCGCCAGCAAACAACATTTTATCTACCCTATTATTATGTAGGAGTACCACCATACGATTTTTATAACAGCATTAGAAATTGGGGTACTCAGAACACCTCTTGAATTGATCGTATTTCGATGTCTTTTCTATTAATGCATGACTTGCGTTTTTAACTGGTTAATCTAGTTCTAATTCTGTAATCAAAAGCAGATGCATTCAATAGGTGCTCTCCCAGGCGAAATATCAAGGTCAATGCACAACACTGATTAAAAATCAGATTGTGTTATTAAATTATGTTCAACGTGAGGCAAGCAAGTATGGTCTCGAAAGTAATTGGGAAAAGATTGGAGATGCCACAGTAATGACGGGGCAACAATAGACGCAGTCATTGAGGCTGACCATAAACCTGTCATGCATTCAAACGTTGAAGAAATAGATTCAATCTCATTTACTATTGTGAACACAAATCTTGTAGATGACACAGTCGAAACACCTGAACTAAGAACATTGTTAAAATATATTCATGAGCACGACAGGCCAGAACTAATTTTACCCCGACTAACAAGTATACATCATTATTATGCTGATTGTGTGTTACATTAACAGACTGACGTGACTGGTGATGATATATTTCGAGACCAAAATACGTATCATAATGCAGAGACATGTTTCACGCGTGTGGAAGAAGGATTTAACAAATAGTTTACTTTTGTGACGACAAGCTAGTCTTCAAAGTCGATTTCCAAACATAAGTTACAAACAACCTAGTGAAATAAAGACTGACTGTTGCTAAACACAAAAAATCACAGCAATAACACTAAATGATTACTTATTGATCACGCAATACGACAGATGTCAAGGCCTCTTCAAGTTACCATCTTATAATCAATGCAAATTACCAATTAAAGACTTGGCGTGCAGTTATTGACGGGAATTAATTATGAAGGCGCCCATTGATGATAATATTAAGTAAAAAAAACAACGATTATGGTGATGCTGCTGAGAAAGCGACGTATATTCTTTGGAAGCTGTTGTTTATAGACATGCAATAAAACACAAGCGCGGGGGTTAATTGACGTTTTTAGTTTCTTTAATGTTGGTTTACGTAGTAAATTGCAGTTGATCAGCTCAGGCAAACTCGCAGCCGTAATAAATAACTATTCATTATGCGGTTTCCAATGGCTATGTTTTTGGCATTTGGAGTTTTTTCAGAAATTTATAAATGCCTGCTCATGGTTGCTTAATAGATAGTTAGTATTCAATTGTAGCGTGGTGCATTCGAAGTATAACAAAAACATGACTAAAAGCAAAGCTATGGAAGATGAATGAGAAAAAATGAAAGACAAACAATCGCACAGTGCAGGCATTGTTTTTATTTTGGATGATAAGCGAGCAGGAAATAAGCGAAATGAGGGACAGTAGTTGCTATTGTTTGGTTCATCGTTTCCATTTCGTAATATATTATGCAAACAGATTTCGGGGTAGAAAGTATAAATATTACTTATTGTTTTAGAAATGCAATATGAAACAATGACTTTAATGTAATTTGTTGACATAGAATGTTTACGAAATATTAGGTAGGAAGTAAAAAAAGAGTTCAGTTTGTATTCACTGAACTGAGAATTCTCAATTCATGGAACCGTAAGTTTTTTCATGAATAAATATATTGTCTGAGCCTTATGCTAAGGTGGATATTTTGTGTCTGTAGATAAAGAGAAAAAAGTTGCTATTTTTTTTCTTTTGTTCTTGATAATCCGTCTGGATTACACATTTGGAGCATATTAATGAAAGCTTTATTCAAAGAAAACAATTTTTTTTCTTTGCGTTTTCGATAATCTATTCTAAATTTTCGCTATTATAAATCTCAATCAAGTTATTCAAAATTCAAAGTACATTTTGAAATTTGTATATGATTATTGGATTCCTTAGATTCATTGGAATTAACACATTTTCTTCATATATTTTTGTATGGCAATCAAAAAGTACAACTATAAATAGGCTTTCCTGGTTCAAGAAAGTATCATTTTACTTTAACAAAAATAATTGTATTAAGAAAGACCAACAAGAATTTTACAACAAACAATTATAGTGACTTATATGTGACCCGAGGCAGTATTACTTTAGATTGTATCCTCGTATCAATAAAATACACAAACAATATAAAAGTTTGATCTGAATCTGAGCTCCCGGCGATGACGCAATGGTGTACGATGTTGAGCTGCCTTCATTTGTTTGATCAACACAAATATTGCCACAAAGGGTCGGGGCCCATGAATTTGCAAGCGACAGAGGTTTACGCACTATATGTAAATATTGACATGATACGGTTCAATTGGAAGATTTTTGATAAAATGGATAGTAATTGATATCTTAAACAAATATTACTCACAAACAGACCACAGCCCACATTAAACACAAAGAGCTTTACCAATGAGTTTTTCTCAACATTTGACCTTTGAATTAATTAAATCTCAAAGATCAAAGATACGTAAGAAATTAAAGCCTACTAATTTGGAATAACCTATCTCTAAACAAAACTGGAGATAGCCTGTACATTCTTTAGCAGTATGATTTATTCAATACTTCATTGATATTTTTGTGTCTTTTGTTAGACAATTTTAGTTCATAAAATAAAAGTCGGTTAAAAAGAGATACTATTTTTTTTAAAGGTAAATTAACCTATCTCGAGTTAAAACTGGAGATAGGTTATTGAAAACGGCTATTAGACGAGTGGCGAACAAAAGAAAACTGAGAGGAGCATGAAGTACCATCATCAGGAATTCGTTCGGGAAATACTCCTGTCATGATTCATATTTCACACTTACGCGATGAGAAATTTATTGCTGTGATAATGTATATAATTAACACTTGTAAAGTCACGATGAAAGCTTTCTAATTAAAATACTGTAGAATCGAACTTGACATTTGCAATTTTTGATATAAGAATTGAGTGTACTCGTATTTAAAAATCTATTAAATTATGGGAAAAATTAATTCAACTTCATTGAAAATGGAACCTAAGTAATCTACTTCAAAATCAAAACTTTAATTGTACTGATACTGATAAACTATACCAAATACAGACAAGTGTGTATAAATGAGTTATTAAATTGAATACACTTTTGAATTCCTTTTAGAAGATAAAGACTTTTTGTAAAAAACGCCTATAATCGATTTCAGCTATCTATAATAATCGATTACTACAAAAAGGTTGTTAGTTAGGGTGTACTTTAATAATACAAAGGCGACAAACAGACAAAGAAAACATTGAGTATTTTAGTAACATATAAAAGTGTTTAGTTAAGCAATATTAGGGTTATCCGTATTAGATTGATAGCTCGACATATTAATATGTGAAGCAAAACCTTTAAATAAATAATAAATAAATATTCCGGACATCTAACACACAACGCCATCTAGTCCCAAGCTAAGCGCAGAGCTTGTGTTATGGGTACTAGACAACTGATATAAATACATATATACTTTTTTACATACATATTATAGATAGAAAGCACCCAAACTCCGCAACAAATATTTGCAGATCATACAAACATTTGGTCCGACCCGGGAAACGAACCCGAGACCTCAAGCACAGCAGTCGCATACACTATCACTGCGCCACCGAGGCAGTCGATGTTTTGTACCCCTTTTCATAAAATGGGCTACCCCATTTTATGAAAATTATGCGAACGGAGAAGTATGAGTATGTAAATTTAGCACAGTTAAAGTTTGTAGGAAGGAGTATTGCAGAGAGCTAAAAAAAAAATATGTTGCCGAATATCAACAACTGGTCGATCACTAGTATTACATAGATACAGAAAATCAATTCAAAAACAATTCACAAAATAAATTGCAACGAAATAGGGGGATAAACATGTAATTGGCCTAAGATGTCACCTTCACTCTACTGACCGTTGAATAATGGATAATCTCCATCTTATGTGAAAGCACTTGATCCAACATCTATCCATTTAACGTTCATACATACGCTTTACGACTATGAGCTCTGACAGTTTAAGAGTTCATAAGGAATGGTGGGAATTATGATTTAACCGGTTTCTGATACTGAGAACATACACCATTTCGTCGTCCGTCACCGGGTTAAGAATATGGAGTGTTACTACCTTTATTCATCTCGTGGAAGTCATAAAATCCGAGTATGGCAAAATATGCAGGACAAGAACAAAAAAAACAGGACCGAAATTTGACACAAACTTTATACCAACCCGTCTGGCAAAGCGTGGTGAAATAGGACAACACCACCTTTCTAAGAAGAAGCCTAATACGTGTAAAAGCTGTTGATGATAATGATGAAACCGCTTCCAGTTTTGGTTGTCGTGACCACAAGACGACAACGTTCATTTAAGATTCTGCCTCTAAAGTCTAAAACAAATGAGCTCACTCAAATCCGTGGACAATAGGTGCAAGTGCGGTGGAATATTGGATAAAGTTTATTTAGGTTGTCGGAGCCTAATGAATAGGCTTAGTAACTTGAACAATGGAGAGATCATGTATCGTCGACTAGTCAACCACAACGATTTCAATTAAAACAACCTACCGATCTAAAGGTTCATTTTGTTTTAATCTATTTCACTTTTTGCTCGCGCCAAATGCTTTTGTGTTGTGATTTGGTACGGAAAATATTATAATTTGGAAAATAATATCGAATTGAATTTTTCTTACAGTTTATTTGTTCTAACTTGACACTGTTTTTGCCTGTGGCTCTGCCTGAGTGTATTCCAACTATCGCGTTACGGAGTAGACTATGTCCTTCCTCAAGAATCAAATTATCTCCATCCCAAATTTTATTGAAATTAGTGCAGCAATTTGGCCGTAAAAGCGTAACAGACATACAGTAGTTACTTTTGAATTTATAATATTAGTATGGATAGTAAGAAAATTCTATTGTAAGGATCGGAAAACATATTTTTAATATTATAAAAAATATTCTTTAGTCTACTTAATTTTTATAAGTTTTTGGATTGTAGTTGGGTTGTGAGATTTCCACAGTTGCTAGAGTTATAAGTGAGCTTTCAGAAGATTTGTCTTAGTAAATAGATTTCACCCGAAATAGAGGGCTTGTGGGAGAGTCACGCTTCGGCATGAATGGGCCGGCTCGACCGGAGTGATACCATAGCCTCACGGAAAACCAGTGTGAAACAGCGCCTGCGCTGTGTTTCACCGAGTGAGTGAGGATACCGGAGGCCCATACCTAAACCATGCCTTTGGGGGATGCACGCAATTGTGACGCCTCTGGTGTTGCGGGTGTCTATGGGCGGCGGTAATCGCTTACCATCAGGCGATACGTCTGCTCGTTTGACCCCTAATTCAATAACAAAAAAAGGTTATCAGACGAAAAGTCGACCTCTAATTGTATATTAAACTATCAGGTATCAGTCGTGAATTAATTCGGTCAGTTGATAACCCTAGGCCGCATCTCGATAATCCCGAAGAGTAGTCGGACATATGATCTGTTGACGTCAGAGCCACAAGTATCATAAGTCACAATGAAGTTTGTTGTTCCTATGTACGTCATTGTAGGTGCTTTAATGAGCAGAAGCTGGGGTTTGAAATTGATAATATTTTTTTGTTTGCTTATGTTATAGGTTCGTAGCTTTTATTCAGGATACATTAAACATCAGGATGGTCTAGTACATATTTAGATTTTAGCCATGAAATTTGAATGTATCTCTATTGAAATGCTGCTGCCGTTTTGATCTATGGTCCTTTTTCTAACTTTGTTTTTTTTTTTTTTTTTTTTTTTTTATGTTTGGCCCGCCAAAATGACTCTACTCTGCCTGATGGAAAGCATAAGCAGAATCCAAGAGTGGTGGTCACCATGCTCACTGCGAATGCAGACAATGCAGCATGGCGACCCGCACCATGGCGGCCTAGTGATGCTACTGCATCTTTTAGTCTAGTCAACAAGTATGGAGCTTGTTGACTAGACTAATTGGGCATCCGGTCTCGCACTCACCAACGAAACACGACAGCAACGAAACAGTTTCTTGTTGCAGGGGGTAATCTTCGGAACTACTGATCGGATCCTGCCCCCCTAGCGTAGTTGCAAGCGTTCTTCATTCTACAATCGTTAACGCCTAAATTCTCGCGTGTCATTGGCTAATACTTTGTCTAAGAATAGCCAATGACACACGAGAATTTAGGCGTGAACGATTGCAGAAAGAAGAACGCTTGCAACTTGGCTAGGGGGGCTGATAATTCTTTCTCTAACAGAAAGCGACACTATTCAGGAGTGACGTAGGCCATATTTTAATATGATTGAACAAAAAATTCATCTAAAAATAATAGTATCTTTAAATCAAGTCGAAGAAAACCGTGCGGTTAACGCCCAACGAAGTGGGCACGGGTCGGCTAGTATTTTATATATAAAACTGAGCTTTATTTAGTTAAACGCGTTAATCTCAGGAACTACTAGTTCAAATTGAAATTGGGTAGCACATTTAGCGGGGTAAGGTGTAGGTAATGAGCCAAGCATCAGAGAAAAAAAAATGCAAAAACGGGAAAAAATATTTCTTATATGAATAGCAGCGCGGGTCAGTTGGTAAATAATGAATGGCTACTGTCATTATTTAGTTTTGAAGATATGTTAACATAAAAATCGTTGTCTTATTTAAATGTGCTGAGCAATGCTTTATACTATCGTTAGAAACTAGATTATTCGTTTAAACAGTTCATAAGGTTAAAGATCTTATCAACTATTAGCTGTGCAGATAAATGCTTCTGCTGTAATATTATGTGGTTATGCCATAGCAGCTCTTTCATTGCTAATGATGTTTGTAATTGATTACTCATCTTTCTGACCTTGCTACTTATTGTACCTAGTTAATTATCTTGTTACTATTACCATTGAGGCATTGAGGACGATGGCCGTCACTCTTGGATTTTACTCATGATTTCCATCAGTCATAGTAGAGCCACTTTGGCAAGTATTACATAAAAAATAAGACGTCATTAGAAATGTGGAAAGCTTTGTGCCACTCCTGCCTATGCCCATTTTTTAACCAACTTCAAAAAAAGGAGGAGGTTCTCAATTCGACCGTATATGTTTTTTTAAAATGTGTGTTCGCAGATAACTTCGTCGTTTATGAATCGATTTTGATAATTCTTTTTTTAATGGAAAGGAGATATCTCAACGGTGGTACCATGATAAGGACACTAAGATCTGATGATGGCATCCAAGAGAAATTGAGTCGAATCTTGAAGTCGGTTTTTATTTTGTATTTTTTTTTAAATTTATTTTTTCTTTCTTTGTTACGGTATATTTTGCTCCGTTCCGATTATTACAATTTTATAATTTACCTGCACTGGCTTATCATAGACAATTGCTTAGTTTGGGAGTAAGATTAGAGTTAAAAGGTGTGTGTAACTTCATCTTACCATCATTCTCTCTCTCTCTCTCTCTTATTAGCAATATCCTTATGCAATAAACCAAATAAAAAAGAAGTCTGGTATTTGTGCGACCTCTTCAATAACCTTAACATTCTTGTAGACAGATCGCTAGCTTATAAATTAAAAAGACATAAAATTGTAATATACATAATTAATGTAATGTCAACGGTATACAAAATGTATTTGATTAAAGTACAATGGTTCAAAGCAGATAAATCACCCACATTCATATTTTGCACTTGTTTTATAATACACTAGTGATCCATCCCGGCTCCGCTCCGCAAGTAGATGCCAATGTGGTGTGAGTGTAATATACGACTGCCTCGGTGGCGCAGTGGTAGCGTATGCGACTGCTATGCTTGAGGTCTCGGGTTCGATTCCCGAGTCTGACCAAATGTTTGTATGATCTGCGATCTGCTTGTTTCGGAGTTTGGGTGTTTTCTATGTATAATATGTATGTATTTACAAAAAAGTATATATTATGTATTTATATCAGTTTTCTAGTACACATAATACAAGCTCTGCTTAGTTTGGGACTAGATGGTGTTGTGTGTTTAATGGCCAAAATATTTATTTATTTATTTTATACATCTGTTAATCTTTCTATTGAAGAATTGAGAACCTTCTCCCTTTTTAAGACGGCTTAAAACTCTCTCTATTGGTAAAGACCGAACTAAAAGACCTTACTAAGCGTACAAGAATAAAAATCGATTTCATTTTATACTATGTTAAGGAGTATATAAAATGTTGACTGTAATGGCGTCCACTGCTGAACGAACATCTGTCTCCCCCAAGGAGCGCCAACTATCCCGGTCTTGGGCAGTCCGCATCCATCCGCTGCGATTGGTTGATATAATGGCGTATTTTATTACGATTTTTAATTAACCTTGTAAATATAACTTCTTTGCCAAATTTTATTAAACTCGTCTTTTATTGCATCATTCTTGGTCGAGATGATTTTATTTTATAAAACGTTATGTAATTAAAATTGACCAAATATAGTAGTGCGGCAAGTGGTTACCGTCGCCAATGTAAGACAACACTATCATATCTGATGATTGATTGGTACCAATCAATCTCAGATTGCGAAGGCCTTAATAAGAAGCTTGGTTTCGATTTGCTATTTTTTAATCGACTTCTGAAGGTGCACAATTCGTTTGTATTGCTACGAGCCGGGTACCTATTAATTAAATAAAAGTAGTCGATTGATTACCAAAAAATAACACAATATACTTCATTCAGGCAATGAATAAGATATTGAGAGAGAGAATTGTAGACGTTGCTGCTAATATTATATGGTGACAATGCATAGGATCTCATAAAACGGCACCATTTTGGTAATGTTCCAAAAAGAGCAGAACGAATTCATTGCTCCACTCAGCCATTGTCAACAATATTAAATCAAATTTGACTGTTCTAGGCACTGGCGCTATTGCGTGTTACGGCAGTTAAATCACAATTTGAATGGCGGTTTAACTGACGGTGGGAGCGAGCGCTGTAAGTACAGTCTCGCGCTCGTTAGGTCTCATCATGTCTCGCCCAGAGTGTACTGTTAGCGTAACAGTCAACTACTGGATATCAATCTCTCCTTAGGAATGAGCTATTGATCTACTATATCACGATAGCCTGATATAGGGTTTGTTACAAGTTTTCCTTCTCTTGGCAATGATGTTGTCCTGCGCAGTTTGCTTCTTTTGTCATCTCTTACGACACCCATGGGATATACAGGAGTGGCGACACTGTGTATTCTTAATTCTTAATAAAAAAAAAAAAAAAAAAACAAAACTTTAAATAAATTAATTAATGTGCCGTACCCGCTTTTGACTCCGCGCCTATTTTCAGCGTTAAATTAAAATAATATATAATGGAGATTGAGTTCCGGGAGTGAGGAGTTTTTTATTGGAAATTTCCTCCTTTTTCAGAATTTCTTTTTTTGAAATTTCTTAAATATTAATGTTTATGAAATATCGGCAAAAAACGAAATGCCATTTTTTTTTCATCTTTAACTGTTCATAACTTTTGCAACTTTTTATGTGCTAATACACGCTTTTGGCACAATTTTCTAGGCGTCCTTCTGGATCCAATGAGCCATCGCACATAATTTTAAGAGCAGTATGTCTATTTTGTACCTTTTTCAACTTGTCGACTAGACTACACGTCTATAGCTCGCTTGTTCAGGTCATGAAACATTTAATATCACGCAAGAATAGGAAGACAGATAGAAGAAGCAAAGCCCTTTTATGGATTTGTATTGGACAGGGACAAACGAGAGCAGAGCTAGATAAAATACTATTTTATAATATAACTATACTAATAAAGGCAGCACTCAAGATAGATAGTGTAATAATATCGGTTGGTGAAGACAAAACATTTGAATAATTCCCGGTCATTTCGCTTCGCTACCCATCGACCCTTCAATGACCGTAACGGATTTAGGGGTCCCTTATTTATGTTTATAGAAATAATAGATAAATAAAATGCTTTTAGTCGTATCAGTTAAGGAGCGCCTTGTAGTGCTAGAGACACAAAAGATGGTAGAAAGTTGTCAAAATATTCCTTGTTTGTCAAAAGTAGATAGTAGGCCCTACGAGTAAAATAATTTCAATAACTCAAAATAATTCCCCGAAATACCATGCTGCTATACTATTCATCCCATGGGTGGCGCAAGACGCGACTAAGGGAACAAACTATACTGGTTAACATCACAGCAAAGAGGAGGAAAATCTTTTTTTTTTATGTATGGCCCGCCAAAATGACTACTCTGCCTGATGGAAAGCATAAGCAGAATCCAAGAGTGGCGGTCACCATACTCACTGCGAATCCAGACAATGCAGTATGGCGACCCACACCATGGCGGCCTAGTGATGCTACTTCATCTTTTAGTCTAATTAACAAGCATGGAATTTGTTGACTAGACTATTTGGGCCTCCGGTCTCGCACTCACCAACGAAACACGACAGCACGAACCCTGTCATTTTACGTAGATTTTCTGTGCAAGGGTAGTACCGCCCCGGTCGAGCCGGCCCATTCGTGCTGAAATCAGCGTGGCTCCACTACCTATCCTGAAACAAATCCTATACCAACACATCTGGCCAGCGTGGTATAGAAGATCAAACCTTTTTTCTAAGGAGAGGGCTATGTCAGTGGACTGCTAAACGCTGTGTATGATGATGACTGATGAACTCTCCGACAAGCACACGGACCAGCGTTACCAGACGTCCCGATTTTTGAATCAAAATTGTGATGTCCCGCGCGGGACATGTTTTGTCCCGCTTTTTGGGGATAACTGGACGGACGCCCAAACTGAAGTTAGTTAGCCGTATTGCTTTATCGTCATTAAAATTGGCAGGCATTAAAAAAATTAAAATTTCACCATTACATTACAAATACGAAATGGCACTAATTCTTTCACGAATTAGGGATGATGTAGCAGTAAAACAAAAATACATATTGCCAAAGACCTTTTTTTTTCGTCACTACTCCTACGTTTTTTTGCTTTGTCCAGCTTTCTACGAAAGAATCCCGCTTTTTTCACTAAAAAGTCTCAAAATCCCGATTCGAAAAAAAAAACTGGCAACGCTGACACGGACAGTCAAAATCACAAAGATGATATTCACAAATACAAAGATGGCATTTTAGTTACTAATTATGTCCGGTTGTATCTTATTTGGTTTGATTAACATTTTATCAGATAATTCAAGATCGTTCTTCATTTTAATGAATATTATGATTAAATTTATAACACGCCAGCCTTGAGATACATCTAAAGAATGTTGTATAACATTTGATACACAAATATGTAGGACATTTTATGATCTAAGGTTATCTATTTTTTATTTTGGCATAAGTAAGTGTCTCAGTATTCACTGCAGATAAAGTTTCTGAAATATACTCTCTCATCTTTTTGAAAACATTGGTTAAAGTCGGACTTATGTCCATGTATAACAGTATTTAAATGTTTAATGTCTAGTGTAAATAAAGGAGTTAGAGATGAAATCCTTACCCAAGTATGTTCGGATGCTTTAGTTTGTTCATGAGCTGCACTTCGCGAAGCATGTTCGGCCTGTTAGCACGTTGTTGGTTCATTTTGAGCACCATCACCTTGCCGGAGGTTTTGTTCGTCACCTGAGAACAAAGTATTAAATTAGTTATTTACAGGGCAGGGTAATATGTCGAACACCAGGAATTATTGTTTGTTAAAAGAATATGCAATTTCTTATATCTATGTCTGTTTGTCCCACAATGTTTTAACCAGAATTTCGCCGAATTTGTGCGATGCCAGTGGAATCACTGCGGTCCAGCAGGGCCCACATGAGCTGGTTAATAAAACGGTTAACAAAACCATGTTATTGATAAAACATTGTTATTAATAAAACCACGTGCAAGATATTCCTAGTGGGCACAGTAGAATTTGTAAGGAAACGAGCAGAGTATCGCTTAAGCTCTTTATTTTTAATGTTTTTTTGGCATTTTTACAAGTTCACACTTTTATATCAATCTTTTGTAACCGTCTCAACAAAAAAGTATCCTCCATAGATTAAAAATTAAGATCAATCACACAACATAGAATAGGTACAGTTGCCAGCACTAAAAATGTTAAATTAGTTTTATATGTTGTAGTATAGGCTGCCTCGTTGGTCTCGCGGTTGACGTGTGCGACTGCTGATCATGAGGTCTCGGGTTCGATTCCCGGGTCGGACCAAATGTTTGTATGATCTACAAATATTTGTTTCGGAGTTTGGGTGTTTTCTATGTATAATATGTATGTATTTACAAAAAAAAAAGTAATATATGTATTTGTATCAGTTGTCTAGTACCCATAACACAAGCTCTGCTTAGCTTGGGACTAGATGGCGTTGTGTGTTAGATGTCAGAAAAAAAAAATGTCAGAAAAAAAATATGTAAATTAATTAGTAAATAAATGAAGCACCCACAAACGAATATAAATTGTTAAACAATGTAATTAAATAAAAGAGCTAACACACGTATTTAAAACTCCGTTTAAGTGCTTTCATACTATAAGTACGAAGTTCTAACGCTACTGCCTACCCACCTCGAGTTCAAAAGATTTTGTATTACAATTTTTTTATCTCGATGTTTCACGAATAGAACCATAGCCTTAAGGTGCAATACAGAACCGTTTTCTGTAGTTTTTACAGTTTAGAGAAATTAGAAATGGAAATACAAGTTTTTGAATTGCAGGCCGTTATTGAAACATCTTCTACATCCCTCGTGACTACGATCTAGACCACGGGGTAACAAGGCTTGTAAATACTTTTGCTTGCAAAAATTTACGTGTAATGTTTTCTTTTATGGAATAGGGGGCAAACGAACAGACGTATCTCCTGATGGTAAGCGATTACCGCCGCCCATGGACACCCGCAACACCAGAGGCGTCACAAGTGCGTTGCCGGCCTTTGGGGGATGGGGAGAAGGATGTGGGGAGGGGTATGGGCCTCCGGTATCCTCACAGTGCTATTTCACACCGGTTTTCTGTGAGGCCGTGGCGGTCGAGCCGGCCCATTCATGCCGAAGCGTGGCTCTCCCACGGTAAGAAAGATTACCATATTTTAATTGAATACCAGCTTTTGCCCGAGGTGCCACCCGCGTGATTGCGATAAAGAGTAGGCTATGTCCTTCCTTAACAATTAAAACATCTCCAAGCCAAATTTCATTGGAATCGGTGCAGCGGTTTAGCCATGGAAGCGTAACAGACAGACATACAGATAGACTGACAGATAGAGTTACTTTCGAATTTATAATATTAGTATTCCTTTAATTACGGTAAGATCGATACATAGTATTAATCACTTATTTCTTTTACACACAGTTTATAAGAATAAAACTTGTGTGTGTATTAGTAATTCAAATCTTCACTTTTTTTTTAACGTGTGGAAATCCCCTCGGACCGTCACCCCACCGGGGCTTGCGGCGGGGCGGTGTGTCGGACTCGAACCGACTAAAACCACACGGTGTGCCACTCTGCGCCTGTGAAGGGGGGAATCCGGGAACTGCAGTTATTAACACGTCCGGACCCCTCCCAGCGCTTGCCCGCACTGAAGCGGGCACCGTCTGCTATTAAAACTCTGAATTAGGCGACGTACGGCACACGCGTACGTCGCCCCCTCGCGGGTGGCCACTAGAGCGGATAGAGGGGAAAGCCCGTCCCGACCATCCGCGGCCACACTCAGGGCGGCATGAGGCGCTGATAGGCGCGCCTCCGCCGCCCGGTTCGCTGGCGGCGGATTGGGTCCGAGTGGATATCATCCTCCCGGGCCTTCTCCGCCACCTCCTTCTGCGAGATTACATCTTCGCAGAAGGTTGCGACTGCGGTAAAACTGCTGTCGCTACCGGCCATGGAGCGTATGACGGCCGGTAGCGAGAGATCTCCTCCGATGACTGCAGTGAGGGCCCGACGCTGCGACGCCCATGCGGTGCAGATCGCCAGCGTATGCTGGGCCGAGTCCTCACTGCAGTCGCAGTGGTGGCAGGCGGGACTCAATTCCCTTCTAGCGACCGAGTGCAGGTACTTCCCGAAGCAACCGTGCCCGGAAAGGACCTGCGTCAGTCGGAAGGAAAGGGTCCCGTGCTGCCGCCCTGCCCAGGAGCGAGGATCCTGCGAGGATGACCGGCTGGAGAGCCTCCATGGCGGCAAAGCCAGCGCGTGGAGTCTCCAGCCGGAACGACCATCTGTCCATAGTGGCTCGAAGAGCGGCTTCACGC
Source organism: Diaphora mendica (assembly GCA_949125395.1). Classification (NCBI taxonomy): domain Eukaryota; kingdom Metazoa; phylum Arthropoda; class Insecta; order Lepidoptera; family Erebidae; genus Diaphora; species Diaphora mendica. Next base: position 26,446,703 of record OX421316.1, read on the forward strand.
CATTCGCGTACCTCTTCGGGCGGAGGGCGATAGCCATACTCCACCCGATATCCAGCCACCCGTCGATAAACTTCGGCGAGCACTTCCGCCTCCAAATCCCACGGGGGTGTTCCGGCCAGGGCGCACGCCGCCTCGGTCGACACCGTGCGGTATCCACGTATGGCTCTGACCGCCAATACCCTCTGAGGCCGCCTTCACTTCACTCAACCATTCGCCAATTAACACAAAGAAGCTAACTGGATGGAAAGTACAAACATTACTTAACAGAACTAATATACATGAGCCTTTTAATTTCTGAAAATATTATATAATTACCGAATTGCATTTAACTTTAACATGGGGCCAGGTTACTTTGATGCGATGTAATTATTTACGGCAATTAAGCAGGCAAATGACGTCAGCCGACGTGAAATGTGAATTTTAGCAGGAGTACGAACCAGATTAATTATTATATTTATTATTTTATGTGGTGAGACCGGAGGCCCAATGATGCAGAAGCATCACTAGCCCGCACATGGTGTGGGTCACCATGCTGCATAGTCTGCGTTCGCAGTGGGTATGGTGACCGCCACTCTTGGATTCTGCTTATGCTTTCCGTCGGGCAGAGTAGAGTCATTTTGGCAGGGCCAAACATAAAAAAAAAACTCAATAGGTTTACTAGTCACCATACTCACACATATTATATAAAATATGTGTGTATACTCACACATATTATATAAAATACGTGTGTATGTATACATTTGTACTTAATTTCGAGTATTTAATTAAGAACATCAATGTAAGCTTTTATTCTCTAGCACATAGCTTTCATAACATAAATAATGTATCACAAGTATTGATATGAATTTGTATACAGAATTCGTTGTATTTAATTTTAAAATGGGCTCCACCACAGAACAAAAAATATAGGTAGAAATGTTATGTAGGCGGGGCAGGCGCGCCGCGAAATAAGTCCAAATACCTCTATTTTGTCTGCTGGCATTAACTGAACGGTCGCATTCGCATTTTACTTTCAACGGGAAAAAACAATAAAACAATCATACATTGCGTATTAAATTCGATTATTAACTACATTGTTTCCATAAGAGTACGCAATGAACTGCATTTCCTGCGTGAATATTTCGATTTATTTCACCCGAACAGATTTGGTATAAGGCATAGGGGTGTGCCCAAATATTTATAATGCAATCGATACCCCAAATTGTGGATGTCGATGATATTGGTTTGTGTTTTTCTTAAGTAGAAAGAGTTGATTTGTTTTATATTATGATTTTTAACCGACTGCAAAATAATTTTTAATATGAATTTTTTTTGGAAAGCTTTTTAATGAAATGGAATAGGAATAATAGGAATATTTCTTTTAAAACTTAAAACATATTTTGAAGATTAACATTTTCGGGCCGTCCGACGTCTATACATTGTTTTTTGCATTTAAATTTAGATATGAAATATAAAAAATGTACATCTTGTGAGGATATAAAAATAACCTCATAATTACTGTTGATTACAGGGTTCTACAGAAAAAATATTAAGATTATGTGTGTTAGGTCTATAGAAAGTTGTGTCGTGTTGATAAGTATGAAACGTCAAACTCCAAAATTAGATATACAATATCAAATAAGACATTTGTTTTGACAAAACAAATGTCTTATTTTTATATTAACACAAGAAACTAGTACAATTTCACTCAATCCATTTCTAAGACAGTGACATTCATATAAAAAATAGGATAGCGATATTTAAAAGTAAGAACTATTTCTTGTAGAAATTAAGCAAATTTAATTATTATAATCGACAGGACTACATCTCTACGGTGGGTGGGTCATAAAGACGAAGATCCACCTCTAAACACAAAATTGCACGTAAAACTCTACTTAATGCCAAGAGCATAAGGTTGTAGTTTAATATTATATTCATTAAATCCCTTGGACGAATTAGAATAGACTTAGTTATGTGTGTATAATATTATTAATCGTTTATGTGTGCGTCCCGGCGACAAAAGATTACTTACGAAATTACGTCAAAGGCTTTTCTAGTAGTTCTGTGGGCTCCACTTAGTTGTATATACGTAAGACTACCTAATTAGATATTCCGAATTTGACGGCGCAAATATGATACATATGTACAAAATTAATGTTCAAGATTCTTTCATTCACTTGAACTGATCTATTAATTTATCATTATATCTATATTTTCAAGAATGACTTTTATACTGGCAGACACGGCGAACTTCGTTACTCCTTAGGATTAATATACCGACAGCAGCGCCACCTGCTGAGACCAATACTGTTTTCAAACCATCCAGGAACCTATTTCACACAACACACAAAATTTCATCCAAGTCGGTCTAGTCGTCTAGGAGGAGTTAGGTGACAAACAGACGTACAGAAGAATTTTATTGTATTAAGATATTGAATTGAGATTGATTTATATGACTACATGCGTTACCTTTTTCTTAAAGACTGCTTGTATTTTCTCACCCGTAACATTTTAATTACCTATAGACAGACACATGAATCATCTTTGACAGTATTTCCCACATTAATATTAGCTTTACGCATCGCTAGGGACACCATGTTAAAAGAGCGAAACAGTCTTGTTTGTTTATCAAAATTAATAAGTTATGATAATATTTTCAACTGGGAAATTATTTCGAATAATCACTTAACGGCGGCAATTTAAGGAAATTAAGGGGATTTATATTCTTTATAAATACCAATACTTAAGACGCTAATATTAGCTTGTTGATGACTAGAATCTCCTGCACTGTACCTGCACAATACACAAATTATGAAATAACTATGTGCTTCTCAATTGATGATTTTACGGGTTACTAAATTTTATTTCAAAGTTTTAAGGATCGTTCAAACCTAAGCGTCAGCGACGCGGGACGCGGGACGTGAAGCGGGAGCGTCCACGACGCGAAACTTATCGTGCACACCTGCGCGACTGCGACGCGAACCGCTAACTACATTTGCTAGTGAACAGTCACTAAAGCTGCGCGTCTTTATCTGGTACTAGCTGGGTCCCGCGGTTGTTGTCGTACCGCGGGTAACGCCGCGGGGCAAAGCTAGTTTTAAAAAAAGTAGCCTAAGTTACTCCTTATGTCATCAGCTACTTATCAGTGAATGTCCCGTTAAAATTGGTCCAGCCGGAACAAACGGACAGACAGACTAAAATTGTAAAAATATTATCCATATAAATAAATGCATATGTATGTATACACGGTACATATACCATACCAATAAATAAAATTGGAGTGTCTGTTTGTAATATAAAAATAACCGCTTTTTACTAAATGCATATATATACACGGTAAATATACCATTTTTTTTTACTGTCTGTTCCGACTAAGCTCTGGAACGGCTAGACCGATTTTGACGGGACTTTCAAAGATAGGTAGCTTATGATGTAAGGAGTAACTTGGGCACTTTTTTAGACTAGCTTCGCCTCGCGGCGTCACCCGCGATACGACAATAACCGCGGGTAACACCGCGGGACACAGCTAGTTTTGATATATGTATCGTATATATACACACTCATTTTTTTAAATTAATTGCCTCTCATTATGCAACAGTCACTTAAATAACTATTTAATATTATTCCGGACCGATCGAATCCCATATTTTGTCTTTTTTGCGTAAATTCATATAATTTAATCTTTATTCTTCAAATTATATATGATGGGATATCCTCTCACTGTTTCAATGAATATCTCTATAATATTATCATCTGTTGTAGTCATCGTGGAACGAAAACGAAATAATACTCGTAATATGGAAGGTAACTTTCCTGCACGTACACACGTCTGACCACTAGACGCGTGCGTCCGACTGCGTCCCGCTTTGCGGACGCTGCAATCCCGCTTTGTGGTCGCGTAGGTGTGCACGGCGCCATAAGAAAGCATGGGCAGCGTCCGCCGCGCTGCGGACGCTCCCGCGTCGCAGTCGCTTTGGTCGCTTAGGTTTGGGCGAAGCTTTAATAGGATTGGTTGTATGAGTTTGTCTTTTTATATCATCATCATCAGCCTATCGCAGTCCACTGCTGGACATAGGCCTCTCCAATGTCCCGCCACTTAGCTCGATTCTCGGCTTTTTATATACATATACACAATCTACGGATATCGCTCACCTTCAGATGTCTATAAACTTGTTTCATATTTATTGTAGGTGTATGACTTACTGAAAAAAATGTCAGTGAAGTCTGCGTGAATTCGAACAGGTGGCAACCCTAGTTTTATTGGTATCAAGTTAATAACGTGAGTGTTTGCATCTGATCTGTACTGTGTGCAGGTGAAGTAGGCTACTAGTGCTAACCTGATAGATTAGATTTCTAGTTTCTATACTGCCGTTCGAATTAACCGTAACGCATGTCTCTGAAGACAGTTTTGGGGCAGTGTGGTATGTGTATAAGTAGGTAAACATTGCACACATACACACACACCACGTCTGTATTAGTGGGCATAATAGATATCGACATAATTTTGTCAACTGTACAGAAACATGTGCACACACACGAACACACATTTTATATCTTTATGTGCACGCAAAAACAAATCCTTTCTATCTCTGATAGGAATTATTACTTGAGTTTTTCTCTTAGTTTTCACTAGGCTTTTACGTGTGCTATAAAATAAGTGATTAACGGCTTACACCCGTAATAAACATTTCTTGCTATCACGGGAATGCATAAGTATGTGTTAAATTACGAGTTTTAAGTCATTTTTTAAATTTATTTCACTTTGATGTTTCATTACATTATCTGAAATTACCTATTTAAGATTCTTTGCCTGTGGTCCTACTGCGTAGTCCTACTGGTTGTCATCATCATCATATTACTAGCCTTTAGGAGTCGGCTCCTAGTTCAACCGGTTTTGCCTAAATGTCAGTTTCTCCACGGAGCGACTGGCACCAAACCCCTGGAACCAAAAGTAACACGACAAAAAAAAGGACCGTAGTTTCTATTAGTTGGACATTATAGTCGTACTGGTTTGGTAGGGTAAACAGGAAAGACATTATTATTCCTAGTTTAACTAGTCATATACCTATTGAAACAACTATGGACAAGTAAAAATGCCCGTGGCACTACCAGTAACACTACAGGTAATGGCATCTACCATTATAATAATAATAATAACAGCTTGCCCTTAAATACAGACTTGTGAATTCAGAGGTGCCATACTACAGGTATGTGCCCGACCCAGTTCTCGAGAATGGTCGTGCTACGTTATATTGGGATCGATCTATTATCACGGACAGGACTATTGTTGCCAATAAGCCTGATATTGTGGTGATAGATCGATTAGAGCGCCGCGCAATGATTGTCGATATCGCCGTTCCTCATGACGAGAATCTCGTGAAAGTTGAAAAAGAAAAACAAATAAAATATTTGGATTTATCTCACGAGATTGTCGATATGTGGAATGTGGATTCGGTAATCATTGTTCCGATAGTCGTATCCGCTCACGGATTGATAGCCAAGAGCCTCGACCAACATCTTAAGAGGCTCACGTTAGAGGGCTGGATCAAGGGTCTGATGCAGAAGGCAGTCCTCCTTGACACGGCTCGTATTGTGAGGAGGTTCCTGTCTCTGGAGCCCTAACCGCCGGTTTCTTGGTCCCTGTACCCGAGGTGGGTGGTCTACTATTTTTTATATTTTTAAATGTATTTGTTTTTATATTTATATTTAAAAATGAAATTAATATGTATATATAAATGAAATAAAGAGAATAATAATAATAATAATAAAATTCTTTATTGACTAAGATATATGACACAAATACAACGTTTTGTCTAATTACTCCAAATGATAGAACTACGGACAAAAATTTACGCGTGGTACTACCAGTAGGACGCAGTGGGACCAGAATTACAGAAGATAATTTATTTTTGTTAAATGTCCTTTAATAGCAAAGTTAAATAGTTATTATGTCTTTATGTGTTAAGCATACGGTTCTTATCCTTGTACTAATAATGTAATCTTGATAAGAACAATTCTGTTAACACAAGCTGTTTTCAAGAATCTCAAGGCGAGATAATGAAGTATAATTTGAAATGTCAATATGCAAATGAAAGTGGCATTGTATTTTCGTCATTCGTTTAAATATATTTATTAAGGATTTTGATTTAATAAACTGAGGAACGATCTAGGCGATTTTTTTAAAAGACAACTCCCGCACTAGAAATAAATCCTGTGTCGCGGGGGACTTTACAAACATACATGAAACGGACACAAAGAATACCCAGACTCAGAAAACAATTTGTGGATCACACAAAGTGTTGTCCTACGTGGGATTTGAACCCACGGCAATTTTGCGAAGTAGGAAACAGCATGGTGACCGTTAAACCACTAGGCCAAACGTGCAGACATGACTGTCATTTGATTGTCATTTTTTTAACTACGAGTATATTTATAGCTTGTTATCGCTTTTAAGATCTAGTTTGATACTTCGCTTGACTTGGAATGAATTCACGTATTGTAACTTTGCTATCTTCTGATATAAGTTATCTTAGATAAATAACTCTGAAAAAGTCGCGTATCTGAATAATACTGGAAAGAGATTATGATGCATTCTGTAAACTAGTAAATATGGTTGAAGTTAAAATTATAAATTGCTTTTTCATTTATTGAATTTCTTTTCCCGCATTCATATTTGATAAGACTCATTAGCTGAATAATAAAAGCATATCAATAAAATTTCATACATGACTTCCTGAGGACAACTTTAAGGAAAAACTCTATCAGTGTCCATATCTGCTTTACATGTCTTGATGGTTTAAGTGCTGATGAATAAAAAGAAGTAGGATTAAAGTATAGAATATCCATTACGCGCTTGACGCAGTATTGTCGCTTGAATTGTAAATATTTACTGAAACCGATAACGGCTTACGTGTTTGCAAACCCGGTAAAATAAATGATGACAAGCCTAAATTATAAAAAAATAAAAAAACCCCTACGCAAGCACTTAATCGAGTAATCATACACCAAAAATGCCTTATATCATTTTGAAAAAGAGCTGATACTCTTACACTGCTGGACCGATATTAACCAAACATAGCTAAGAACTAAGAACCACCGCAAGGAAACCGGCTTTCAAATGAAAAAGCCGCATTGAAATCGGTCTATCCGTTTGAGAGCTACGATGCCACAGATAGACATACACACAGACAGACAGACATTGACGTCAAACTTATAACACCCCTCTTTTTGCGCCGGGGGTTAAAAAGATAACAGGTTATTTCCTTTATGTTTAAAGTCCATTTCCAAAATCTTTCCAAGCAAGTATATTCATTCATAATGTATTCGGATCTTGACCAATTAATTAATATAAATATTTACGTATCATACTGGAATTTTTTTCCGCATGCCTTAGATTGTAATCATACATATAATGTTGTAGAAAGTTTTGGGTATCTTTTACTGCTTCACACTAAAAACTTATCTCAAACTTATTAAGGGTTTTTTTTATTACATGTGGAAATTAATCTTTCAATAAAGATTTCATGAACGAGATGAATTTAACGATAAGGAATTGTTATGATCAATAAAATATTGTCATACTGTCACATACTGTTTTGCATTTCTGCTCATTAGCAAGGCTTTCAAAATTCTGTAGGAAGGAGACTGTTGGTGTAAGTATCGGCGGCGTAAGGTTGTTTGGGGATTTATCACCAAAAGATTACAGTTCCATCTAAACCTTTTTAAATCGGCTTTCGATTTGCTCTTAAAATGAGACGATGTAACAACATTGCACATACTTTTACTTTAGTTACTGCCTCTAGAATTTCTGGAGATTATGTGCATGTAAGTACCTACCTAGGTGATTTGCTATACATAGCTCAATGGACTGAGTTTTACGAGCCATCCCGGAATTAACACCTGTTGAAGTGTGTATCGGTTTATTAATACGATAGCATGCAGTTTTTTATGGTCTTCGGAAGGACACTTATATACATTACGCCATAAGTTTGCTTTTGTCAGCATCGTTAACAGCAAAATGTATTTAAGAGGATTAATATAAGGGATAAATTGGCCGTTGAATGAGTTAGGGGAAATACTCAGGATTCAGAAGTGAGATGAATGACATTATCATTCTTATTTCGGCCACAGATGGTGCACTGTTAAATGATCAATGTACCAGAACACAAAAAGTCTACATAGTCAAATGGCAGAGTACTGAGAAGTTATCGTGTAAAGTTTACTTACTGTGTTAATACACAAATAGATTAGGATGATTCAAGTTATGTTGTTTGCACCGAACCAGAGCCAAAACATTACCAAAGAAAAACATTATGATTATGTGATATAGACGATACATACCAATTGATGCTACTTGAAATCATTTGGATAAATCAAGATAAATATTTATTTATCGAAGTTTAAATATTTCTAACTTTCTACGGTGCTTCTGTCAGAAGTCATCTGAGTTTTGCACCTTCACGACAAATGTGGTATCGTCTCTAATCAGACATCAAAATCGTAATCCAACTTTCACCAACATATTTCATATCAACCTAGCAAACATTATCAGTTTTTTAAAAAACTTATTATCTCATATTTCTTCGTAATCTTCCTACGATAGCCGATTTTATTTTCATCCTCAGATTACATTAAATAATAATATTAATAACCCTTAAATGCTATCAAAATTCACTTTAAAAACCCTGTAAACCAATTTGTTTAACCTAACGTTGCAAAATATTAATTACTACTATAAAACATAAGCAAATTATACTCTGCGCTCTGTAGCATGGTGCGGCATTTATTTGTAGACTAGAACATTCTGGTTGGTTTAATTTAATTTACTACAGTTATTAATGATTTAATACTCATAATAATTTAATACTGCGAATGTGGTACTAAAGGCGTGTCTCCTGCGGCTAAAATTAACAAAACAAACTAACAAAACTTGTTAACTAAATGTTAGCGAAAAGTCGCAGGAGACGGACTTTTAAACGAACATCAAACACATTTAGGTACATGAAAAGCAAAAATCTTTTATCTACTTGACTAAATGACTTATAGTACACTTACTTACTTACTTTTATAGTATAAATATGAATAATATACGTATTAATGTTAGTTCAGTTCAGTTTCATTATACGAGAAGTATACGCTGGGATGTTTTCAGTCCGCTTTGGATAACATGTTTGCTTGTTAAAATTAACAAAACAGTTAGGCAACGCCCATATTATGATAAATATTTGACGTTTGGTATTTAAAAACATAAAACAGTGTCGCAGGAGACCCGGCTTAAGTAATAATTTGTAAATAAATAAAAATAAATAAATTTTCAAGAATGAAACGAAATGTTACTGAAACTGTCACGCACCATGCTACAGCGCAAAGAGTATAGTTATTTGTGAACGCAAAAAATCTTAACATGCTATGTAAACGATACTAGACGTAGTTTGAGTTTAACATTTGTCAAATTAGTTAATTGATATTTTGTTTTATGTCATACGTTGTTTTCGATTAAATAATTCTTTGATTTAGTTTCTAATCATTATGCGTGATGTCTTTCTTTGGAATTCGTTCATATATTCTTTGTATAGCTTTCTAATAGCTAATTTTTTTTTTTACTTTAGTGATTTTAATGTACTAAATAAACTACACATGTATGAAAGTTTAAAAACCTAACTCCACTTCGTAGTCACCCGTGCCATTCTTACGAATCTATTGTAACCTCATTGAAATCGATTCAGTAGTTTAGGCGCTGCGGTGGAACATACATAGACTGATAAAAATATAGCATAGCCGGGTAAATAGTAACACTCCAAAGACGCTAATGCTATCTTAGAAAATTGACTCGAAAATAAAGATTAACAATCAGATATTTTAACTCGTTGTAATTTGTAAAGTACTAATTACATAAAAATAAATGTTAACCTATAACTGTCTTGGTGGCGCAGTGGTAGCGTATGCGACTGCTGTGCTTGAGGTCTCGGGTTCGATTGCCGGGTCGGACCAAATGTTTTTATTATCTGCAAATATTTGTTTCGGAGTTTGGGTGTTTTCTTTGTATAATATGTATGTATTTACAAAAAAAGTATATATGTATTTATATCAGTTGTCTAGTACCCATAACACAAGCTCTGCTTAGCTTGGGATTAGATGGCCTTGTGTGTTAGATGTCCGAAATATTTATTTATTTATTTTATTATTAATATTTAAGTCAAGTTAAGTACACTGCACTTAACAATGTCTGTACTTCACAGAAGTCGATAGCGTTCATAACATAAGTATAAAACGATTAAAAATACTTGGAATTCAGTTTTATCTAAATCAGCCTAGATGTACAGCTACGACAATGACGCAGTTTAATAAGCGAATGATTAGCTTTAGCGGCAAATTTAGTAAAATACTGCGATTTTAATTCAACAAAGGCAATTAATACAAGTGACTGACAATTTAATAAGAGACACGCAATGTTTAGCTTATCTAATGGATGTCAGCGTGTCTTTTCACACTTAACGCATAGTTTTTATTTAGTTAATGTCAAACACCTCTGGGTTTTGTTTCAGCATTTATATTCATTTCTTTCTCGTTTCCCGGGTCGGATCAAATGTTTGTATGATCTGCAATTTTTTTTTCGGAGTTAGGGTGTTTTCTATATATAATATGTATGTATTTACAACAAAAAAGTATGTATGTATTCATATCAGTTGTCTAGTACCCATAGTACTAGCTTTGCTTAGTGGGGTCTAGATGGCGTTGTGTGGTAGATGGCAGTAATAAAAAAAGACAAGAATCTAATACATAGAAAGCCATATCCTCAAACCAGTGAGACTGACACGAACAAGCCAAAGTCATAATTTCGACTTCATTCACTTCAATACGAGCGATTACGACGCCTTTTCTCCCTCAACTATGAAGCCAAGGTAAATGCGGCACCCTCTTTGATGAAGTGAGTACTAAGGGGTTTTTTTTATGGAATAGGCGGGCAAACGAGCGGACGTATGGCGATACGTCCGTCGCGCGCGAGGCGGTAATCGCTTACCATCAGGCGTGACGGTAAGCGATTACCGCCGCCCATGGAGACCTGCAACACCAGAAGTGTCCCAAGTGCGTTGCCGGCCTTTGGGGGATGGGAGGGGGGAGATATGGGGAGGGGGTGGGGGAGATAGGTGGAGGGGGTGGGGAAATAGGGGGAGGGGTGGGGTATGGGCCTCCAGTATCCTCACTCACTCGGTGAAACACAGCGCAAGCACTATTTTACACCGGTTTTCTGTGAGGCCGTTGTATCAATCCGGTCCAGCCGGCCCATTCATGCCGAAGCGTGGCTCTCCCACGTTTGCTTTTTCTCCTGCTACTGGTTACAGAAACCCTTTTAATCTTTAAGATCGTACCCATTTAGTGTCGCGCTATATCGTAGCTTTATTCCACTAAAGATAAAGCGTTTCGAAAGAATATATCATCCACTTTTTAATGCCATTGACGCAAATCAAAAACTATTGTTTAGTAAATTCTTTGCTTTTTCGAATAGTATTTTGAGGAAATGACGGTAAGTAAACGACATGACGACAGCAGAAAATGCACTACCATTTAGTTCCCCTCCGTGGATTTAGTTTATCATGAGGGGTAGTTCTGAACGCATTAAACAGCCATCTATTTTACCTCCGTGTCAAATACAGGACAGGTTGTATTCAGTATTCAAGGGAATAGTCAAGGGATATATTTTTTTCAACACTCATACGGCGCAATGTTTGCTGGTAAAAGGAAAAATATGGAGTATAATAAGGATAGATATTCCCTACACTTCAATTTGATTACCGTGCGTTTGTGTGGTATTATTTACTCTTCACCTGAAGAGAAAAAACGTTTAATAACTTTTAATAATTCGACTTTTAAATAAAGAGGGAAGAATTACAGTTTTACTGACAAATTATTTAGCTAAATACCTTCAAGAAAACTATACATTACATACGAACATCTAACACACAACGCCATCTAGTCCCAAAACTAAGCACAGATGGTATTTTGGGTACTAGACAACTGATATAAATAAACAATTACACATATACTTTTTTTTAAAGAAAAAATAATGAAAGATATGTTGAAATAAAATAAATATTTAGGACATCGAACATACAACGCCATCTAGTCCCAATCTAAGCAGAGCTTGTGTTATGGGTACTAGACAATTGATATAAATACATATTTTTTGTAAATACATATTACATACATATTATACATAGAAAACTCCGAAACAAATAATTGCAGAACATACAACGACAAGTACATTATTTTATATATCTTAATGTTATTTCATCTTTACTTTTTGTAATGACTGGCCAATTAGGGTGTGTGAGGCTCACTACGTTGCTATTATACCAATATATTAATAGTCTATCAGTTCGATTTATCTGCAAAGATTACAAATCTGACAACGTATTGAGCCTCACATCGGTCAGTGAACTATGACTCTTATAATTATCATTATTGCAAACTCCTTAACAAATTAAATGTTAACTTTATTAAATTTATTGCTAATCACGAAGCCAGCTTAACAATATAGAAATTGCATCAGTTCGATGTATTATGAGACTGTTGCAATATCCATATTGTACGGCGGCGGTTGTTTCGACAGGGTGTCAGCAGGGCGTATTGTAATATGGCAATATTTTGCGTTATAAGTTACGACATAATTGTTTACTTACTAATTATAATATGCTTCATGCTTCGGCGACGGCATTGTAGAATCTTTAATGTTATTTTTTTCTAAATCTACGTTTAAAATTAAACATATGAGACTTTTAAGGAAGAGCTAAGTCAGAGAGTATATAATCACAAATTTTAACAAAAAAAAACCGACTTCAATCTGGACTAAATTTAAATGGGACCACACGGGAAGCACCAGCTTTCAAATAAAAAAATAATCATCAATCGGTTCGCGTGATATTGAGTTCTTCGTCAATTTGTCGCGCACATACTTAATGCAAATTGAAGACTTATATGGTTTTCTCCTGGATGACATGTCAGAACAGAACCTAATTAAAATGGGACTACATGGGAAGCACCAGCTTTCAAATAAAAAAAGAATCAGCAAAATCGGTTCACCCAGTCGAAAGTTATAAGGTAACGAACATAAAAAAACAAAAACAGTCGAATTGAGAACCTCCTCCTTTTTTTGAAGTCGGTTAAAAATACACGAGAACATAAGGAACAAATATGTCGATGATGCCTCACTAAAAAGGATCTTGGTAGACAGGAATGGACACCAGATTAGAATAACATGTACAGTTCATAGGTAAAAACGCTCTTTACACTGAAAATCTTCTAATAAATAAATAAAATTGGAGTGTCTGTTTGTAATATTAAAATAACCACTTTTTACAATTTTTGTATGTTTGTTCCGGGTAATCTCTGGAACAGCTGGACCGATTTTGACGTGACTTTCACTGGCAGACATCTGATGATCTAAGGAGTAACTAAGGCTACTTTTTTTAGACTAGGCTTGTCCCGCGGCATTACCCGCGGTATGACAATAACCGCGGGTAGCTAGTTTAGCAGCTAGTTTTAAATATTTTTTTATCCATGAAAAGCATTTTAAAAACTAATTGTATCTGATTTGAATGCAAAGTTTTTCGATTGTGCCTTCGCAATCGAGCGACCTATGAGATAATGATTAGAACACATCGTGGAAATGTTGCCTCGTTCCAAAATACGGAGGTGTAGTAAAATTTCGTAATACCCACACAAAGGCAGTACAATAAAACTGAATTTTATTGACGGTCCCACATTTAGACTCCCACGTTTACCAAAAACCAAAGCAAATACCTGTCTTAATAACATGCATAAACAGTTTTTTATTCATCCCGAGTGTCACTAACAGTACTTGACGCCTACGCCTCTCGTAGTAACTTTGATACTGTGTAGCTAACACTTCCCACGAAAATACCGATGGAAAATAAAACGTATTCCTTCGTACATTAGGTTGAATTGTTATTGCGTTCGTTGGCTGCCAGTGAGACGCTTTGTCCACTTGACACGGCTTCGCTAACGAACTGATGATGAGGTTTTACGAGTAACAGTTTTGAGAGGATAACTAGAGTATTACACTATTTTTACATTGTTTGACCGATTTTGTAGATTTTAAAGGTTTTATGCTGAATGAAGAAAACAATCATATAACATTTAATCATGATTTTTGCACGTTACTGTAAAGGCAATTGCATTAATTATATACATTCATTTCTAGGGAATTTTACATTCAGTAAAATAAGTTTCAAAAGGAAAACTGCTTCTGAGCACACTGCATTTTTTATGTTCTGCAATTGCATATTTTTTTTATTGATTAGAAGTAAGACAGCAGGGAAGAATTTGTTTAAGTACTCTTAAACTTGGAAAGATTTTATCTTGTAATCGAAAGGTCACGCCTTCGAAGTGTTCGAACTGGCCAAAAAATTATGAGTACTACGATATGCGAATAGGTTTAAAAACTTTTAACAAACTTTTTCAATTAGCACTTAGCAACAGAATCGATGGCATCCATCGTCGCCTGTCTGACACTATCATAATATTAAAAAGTACAACACACCTTCATGGCTGAGGTTTTTTTGAAAAAAGAACTCTGACTTTATTACATGACTTGGAGATAACACTAAGGCAATCCTGGCATGCAAGAATGTTGAAAATTCTTCGTGGAACACGCCCGTTGCACAAGCAAAAACATGCAATGAAAAACGAACAAGAGGCAAAGGCATGTGCATCGTAAAGCCGGTTATAAAAATAAAGTTATTATACCAGTAATATTGGACGCTGGATAGCGGGATCCGGTGGGAGTGGAACTCGTAGTTAGCCAAATACGTTGAATGGGCATTAGTTTGTTGAGATATTCAAATTTGGAATTTTTAAGCCGCAAGGCATGTTGACAATAATAGGCTGTTTGACAAGTTTTAAACGAATACCACATAAATTTCACTAAGTATAGTATATTATGCACTTGCAATTCTATGCATTCTACTTCGATTGCATATTTTAGATGAAAGATTACAAAAATAATGACAATTACAGATGACAATTTGGTTGCTAAACAAATCAAGAGACGGGCGCATATAATAGTTGATAGGAGAACGGGTCTTATGTTCCTCCAAAGCAAAGGAGGATCCGACAAGGCGAGGCGACCCAAAGGTTTGTCTGATGTTGGAAAGTTGTTTATGTATTAAAAATTAATTGAGACAACATACTACATACTCAGGCTATATATATACAGGGTTACAGGGTAAGTCGACCTATTCCCGTTAAGGGCATGTAGTTGACATCGTTTCTGACTGATTTCACGAAAAACACCCTATCCTAAATCTAAACGTTATTGAGATATTTGAATTTAATTGTTTTTACAAAAAATGCCCGATTTTCGACTGTCAGCTTAGATATTTTGAAATGTGTAGGTGTTATTATAACTATTATTAGATTTTTACATGTAAAATAAGGTGCTTTATGACCTTAGTAAGCAATATTATACGTAATGTAAACAAATAAGTTGTTGTAGGCGATTTAATCTAAAAAATAAAAATAAAAAATTGGAATGTTTATTTTTCTTCAATTGATATCTAAAAAAATATTATGGCGCCTGTTCTGCAGATGTGCTTAAAAATATATATGTTTCATCAGCTATCCAACGAGGTATAATAATCTAGGGTTTTAAAAAAAAAACTAAAAAAAAACTTAGTTGCGATCCGCTAGGTCGCAATTCTAAAAGTCCCAGCCAACTGTTCTTTAATGTTAATGCGGTGCGTGCGATCGAGACACCTTACAATTTGTGCAGGTGTGAGTGAGAAAAATAATGTGCAAATGTGTTTTGTGTACGGTTTGTATTAACTTGTTATTGTTAGTCTGCTTATGTGATTCGTCCGTGGTAGATGTGATATTATTTTGTCATCTGTTTCCTACTTGACTCGTCTGTATTTTTGGTCTGTTTCTTCTGATTTAAGATTGCTGTGCTTGTTAACTGGAGTCTTATGTGTGCTTGTGATACGGAACTGTTGAAGAGGTCTTCCCAAGTCTGTATGTCGTTCGTTTTGAAACGGAGCCAGTTTTGCGAAGTCTTCGATGAACTTGTGAACTTATTTGTTAACATTAAGTATAATATTGCTTATTAAGGTCATAAAGCATCTTATTTTACATGTAAAAATCTAATAATAGTTATAATAACACCTACATATTTCAAAATATCTAAGCTGACAGTCAAAAATCGGGCATTTTTTGTAAAACAATTAAATTCAAATATCTCAAAAACGTTAAGATTTAGGATAGGGTGTTAATAGTGAAATCAGTCAGAAACGATGTCAACTACACGCCCTTAACGGGAATAGGTCGACTTACCCTGTATATACATACTCTGAAGTTAACTTTATCAACCTGAACTCTAAAACAGCTATTTCTGGTCTTCGAAATATAAACTGAAAAAAGCGGCCAAGTGCGAGTCGGACTCGCTCATGAAGGATTCCGAAGCAGCAAGTAACATAATATAATTTTTATTTTATTTTTATATTTTTGTTGATTGAATGAAAGGTAAATTGCAGTTCACGATTTATGACGTATTAAAAAAAAAACTACTTACTAGATTTCGTTCAAACCAATTTTCGGTGGAAGTTTACATGGTAATGTACATCACATATTTTTTTAGTTTTATCATTCTCTTATTTTAGAAGTTACAGGGGGGGGGGGACACATTTTACCACTTTGGAAGTGTTTCTTGCGCAAACAGTTTAGAAAAAAATGATCTTAGAAACTTCAATATCATTTTCGAAGACCTATCCATAGAACACGTATGGGTTTCATGAAAAAAATTTTTTTGAGTTTCAGTTCTTTATATGGGGAAATTTATTGTTTTTTTTTCTATTTTTGCATGAAAATCTTAATGCGGTTTACAGAATACATCTACTCACCAAGTTTCAACATTATAGTTCTTATACTTTCTGAAAAAAAGTGGCTGTGACATACGGACGGACAGACAGACAGACATGACGAATCTATAAGGGTTCCGTTTTTTGCCTTTGGCACGGAACCCTAAAAAGTACATCTTGCCACCTGTAGATTTGCATTTTGCACATTATAAAAATACCATTTGACAGGCATCCTATCTTAATATATATAAATCTCGTGTCACAATGTTTGTCCTCAATGGACTCCTAAACCACTTAACCGATTATAATAAAATTTGCACACCATGTGCAGTTCGATCCAAATTGAGAGATAGGATAGTTTAAATCTCAAATTATAGTCGCAATTTTAATTTATTGCTAATTATTGTATATAAATATGGCGGTACGACGTTCGCCGGGTCAGCTAGTATACTATAAATACATTATAATACGAGTACTCTAAGACATTTGTAGAATGAACAGTAGGTACAAGCCACGTATAGATGTTCAATTTACAAAGAAAGCTCGCTTGAGACAAGTTACGTGTAAAAATACCAAACCCTTTCCTTTCCTTTTAAGGGTGTTGGAATGTGTAAACATGCTGAGATACAATTGTTTACTTTTGTCGACGTGTGATCTTGGAGGTTGGCTTTTATATTATATATTACTAGTTATTGCCCGCGGGTTTACTCAAAGGATTATTTATTAATTCGTGTTTACTTTTTACAAGCTTTTTATTAACTTGCAATGTACGTATGCTTGTATGTTCGGTTGGAATCTTGCAACTCAATTATGAAGCAGATATCTTCAACCGATTTTACTCAAATTTTGCAAGAATATGTATACAGCGTGACAATACAATATTATAATGACATGGAGCTGATCTGATGCTGGAGCTGGAAGGTGGTCATAGGAACTCTGTAAAGAAACGTCGCAACATCATCGAGTATGGACTCGTATGATTCGTCTCAAGGCATTACAGTAAAAGCTTGTTTTTAAAATGTTTTTTAATTTAATTTATTAAGTTTGAAGAACCTCAAAGCAAACGTTCATGCATTATATTACCACTTACAAGTAAAATTTAGTTTCCTTAGTACATACATAAAAAGTATCATCGGGAAATTGATTGCCTAGGTAGCGCAGTGGTAGCGTATGCGACTGCTGTACTTGAGGTCTCGAGTTCGATTGTCGGGTCGGATCAAATGTTTGTAATTTGTATGATCTGCAAACGTTTGTTTCGGAGTTTGGGTGTTTTCTATGTATAATATGTATGTATCTAGTCTGTTGTATAGTATCTGTATTACAAGCTCTGCTTTATTTGGAACAAGATGGCGTTGTGTTTTAGATGTCCGAAATATTATTATTATTAGATTTCTATTTTGTAGCCAGTGGTTTAGGTTTTGTGTTCATGGACCATTCAGTCAGTCGGGGTAAGTAATTTTATTTGAATATAATTTACATTGTCGAGAAAACCGACACTATTGATTCGTAAACAACGTAACTGAAGCATGTTCATATTTTTGTACTAAGGTATTATATATTATGTATGTGCTTTTAGCAGAAGAATGAGAAAAAAACCGCAAAGTGCGAGTTGAATTACTAAGTAGAACGTTCCGTACGATAAAATGTAGACACATTTGTATACACAATACTGAGAGATTTATCGTGTTATTTTTTTGACAATAGACCTCTCTGTAATAATAAAATGTGAAGTAAGAAAAAGAAATAAGTTTTGTATTCTTTTCCTGAAATCTTTAGGGTCATATAAGAGAGCAAGCAATAAGGGAGGGAGGTAAGCAATTAGTCAATTTCAAACTATTGCTTTAAATGAATTCAGAAATAAATATTAAGAATTTGATATGAATTTAATAATTTCGTAATACTTTATTTACATTGCACATCTGTGTATGGATCACAAGTTTCATAGAAATTGAAATATGTACCTACCTACTCAATTAACAATTGTTTGGAATGGACTTCAGGCAACATATTTATTTACTTAAGATTAGTTTTTGCCCACGGCTCAGCCTGCGTGTATGTCGGTTATCGCGGTAAATAGTAGCCTATGTGTTATTCTGATGTATAAGCTATATTACTGTAAAGTTTCATCCAAATCCGTTCAGTAGTTTTTGCGTGAAAGAGTAACAAACATCCATCCAAACTTACAAACTTTCGCGTTTATAATATTAGTAGGATTTACTAACAGTCGTTGTCTTATATCTAACTGCACAACCAATTACGGGCAAATATTAAATGCAATGAGTTTTATGTATCAACATGTTAATATAGTTAAATGAATTTAAAATGTAAATGTTGTTACTACCTTGTATTGTCTTGTGCACTTTAACTTCAGTCTGTTGTATATAAGCGAGGATTTGTCATTGGCTGTCTGTTTTCTTGTTTGATTGTATTTTTATTTAGTAGCTGTAAAATATAAATAAATAAATAAATATTACTACTAATTATATGGTTTATTAAATAATTTATTAAATAATGGCTTATTTTAGTGCGTTTATCGTGATATTTGGTTAATATTTCTGTAAAATTCGCTGCGATTGAACTGTGATAACAAATATAATGTATGAAATCAATAATTTCAATTCACTCTCGAGAATTGGATTTCTTCCAATAAACTATGAAGCTGATGCAGTCTGTAATGGTCGGTACGAGATTTAGAACCAATAAATTCAAGTGTTGTAGTTAGTTTGTGTTGTTTGAAATACTACACTAGCGACCCGGTCCGGTTTCGCACAGAGTCTTTGAAGGAAGCCTCTACTATAATATGCATGTATTATACATATAAACCTTCCTCTTTATTCATATTTTTATTATTTTTTTTAAATGCAGTCCTGTTACAGATAAATTACACACAAAATGGTCGTGTCTTTGTCCTTTTTCTTTTTTTTTGTGCGGAAAACCTCTCGGATACCACCGACTGGTGGTTATGTCAGACTCGAACCGACTAAAAACCGCACACCGTCTCGGGTACTGGAAGCCGTGGAACCAGGTGCACCCTCGAAAGGAAATCCCTGGAACCCCCACTATTTGTAGGTGACCCCCTCCTGTGTAGGAACCCTAGCACTTTATAGAGCTCGCGCCGCCGCCCCGGCCTGCTTCTGGTGGCGTCACCCGTCACCCTCAGGCTTACGCTTATGGAGAACGGAGATCGTTTTGCGATCTCCGGCGCCTGAGTCTTCTGCGGTACCTGACACGTTCCCGGGCCTGACGTACAGGGAGAGTTCTAAATCTCTCCCGGTCCCGCTCCGCCATCTTCTTCGTAAGCATAACTTGCTCGCAGAAAGAGACGGCACACAATTATTTGTCCAAAGTGGGAAACCACCATCTCTTACCAAGTAGTCAGGATATCTCAACAACCACTAGATGAACGGGCCAGGTATGGCTGTATCAGTTATGACGGCAATTAAACACTTTCAAAAGGCATTTTCTATTTCGGTGTTAGATAAATTCAAGCTCATAATAATGATCTTAATATATGTAGTTCTTCCGGACGTGTTTGTCACCTAACTCCTCCTAAACGGCGGGACTGATTAGGATGAATTTTTGGGTGTTTAAATTTAATGGGTTTCTGGAAGGTTTCAAAACATAGACCCAGTAGGTGGTGTTACTATCGGTATATAACCATCAGCTAATAACTAAACACAACATTTATTCATTCTAGAGCGATATGAAGTTTGTCGAGCTAGCTAGTAATCCTATAAAATTTATCAACCAGACTGCAACTTTGTTGCTCAGTACTGATTGTACTTGTTTTTCACAAAATAAATATTTTTTTATACCTTATCTAATCATCTTTTATCAACCCTAGTCTAGTTAGGGTTCCGTGCCAAAGGTAAAAAACGGAACCCTTATAGTTTCGTCATGTCTGTCTGTCTGTCCGTCCGTATGTCACAGCCACTTTATTACGAAACTATAAGCACTATACTGTTAAAACTTGGTAAGTAGATGTATTCTGTGAACCGCATTAAGATTTTCACACAAAAATAAAAAAAACAATAAGTTTTGGGGGTCCCCATACTTAGAACTGAAACTCAAAAAAAATGATTTCATCAAACCCATACGTGTATCTATGGATAGGTCTTCAAAAATGATATTGATGTTTCTAATATCATTTTTTTCTAAACTTAATAGTTTGCGCGAGAGACACTTCCAAAGTGGTGAAATGTGCCCCCCCCCCCTGTAACTTCTAAAATAAGAGAATGATAAAACTTAAAAAAAAAATATGATGTACATTACCATGGAAACTTCCACCGAAAATTGGTTTGAACGAGATCTAGTAAGTAGTTTTTTTTAATACGTCATAAATCGTGAACCGTAATTTATCGATCAAAGTTAAAACGAACTACAAGAACTTTTATTTTATGTTTCTTGCTGCTGCGGAACCCTTCATGGGTGAGTCCGACTCGCACTTGGCCGCTTTTTTTAGTATTAATTGATACATAATGACCTATTTCTTAGCGTTCCATGGATTCACCGTGCGGGTGCCGGGTCCATCGCGTGATAGATGGGGGCAACACATGCGACTTCGACAGTGCCTGGGAATTGCGACCCAGGTTTAGGTTTAAGGAGCACTCCTTACGACGCGTCAACGCTCACCTCCACTGTCCGCCGTGTTACCCCCTCTACCTAACCATATTTGAAGTGAGCCTAGCAATGCCGCTTTGGATATTCGTTCAAGAAAAGAGCTTACTGAAGCTCTTGGCAATCCAAGGTCTTTAAGCAGGTTATAGAGGGATTTTGCTGGTATACCCCTCGCACCCACTTCCACGGCATACAGCGCAACGACATAACCATTTTTAGTTATTTCGTTGGTTAAGTCAAAGTACTTGTTTCTTTTTAAAGCGTGGTCTTTAGGGATGTTCGTTTCCCACGGCACCGTGAGTTCTACTAGTACTACACGCTTAATTGACATTGCATAAATAAATATGTCCGGTCTGGACGCCGAGGCACAGATATCCTCCGGTATTCTGTAGTGATTTTCATACGTGTCCACTAATAATGTCCAGTCACTGGCGGTATTTATAATTGAGTACGGCTTTTGTGCGAGTGAAATCTTTTTTGTTGAGCCTTCGTTTACAAACGCGATGTTAGTTTTTATGTTTGTTGTTATTCCTTTTTTCGCTCTCGCCAGTGATAAACTCATAGCTTCGCGTATGATGAGTAATATCCTATCATAGCGACGTGAATAATGACCCCGGTCTAATAGCGCCTTACAACCTGTCAGTAAGTGCCTGGCTGTACCTATTGCCGCATTGCACATCGTACAAGCCTTTTCTGTAGCTTTTCCCCACCTTACTAGGTTGCTTTTATCGGGGAGAGTTAATTGAAAGGCGTTGAGGTAGAATTTTATACTATTTGTTTCGGTGTGTACAATTCAATCAACGTTTTTTCTTATCTAAAATATCGGTAGGTATTGTTTTGTTAGGTAGTAGTTGGAAATTGTATTAATTATTGTAAACAAGCTAATGGCTCGACAGGTTGCTCTCGGTTGAGTTCAGACACAGAGCAGCAAAATAAACGTTGTAAAATTTAATTAATATAAAAAACAAGCTACATTCTACAACAAAAAAGACCAATTAGCACAAAAGGCTGCGACTTAATGTACCAAGACGGTGAATAAAATTTTCTCCCATCCAGAATCGCAACAAAGCATATAATATTCAACCTAGCCACGTTTCAGAGAGAATTTCCATAATTGCGAGCGTCGAGCAACGCGCTAGCTCTGTACATAATAAGGGTCCACTTTGACCCAAACTGGCCCTGCCCCGCACAAATATGGACGAAGGAGATCCTATCTAGCGTTTCGCACGGTCGAGAATCAAGCGTAGATTTACGGCTGCAATTTAAAAATTCTCGAAATGGACATGTGGCTTGTAGAGTGCGCTTGATGGTCGATTGTGTTAGCATCATCTATTAGATATTGAAAATAATGAGAATATACTTACCTAAACCTACCAATGTTCGATTACTCGTGTACTTCATTTAGACTTCTTCAAGAAGAGACTGTATAGGTCGGTTAATGTGTCATACATTAACCGACCTATACAGTAAAAGTTATTTAAAATAAAAAAAAACCGATGAAATTGAGAACCTCCTCCTTTTGGAAGTCGGTTTAAAATAGTGTTTTAACGTTGGTAATATTCTGTGTCTTAATTCATACATGGCGAAACAAAGTCTTAAAGAGCTGATAATACAATTTATGTTGCAGTTGTTAAAATTACAAGCAGCTCAGCTTATTTTTATGGCGTAAAACTTTGTTTTTGAAAACTGTGTTAGGCATAGGCGTTTAGAATCAGGCGCATTACTCGCTAGTTTGAAAAATAAGAATTTATTCGAGACTTCTTAAGGACCGTAGCTTAGGAATCACGTCTTGGTCGATGAAGATGCAGCGATACTGTTAATAAATATTTACAATACATTCGTGCGAAGGTAAAGTTATTTTATGAATCGTACAAAATCGATTCACGAACTTGTTAAAACAATCGGTTTCAATTATACGATTGACGCAACAAAAGTTCTCGTAATTCCAAATATTTAGCCTTGAATGATTAGATACCCAATCTGAGATTACAGTTAAGACTTTTATTAAGTCAATGTTTACGATCTTTATTCAAATCACACTCTTGCCATATAAATCTTTTATGGGAGGCTCAATATTATGCTTAATTTTTGCAATTTAAGGGCGGTAATGCTCTTGTCTCAATAATTCTAGGTATCGTCTGCGCCTTTGTCTCTAAAGGCCCGCATTCACTTTGTAAAGTGCGGGTGATCGGTGATTGGTGGAAAGTACGTGTGGACCGCGAATTCGCCATCCACTCGTATTTAACCGACTTCCAAAAGGAGGAGGTTCTCAATTTCATCGTTTTTTTATGTGTTTAAGTCAATGTTTACGATCTTTATTCAAATAACACTCTTGCCATATAAATCTTTTATGGGAGGCTCAATATTATGCTTAGTTTTTGCAATTTAAGGGCGGTAATGCTCTTGTCTCAATAATTCTAGGTATCGTCTGCGCCTTTGTCTCTAAAGGCCCGCATTCACTTTGTAAAGTGCAAGGGATCGGTGATTGGTGGAAAGTACGTGTGGACCGCGAATTCGCCATCCACTCGTATTTAACCGACTTCCAAAAGGAGGAGGTTCTCAATTTCATCGTTTTTTTATGTGTGTACATTGATTACTCCGTCAATTGTGGACCGATTTTGATTTTGTATTCGAAAGGTATGCTTCCCATGTAGTCCCATTGCCACCATATCAGGATTTGATGATGGGATCCCAGGGAAATCGAAGGAAACCCTCAAATTTACGTGAGCGCCTGCAATTAAGTTAAGGCAATTGTCTGCATGCCTTCATATTCTGTAGACATCATTTAATTTCATAATATATAGTCCATTTGAGATTTTATTACAAAAAATTACCTGAAGTCTTTTCGATTCTATACAGTATGTATGTTACCTTTAGTCGTATTCTTTGAAGTTATTTAGGTGAAATGATGATGTGAGACTTGAGAAAGACTAAAAAGCGAAAAATAAAAAAAAACTTCGTTGAAAAAAACCGACTTCAAAAAGTAAAAAGTATAAAATAACTTAATTTGTATGTGCTGTAAATTAAGTTATTTTATACTTTTTAGTTTTTGCCCATTGCCACCATATCAGGATTTGATGATGGGATCCCAGGGAAATCGAAGGAAACCCTCAAATTTACGTGAGCGCCTGCAATTAAGTTAAGGCAATTGTCTGCATGCCTTCATATTCTGTAGACATCATTTAATTTCATAATATATAGTCCATTTGAGATTTTATTACAAAAAATTACCTGAAGTCTTTTCGATTCTATACAGTATGTATGTTACCTTTAGTCGTATTCTTTGAAGTTATTTAGGTGAAATGATGATGTGAGACTTGAGAAAGACTAAAAAGCGAAAAATAAAAAAAAACTTCGTTGAAAAAAACCGACTTCAAAAACTAAAAAGTATAAAATAACTTAATTTGTATGTGCTGTAAATTAAGTTATTTTATACTTTTTAGTTTTTGAAGTCGGTTTTTTTTAAACAATTTTTTTTTTTTTATTTCTACCAATCATTGATCACCTCACTTCACAGCTGCACTCACACTAATCAAAGTGAATACGGGCCTTAACACCACGTAAAAACTAAATTCTAATAGTAACCTGCTCGTCTTTTTTTTTCGTAGCTAGAGCTAGCTTTAAAGTTCTAATAATCCAGCAGGTACGATGTACCGTTAATGATTAATGAGGCACGTTTCATGTGTTCGCATGGTCGTGACTGACAAAACGCCATGACAGTTCCTGGCTCACTCCCGCATTATGTTGTTGAAGTTTCTTCTAGAGATCCTAGAACGGTTATCTTTCAGTTTTTTATAGAATCTTGACCGGACTTGTGAGTTAAGGTTTTTGGTATTTTGTATCTTATATTTTTATTATATTTATTTTAACGTAATTATTTTAAATAATTTACACACAGTTGACTAAACTGAAATCAGAAAAAAAGCAGGCTGCTAATCTGTATTCTACATTAATTCCAGTAACATTTAATATAAGCGTGGTAAATATTTAAAAGAAATACTCGCGAAGGGTTTGCATTATCGAATAAAGGTAGAACTCCGTAAAATGAATGTTAAAAATCTAAATCTAGAATTTGTGTTCCAGGAAATCCGCAAATGATAAGTAGCGAACGATTAGCTTAATGCGATCAATTGTAAATTGAAATACGCTCACGTTCAGGCAACATACAGCGATCATGTCCTATCCGTATACGGAGGCAGATGAACTCTAGATTTCGCACGCTGTGATCGTTACCATATACATGTACGTTGATAGCCTCTTGTATAACGATTTACTTGGAAGCTGAGAGTTTTTAAAACTGTTCGCAGAAGAGTATTAATTCTTCCAGTTTCTTGCTTAACACAGCTCAATAGAACTCAATAGTTGATTTGTCTGCTATCTTCAACTAGGTTCAAGTAACCTATATAAGGAAATTCTCCCCTGTTTAAATGTTATCCAAATATAATAGCTAATATAATAAACTACCCTACTGACCCGACGAACTTAGTACCGCCATGTTTTTCTTTCGTAAATATTTTCTAAATATCTGAAAAACTTGTTTAGTAGTAGTAGTTCTGCCCACTTCAGCTCTCCACGGTCCCTCAAAAAATAATCCCGTCAACTTTTGATTTTCTTCTATACAAACGTTGTCCTAACAATAAAAGATATATAGAAAAAATAATAATCCAATTTGGTGCAGTCGATCGGAAGTTATAAATGCGCCTACATACATTTCGGCGATTAATTTATATATATATATATATATAGATAAGTCCAGTTCTACAAGAGACATACGGGGCGTGAAAAAGCATCTCACTAAGCCGCCATACTGCATTGTCTGCTTTCGCAGTGAGTATGGTGGCCCCCACTGTTGGATTTTGCTTGAGCTTACCATCAGGCTGAGCAGAGTCACTTTGGCAGGTAATTTATAAAAAAAAAGACAATGTGTAGGTAATTTCATATTTATGGCACACGCTTTAAAAGGTTCCAAATGCGGTTTTGTCTGCTCGTGCCGTGAAAGACGAAACCGTACTCAAATAAGTCACAATCTATTCTAAAACAGGATAGAATTAATATTTTTATATGACGGCTCATATGAAAATCTTCACGGTATATAAATTTTGTTTCCGCTTTTATTTCGGGTGGTACCCTTCCGTCGTGATTATATTAGTGATGCAAAAGCAAGGAACGACACATATCTATTTATGGCCGTCTAAAAATAATGGTGCACGCCTTAGCGCCCGAGGGAATGCATTTTTTATGCACCTTGCTAAATAGTGCTCTGATATCGACATAGGTTTTTGTTTTTCATAAAGAAAATTCCAATCCATTTGGTTTTATACAATAACTAGCTGACCCGGCGATTTACATATCTGTCTCAGCTTCCCACAGGTAGTGTAGAGTCGCGGACAAAAAAAATACTTTGCCCGTTATCTTTTAATTTTTCTTGTACACAAACCTTGTCCTAACAATAACGAACACATAAAAAAAGAAATATTTAGTTTGGTGCAGCCGATCGGAAGTTATGCGTGTACATACATTTCGGCGATTCATTTTTATATATATAGAATTATAGATATATCGATATTAATTCTGCCACCCTAGCCAAATTGTCATTCTACAAACGTAAACTAACAATTGTATGGGAATGACGTCATCTCAACGCTAAGTCTTACAATATAATCCTTAAACAAATATTTAATCTTAGATTTATATTACACCGAAGTTACTCAATTTGCGGAGTTTAAACTATTACCACTTCCTATTACGTAGATTTCTAACAAACGAATATTATGTACATATTTATTTTTAATTATCAATAAAAAAAACTCGGACATACATCAACAACATGTGTTTTAAAATGATGACCGTTTCAAAATTTATAAGGATAAAATTATTATTTTATGCAATAAAATAATAAGCAAAATGATATATATAAGCTTTAACACAATACACTGGTCTTTAACTACGATAAGCCACAGCATGGAGGTAATTCTGCAATCATTCATTTTCCGCGTTTTGATAGGCCTCTCATAAGAAAAGAGGCTTAGGGATATCGCGCTGGCCAATACGGGTTAGTAATATAGGGTACTTTTTAAAAAAATTCCTACAATCTCTTAGCTGTACACATATCTGTACTACCTACGTACCTACGATAAGTTGTTACATACTATACTATAATGTTGTTTAGGATGGCTTCTGTCGCCAAAACTGACGGAGGTTAGTAGGCCAGCAACAATCAGCCATCAACTGTCCTTCCTGGATGTGTCTCTTAGTAGCAAAGAGAGTCAATGAATGGCTTTGGTTCATACGAATTCGATTTAATGACTGATTCGTGCTGTAGGTAAAATAAAAATTAGTTAATTAGTAACTTCTTTTAAGTCAAGTAGTGACAGACATAATACATTCCAATTCTTATGTTTTACTTCTTTATGGAACATAAAGTACGTTTTTTACATTTTAAAACTATTGACAGACCACACAACTTAAAGTATGGCAGTTAGGGTTGTCAACATTTTCAGTAGTTTCAATAGTTTGGTATTGAATGTAGTTAAGTATATTCAAGACGTAGATCACTAACATTTAGGTTCAATATATGAATACTTCATAAACTTCTTTTATAGTGGATTACATATTTCGAGACAAAATCACAAGGCACTTTGCGGATAATATAGGTGTTTTTCGTAAAGTGCAAAAGTTGAACACTACCATACCATGTGGTCACACTAAGGTATGACTACATGTACTTGTTCTATTTTTACCAACACATGACAACCCTAGCTCAGACCTTCATCAAGTATTCGTAAACAAACACTCGAGTTTACTTATTGTTATGGAGTTCGTGCCGTATCTACAATTTTCTTTTTCCAATACATATTTCGAAACCTCATTCTTTTACCGAAGGCCTAGTAAACTGGGTACATTCCTTCAAAATGGTGTTTAAAAATTTGCAATGCTGCTCAAGTGTGACCTACAAATCTCGTATTCGATAGCGAACACAGATTCTTAGTGGCCCATGATCGTAGACCTAATTAAGACAACTGTAGATGTTGTATAAAGCGATAGCACTGAGATGAGAATAAGCTTCAAAGATTGCGGTATACTGTGAGATTGGTTCAACATTTTGTATAATGTTATAATATACCAATTAGCATTGTAACGATTATTATTTTAGAATGTTGTTGATCTCATAAAAGTGAGCGTAGCTTGAGTTTCATCATATTTAAATTAGAATCAATTCATGTTGTGATGGTCACCTCATATTAACATTAACATAATATGACACTTAGAGAGAGGAGAGGGAAAATGTTAAATCTTAAAGTAGTATCCACTATTCGACTTTGTACATTTTATAAATATACTAGCTGAACCGGCAAACGTTGTTTTGCCATAAAAAAAAATTGGAATAAAAAATAGATGTTGGTCGATTCTCAGACCTACACGATATGCACACCAAATTTCATAAAAAAGCGGCTAAGTGCGAGTCGGACTCGCCCGTGAAGGGTTCCGCAGCAGCAAGTAAAATTTTTTTTTATTTGTTTTGATTGAATCAAAGGTAAATTGCAGTTTACGATTTATGACGTATTAAAAAAAAACTACTTACTAGATTTCGTTCAAACCAATTTTAAGTGGAAGTTTGCATGGTAATGTACATCATATATTTTTTTAGATTTATCATGCTCTTATTTTAGAAGTGACAGGGGGGGGGGGACACATTTTACCACTTTGGAAGTGTCTCTCGCGCAATCTATTCAGTTTCGAAAAAAATGATTTTAGAAAGCTCAATATCATTTTTGAAGACCTATACAAAGATACCCCACACGCATGGGTTTGATGAAAAAAATAATTTTGAGTTTCAGTTCTATGTATGGGGACCACCAAAATTTATTGTTTTTTTCTTATTTTTGTGTGAAAATCTTAATGCGGTTCACAGAATACATCTACTTACCAAGTTTCAACATTATAGGTCTTTTAGTTTTGGAAAAAAGTGGCTGTGACATACGGACGGACAGACGGACAGACGGACAGACAGACAGACAGACAGACATGACGAATCTATAAGGGTTCCTTCCTTTGGCACGGAACCCTAAAAATCGGTCCAGCCGTTTCAGACGAGTATGATAACTAACATTGTGACACGAGAATTTTATATAAATATATATGAAACTCAATTTTAATTTAATTTGCATTTTTTTAATGGAATAAGGGGCAAACGAGCAGACGTATCACCTGATGTTAAGCGATTACCGCCGCCCATGGACACCCGCAACACCAGAGGCGTCACAAGTGCGTTGCCGGACTTTACGAGATGGGGAGAGGGATGTGGGGAGGGTTTGGGGTATGGGCCTCCGGTATCCTCACTCACGCGGTGAAACACAACGCAAGCGCTATTTCACACCGGTTTTCTGTGAGGCCGTGGTATCACTCCGGTCGAGCCAGCCCATTCATGCCGAAGCGTGGCTCTCCCACAGTAACCTTATATAACCTTATACATCACATCAGTTTTAAACGGCAGATTTATCGCTTGTGTATATTACAACGCATGCAGGCATAATAATGTTTTGAAGCTAATATAAGCAACTAGCTGACCTACGCAACCTCGTTTGTGTCCAAACTACCATCCCTTTTTTTTTTTTTTTTTTTTTTTAACGTGTGGAAATCCCCTCGGACCGTCACCCCACCGGGGCTTGCGGCGGGGCGGTGTGTCGGACTCGAACCGACTAAAACCACACGGTGTGCCACTCTGCGCCTGTGAAGGGAGGAGTCCGGGAACTGCAGTTATTAACACATCCGGACCCCACCCAGCGCCTGCCCGCACAGAAGCGGGCACCGTCTGCTGGTATCCTCTCAATTAGGCGACGTACGGCACACGCGTACGTCGCCCCCTCGCGGGAGGCCACTAGAGCGGATGGAGGGGAAAGCCCGTCCCGACCATCCGCGGCCACACTCAGGGCGGCATGAGGCGCTGATAGGCGCGCCTCCGCCGCCCGGTTCGCCGGCGGCGGATTGGGTCCGAGTGGACATCGTCCTCCCGGGCCTTCTCCGCCACCTCCTTCTGCGAGATTACATCTTCGCAGAAGGTTGCGACCGCGGTAAAACTGCTATCGCTACCGGCCATGGAGCGTATGACGGCCGGTAGCGAGAGATCTCCTCCGATGACTGCAGTGAGGGCCCGGCGCTGCGACGCCCATGCAGGGCAGATCGCCAGCGTATGCTGGGCCGAGTCCTCACTGCAGTCGCAGTGGTGGCAGGCGGGACTCAATTCCCTCCTAGCGACCGAGTGCAGGTACTTCCCGAAGCAACCATGCCCGGAAAGGACCTGCGTCAGTCGGAAGGAAAGGGTCCCGTGCTGCCGCCCTGCCCACTCGAGGATGACCGGCTGGAGAGCCTCCACGGCGGCAAAGCCAGCGCGTGGAGTCTCCAGCCGGAACGACCAGCGAGCCATCGTGGCTCGACGGGCGGCTTCACGCCACTCGCGTACCTCTTCGGGCGGAGGGCGATAGCCATACTCCGCCCGATATTCAGCCACCCGTCGATAAACTTCGGCGAGCACTTCCGCCTCCAAATCCCACGGGGGTGTTCCGGCCAGGGCGCACGCCGCCTCGGTCGACACCGTGCGGTATCCGCGTATGGCTGATGTCTACAGATACATTATCTGTACACCTCCACACCATCTATAGAGCATACATTTTAAATTTCAAGTCTCTTACTTCAAAAACATAGGACTTTCATACAAACTTCCAACCCCCGTTTTACCCCAATTGTTTTGCGCAAACACAGGTGCACTTTCTGTTCCCTCACTTTCATAATCCGATGGGACGGTTATCCGACACGATCGGAGAGAGATCAGGCAACGGACACCATCAGACACCAACTTCCAAATTTCGAACTGTTCTTAGTTTTTTTTTATGTCAAAGGAGCAAACAGATGAACTGATGGAATGTGACTGCCACCGCACACGAACGTCTGCATAGAGTCATAAGCGGGTTGCCGGCCTTTGAGTCAGGAGTACGCTTAATAAACACGAAAAGGACAACAAGTTTTTTTGTTTGTAACGATTTAACATCATCTCTAATAAATCCGAACGTGAATTCCTATTTCCCTTGGTCACAGCATCGACATATTTTTCGAGGAAGGCGATAGATGAATACAACAACGCGCTAACAAATAGGAACCGAGGATCAATGAAAATGTTACAGCAAATAGTTTGTACCTAAATCTCATATAACCAAAATTGTACCTTCCTGTGAGAGAAAAATAAAGTTATTAAATTGTAAAAGATATTCCTTTGAAAGGCTTACACGAAGTTTCTAGTAGCTCTTAAAATCTCGAAACATATTAATATAACACACCAAACCTGGCATGACATAATGACTAAGTACTTATTATAAAACGCATGTTAATCTAAAGATGTTTGGTTAAATTATATAAATTTTATTGATATATGATCAGGAGACTGCATAATTATTATTAAGCAAGCATATAAAATGAATCGTTCTTCAGAAACACATATATTTAAACTGCATGGCAGTTAATTTTATTCTAGAAATCTGGAGCACGTTAATTTGATAATAGAATCTTGACTGTTTGTAACACTACTTGTGTTACGGCCGCGGCCGTGCTGTCATACTGTGCTGTATATGCTGCATGCATTGACAAATTTTACTAATGAATAGTACGTTAGACACGAAGCAGCACGTAAGAGAAAAAGATAGCTATATTTCATTATCACATTACAAATGTATTCTTTAATTTCATTACGTACTGTAATTGCGAAATTAGTCAATTGGATGGTATTCGATTCTTCACTTTTCGGGCGCTGATAACATATCTGCGTTTTATACAATATCATTGTCTTAGGCACTATTCTTTTCAGGGTGTTCTTACACCAAGATTTTTTACATTTCGTCATAATCAACAGCCTTTAGCAGTCCACCGTTGGGCATATATTTCTCCTTAGAAAGGGCCTACTATACCACGCTGGCCACGGGATGAAAATGACACTTCGTATTCTTAATCCGTCAGTACACGAAAATGTTACATTCACATGATACAAATACGTAAACGCATCGCATTATGCAACAATCGCAAATTACATAAAAGAGAAAGATCTATAAAGTCGATTCGATTTTTATATCGATAACATTCTAGAAATTGCGACACTATATTTTACAATTGGGGCTCATCGTGACATGTTCAAATTAATCACTCGATGTGAAATGTCGATGGACACGTGTAGGAGCGAATGGGCTATCTGACGATCTTGTGGGTGTTATAGCTAAAGGTGATACTTGGGTAACATGCTGCTGGCCATCTTTTGCTGTCAAGGATTGTAGGTACTCTGTTCATATGTCAAATTTCATCAAAGCTTAGAATGCTTTAATTGTTATCTATTTTCTGATGTTTATTTATGTTTAGAACTCTGTGCCCATCACAGTGAGATCCACCTATCCACTCATGCTCAGCTATTGGATCACTAACCACTACTAGATCAATAGGTCCGAAAAAATCTGGTGATGTAATAAATAACGTTAATAATCTCAACGCCTCCAATACATCAAATGGCAGCTGTCCAACCTTTAGCTTATATTATACTTCCTTAACCTAAAAAGATAAATTTTCGTAGAGCATATCGTTTCAGATTCTGCCTTGAACTTTTATTGTTCTTGGCGTAAAATATACACTCTTTAATTTCTCCGGGACTCGGCGTACACATCAAACCTTTTTGGTAATATTTTTCCTACTCAGAAATCTGAACAAAAACAACATAACGCCGAACTTTGTGAGAAAACATTAGAACAATAGCGTTCTGGCGTCAATAGCAAACTATATTATAACCAGAATGTTGAAAAAAAAAGTTTTTTTTATGCAAGTACCGTATACTTTTACATACTTCCTTTACTTTGAAAAACGTTGTTAATTTGAAATTACTAACAGATAATTAAATTTTATTCATTTGTATGGATATATCATGTATACATACTTATATAATAAATCCTGTAATATGAAGTAATCATAATTAGCCCACTTTCTGTAATTTGTCATGCTTCAAGCAAATAGAGAATCCATGTTTAAGAATGAGGATCTGTACCACTGTACAATATCTACCGTATTAGAGAATGGTTGTTGAAGTCCCGTTGTACAATCACCATTCCGCGGACACGCGACGGCCGAGGCACAGATACAAATTCCGTTTTAAGGGAGCTCGTGCACTAGATGGATAAGACTCAGATCAAGATTTATAGACATCGATCGTGCAGTTATTAGAAATCTCACAAAGCAAACTGTGCCATAACGGTTGATATTTTATTCCTTTTTGATATCCCTGAACCGGTAGGCAGATATGTATAAAATTATCGTAAATTTGACTGCACCGTTGGCCCAGTGGTTTAAGCGGTCGCCACGCTGCTCTCTATTGCGCTAACTGTTGTGGGTTCAAATCCCACATAGGACAACACTTTCTGTGATCCACAAATTGTTGTTTTAAGTCTGGGTGTATTTGGTGTCCGTTTCATGTGTGTTTGTAAAGTCCCCCGCGACGCAGGATGTATATTTCCAATGCGAAAAAAAAATGTAACTTTAGTTCTACTTGAGTGATAACAGCCAAGCAAAGTTCAGCTTAGAAGCGTCAAGAGATGTGTTTATATAAATGTATACGGTAATAATTGTATATTAACATTTCTTTTAAATACGCATTCTCGTTTCAGCAAGCCTTTTTCCCAACTAAGTTGAGGTATGCTTTAAGTCTACTACAATACGGCTGAACGTAGCGCAATTGCCATCAGACCTTCACAATTTTCAGCGATTTCGAAAGATATTAAGTACGAGTACATTACATACATGAATAGAACCAAGGATTCCACATATCGAGTCGTGTTAGTTCTCCATTAGTCTTGCTTACGTCGACTTATTTATTACTACATTTCTCGTTTAAACAGCAGTTCTAAGATAGTCAATGTACGTTAAAACGATTATGTACACTCCTCTTGTGACAGAATGGAATTTATACCATTCCTGGATAAGATCAGCTGTCTCTGTCTGGATTATGTTAATATAAGGTTGAAAGAAAAGGATGGGAGAATAAAGTGTTGGGTGTCGAAATATTGATGGTGTTGAGATGCAAAAGGTGGTAAGTGAAATTATGGCTACAAATATGTGTGAGGAGGAAGTGAATCCGATATAGTTGATGTTGCTGATGATGTTAGGCAATGGCTATGTGATTTTGTGTTGAAAATGTTATTGGATTTCAATTCTAGAAGTTTCGGTTGAAACTTTGCAGGTATTTTAATGTACAGATATATTTTTCTTTAGGTATAAATAAAATAAAGCTCAAGGGCTTTTTGTGTACCTATTTATTAAACACTGGCCGACACGTGCCCACTTCATTGGGCGCAAACCGCCCGCTTTTCTTCGACTTATTTACAATGACTATTTTATTTTTTAACAAAATTTTTTGTTCAATCATAATAAAAAATGGCATATGTCATTTCTGAATAGTTTCGCTTTCTGTAAGTGAAAGAATTTTCAGGATCGGATCAGTACTTCCGAAGATTACCACCTACAACCATACAAACAAAGTTAGAAACTTTACCTCTTTATAATATTAGTATGGATGATGATTTTTCGCCCTATCCGTTAGATTTTTTTTTTTTTTTTAATGTATGGCCCGCCAAAATGACTCTACTCTGCCTGATGGAAAGCATAAGTAGAATCCAGGAGTGGCGGTCACCATACTCACTGCGAATGCAGACAATGCAGTATGGCGACCCACACCATGGCGGCCTAGTGATGCTTCTGCATCTTTTAGTCTAGTCAACAAGTATGGAACTTGTTGACTAGAATATTTGGGCCTCCGGTCTCGCACTCACCAACGAAACACGACAGCACGAACGCTGTCATTTTACGTTGATTTTCTGTGCGAGGGTAGTACCGCCCCGGTCGAGTCGGCCCATTCGTGCTGAAATCAGCGTGGCTCTACTACCTACATTTTTATATTTTTTTTTTGTAATTGTATAGTATTCATCGAAAAGTTTATAGGTTATGTAACATCATGCTATGACACTCAAGAGCAGAGCAGTGACCATAAACGCAGGTGAATCTGCAGGTAACGGTTCGTTAAGTATGACTCGTAAAAGATTGTAATAAATATTAAGGTACTACAACAACGTAAATGCACTGAATACTTATTAGTATTACACTTAGTAATTTAAAAAAGTGTTAGCAATCTGAATTACAGTTCAATGATGCGGTACATCAATTAGTCGAATTATTTACGACGCTGCGGCAACGTGCGGCCATCGAAGCGAGAAATACAAAACGCAATCGACTAAACGACACAAATACGTCGCCCGTTAGCCGCCTCGCGTCGCACGCGCACATCCGAACGTCTCATTTCAGGAGGAACGGTAACACGATGGTTTAATGGAAACGTGCGGGAACACTAACTGTCCTGGAATTCATACCAAGGCCGACCGTTTCCAGATAAAAGTCGATACATAACTTCTACGAGCAAAACTGCGTACGCAACATCTGCCGAGATGTGTGGGCGTCTAAAGTATCAATGTCGAATCGAATTTGGTGATACATATCGAATGAAAATTGGATCAGGCACCTGTTTCTAGAGTGTCAAAAACTCATCGTACCATAAGTCAGGCGGACGAACAAAGTTAGAGACAAATTTATTTTAGTAAAGGTAGTGTAGTTTGTTTTATAATTATGTTGACGGGAAATACGGGATCACTTATTTAATATGTCATTTTATACACCTTTAAATTGCCTGACGGATGTTTCGACCTAGATGTAGTAGCCATGTTCACAGACTGATTGATTCCCTTCTGCACAATTCAAAAGACAGTTTTTAAATTTGTTTCATTTTACAAGCTTTTTATTAACTTGCAATGTATGTAGGTATGTATACTTGTATGTTCGGGTGGAATCATGCAACTCAATTTTGAATCAAGCAAGCAAGATATCTTCAACCGATTTTGCTGAAATTTTACAAGCATATGTATACAGCGTGACAATACAATATTATAATGACATGGAGCTGATCTGATGCTGGAGCTGGAAGGTGGCCATAGGAACTCTGTAAAGAAACGTCGCAACATCATCGAGTTTGGACTCGTTTGATTCGTCTCGAGGCATTACAGTAAAAGCTTGTTTTTAAAAAGCTTTTTAATTTAATTTTTACTTGTACGTTTAGTGTAAAAAAACAACTGTTTGAAAAAAAGCTGAAGTAAATGATGTACAACTAATTAAAACAGAGTTCCGCATTCGTGGGAGCGTTTAAACAGAACATAGCTAACAAACATCCCTAATGATCTAAACAATATTTTTGGTAATAATAAAGTCACGAAAAGTCTCATGACATTAGGAATCATTAAGCATGTCTGTCGGGTCTAAAAGTACATTCATGAAAGTAGGTTAACAATGACAAATAGATGACAAGAAATTCTTCAGATGTTTAACGTGTCAGCCTGTTCCAACAGAAAAACAACAATCATTGAACGTACAAATTACATATTATGTGAAAATTGGGAGCGGTATGATGATTTTCTTTTTTTTAACCCCCGACGCAAAAAGAGGGGTGTTATAAGTTTGAAGTGTCTGTCTGTCTGTGGTACCGTAGCTCGCGAACGGATGAAGCGATTTCAATTTAGTTTTTTTTTGTATGAAAGGTGCGTTACGTGCGAGTGTTCTTAGACATGTTTCATGAAAATCGGTTGAGTCGTTTAAAAGTTATGGGGGTGAAAGTGAGTGCTTGAGTAGGGGGTTTTTTAAATTTTGAATTTTAGCTTGTTGCATTGATTAGTTGCATACAACAAAATACTGTAACTAAATTCTGTAGGCTTTGTAAATCCAGATTCAGTTAAAGAATTCTCGTTCCCTTTAACACAAAGTAGTGATCTAGAATTCTCTTCTAGTGTTCTCTTTTGTAAAAAGATTGATTGAATTTTAAAAGCAGGTCGACCTCAGCCGCCGCATACGAAAGTCAAACAAAAGGCACAGATGAACAAACTAGAAGTGATGGTGCATACCGATACTTGTTACCTAATGGAGGAAACGTCGGTGATGCCCAACAAACGGTAGATCATTGTCAAAGAATTCGATGACATCACTACTTTTATAATAATCATTCAATATAGAGCCCTGAAACAAACCGTCAGTTGTGTCACAGAAGAATATTATCTATTGTAAATATTATTATGTTGAATATTGCGAACGGCAGTGTTACAAACAACGCTGGCCAACAATTATAGTAGTGACTAGCTGACCCGGCGAACTTCGTACCGCCATATATCTATCTGTCCCAGCTTCCCACAGGTTGTGTACAGTCGTGGACAAAAAATAAGACTTTTCCCGTTATCTTTTATTTTTTTCTTTCTAGTAAAAAGAGAATGAATGAAAACTAAGTACATTTTTTGACTTTCATCCCCTCTCTCCAGGAAACCGTGCTGAATGTCCTACCTCGTAGTATGAACTCAAATCATGCCAAGTTTCATTTGAATCTGTTCAGTAGTTTCGGCGTGATGCGCGGCCAAGATACAGACAGACAGACAGACGGACATACAGACAGACAGACAAAAATAAAAAATAATACAGTTTTGGCTTCAGTATCGATTATAGAGAGCCCTCCAAAAAAATTTTTCAAAATATCTTTAATGTACAGAATTTGACCCGTTACATTTTTATTATAAGTATAGATTGATTTGGGAATGCTTCGCTTTGGAATACTGATCTAAGCAATTCATTGATTGCGGTGGAGTAAATTTGTTACATAAAATACATCTATGTGAAAAAGAAACAGTTTATGTAACAAGAAGTTAAATCACTCGTTTGTTTCTGTTTACGGTGAGAGACGACTTTATGAGAATGATTCACACTGTCAGACTGACAGATTCGTGACTGTTAATCATTTTACAAAGAAACGTTCATTGATAGTTTTCTCTTTTGAATATATTTCGTAATAAACAAGCCTTTATATGTAGACTATAAATAGTTATATTGAGTACTTTCCATTAGATTACTTCTGACAAACAGATTTTAAACTATGGTAGCTCATTAAGAAAGATTCAATGATTGCATCAAATATGTATCGCCACAGGTAACTGAGGTGCTTCAGTTGTGTTAAAAGATAGGAAACGGTCTCACTAATTTATAATTTTTCTCTTACTGTAATATTGAGCGGATTTGAGCGGTATTCAAAATAGTTTCACTAGTTTTTAATAGTTTTTTTTGTCAATAGTTTTTAATTTTTCTTTTTTTTTTTGTAAAAATACATACATATTATACGTAGAAAACATCCAAACTTCGAAAAAAAGAAAATGCAGATCATAAAAAAATATTTAATCCGACCCGGGATTCGAAACCGAGACCTCAAACAAAGCATTCGCATACGCTACCATTTTGACACCGAGGCGTCAATCTTACGTTACGGACGGTTTTTGCCGGCTATGGTACCCCTCCGCAACGCCCCATAAGGAACTTCGTTCCAAAAATTGGAAGAAGTGGAAAGTATTGATGTTGCTCCAAATAACGAGAAAACAAGCCCTTTTGGCATTGAACAGAACAGGTGTGTGAGAATTATGATGTGTGTGGAAGTAAGCAGTCATGTATTGCAAAAAAAAAAACTATAAACACATTTGAAACATAAATACTCTTCAAAAATCTTTTAAACGTCTAAACAAAAGCGTGGGAATTAAGCAAAATGTTCAAACCATTAAAAACAAAGTTTATTATTTGATGAGAACCAAGCAGACGAAATGTGATTAATCTCCGCACAATTGAAACAATTATTTAAGCAGGGCTTCAAAAGGTAGTTGAAATTATATTAGACACGTTAAAGCCTATTACGAAAGCTGAAAGGCTCGCTCGTCGCACAGATGTCGGACTGGATGAATTTAATTTTGGTTTTAAGTGGATTATAGTCTGAAGGGTTGCCGACGAATTTCATATGACACGTTAGAAATTACGTCGATTGACGGACCTGCATTTTATTTGAAGTTCAGTTTATAGTCGATTGAAATAAAGCGTTTATAAACGTCAATACACAGAAACTAGTCATAGTGGTTGGATTTTGCCTGTATTTATTAAACTAAAATGTCTAGCTATATAAACTTTTTTATTTAGTACTAGCGGTTGCACGCGGCTCCGCCCGCCCGATAACCGACATACACGCATGTCAGTTATCGCGCGGTTCGCGGTATAGTGTTTCAAATTATTTCTTAGTAGGATTATTCCTTACTAGTGGTTACTCCGCCCGCGTATATGTCGGTTATCGCGGCCTAATAGTAGCCTATGTGTTATTCATATGTATAAGCTATATTACTGTAAAGTTTCATCCAAATCCGTTCAGTAGTTTTTGCGTGAAAGAGTAACAAACATCCATCCATACAAACTTTCGCGTTTATAATATTAGTAGGATCAATACACATAATCTTTAAAAGAATCTATGTTTTTGGTGGAACAGGTAATCAAGGAGAATTGAGAGACGTGTACTAGCATTTTTAAAATCACGTGGAGTATACATATATCTATACAAATAAAATTGAATTATCCGTTTGAAATATCGTCACATCTAGGACTTATTTTGTACGAAAAATCTTTCATTCTGTCTGTTGTTATTTAGTCCGATCTTAGGAACAGATGGAACGATGTTAAGAGAACTAGTGGAGACTGGTAGTTAATTATGTAAGAAGCATCTACGGCTACTTAATCGGGGTTTGATTTGTGAAAATAACCAAATTTTGTGCAAAAAATGTATATCTAGCAATATATGCTTGTAGTGGTTAAAGCAAACTTGTAGTGGGTAAAGCTAGTTTTGAGTAAATAAAAGTTTTAAAATATGACGCGGATATAATGTATGACCATAATTACTATAGGTGATTACAGGGATTCAAATACCGTACAATGCGCTTCGTCGGTTAAGATTCGTTTTTGACTGGACACACATCAAAAGTGTCTAGGGATCAACATATGTGTCTAGGCATCAACATATATTTTTGCAATAACTTTTCTCCTGATTGATATTAATTAAAATTTTCTTTAAGGATTCATCAAATAAAGTGTTTTCGTTTGTCACAGTAACGATAAACCAAGTCACCTTTGCATTAATAAAGAAATTTGCCATTTTCCTAATAAAAGGATTTTTGACATTTGAACCACTAACATTAAAGTTCGAAAAAAAGACTGAAATAACAGTTTTCTTTAAAATTGTATTAGGTAACTTAAACAATTAGTAATCCGTGTTTCTACCGCGAACACTAACAACACAAGAATCGGTTTGGCATACTCAAAATAAGTTCATCCAAATCACGCCGTGGAATGGCCGCCCATGTTCGTTGCAACAACAAAAAAAGGTCTTCTTGCGACTGGATACCCTCCATATTCGGCAGAGCTCTTCTCTGTAGCATATCCCATGCATGCTCAATCGGGTTCAAGTCTGGCGACTGAGCAGGCCAGGGCCAAAGCCACATCTCAATCTCAAGAAATCCGCATAAAAATGCTTGATCCCTAGACACTTTTGATGTGTGTATAATACAAGGTGCATTCATCGGATCTTTACAGTCTGGATAAATGAATAATATGTTAAAATCACTATCGACAATAAAATTATTAGATAGATAACACAATACTCTGCGATGCGCACTAAATTAACAATACAGTGTAGAAAGTCATTCACACATTGTGTTCACAAATATGTCTATTCAACTGATATGATTCACCTGAGTTCGTTAAATAATAAATGAAGCAGTGAAGCGAAAAAACCAAAATCTTCACGAAACGGGCAATGTAAATTGTTTTCGGGCCAATCAGTCCGTCTGCGCGGTGAGAGATTAAGAATATGAAGTGTCACCGTCCCTTTTCAACTCGTGGATGTCGTAAAGCGGTCTACAGGATATAAAAAGTGAAGGAAATCTTGACACTAACCCTTTAAACCCAGCCAGCGTGGTATAAAAGGCAAAACCTCTTTCTAAGGAGAGGCTCAAGGTAGAGTAGAGCCACACTGATTTCAGCACAAACGAGCCGGCTCGACCGGGGCGGTAATACCCTCGCACAGTAAATCAATGTAAAATGAAAGAGTTCGTGCTGTCGTGTTTCGTTGGTGAGTACCGCCATGCTGTGGGTCACCATGCTGCATTGTTGCATTGTCTGCATTCACAATGCGTATGTTCGCGTTCACCACTCTTGTGGTTATTTTGGCAGGGCCATACATTAAAAAAAACCAAGAGAATTCTTTGCATGTCCATTAGCGGACTGCTAGAGGCTGTTGGCGATGGTGATAATGCATAGATACTAAAATTTAAATAAATATAATCAGTGACAACGAAAATATCAATACATTCCTAAATTTGCAAACGGTGTGTAGCTGACTGTTCATTGACAGCTGATTGATAGCTATAAAGTTTGTATACTTTTCTGCACGTGACATGATATAATAATCATGAATACATTTTATAGACATTTTTTTAAAATGTATTTATAATTTAGAAACAAATTCTGAAGTCAGTGTTTACACAATCTGGTTTCACAACTATGTAGACTGTTCAAAGCGCATACATTAATTATATTGTCTGCAAAGATAAATGTGTATTTTTTAAATTCATGTCATGTCTTGCTTTAATCAATGTTTTAAGAATTTTGAGATTTCCTACCTTCTGTTTTTTGTGATTGGTTACTCACACATACTCATACAATATGATAACATATACTGAATTGTGTTTTCGTTGCAAGGAATTCTTTGTTTCCAGCCTCAACCATTTTATTTTGTTGAGTTTAACTTAAATGTTGCAAGGAAAAAATTCTTAATACCAGGGGAATACTTGGTATCTAATTCATGGGTTAAAAGTCACACTTGAACAGTTGTATTTTATTCCAAACTGGAGCTGTTATTTTAATTTGAATACCAGTGGGCTTGTGTTATTTATAAGATGGCGCCCAGCGTTGGGCGTGTGAAGTGGAACAAATCGGGTGAGGCGCCGCTTGCGCATGAGTCCTGTCGTCCTTCGCTTCTTAACGACCAGATATAATTAGACGCAGCGTGACGTCATCGAATCTTTAGCTGAAGGAATTCGTGCGTTCGGTTGCTGATCAACAATTTGAGAAGAGGAAATATACTTAAAGAACTTACTCATGCCGCTACTCTAAAACCGCTGTTGAATGATGTATCGTAGTCGCATGTGGTACTTACCTAAAAAAAGAAAATCAAACATTAATCGCAAATCGAAATGATTTTTGAATGAATTTTGCATCAATACCGTTACGCAAAATTCAACACCAACGAAGTTATTTTCGCCATTCATAAACACACGCATCTCAAATGGCTTTTTAGAACAATAAACCTGCGGAACAATAGGAACTGCACTAACATCAGAACAAAACACCCGATCCTTTTTGTAATTGAAGCAAAAAGTGTTCTAAGGGCCAATCGCGGTCTCGAACCGAAGTAGAACGAACGTGGGCACTAAAAAGGTACTTCTGATGCAACTTCCTTCGCGCCTACTTGGACGAAAGAATGATGTATTGCAACGATTTGATTGTTAATTGTGACATGGTAAGGTTTGACAAACATTTGAATATGTAAATTTATAACCAAATTCCACGCCAAACAATTGTTGAAATAAATGTCTTTAATGAAAAATAGCGCCTACAGTAACTTAAATTTTGAGGCAATGATTTGAGTATGTGCTTCACGATTGTAAAGGATCCGAAACAACTTAAATGTTCTTTAAGAATACATCAGACCTTGCCTGATTAAGGGCGCTCGCCCACGGCAACATTTTGCAGCGATGCAGCAGCGATCGCTGCAAAAAGTCGCCGCGGGTAACGCTCTAAGGGTAAAATAGACATATTAATATTATATTTCGTAAATCCACTGCTAAGCCAGAGGTCATCATTCTATGTCGGGGTGTAATTTATAGATAAATTATTATAGTTCTTATTATAGTATCTATACTACATGTATTTAGAACTATATAAGTATGTTTATTAGCAGTCTAGTTGGGATAAGACAGCCGTCTGATATATGTATCAAGATATTATTATTAATTCCATCAAAACCATAATGAATATTCCTTTTTAGGGTTCCGTACCTCAAAAGGAAGACAGTACTGAACCCTCAGTGCGCGAGTCCTACTCGCACTTGGCCGGTTTTTCTATTAATATACTACTTCTAGTCAATAATATAGTTTACTTAAGCATTGCTAAATATAAATGGGGCGTTCTCTGCAGTAACATTTCATAACATTTCATTGTTTACCCGGCGCGACATCTCGTTCGATCGAGTTGCATTGCACCGTTCGTTCGCGGTTAAAATGAGACAGAATATTCTGTTACCGTCATATTAAGCATTAAACAAACCGATTTAGGTATATCTTATATTTTGTAACTTGATATAAGACATTAAATGAGACCACCAAAGTTACGTGATTTTGTTTGTTGACTTAAAGTATTTACACTGCAGTGCGTCTAGACAGCAGTGTGCAAAAAGAGAATACTCGTATATGACATGTGTGTACGTCGTTGTTCAAATAATGAATTGACTGTCTTCAAAATTTCATTTAATTGGATTTAACGAAATAACATTCTTACTTACTCTGACTGATAAGCAAAGCAAGATTATAGGAACACACTGGGAAAGTATAATATCTACACCTTCACAGGAAACTTATCAGAAACATGAACTAATAACCTAAAGAAGTGTTTTCATCATCGAGTGTTCCTGTTATATAGGAGCGAAAGAGAGATTTTTATCCGGACATCATTGTTATTTGCACATATTGAAAATAG
The DNA here is from genome assembly GCA_949125395.1 of Diaphora mendica. Taxonomy (NCBI): domain Eukaryota; kingdom Metazoa; phylum Arthropoda; class Insecta; order Lepidoptera; family Erebidae; genus Diaphora; species Diaphora mendica. The sequence continues at coordinate 26,490,937 of OX421316.1, forward strand.
TAAGAAAAAGGGTGTATCATTGAACCTCACACCTATAAAATTAAAATATAACTAGTTTTGTCAGTGTTTTTAAACGATACGTTAGATTTCTGATCAACGCATTTATGGAAACTAAATATGCTAAATGTCATGGTATTCTCAAAGTACCTGACTGTACTCATCTTTATAACAAACATAACATTATCTTGGTCATTACAAGAAAGTTAATAACATCGCACATCGTACATCGCCGTATGCGATTTTACTTTCAACACATGCAATCACAGAGTAATTAAATCTCAAGCATGCTTTTTCTTCTAACGAGAGATCAATAGAGCATTTCATTCAAGTACTGCTAGATGATCAACATTGATATGAGCGTGAAATCCAACTCTAACTTGTTGCGTCACAAGTATGCAGCTATGTGGAACGTATATGGCATAATAATTATGTTTGTCTACAGTTCTACACTCGTATATAAGTAAAAGATTTAGTTTCGGAGATTTGTGAATTATAAGTATTAGTTGTTTCCGCAATGTTTCGCAAGTTGTCAAGGAAAGAAAAGGAGGAAATACAACGTTAATAGATTCCGTATAAGGTTTGAATCTGTATGGGAAGCAATCACAGCTTTATCACGAATTACCGTAATCGTAACGTTGACACATAGAGAATTAGATCATATCCTTCATAACTTACATCACGTAGCAACAGACTAACTAGATAGTAGACATTTTGTAACATTTTTGTATTTTATTACAACTAAATCTATATGTAGTTTCCTCTTTAAAATGTCGGTGATAAACCTCGTTTTGCATTTCGCTCAAACAGAGAGCCGAAGTCTCATAACAATATTCTAAATAAAAGTTTGTTAAAACGTTATGAGTTTTGCGAATTTACTCAATCACACCCAACTTTACGATATTTGGTACATAGATTGCATTTTGTTAACACTTCGACTGTGAATGGTAGCTAGTTCTAGACAATTTGACTGCCTCGTTGGTCGAGCGGTTGGCGTGTGCGACTGCTGATCATGAGGTCTCGGGTTCGATCGGGTCGGACCAAATGTTTGTATGATCTACAAATATTTGTTTCGGTGTTTTCTATGTATAATATGTATGTAATTACAAAAAATAAGAATATTATGTATTTATATCAGTTGTCTAGTACCCATAGTATTGCTTACCATAACACAAGCTCTGCTTAGCTTGGGACTGGATGGCGTTGTGTGTATGTTCGAAAAATGTCCAAATCTCTAGACTAAGTACAATAATCTAAATCTAAATAACAACCTTAAAAACGTACACTTAAAATTTTACAAGATTCTAACAACACCGCTGTTCAATTTTCTTTCAGGCATGACCATCAAAGTAATCATCGAACATAGTCTCTAACTTTTAATACGGCATATAGACAAAGACACTATGTGCCGTATTAAAAACTAGAGGCAATTTTTTCCCATAACAACCCATAAACCACACACTTTACCGTGGGAGAGCCACGCTTCGGCATGAATGGGCCGGCTCGACCGGAGTGATACCACGGCCTCACAGAAAACCGATGTGAAATAGTGCTTGCGCTGTGTTTCACCGAGTGAGTGAGAACACTGGAGGCCCATATCCCAACCCCTTCCCCCCCATTCCCTCTGGGAATGTAGTCTTTGGTACAATGAACGTAACATGATGCTAAATAGCTTACAAATGACGTCTGGGGTAGTATATTATGGGGATCTTGTGTCAACTGCGGTGAATTTCCGTGCATTTAAGCGATTCTGCCATACATACTATACAAATCAAATATAGCTCACTTAGGACCCATAATATTTTTATCCGTGGTGCTTCCCGGTTTGAAAAAGGCGTCTGCCTATTTTGACTCCATTTTGTCTCCCGCTTTGCTAAGGAGGGAAGTAGACTTATTATATTTCCAACTCCTCCAGTTTTCTTCTGATTAATTTCGTTGCGGGTTCCAAGACAGTTAAATTTTTTCCTGGGACTTCCCGAGTGTCATAACTCGGTGTTTTCGTGGGTCAACGCTGTTGATCCTGGGGTACAGGAGTTACAGTGGTGGGCGTGTGGGCGGGATTAGTCCCATCCCAACCCCTTCCCCTTCTCCCCCATTTCCATCCCCCAAAGGCCAGCAACGCACTTGTGACGCCTCTAGTGTTGCAGGTGTCCATGGGCGGCGGTAATCGCTCACCATCAGGCGATACGTCTACTCGTTTGCCCGCCTATTCCATAAAAAAAAAGAATGCCATAAATAACACATAACACCAAAACTAGATTCATCATCATCATCAGCCTATTGCAGTCCACTGCTGGACAAAGGCCTCTCAAGTTTCACGCCAAAACTAGATTGCAATTACAAAACAAAAAGTTTATTTATTGTTTACTAATCTATGCATTACTAAGCTTAATTCTCTCACAGGCGAAGAATTAACGTTATTAAATTCTCAGACGGTCCGTGTGAACAAACCAGATGCGGACCAAGGTGACGAAATGGATGTAGTGAAGTAACCGTATCTAGATCTTACATCAAGACAGCTATCCAATTTGCCAATCGTCTTCTTAATACTAACAGCGATTATATGATCACTTCTATCTGAAATTTCTTCTGTTCTCCACTGATCTTTGTTTTTCTTTTTACAAGTATTTTTCTACTCTTAATGGAGTTTCATTGTTATCAAAAACTTATGAGTTACTGTCGAAATATAACCTCTGGCTAGCAACTAGTTTTGCAAATTACGTAAATAGAATTTATTATTGTATTTCAGCGGTAATTATTTCCCACGTATAACTAAATTAATGATTTCAGTAATTGTGGTAACATCTATACATAACAAACCCCAAAGATATATGTCGAGAAATTCGCTTATCTCTAGAACCAGCAGTCAAATTCGAATAGTTGCTTTTGTAAAGTAATAGTTTTCAGTATTAGGAAGGTTCTAGAATATGTAACATCACGCTACGACGTTTAGAGGCTGAACAATGATTATAAACACAGGTGACACTGCGGATTAAATTGTATTATACTTCATTGATATTTTCAAATTGATAGCGAGCAATAATCGTTTGAAAGGTAAGGTTGTAGAATGAACTTGAATTAGAAATATTATTTTTCACACGATATCTGGTCTGTGTGTAGATGACCTCCTAAGAAATGACCTCATGCACTTACATGGGTAAGGTCATTTCATTATTCTTATTGGTAAGCTGAGCGATTCCTCTTTATTTATAACACTTGAAACCATCAATCGTTTTAAGTATGTTTCAATGAAATTAATAATTGTTTACACTAAATAGGGTTGTGTGTTCTTGAAATTTGGGCTGAGGAATTACTTTTTTTATGAAATAAATAATAAATAAATATTTTGGACATCTAATCCCAAGCTAAGCAGAGCTTGTGTTATGGATAGACAACTGATACAAATACATATATGTATACTTTTTTTTTGTAAATACATACATATTATACATAGAAAACACCCAAACTCCGAAACAAATATTTGCAGATCATACAAACACTTCCTTCGACCCGGGAATCGAACCCGAGACCTCAAGCACAGCAGTCGCACACGCTACAACTACGCCACCGAGGCAGAATGAAAGGCAAACGGGTCACCTAATTCTATATAGAGTGTTACCACCCTTATTCATCCGCGGGGCTAAGAACCGACTACGGGAGCAAACTACGCAAAACAACATCACTGAAAAATGGAAAAAATGAATACCATCCCGGCCAATACCTCCTTTTAAAGGAGAGAGGCTATAGACAATGAAAAGCTATTGATGACGATACCTGCAACTCCAGAGAGATCTAAGTGCTTTGCTTTGTGAGCTCCCCAGAATGAGGTTGGTGTGGATTCGGACTCCGGTAACCCTACTCACCAGGTGTGAAGTAACTCGCTCATTAGATTGTTTGTTCCTGTAAGTCGTTTATAACGCCAACTAGGTATGAAGTAACGAAAGATTTGCTTAACACCGGTTTTCTGTGAGGTCGTAATTAACTCTGTTCGAGCCCCATACGTGCAGAAATCTATAGGCTCTATAGCTCTCCGTTGCACTTCAACCTCTTTTTAACAGACTTCAAAAAATAACGAGGTTATTAATTTGACTATTTTTTTTTTATGTTTGTTATCTCATAACTTTCCACTGGGTGAACCGATTATGATGATTCTTTTTTATTTCATTTTAATTTGGTCTAGTTCTTGAAGTCGGTTTCATTTTTGTTAAAATTTGTGATTATAATTTAATACATAGATTAGAATAACAGCCCTTAAAATCTAGATTGATCTTAGTTACAGTTATCGCTAGTGTCATTTTAGTAATTACGAGGTACATTTTATTCGTAAATTGTTATATTTATATTCATAATGTACTGCACTTCATTTGTAATAAAACTCAACGTCAACTCAACTCACGTTAAGATTGAAAATATAGGTGATACATAAATCTGACGGTGGTTCAGTTTCTTCATCGCTCGCTTTCGTAACTCTGTCACCAAGATCAAGCTATATTATAAGGATTATAGAAAAAGATTACAGCAACTCACAAACTTTATCCGATAGTTCTGTAACCATCGAATAATTTAGAAGGTGCTTGTATAACTCATTAAGAAGTAGTCTATCTAACAGTTAGGCAACAGTAAGTAGAGCGATATAAAAAGATACGCGCCGTGACATCTCATAATATGTAACCTCATAATGTTGTGACAACCATCGCCGAAGATGAACGCGGTCATTCCCACCGACTATTTGGCCTAGAGACGTAATTATGAAATAATTCAATGTAGGACGGTTAATATACTCGTACCATTAAATTTTGTATAAATCGAGGAAAGTTTGCGCAATAATTTGGCAGTGAGTATTGTGTATTTATGGGATATGCACAAGGGAGCATCCACATGATACACTAAATTATCTGTTAAGCTACTTCTATGTGGCCTTATTGTTTTTTATTTCATCATTTTATTTAATATATTTCCTATAAACCTAACCAAATCAATATGATGCATTTCAAATAGTCATTGTAAGTATTGTAGCATTATTTATAATCACTTTATCAAAAGTTCAAACCATTCAAAGTATTATGAATATGATGAGTGAGCTATCTGCTCACTCATCATATTCGAAATTCGCGTGAATTCACATCAACGTAATTTTAAATGGCGTAACAAAAAATGGACGTGGTAATTTTCCTTATTTATTAGTAGCCGGACTGTTTATGTGTGTAGTTTTTTGGTCTAAAAACATGCGCTAAGAAATGGATTTCAGCAGAGCGTGATTCGTAGGCATTTCTCAGTCATTGCATCTGCCTCGTGCCCGCTGATGAGGACAAGGAACTTTGTACATTCGTCTATCAACATTGTTTATGGACGCTCCCTAAGACCCCATTTCACAAAGTCGGACATTTGTCTAGGAACAGTCTTTTTATTAAATCTGGCAAAGTGGGTTATCATGTTTTGGTCACTACTGGGGTTTTCAAACTTTTACGTAACTCGTATAATAAAAAAGTCATCATTTTGATGTTGGTGGTTATGTTTAAACTATAATTGAGTATTCAAGGAGTTTTTCTATCTTCTTTATATTACTATTATTTTCCTTAATTTATTAACGCACATCTGTAAATCTAAAATTGTTAGCAAATGAGATGCGAGCACTTATTTCAGTTAACACCTGCTTCTAAATTAGATGTTATCGTGTTACAATCTAGAATGTTCCGTTTGCACCTGTGAGGACAGAAATATTTAGGACTTATAAATAAATATTAGTCGGTCTATTTCGATATGGTATGTGGCGAAATACCAAGACCGAGATGGTTGGCGCTTTTTGGTGGAGGAGGATGGTAAAATACAGTAAAGTAATAGGAGTACGGAGTTTTTGTTCGATTGTCATATATACCTGTACTAGCAACCTGCCCCGGCTTCGCACGGGCTCTTTGCGGAAAAATAATATAACCTATGTTATCCCAAGAAGATGTGCGTCTTAACTTTTTCCGACGTCATCAACAAATATCGTTATATTTTATAGTATATTGATACTCATAAATTTTACAAATTATATACAAAAACCTTCCTCAAGAATCACTATCTATTAGTAAAAACAGCATGAAAATCCGTGCAGTAGCTTTTGAATTTATCGCAAACAGACAGACGCGGTGGAGGACTTTGTTTTATAATATGTAATGATGATGGAAAACTATTAATTCGTAATCTATTCATCGTATCGTAATATTAGAAAAACATTATGAATAGGAATAAAAAAAAACTTTACATGTAGAAAGCTGTAAAAAAGACGGATAAAAACATTGATATCAACGAGAAAATTATCTGAAAAACGCCGATTATGTGAACAATAAAGATAGCAAATCCTCAATATCACATGTCAATCCAAATATTATGAAGTTATAAAAACTATATGAACTTAATGATAGCCGATAACAGAACTCGTCGTAACACCATAATATTACACAACAGTCAACACACTTTATGGGACCGTATACAATGCTGTCTAAACAGTTTCGGTTAGGAGTGAGTTATAAAAACTAATAGAAAGTGCCAGAGAAGTCATCGGCACTTGGTGTTGGGCCAATCTGTGGCAAGGTCATTGGCTGTTTGATAATAGACATTATGAAGTAATAGTTTGTTTATATTTTTTTTAATACACTGTTCGATATTTGAATAATCGTGTTCAAGTCAATTGTTTTTTTTTGTATTCAAGTTTTTTGAAGGTTTGTTAGTTGTTTCATTGTTTAAAAATCGAACTATCAATTAAGTCCGGATTGTCTTACTTTTCTTTCTACCTAGTACAATTGTATAAACAGCTCATTCTATCCAATATTTCACTTTCCAATTCTATTATACACTATCATTCAATCATAATAACTTTGCATCATCGATGGATAATAAAAATACAAACTTATTTAACCTATTAATCATTAATAAGTACGTAATAAAGTTTAGGAATACTCTTCCTGAGTCTACTTGCTATTGTGCAATGGCCAGCTTTTAATTGACTATTTAGTAACAGGTTAACTAAAAAAACTATTGTTATCTCTGGTACAGAGAGCGTATAATGGTTAGAGTCCACAACATTTTAGATTGCACAAATACTGGCCAAAAATATTTGGTTTTAGTCTCAAATATAAGAAAAGAAAAAAAATTGACACTTTTATGACAGCTACTTTTTTGAGAGAGAATAGATAGATGAGATTAAATAGGTTTACTGGTTCAAAGTCTACTTTTAGAAGACATCTCAAAAAATTCTTGGTTAAAACCGGAATTCCACTATGCCTCACTCACATATCTATGAACATTTATAACGGAAACTGCTACTTTGTAGACTTAAACATACTATAAAAAATGTATGAAAAATATGTTTCACTAAAATGAAGTAACACAATATTATTTATTAATTTATGGATAACGGGATGCATAATAGTGTAATTTTGTTTGTTTTTTTTACTTATTACCGTTTCCTGCGAATGTATTGTACAAGGCTAGGGCTGCAAGGTATGCAGCTTCATACTAGTATAATAGTGCTTCAATTTACACTTACGATTCCCGAGATAAGTGCATACTGCACTTATCTCACCTAAAATGTAGGTAGCCACGACGAGCCCTCAGGGAGCGACTTTGTACTGACATTATTTCGGAATTACCTTTTTCATAAATTTTAGAATTCAACTTTTATTTAAGCTTCGCATAACAAACATAATTTTTTTATATTTCAAAAACCATTAAGTTTTTTTTCTCATTTCTCATTTCTTAACCACTAATTGATATCGGTTATCATGAAACCAATTCGTCAATTCTTGTCTCTTTAGCAAATGTACCGTTTCCTTCATTCTGAGCGTGCGGGCGAATTATTTTAATTTTGTAACGATAAAAACTGGATAATAGCGCTAATCCGCCTTTGTCTGTTCCGTGATTGCCTCTTTTTGTGAATATAAATCGTCTCTTCCTTCACAAGAAATGATCGTCACAAATCAAAAGAATTTAAAGTGATTATTTAACTAGCTTTTAGGCATAGAGAAACCTAACTAAGTTTATTAAATTTGAATGTTAGCCTAATAGAAATAACTATCATTACTAATATTATAAACGCGAATGTTTGTAAGTATGGATGGATGGATGTTTGTAACTCCTTCACGCGTTAACTCCTGAACGGATTTGGATGAAACTTTACAGTAATATAGCTTCTACATCAGAATAGCACATAGGCTACTATTTGCAGCGATAACCGACATATAAGCGGGCGGAGCCGCGGACATCCACTAGTATATTAATATGTGAAGCAAAAACTATTTACCCCTTTTTACGAAAATTATGCGAACAGAGGAGTATTAAAGGCACAGTTAAAATTTGTATGGAGAAGAAGTGCAGAACGCTACTATTCTAATACTATGATGCTTAAAAATACATTAAATTAATAAAAATAACATTCCACACACTATCATGCATATGACACACACATACTCAAATATCTAATACACAATTTATGTATGTCAAAGTCAAATTACAAAGATGATTATTCTCTGTCTATACTGTCATACTGAATGTCAAATGTAGCGAAAAGAATCCCTAAAAAGAAACTTAAAAAATTAAAGAATTATCGAATTCCGGCCTCTGGGCGACCACTAGTATAATATATATAAATGGGCAAATAAAGATACTACCTGTGCTTAATTCAAGTTCAAAGTAACTCTTTGAAGATTTTGGTATCAAATTACATTCTATCAATGAAAAGGCCCTATTCTCCAAGACTAGATCGTCGGCCCTTTATCGAGAGCGGTGGAAACCACTCGAACAAAGGGCAACCTCGAACCTGAAAATAGTTTACTGTGACGGCGAACAGTACAAATTTGAGTGCTCAATTGAAAGCGTCCCAAACTCGTCGAGGTCGAACGTCAAATATATATAGTAATGCATATTTTGTATCATTAAAATGGGGGATGAGTCAATTAATGTGTCACCTGGATTAGTTTCAGAAAGTCCGACAAAAGTCAGGAGGATTGTCTGACTGGGAATATAATTACGAGTATATTACTGTAAAGTAATACTATTACTGTCTCGTTGGTCTAGTGGTTGGCGTGTGCGACTGCTGATCATGATGTCTCGGGTTCGATTCCCGGGTCGAACCAAATGTTTGTATGATATACAAATGTTTGTTTCAGCGTTTGGGTGTTTTCTATGTATACATAATATGTATGTATTTACAAAAAAAAGTATATAATATGTATTTATATCAGTTGTCTAGTACCCATAACACAAGCTCTGCTTAGCTTGGGACTAGATGGCGTTGTGTGTTGGATGTCCAAAATATTTATTTATTTATTTTTTTATTTATAATTATTTATTACGAACGAAAAACCTCTTTTCTAAGGAGTGGTCTGTATCCAACAAATAAGGTGAAGGAGCTAAATACATTTTTACTAGACTAGTAGCACAGAATAATTAATAGTACTGTCGTACAGAAGTGTCACTCTCGAACAAAAGTCAAGTTTAGGCATAAAAAGTTTCAACTTTGTCAGCTTGCACGCGAATTTCAATCTTGTCGTGTGACTCGAGCGTTCATATTCGTTAGACACCGCTCTATTTACTACAAGAGCACGGGGCTGCCGCTTGCTGTACATTTAGGTAAATATTAAAATTAATTATAAAAATATAACAACTTTAGTCATGAAGAAGAAAAATTTTAACAAACATAATAATCATGTCTACCTACGTAACGTACTACTCGTTCTGGGTACCTTCGTGACAGATTTTTGTATTGACAAAACATGTCTATCTTATCAATCTTATCATAGTTTCCAAACAACTAATTAAATAATTTTATTGCTAACTACAATTTTGTACGAACAATTAGTTCGTTTTGAAGTCATTTGTAGCAGTAAGTACCTACACGTAATATTCAGCTTATTTACGCGCGACGCGGCTAGAGTGCGAGCCGAGCGTAGAGTGGCAACCATTGCCACAGAGTTCTTCCCGGGAGGCGCTCGGCGAAATACACCTAAACTGAGAAGTGAAACCCCCCTGCTAGTAGGCCTGTAGAATTAGGAGCTTAGAAAAATCCGAACAAATTTACTATATTGTTTAGAGTTTATAATGCAAACTCAGTTTAAAATAACAACACAACGAACACAAGAAATTCACTTGTCAACAGAACATTATTTTGTACAAAGAGGTCTGTACATATGTATATGTATGTACATACACTACACATTAATATCAATACGACTAGCGTTTGTTCGTTACAGATTCTTTACAGCAAACGATTAGTTCCACAGAGCAAGCTCGAGGCCGTCTTAGCAACATGTAATTTGCACAGTATGAGTTACTTTAACATATTTTATACATATACAGAGCTGTTATTATTCCCAAAATTTCAGTTAAATTATTAGGTATAAGTAGAGCTACAGTTTTTCATCAGCAATGGTACAATTATTTTACAGATTTTTTTTACCAAATTTGAGCCAGTAATTTTCTTCCGACCGTTGACATAGTTAATTTAAATTAAACCCGTTATAATATACAATACATACATTTACTTTCATAAATATGTGTTTTAAAGGTTGCCCTTTGTCATAGATCAAGTAAAAAAACATCTAATTATTCGCTTCCAATTTCAATAAACCAGATGTAGAAATAACAATTATATTAAAGAGTGTAATCGAATACATTCAAATACAAAATGGAGAAGAACAAAAAGCTTAACCTTTCAAGTTCATATTTGAAAGCAAGACTACAGACTCGGTAAGCAGCAATAACAATCACAACAAAGAAATTCAAAGTCATGGTAAGTTTTTAAATGTTAAAACCGCAATAACGTAATAAGAAAGTTTTTGTGTACTGCTATGAGAAAATTAACCGACTATAAAAAAAAAGTAAAAACTAAAATACATTCTAGAATCAAACTCACTTGTACTTGTTCCACTATTTTTATTTTGACATAAGGCGAAACCGGCCAGGTGTAAATAAAAAATAAAAATAGTGGAACAAGTACAAGTGAGTTTGATTCTAGAATGTATTGCAACAAGTTCCATCAAGTGCCGACAATCGAGAGTATAAATTATAAAAATTAAAACCCAACTACGACAAAAAACGACGCTGAAAAAGTATAAAACAAGTTTGAAAAGCCGTAGTCACACGTTGTTAAAGTGTTATGGTGTGTTTCTATGTAACGTGTGACTACGGCTTTTCAAACTTGTTTTATACTTTTCAGCGTCGTTTTTTGTCGTAGTTGGGTTTTAGTTTTTACTTTTTTTTTATTTTAAATGTTTTGGTGCCGTTATTAATAAATAATATAAATATATTTGAAATGTACAAGTAACGCCCTTTCCAATGATACCAAACACGACATATTTATCAATTTTTTTTTTTAATACAGTACTTTATGTCGGCTAGAGGGCGCCACATTGGATTCAGTGACACGTCATATAGCCTATAACCAGCGGACGATCAAGACGCTTCTAACGATACCTCATTTGTCCAGTTCTAATAAGTAGTTGAGGAGCTATGAGGGAACAAATGAACATACATACATACATACATAGCCTGTCAAAATCATAACCCTCCTTTGGCTTTGCCGTAGTCGGGTAAAAACAATGTCCATCTTAGACATATTTTCTATATCTTGCATGTAAACTGTTATGGTAAGAAAGTAAAATGAAAGCCATCCGTCAAGCTTACGTTTTGTTTATGGTTTATTTACAGCTGACAGTAATAAAACAAAAATGAGTTTAAAAACCATGATCAGAATCCTACATAAAAACTTATGTTCAAATTTATATAGTCTATGTCACGCGGGTCATTATTACGAATCTAGTGACACCTCATTCATTAAAATCAGCCCCCCTAGCCAAGTTGCAAGCGTTCTTCTTATTGCAATCGTTAACGCCTAAATTCTCGTGTGTCATTGGCTATTCTTAGACAAAGTATTAGCCAATGACACGCGAGAATTTAGGCGTTAACGATTGTAGAATGAAGAACGCTTGCAACTTGCAAATTTGAACACATACACAAAACATTATGAGGCTTAATTTATAGTATCTGTCAAAAAACTCCCCAATACTATGGTAGGCTTTCTGTATAAATATTTCCAAGCTTATATTTGAATTTGTTTTTTTGAGGTCTTTATAATGTGATGGTATTTTATTTAAATATATATTAACTTCTCAATAGTCGAGTAAAAATCAAAAAATATTTATTCCGAAATTTATATGAGGCAAGTAAATGAGTTATAATACTGACATGCAGATAAAAGAAGTAAAACACGAGGGTTACAAGATTATCACCCACTCACGTACCCCTGAAAAATGCGTATTAAACGCCCTTATTTGGCTTAATAATATTTTGGTCTCACTTACGTAGACTTCCCAAACCTTTTACAGTCAGTCTCCTTCTGGAATTAGATTGGAGAATTGAGAGTTTATTGAATGAAAAAGGTATGAATGGAAGGTAATTGTAGGAAGCTCTTTGTAGCTGTTTTAGTATAATTTGCAACTTTATAACACATATGGTGTTCACAATCGTAAACATTATTATATTTAACAATAGCATTAATTCTCCATCATACACTCATACTATTTGTTAAGTTTTTAGAGATATGTCTGTGTATAAATGCATCGGCTAGAGTTTTAACAAAAAGATTCTTGCAATTTTACATTCAACTTATTTGATCTCTAATGATTTATAGTACTGCAGTCTTGCCACTTCCTAGAATTCTTTCTCATCAAAATGATTAGTTTCTTAAAGAATGCTACCGTCAAATAATTGCCGTATTTTCCACGCTTTGTCATGCCCACGTATAATATTATAATTGACGTAAACAATTTCGTTGACACCTGACCAGCTAAGAGTCCCTGTAGCAATAGTGAAATGCGTATTTAAATCGTGCACTTTTCAATTGACCATCATAATACTTTCACGTTTTATGTAATCACGCGCCTCTTGGCTCGCCCATCCGTCATACTACTGCTTGCTTGTTATCTAGATCTAAATTAAGAAAGTGAAATATCTACTCCTCTCTGTAGAATGTAGATAAGGGGCCTCTGGCGCAATGCGATAGTGTTTTCTTCTTTGATATTTTAATATGCGTTGTTACACCTTCAGATGACGAATACAATAATATATCGTGCTAGGAAACAATTATGACAATAAATAACACATGACATTGTGGAAATCAATGTCAAAGAAATAAAGGAATGAAGTTTCCTCAATACATAATGTTTTGCATGCAAATAATGGCCGAGAAAGATCTCAGGATGCGAAAACACGTCAGGGAAGATGAAGACGTGTTTCGCAAACATCTCTATCATACTAGAGGAAAGGACGTGATAAAAATAAAAAGACTTGAAATCCTTTGGCGATGATATTTTTACGACTGTCCTTGTCAGTAAGTCTATAGATACAAGTCGAATGGCAGAAACAAACAAGCTAAGAAAACCAAAAGTATGACATTTTCTCTACACATTCAGACAGATCTAAGGAAAATTTCCTAAATCTAATACAAAGTAACGACGTCATATATCCAATTGGTAGATACGGAATCTCTTTCAATCGGATTATGTACAGTATCGGTTATGTATTGTGAAGCCTTAGTAAAGTTGCTTGCTTCTGACCAAAGGGATCTGATTTATTTTGTTGAATTCGATGAAAACATCGTGAGTTAACAATACCAGTATGAGACGATTTCCAGCCTAAAACAGAATATCACGGGGGATAAACCATGTTTACTTCAAATATGCAATTTAAAATCAGACAGAACCAGGGTCATCGACATAGCCCACAGGATTAGCAAGCTGAAGTGGCAGTGGGCTGGCCATATTTGCGGTAGAACCGACAGCCGTTGGGGTAAACGGGTTCTTGAGTGGAGACAGCGTCTCGGCTAACGTAGCGTAGGACGTCCACAGGCCAGGTGGAGTGATGGTAGGCAGCTGGATGCGAGTGGCCGAGGATACAGCAGTGGACTGCGATAGGCTGATGATGATGATGAAATTTATTTTTTGTCTCGAGGTGCTTCTCGTAGACTTCAGCTAGGTCACTGGGTTGTTTTTAGTTCCAGGGTTTTCGGATTTATTTGTTGAAAAAGAGTCTCTAGCTCTTAGCGATGATGACTTGGCTACCACATGAGGTAACGTAACAAGAACGTAAAATTTAAACGTATCTTACAACCGCAGATTAATCCTTGCATAAACAATACATTCTTAGCAATTTTATTATTCTTCATATTATAAGCATAATAAATCTGTGCCTTATTAATTTATACGAGATTTTGGCACAATCAAAATATATTATTGTCCATCCAATTTGTTTGGCCTGCCACTATATTTGCGAGACGGGTGCCATCTTACTTATTTAATATCTCTATGTTGTAATAAATTGGATATTTCCGAGTAAGCATAACATCATTAAGATAAATATTGCGTAGATTTCTTGGCAAATTACTGTTAGTTAATTGTTTTATGTCTAGTTTGATACATGCACGAAATTTATTCAAACCTAAGAAATTTCTGCCGATGTAAAATCAGGTTATTGGATATATTTTCTAATATGATATCCAGAAAAATAGGTAATGTTTCTTCAACTAAAAGGACTATAAACCGAAACCAGTATTAGTGCAGAAAGTTTTGGAACATTTTATTAGTCTATTGGTAAACTGTCATCGTAGTAGAAGGTGAAAATATTCGGAACAAAACGGTTACGAAGGTTGACGACCTTATAAAATAATTTTATAGCTAAAGTACTACACATTATTATAACATAGATAAATTATGGCAGCCACCGGAGGACATATGTATAGGTTTTGACAGCTTAATGCCAAAGTGACATCGTTATTTTACCACTATAAGGTATGACGTTTGTTTTATTTTTAACCCCCGACGCAAAAAGAGGGGTGTGATAAGTTTGACGTGTCTGTCTGTCTGTGACACCGTAGCTCGCGAACTGATAAAGCGATTTCAATTTAGTTTTTTTTGTATGAAAGGTGAGTTACGTGCGAGTGTTCTTAGACATGTTGCATGAAAATCGGTTAAGTCGTTTAAAAGTTATGGGGGTGAAAGTAGGCATGAATAACGGAATGTCTCCAAAAATATCATTGGCGTATGATTACTCGATTAAGTGCTTGAATAGGGGGTTTTTTAAATTTTTAATTTTAGCTTGTCACTTAATGAAAAGCAAAAGGAACAAAAAGGGAGAAATGTAAATATACGTGCTCACACAATAGAGATGGAAACGAGTAGGTATTTATTATAATTGTATGTTGTTATGTATCTGTGAGCATCATCCAAGTACATTTTTATGGGACTTTCACTATTCATACCGTGTTGTTTTCTTGATTGAAGAGAGTGAAATAATTATGCTCTAATATTTAAATAAGATACAGTAATAGCTTATATTATTCCACTGGTTATCTAAACTGTTTACCTTCGAGAACGATTTATGTGTGTTATTGTTATCATATTTCGCAATGCGGTTGCGACTACTACTGAAATCTTAGACCTAGGTAGCCGTAGTGCTAATTGGAAATTATATGAAGTTAAATTGGTAAAAAATTAATGAGGTGCTTACTGAAAAATTTGTGATTTTGATAGAAGGTAGTAGAGCCACGCTGATTGCAGCACGAACGGGCCGGCTCGACCGGGGCGGTACTACCCTCGCACGGAAAATCAACGTAAAATGACAGCGTTCGTGCTGTCGTGTTTCGTTGGTGAGTGCAAGACCGGAGGCCCAAATAGTCTAGTCAACAAGTTCCATACTTGTTGACTAGACTAAAAGATGCAGAAGCATCACTAGGCCGCCATGCTGCATTGTCTGCATTCGCAATAAGTATGGTGACCACCACTCTTGGATTCTGCTAATGCTTTCCATCAGGCAGAGTAGAGTCATTTGGGCGGGCCATACATAAATTTAAAAAAAAGACGTCTCGGGGCGGGCTTGAAAATGAAACTTAAATTAAAATTAGATAATATTTTTTTATTAATATATTATATTACTGCGGTACCGTAACAGAAATGTATGACTCAAATGAAAATATTGTTTGACACATTCAAATAAATATTTGCATTCTAACCTAATCAACATGGATCCTGCTAAATCAACTTAATATATAATCGCTGTAATCAATTTCAGTTCATTGGAAGGTAAAAGTTACTAGTATTAAAAGAAAGGTTCAATTCACGTGTGTATAAGGGATCACCTACAAGATTCGGACACAGTAAACATTATAGTTCAAAATGTCAAACATCGAATCAAACATAATATTACCACCAGATACAAATATTACCACCAGACACAAAACAAAACAGTACTGTCTATTGTAGGGAGCGACCTAAATTGGTGACGTCAGTTGAAGACATTGTGGGGGACAGGAGTGTCATGTCCCACCAACACAAAGGGAGGATCCTCCGACCAGGCGAGGTGATCATGCCTGGCGGGCTAACTGCCCAACGGTTGATGTTGGGATGTTGTATATATGTTAACTAGCGCGAGAACTTTCACTGCGCGATTCAGGATTGGTAGTTTCTTAGTTTCCTTCGTTACTCCGTAGTTCGACGTATCTTCGGTAGATGGCGCTGTAGTATGTTATGTTGTTGTTGCGCTGTATGTGGAGGTCGCCACAACATCATATTTTATTTACCATCCATTGATACGAGATATTATAAAACAAAACAGCCTGTTATAACACATTCATTATTTAAGACAACAACAAGACTATAATTTTTAACATTGATATGTCCTTTGCGGTCATTTGGGACATTCGAGGCTCGTCAATTATCTCTTGTAACCAAATTCGCGTCATCATCTTTAATAACTCCGGTTAATAACGTCTTATGGAGATGAATGAGGCTTTTGTGGTTCACACTGAAATAGTGTGTAATGATTTTCATTAGGTCTTGAATAATAATAACATTGTTGTTTCTGCGCCTCGTTAGGAACACCTTAACGGAGTTAATAAGTGATTTTAACTAAATTGCTACGTTTTTTTATGGAGTAGGTGGCAAACGAGCAGACGTATCGCCTGATGGCAAGGGATTACCGCCGCCCATGGACACCCGCAACACCAGAGGCGTCATCTTTGCCGGCCTTTGGGGGATGGGCGAGGGGTTGAGGTATGGGCCTCCGGTATCCTCACTCACTCGGTGAAACACAGTGCAAGCGTTGTTTCACACCGGTTTTCTGTGAGGCCGTGGTATCACTCCAGTCGAGCCGCGCCATTCATGCTGAAGCATGGCTCTTCCACGGGTCCCATTATAAAAACAAAAAATGTATACAGTAGAACGATAATGTGACATATTTTATAATCAGGAGTAGGGGAGGATCAACCAGCTGGCGAATTCAACGATGTTAATTGACTATTACTGTCTATGGAAATAATATGGAACTCCAAAACTCACATTTGCGTTTTTGGTCTTTGAAGTTTCCACAAAAAACGACCAAACTTCAGTCAAAAAGTTTTCATTTTGAGAGTACTTTTTGCAATGTTTTGAGGATATATGTATAACACTAAGAAAATGTACATGTTAACTGAATTTGACATACTACACGCAGATAAATCATCTAATAACGTTTACATAAAGTCAACAAGTTTACTACTCAATTTCCAGTGCTTTCTTCAACTTCGATTCATTATTACTTTTAAATAGTCTTACCAAGTTATTATTGACAGTTACGATAATCATGGTATAATAATTGTTATTTTCTCTGTTTTGTTACGTATTTGCGGAAGAATATACGGAAATAAATACATAAGAAAACAATACTGATGAAGAAATCAATGATTACCATACACAAAGTTATAACATTTCTTCACAATGAATTGTGATAAAACTATATAATACATACCATTTATTTGGGCTAATTGTAAACCATTCCAATATATTTCTTTTCTATTGACTATACAACAGGGTGCGCCGTTATGTCGTACTAGCTTTCATCCCCTGATTATCCCTTAGGGGTGGAATTTCAAAAATTCCTTTCTTAACTCACTAACGTTATTTAAAGAACCTACATGCAAAATTTCAGGATTCTAGCTTTAGCGGTTTGGGCTGTGCGTTGATCTCTGGGTATGTCAGTCAGTCAGTCACCTTCCTCTTTTATATATATAAATAGATATGACGTTTCCTAGTCTTTTATTCTGAATCTACGTTAGCTTAAACCAGACTAATCAGCATTTGTATCTCTGTATGTATCCAGATTGTCAACGAATTCTTTGGCATCTGTTAAGCTAATCAGAAGTTGTTATTTTCACATAAGAGACAGAAGGCTCTTTGTTGGGTCTTTTCATCTTTGATTATTATCATAGTATTCGTTCGGTTTATAAATACGTAGGATATTATTCAAAATCCTTATTGTTGCGCCTTTGTAACTTTGTGGAATCCTTACTAATTCTACAAGTTTTTTTAAAATGATGAGATTATTGACCGTAGTTACTGGTTTAGAAATAATGTCCGCATAGTAACGCCAAATTAAACTGCACAAAAATAGCCTGGCTAGCTTTGTGGGTGCTTTATTCAGTAGCCAGCTTAGGTTCAAAGTCACGCTCCGTAGCGCCGATCAATGTCAAGTTTGACGCGGTACTGTCGCGTGAGTCACCTCCGACTGTTGATGAAATGATAACAGCCGGTGACCGAGATCAATGTGTTATGTCAATTAAAGCGAATGTGTTTTTGTTTCAAACTATTAACGAATGATATCATTAATCTAGAAACAACTACATTCACAGTGTGATTAATTAAACTGATTGAAATCTATGCGGTCTATTCGCGAAGAGGGAAAATAATTGTTTTGCAGCTAGATACTTCTTTCACACTTGAATATTTGTCTAGTTTGCATCTATTTTCAAGATATACATTTGTGTTTCACTGTACAAAATGACGATAAAACATAAATTCCAAATAATGCAAAGAACTCAATTTTATAATAAAAATCGATTTACGATAGTAGGTATTAACTATGTAATTTGCTAGTTCTAGAATACAAACCATAGGATGAACATTCATGCCGTCAATATATAAATTACTGTTCATAAAACTAGCAGTCTACAAGAATCATATTGCCTAGTGCCAAATGTTTTCTATCTGCGAGTACATTGAACTGAACACTCTATATCTAATTCGATTATATCCATGAGAAGCAACGACTTCTACTGTAAACATTTTAACGATTCTCCATTAGAAGACATGAAATTTATTTATTTATCGGTTATCACTTGTAAGGGTACGTTCACACTGCGCAAAACATCGTACTCGTATGTAGCAACGCGGAAATTGCGTGTCAAATCGGCCTGCGCTTCGTTCCACTGGCGGATATGTAACATCACAGTACAGCACCGGTTCTATAAGTTCCGCATACTATCTGCACATGGTGTTACAGGTAGATCCTTGGTATATGATTTTTCTAGTATGTTTCTTTTGTGAAATAATACAACAAAATTAGTTTTCGTTCTTATTCATCATCTATGTACATCAGTTTATAACCCTTGTATTATTACGAACTTAAGATTACATTGGCGAAGTTTTGGGTCTATTTAATTTAGTTTTGAAAATGTATGGCCGTGACCCGTTACAAATGTTAACAGACACTTTTAATCTAGGAAATTAGCATTTATCGAGTATTAGCATTTTTATCAGCGTTATTACCGCCGAGGACAAATACGCCGTGAGACATTAAATGCGGGCTTTCAGGCTACGTAACTTCTAACAAACTATCTATGTGAACAAAACCAATTTGACACGAATCTATTTTAGCAAAACTTATTACTGTCGTGCAAGATTCGATCTCTTCATATTTTTTTATTTTATTGAATAGACCGGCAAACGAGCAGACGTATCGCCTGATGGTAAGCGATTACCGCCGCCCATGGACACCCGCAACACCAGAGGCGTCACAAGTGCGTTACCGGCCTTTGGGGGATGGGGGGGAGATAGGGGGAGGGGTTGGGGTATGGGCCTCCGGTATCCTCACTCACTCGGTGAAACACAGCGCAAGCACTATTTCATACCGGTTTTCTGTGAGGCCGTGGTATCACTCCGGTCGAGCCGGCCCATTCCTATGCCTATAAACGAGGACGCTTGGCCAAAATACACACATCAAAAGTGTCTAGGGATCAAGCATTTTTATGCGGATTTCTTGAGATTGAGATGTGGCTTTGGCCCTAGCCTGCTCAGTCGCCAGACTTGAACCCGATTGAGCATGCATGGGATATGCTACAGAGAAGAGCTCTGCCGAATATGGAGGGTATCCAGTCACAAGAAGACCTTTTTTTGTTGTTGCAACGAACATGGGCGGCCATTCCACAGCGTGATTTGGATGAACTCATTTTGAGTATGCCAAACCGATGTTCTTGTGTTAGTGTTCGCGGTAGAAACACGGATTATTAATTGTTTAAGTTACCTAATAAAATTTTAAAGAAAACTGTTATTTCAGTCTTTTTTTCGAACTTTAATGTTAGTGGTTCAAATGTCAAAAATCCTTTTATTAGGAAAATGGCAAATTTCTTTATTAATGCAAAGGTGACTTGGTTTATCGTTACTGTGACAAACGAAAACACTTTATTTGATGAATCCTTAAAGAAAATTTTAATTAATATCAATCAGGAGAAAAGTTATTGCAAAAATATATGTTGATCCCTAGACACATATGTTGATCCCTAGACACTTTTGATGTGTGTATGTTCAGTACAGTGTGAACAACTCCTTACGCACTGACAGTTCATTGCGCTAATATTTTGATGGATTGGTCTGACGTCCGTGACGTAAAAGTAGATATCTAGAATACCTACAAAATTCATACTCATTTTAAAGATATTGTTATCATCTAGAATTTTCTTAATTTCAACTAGGTACATAAGTCGTTCATTGAAAATTTTATTTATTTGAATGAATAGACGCAGGCTATTGTAATTTATCGATGCGATTGTGTTTGAGACTTAGAATCTGCAAGTATCTACCTAAATTTGGTGATGTTTACCGTTTGGTGAGTTTGGGAAAAGTAAGCAACCAACAACCAACTTCAAAAAGATCCAATTAGGTAAAGGTAAGAATCGTTCTATGGATTCATAACTTAATCAGTTTAAGTTAATACCAATACGGAGAAAACTAGTCTTGTTTCTAAGTTTAAGCCAGAATCGTTTGATGTTTCAACATAAAGATAGATTCGAAATCTTTTAGTAAGACCTTTAGTAATATAATTCGTATAATAAAACCAGTCGTGCGAATCATCCCGTACTTAATGGGATACATCGCAGTGTAATTGATATACAAGTGTGTTGTGTACCAATCTATTCTTTCTCATAAGACCAACGGAGCGGTCGATTGTGAGCCGAAATAATTTTTCTTTACAATTGTTCCGCTTTGGCGAATACACGTTTTGCTTTTTGCTTTTATACGAATGTAGAATACAATACATAATATTATTTTTAATGTAAGTGCTACTTTTAAAATTATTATATTTAATCCATAACATAATATATAAAATTATCGAGTCGCAGTGTTTGTTACCAAACTCCGACGAAACGTCTGGACCGATATTTCTGAAATTTTGTGTGCATATCGGGTAGGTCTGAGAATCGGCCAACATCTATTTTTCATACCCGTAAATGATAAGGGTGACTCACTACTATTTTTTTTTATGGCAAAACAACGTTTGCCGGGTCAGCTAGTTATATTATAAACTAGCTGACCCACGTAACGTCGTTTACGTCTCCTATTGCCCGTAGCGTAAAAAAAATCCCCCGTTTTTGTAACATTCTTCATTGGTGCTCCGCTCCTATTAGTCTTAGCGTGATGATATATAGCCTATAGCCTTCCTCGGTAAATGTACTATCCAACACTGAAAGAATTTTTCAAATCAGACAAGCGGTTTCTGTGATTAGCAACAAACAAACTCTTCAGCTTTATAATATTGAATATATAAGTATAGATTCCAAAGTAACTATTTCTGTATGTTTGTCGGTTAAGCTTTCACGACTAAACCGCCTCTCCAATTTCAATGTTTTTGTTTAAGATAGAACATAGACTACTCTTTACCGCAAAAACCTACGTACACTTGGGCGGGGCTATTTTGTATATATAAAGTAGATATGCTTTGAAAAGCTTTGCGTTATACGTCTACGATTAATACCGGCTGAAAATGATCCTAGTCCATCTTGCATAGAAGAGATTGCGTTAAGCAAAGGTCTTTGTAAATAATTATCTTATAATTATGTTTCGTTTTATTATCTTTGTTACACTTTGTTGTACAAATAAAGTTTTACCTATTCATCTAACAAAACTCGTACACTAAATTTAAAAGTACATTTGAGGTAGAAAAAAACGAATCTGTACGAACTGTAACTGGTACGAAAATTTAATAACTTCACAATCACTTAATGCTGAATTACATGTTGCAATTTATTAATTGTTACATATGTTTGACTTTTTATATCTATCTGTCAAAATATATATTCAAATTTACCACAATCTAAACTTAACTTTAGATCAAAGCAATATTGTAAATTTCGTCTTTTGAGACCGATATTAATACGGCAGTATTAATACTATTAATTATAGATAATAGGCTAATTAATAGTCTCGGTATGTGAAGAGACATTAAAGAGTCTGAGTAAACGACTCATGATAAATCAATCTAGGAATTCAGGTCAGGAGATATCCAACAAGCTGAAGCGTTGTGTGATATCATCAACCAACTTGCTACATACACAGATAATACAGTCGGGCTACATTTAGTACTAACTGGTATAAATAAGTCTACACAAGCTTTTAGTACCAGATTTTAAGAAAATGTGATGAAACTTTTAATTCAACGAGGATTCCTTTTTATCATACAATTGATCAACAATGATTTGAAGTCATCTATTGTTTCATAAGGTTTTTTTCTTTCGCGGATGGTCGTTGGATGTGGGCAACACAGGGCCGATTGTCAAGAAGAGCCTTCGGAGAGGCCTGTGTCCAGCAGTGGACGTTCTTCGGCTGAGATGATGATTATTTATAGGTTAATTGCTGTGGCCAATGTTAAAACCATCGATGATATCTCGAGTGAAATATTAGTTGTACATATATAGATATGGGTCTGCCAAAGTGACCCTAATCGTCGCTCAATGGAAAGAATGAGCAGAATCAAATAAGTATAAAATTAAGTTGTATAAAAGTCGCGACCGGCCGCGAATGTTTTAGAACGTTCGTTTTACTAAGTTGCTCGTTAGGCTCTAGGCGTTAAGCAAGCCGCCTGCCTGTGCGTTTGTAGCCTGAGTGTTTATTTTACACTAGATCATATATTATAATTACATAAGCAGATGTTTTGTGGCTCCTGAAAATATTATCTTTTTACCTATGAAATTGCCGTTTTGTATGCAATAAGTGAAAGTACTTATTTTTTCAAACTTTTTTATTTCTGTTATTCGAAGTAATCACCCATGCAATCCACGCATCTTTGCCAACGCATTGGCAGTTTATTGATGCCCTTCTTGTAAAAATCAGCTGGACGGGAGGCAACAAACTCTTCAAAGGCATTTTGTACTGCCTCTCGGGAATTGAATTTTTTACCCACTAAAAAGTTGTCTAAATTTTGGAAAAAGTAATAGTCGGTAGGTGCAAGGTCTGGTGAGTATGGCGGATGAGGGAGAGCTTCCAACCCCAGCTCTTGCAGCTTGGAGACTGTCTGTTGCGCAGTATGAGGTCGCGCGTTATCGTGAAGCAGCTGCAAGAACTGGGGTTGGAAGCTCTCCTTCATCCGCCATACTCACAGACCTTGCACCTACCGACTATTACTTTTATTACTAAATTACCTTTTTTTTCGGAATTATGTACTACAGTAATGTCGTACTTTATTGACTGTGACGGTACTTTAGTGAAGTGGTATGTGCATAACAAACAACCACAGACTATAAAACAGTACTTGAAATACGATAAATCGATCATATGATAAAAATAATTTGACTTTATGTAAGTATTTTTTCTGTAAATATAATAAAAAATAGTATCTATGACTCCAAGATTGAATTTTTGCAAGGAATTAAGTCGAAATCTTGGAATTTAGGATCAAACCAAGAGTAAAAAACAATAACTCTGTTCATTCATCTAATTTACTGATTTATTATTTATATTTTTGTTTATTTCTTATATAATATAAAAAACGAATAAAGGAATAATTAATATTTCAACAAAAATATTTAATGAAATCGATTAGAAGTTCTTCATAAATAAAATCGCTATTCGTTTCAAATCGAATCGGTAATGGGTGAGGGCGTCACTAATTTCAAAATTTCTTGAACTGTCAAAAAGAAAATAAAGAAATGGACAGAGTTTATGTAAGAAGCAATACATTACGTTAGTATTTACTCCATACATACCACAGTAGCTCTCATACTTTCACGATCTTTTTATATCCGAAGAGGTGAAAATGGACGCATGTATTTACTTATGTGAGATAACAATGGTAAGGTGACACTAGTGCATACCTTTACTCTTATCAGGCTATGATAGCGATGCTCTTGTCTCTTGTGAAATTGTTACACAAATCCCTGAGAACTGGAAACAGATGGCGTAATTTTTATGGCAGTTAAACCCAAACTAAACTCAATACAAGTCCAAAGTGCTCATAGTGGGTGGAGTGATACCGGATGGTCCATTTTCTTACTAACGACTTATTGAGATCTGGAGCGCTGTTCCTTCAGCAGTTTGCGAATTAAGTTGCGTTCAATGATCTTACTAACGTGTTATTTCCAGATGGTGTCCACATAAACACGATCATATTGTTTTAACTACAATTTAATCCTCCTTACATGGCACAGGTCAAGGTTATTGCTAACCAAGCACTGTAGGTATTAGATAGGTATATTGGGAATACATTGAAAGGAAATACAAACAAGGGCAGGGAATGGTACAAATGGGAAGAATGGATTATTGGTTATACCTCTTCGGATAGGATTTTACGCTCTATCCGAAAACTACTGAACTACGAGTAAATACATTTTAGAATTACTTATTCCACTATTTTACAAGTGAGAGTAATTCTAGAATGTATTTTAACATGTTCCTATAATCGAGAGTATACGAGTATACGAACCATCAAGTGCCGATAATCGAGAGTATAAATTATTACTGAACTAAAATTGCTAAGATGGCTAGGTTATTAATTAAAGTTGGAAATAGTTTTACATAATTAAAGATTTAAAACCAATGTTCGCAGTAGAAACGTCAGCCGTCAGATCAGTCGCAGTATCCACTTACGAGTAATGTGTGAACTAAATGGATTACGAAGGTGCTTCTAAGCATCTTGTCACATATTATAGCATGATTGCACTCGATAAATTTCTATATAGAAATCATCATCATCATAAGTCTCTCTCAGTCCAGTACTGGACAAAGGCCTCTCGAATTGTATATAGAAATAATAGCTACGAACTGCAGTTGTTAGATATACAATCTTTGAGATAGTACGCAGAAGTGGTTGTTGTAAAAAGTCAGTTATGATATTGTATTGCATTTATATTTACAGTTTTAGGTGGCTTTTAATAATATTTTTTTAATAATAACTAGAGATAGGTTATTGACAACAGTCTGAATTTATCTTAAAAAGAGTATTTGTATTATATTAAAGAATAATATGTACTACTACAAAATAATCCTTCATATCAATGAAAATATTGAATCAAACATATTGAAAAAAAATGGACTATCTCCCGTTTTTATCTTTCATAGTTGGTTCAAGAACTGGACCAAATTAAAATGGGACCACACGGGAAGCACCAGCTTTTTAATTTAAAAAATCATCAAAATCGGTTCACCCAGTCCAAAGTTATGAGGTAACAAATATTAAAAAAAACAGTCAAATTGATAACCTCCTCCTTTTTGAAGTCGGTTAAATAGCAGTAAAATTATTGTAATCAGGGTTTGAATAAAAAGGAATACATAAAAAGAGGTAACATAGCATTTAGCGATCAAAGATTTTAATAAATAATGGTTTTAAAATGAAGTAGGTAATATAGAATATAGTGATAAAATATTCAGGAAATACAAATACCTAAAGGTAAATAAATTGATCCACAACCTAGCAGCGACCACAGTTAGTCCGAGGCAAAATTCAATTTTATCTTTTAAAGTGTAGCTCAATATTTGAAAATTGGGTTTTCTGCATGAAATTGAATTGTTCAAGTTTCAGAAACAAAAGCTTATTTGTTTTTAACCTCCGACGGAAAAAGAGGGGTGTTATAAGTTTGACGTGTCTGTCTGCCTGGCACCGTAGCTCGCGAACGGATGAAGCGATTTCAATTTAGTTTGTTTTGTATGAAAGGTGAATTACGTGCGAGTGTTCTTAGACACGTTTCGTGAAAATCGGTTGAGTCGCTTAAAAGTTATGGGGGTGAAAGTGGGGAAGAATAACCAATTGTCTGCAAAAATATCACTCGCGTATGATTACTCGATTAAGTGCTTGAGTAGGGAGTTTTTTAAATTTTGAATTTATAGTTATTGTTTCTTAGCATTGTGCCTATAAACTCTTTTTATTGTACTTAATTTCAATTAATTCTCACAATGAAAATTCATTTAAAGGATTTTAAAGGGGCCAATTGAAATGATTTTACATACACTTTATTGAGTACTAGTGATACATAAGTAACACCTGCCTTTATATAGATCAATCAATACATTTATACTTGAAGATAACTTTACGTGACCTCTTTTACACAGAAAATGTAATTATGTTAAAACTATATACTTATAGAGTTAAACAACATATCAAACTGGGGGGTCATTATAGATTTTTAATCTGACATGGTACAATAGTATAGTAGTATATAGTAGTATATCTCGATTTGTCTATGGGCAGTCACCATAAAAGTTTCTTCTTATCATATAATATAAAGACACAATTTAATTACAGTACCTATAGTAACGACCAAAGCAGTAATAAATTATATTGAGCCTACGAATAGTCGATACGATAAATGCCGATTGTTAAACATAGACCACACACGACGCAGTACCTACAACATTCATTAGAATAAACCCATATTGGACATTCTTGCAAGTCCGAGAACGGCGATATTTACACCTTTGAGAATATTATCGCTTCATACAGATAGTTAATTTAAAATTATAGCTCAATATCTTTTGCATATGCAATACGCTTGGTTAAATAAATGTGACTAATCACATCATTTATTACCGTACAGGAATATTCACGAGAGCAATATTGTGAAACTTGAATAGTGATTTCCTCTAACAGAATCTAACATTACATTTTAGATAAACTGTTACTGTGTTTACAAGTTTGTGAAATCCAAACCTAACCAAATTACAACTTGTTTTGCTTTATAGTCCGTTTTTTGAGTAAATGTATATAAAGTAAAAGCTACAACTTTCTACACTTCACATAAAAGTAAATTGAATATACTTGTAACAATAACGTTGATAAGTAATTTACTCCACGAGTTTATATCTCATCTTTATTTTCCAATACACTTAGTCGACTACATTTACATAATATATCTTTCATAATCAGTATACACTGTCAATCTAGGCGATTCGAAACATTCCGAGCCTGAATAACATACTACATTAAACGGTAAAGATCTTGGCTAGAATACTTATTGGTCGATCATAAGACCAGTCGATGCACATGAATACGCAGTCAGGGTTTCTGTTAGGCGTCAGATTAAGTAATAGTATGTGGCCACTCGGCGTCAGCGAACACGATCAAAGATGTTTCATGTAGGTATGGACGTAACCAGCCTACACGCGTGAAACCGACACCCGTTGTAAAAACTCGGGCCTGGATCGTGCACTTGAGATGGGGGCTTACTGACAGCGATTTTAAGAATAATACTTCATGGTTGTCTGATCCCAGGCAGGGCTGTAGTAGCCAGAGTCCATAACATAGTAAGCGTTTTAAAGTATATTAATTGAGAAACCAGAACTTATAAATCAAGTTAAGTCATAAAAATACTTGATTTATTACAACTCTAAATAAAACTTGTTTCAACCGACCATTGGTAATTACCATTTAGTTGACAACTATCAGTATTGCCACCACGTTACTTGTGATAAACGATTTAGGTAAATTCTTTTGACTGGATTATTTATACAGCACAGCGACTTAGGCAGTGGTGGTCACTTACCATCAGGTGACATATTTGCTTGTTTTTTCCTCACTTATATAGACTTGACGAATGAAGTTGGTATTATTCTAAACTGAAATTAATCAGTAAGTCTAGTGCAAATCATCAACTATTATGCTAAGTTTATTTTTTGTGGATTATTAAAAATATTGCGTTGTATAATGTACTGTATTCTGTATAATTTAATAAACGACGTAAAAACTAAATCGTGGAACAGCAATGTCGTAAGTTTTTTATGACTGAATTTTTTACCAAGCAATATTACAAATTTATAGCTTCTGTTACAGTTCACTTGTTTAAATGTTCATTAAGTTATATAATAAGTATGAGAGCAGATATTAAATCTAGTTAGGTAACAGTTAGGAAATAAGGCTGCAATAGCTTGAAATATTCGAGGTATAGTAGACCGAACCCTCTTTTATAAGGAGAAGCATTGTACTACTTAAAGGCTGTTTATGATGTTAATAAAATTTATCACAATATTGCTTTATATAGAATCCATATAAAAAGGAAATAACAATGACTGATGCTGCCACTGAGTATAGGTAAACAACATTTGCCGCGATAAGACAAAAATAGATTTATCATAACAAACGTATCACTGTAAATTGAGACAAGGTCGGTTGAATAAAGATTGATTGATGATCGACGGTTGAGTCACTTTCGATAAATATTTTAATCTTATGAGTCCAGTCTGAAGTCTGGATACATGAAGATTTGGGATGACTGAAATTGTATATGGATGAGTGTAATAATAGGTCTTTACCTATGAAATTGCCGTTTTGTATGCAGTAAGTGAAAGTACTTATTTTTTCAAACTTGATTCAATGATTTTTTCAAAGATGCGTCGATTGCATGGGTGATTACTTCGAATAACAGAAATAAAAAAAGTTTGAAAAAACAAGTACTTTCACTTATTGCATACAAAACGGCAATTTTTATAGGTAAAGACCTATTATTTGTGAATATGTAAATATTAATATTTACCTCATTTAACTAATGTCTGTAGTCTAATAAATAAGGGACGTTTCTTTTGTGTTTAATACCTGCTCCGTACCTACTCTAATGTTAATCAAAGAGCCAGGAGTTATCGTCCTTTCAAGGTTATTTATACAAAGGGTTCATGTAGTCGTTTTATTTATTATAATACTGAGAATAAAATGAACACAATGTTTCACAGATAAGTAAATATAATTCTGTACTGTGTCATATACTTTAGTAATAAACTTTTGCTATCTAGATATTAGCTTAACTAATAATGAATTGTAGGATTCTAAGCAACTGTGTGCCAAATATTGAGTAATAGTAAATTGAAAATTTATATTTCAACGTAACTTACAAGAATATAGCTCGCTTCAATGGCCGCTTACAGTGAGACCACACGTAATATGGTTATATTATAAGTACACGCGAGTGGTTGGCGCCGTGTGGGCGAGCGTGCCATCTGTCGCGTTGAGAAACTGCTGCCGAGCATCGTTGTTTACCTGTGCATGCACTAAACTAGGCGAACTGAGCTTGGGTTACTGCTTAAGATACACATGCACTAGCAGAAGCTTACGATGACGGCTGAATCATGCGGGTGGGTTTAATGTCTTAGAGGAGCGACTACATATCGCAAGGCTGATTTCCATTTCAATTAATTTGTATAGAAAAAATTCAAAGTATACCTAGTACGATTCGACGAAGCCAATCTGAAATTTGAACTCACATCACAGAAAGTTCAATGAGGACACACGCGGACGGAGGTCGATGCTGACATCAAAATATCCCGAGAAGATGGATCTTAAATAAACGTATTATTCAAAACCAATAAGCAACCCGTCACGTAAAATAGGTGCAAAACAAATTAATTGGTAATCACGAAGTTAGGTAGATATATGTGACTCAACATAGCTATCAAGGGCAGCTAGGTTAAGGTACAGTCGAGACATACGATATATCGTCGAAACCAATCGTGTCAGTACTAAATAGACGAGCTAGACTGAAGCGAGTAGCTGACTAGGCACGAACTGAGATGAACGATAGATAGCCATATGAAGATGTAAGAGTAATGGTCGTTTGTAACTAGATTTCAGACTCATGGAATGAATAATTTATTAAGGTTTATTGAGAAGCAATAATATTTACTATATTTTGTTATCTTACAGGAGAAAATAGACAATAAGATTTAAGGAATAGTCCGTGTGAGAAAGTAATTCTAGCTTTCATCAGTTGTACTACTGATATAAAAACAGCTGCAAAAAATATTTACATAACGGTAATTAAATCAGGTAATGAACTGAGCAGATAAAAATTGTATAAGTTATTAATGGATACGAAAGATACTAGAAGGATACAGCAGATTTCTGATCGGTTACTGCTTGCAAATGCAAACATTACTGCTGCAAATAGTCCCAAGTCGGATGAAAATTCATCCGATTTGGGAAGAAACATCTACCCAAGACTATTGGCCTGGATTTTAGATTTTGTATAAAATTTCATTAGGCTAAAGCTAAGGGGCAATAAAGATACACGCCTTTGTGCTTGTTTAACAATTTAATGGTATAAAAACTCAACAAGCGACGAATTCGTTTGGTTAAATCAAGAATGTCTTAAAATTGGAAACAAGTTCGTTTTCTAGGTCACGAAACAGGAATAGACAGGAATCTAAATAGGAACTCACGTGTTCTAGAAATAAAGACGGGGTGTTTTAAATCGTATTACTGTAACTCCACTCGCCACTGTCCTTCTCTTGTTACAATTTTGGAATTTTAAAATCTCTACTTGTCACTGTCTCTTTCAAAAATTCTTGACAATAACAAAATATCTTTTTTTTTCAACAAAGAATTCTGTTGTTGATCATTTGATCAGTGTCTGGGTGAAAACAATTTGTAGATAAGTAGGTAAGTTTTTGGGATATATATAAGTATGATTATAATGATATGGTTTGGTAAGTATAATCCCTCTGTCTAGTTTGGTTCAGACGGCCGTGGGTGAGATAATAATAATAATAATCAAGGACCTAGAAAACTTACTGCAAGGATATAGATCAATTATATATAGGTATTTAATTCAGTTATTTTTTAGTTTTTCTAGCATTTATTTTAAAATCAAAGTGTCGAGACATTGCGTAAAATACGTGAAGTTGTTTAAAACTAACATTACGTCGATTGTCAATACACGGTAGATAAAACATTTCTTAACAAAGCATACATAATCAACCATGAACGTAGAAAATCCACAGTCACTTCCGACGCCACCGATGACCTTGGCGTCATGGGTTTGACAGAAGGGCAAGGCAGCTCGGCGACATTGAGAACGCGGTTGCTTTATATCCAAAATCTAGTCAGCTAGTTAGAATACATTTTAAGTATCTGTTTTATTAAAAAAAATGGTTTTAGGTACTAACTATTAATTATTATTATTATTTTAAAGTTTTTTGTGAATTATTATTTGGCAGTTTTCTTTATATTTTTAGTGGATGAGCCTTGAAACAATCATCTTATTTCTAAACGTATTTTAGGTAATAGTGCCAAAAAAAAAACCATTTACATCTAAAGTTTCTACATTTATGATCGTTTCTTCGATTTTATTTTCCACTAGCAGGCCCACTGCGCAACTTATTCTCAAAAGACCCAAAAAAATTAAGCCCTTTTTGTAACATTTTTGATTGTTGCTCTGCTCCTATTGGCCGTATGTCATTTTATTAAATCTATACTCTTCTTCGATAAATGGGCAATTCAAAGCAGTAGTGCCTGAGATTAGTGCGTGCCAAACAAAAAACTTCTTTGGATACACAGACTAGCAAATCCTACAGCGTTAGTTGGTTCGTATCCCTTTTTTCTCCAAATGAAATATGTAAATTTTCTATGAAGCCTTTGCGATCAACCCTATATAGTGAGGTTGTAATAAACAGCAACTAATAAAATTGTATGGACACATAGTGGAATGTAATCGACACAGATGATATGTCATACGTGCCGTGTTCAATGTCTAAAGGCTTCTCACTTTATACAGGGGGAATATTAATTGCCCTTAATGATGGGGCTCGATTGATTTATTATTCAAGTTTTATCTTTACATTTTGTCGTGAAGTGATACATTGAACTGCTGTAATATTCCGGTGACTATAAACAGAAGGATGAAAAGATAGAATCTATCATCTATCTATGGAGAGATTCTATTTTTCATGGCATTTCAGATTCACCTTTACAAGGTTTGCTGGAGCGTGGTCATTGAAGTGATCTCTCATATTGAAAACGGGACTAAACGAATAAGTCAATGAGATTGTCTTTTGAAGGGTTGAGTTTACATAAGAAGATAAAATAGTAGCAAACTCAAGTCATAAGCAAAGAGGAAAACTACGGAAGCAATATTTGTAAACAAACGTTTATAACAAAATAGACCGATCCTAAGTAAACAAAACTTCTACAAATATGATAGCGTCAAGGTTATTTCCTTTTACATAACACACATATTTGACTAGAGATGCGTCGAATACACACAGTCAACAATCTCGTACTTTTTCAAGTAATTTAAGAGAAAAATTAAACTTTTGTGTTGAACTTTAAACCGTTGTAATTTAAATAATGAGAGTATTATTTGTCTTAAGTAAAAAAAGGACGGATTATTATAATTTAAATAATGTGAAAATATGAGTTGAAAGACATCTACGGACACATAATTAATTAAATTTAAATTGGTGTCACTCAACAATATTTATGGGGGATTTATTGTCCGGTAAATATCCGTAGCGTTCCTTATTGTCGTATACGTTCCTTATTTTCGTATAAATTGGGCTTAGTGGCGCGCTCAGCACACCTGCTCTACCATATGATGTCCATGTCCACGCTTCGTTGGCGACCGCCTTCGACTGTGCCGTGACCTCGAAACATTTTAATATATTCACTCTTTAAGTAGGAAATTTCATGTTAAGAATATATTGTAGTTCTTTTTAATTTTTATTTATAGAGCCAAATTCTGAATGAATTTTATTCGTTGCAGTCAGGCCCCAGCTGTTGTATTGAGTAACCGATTGGCCTGTTTCCCTAGTTTTGATTATTACCGATATTCATAAGGTAACATTATGGTTGAATTTCCATGACGTATTATGTATATCAGACTCCGCGGCAGTGCACCCATGCGCTGGACCGACCAGTTGAAGTCCACAATCGGAAGCCGCGTGTCTGACTGCAGCCGGCAGTCTGCTGACAGGATGAGATGGCGGGAAATTGTACGAGGGGTTTTGTCTGCCTCTACAACCAGTGTGTACTCTACGTGATCACCACAGAACTACTAGAAAAGCCTTTGACGTAATTTCGTAAGTAATCTTTTGTCGCCGGGACGCACACATAAACGATTAATAATATTATACACACATAACTAAGTCTATTCTAATTCGTCCAAGGGATTTAATGAATATAATATTAAACTACAACCTTATGCACTTGGCATTAAGTAGAGTTTTAAGTGCAATTTTGTGTTTAGAGGTGGATCTTCGTCTTTATGACCCACCCACCGTAGAGATGTGGTCCTGTCGATTATAATAATTAAATTTGCTTAATTTCTATAAGAAATAGTTCTTACTTTTAAATATCGCTATGCTATTTTTTATATGAAATTCACTGTCTTAGATATGGATTGAGTGAAATTGTACTAGTTTCTTGTGTTAATATAAAAATAAGACATTTGTTTTGTCAAAACATAAGTACATATTATACATTTAATTTTGGAGTTTGACTTTTCATACTTATCAACACGACACAACTTTCTATAGACGTAACACACATAATCTTAATAATTTTTCTGTAGAACCCTGTAATCAACAGTAAGAGGTTATTCTTATATCCTCACAAGATGTACATTTTCATATCTAAATTTAAATGCAAAAAACAATGTATAGACGTCGGACGGCCCGAAAATGTTAATCTTCAAAATATGTTTTAAGTTTTAAAAGAAATATTTCTATCATTCCTATTCCATTTCATCAAAAAGCTTTCCAAAAAAAATTCATATTAAAAATTATTTTGCAGTCGGTTAAAAATCATAATATAAAACAAATCAACTCTTTCTACTTGAGAAAAACACAAACCAATATCATCGACATCCACAATTTTGCGGTATCGATTGCATTATAAATATTTGGGCACACCCCTATGCCTTACACTAAATCTGTTCGGGTGAAATATATCGAAATATTCACGCAGGAAATTCAGTTCATTGCGTACTCTTGTGGAAACAGTGTAGTTAGTAATCGAATTTAATACGCAATGTATGATTGTTTTATTGTTTTTCCCGTTGAAAGTAAAATGCGAATGCGACCGTTCAGTTAATGCCAGCAGACAAAATAGAGGTATTTGGACTTATTTCGCGGCGCGCCTGCCCCGCCTACATAACATTTCTACCTATATTTTTTGTTCTGTGGTGATCACGGCCAAGAGTGAAGCGAGTTGGAAGAAGAAGATTTTGTATATGGTGAGATCATCGGCATGAGGCAATATCGCTCATATTAAAACCTTATCTTTTAACATGAGCGTGCTTAAGTTTTTTGTCACATAAATAAGTTGAAAGATTATGTCTAATTGTCGTCTAACGCTTTTCATAACTTGTAACTTCATGTATCCCAGAAGAGAATTTTATTGAGATGAATGAACGCGTTTATTTTACGTGTTAGATATAGAATTAGAACCAAACCTAAATATGGAAAAGGCTGCTAACTATACTTTTCTTTAGTTTTAAAGGATTCACCATTTTAGTTAGTATAAAACCGATATAATTCCATTCCGAATGACCGAATTTAATTACTAGACCAATTACTGAGTCTAGATATTTAAAAAGAATACTGTGAAGCTACTAAGATAAGAAATGATATATATTTTATTTAACATTGCAAAACCGAATGTGAGTTGATTACACGTTTTAACGTTGAAGAATTCGTTTACTTTGATGTATAATTACTGCTACTTAGGTACTTTATCTAGGTACATATTCGGTTATAATTTCTAGTTATTACGGTCAAATGTATGTTTTAAGTTGACCTTATAGTTCACATAATTAAGTTATTATTATATAATTACATAATACTATTATAACAGTTGCACTATTTGACCTTATGACATGGAAAAAAACTATGCTAGGTGTGTAACTAAGAGAAATAAACACGTAATCGGGAGAATGTATTACTTATGAATATTAAATAATACACAATTATAAATTGTAGGTTTTTCCGAATGAAGATTAAATATGCAAATTGAAATATTCGGAACAGTGATCGTAAGTTGAGAAATTCAAATATCAATGATTGGATTTTGAGCATTTTTGAGAGTAAATGACTAACCAGTTACTAAGTTTTAGATTTGCTTTGCTAAATTGTCATTATTGATTAGAGTGTATGAAATTTATAGCATACTAGCTGCACCTCGCGGTGTTACTCGCAGTTGGTGTTGTAAGATACAACAACATTACGCGTAACACTTCGGGGCTCTTAAATCACTTTATCTATTGTTGAAAACTAAATTGAAATCGCTTCAGTACTTTAAAAGACCTAAACAAACAGACAGCAAAAGCTTCTTCATTTTTACCCGACTACGGCAAAGCCAAAGGAGGGTTATGATTTTGACAGGCTATGTATGTATGTATGTATGTATGTATGTATGTATGTATGTATGTTCATTTGTTCCCTCATAGCTCCTCAACTACTTATTAGAACTGGACAAATGAGGTATCGTTAGAAGCGTCTTGATCGTCTGCTAGTTATAGGCTATATGACGTGTCGCTGAATCTAATGTGGCGCCCTCTATCCGACATAAAGTAATGAATTAAAAAAATAATTTGAGATAAATATGCCGTGTTTGGTATCATTGGAAAGGGCGTTACTTGTACATTTCAAATATATATATATTATATATTAATAATGGCACCAAAACATTTTAAATAAAAAAAAGTAAAAACTAAAACCCAACTACGACAAAAAACGACGCTGAAAAAGTATGAAACAAGTTTCAAAAGCCGTAGTCACACGTTACATAGAAACGCACCATAACACTTTAACAACGTTTTTTAGTTTTTACTTTTTTTATACTATATAAAGATAAATAATTTTCTAGGATTGAAAACGCCAACCCTAAGTCTGTGTTAGTCAGTTTTCGTAAATAATTTCAAAATATATATATAAAAAAAATAGATTTATAGTCTCGTCTGATTCGTTAGTCCTTTTCGCGTCCTTGATGTGTTAATACTGAGTTATACAGTCTGGATTGTACTATTAAATCGTTAAAACTGTTTACAGACCGAAATAAAATCACCTTGATTGCACCAGTTAATAGAAAAAAGTACAAAATATTTTGAATGGAATGAGTCACATAACAAGAACTAATTGAGCAGCAGGAAACAATTCTAACACACAAATGAGTTATTTGTGTGTGATTGTGTACGTACCCATTTACAACTACACTGAAACATATACTCGTATATCACAGTTTATACTATCAAGCGTATCGTATGACATAACATGTTATAAAGTATTTCGTTCAACGGAAGCTGTTTCATCGTGTTGACATAGAGTTGGGCAAAGATTTATTGAGGAGGCACTCTAAATTTCGCCATTTATAATGTATCCATACAAACGTGCAGTGTTTTACCGACGGATTCCGGGTGTTCATGATCACATTTCGACAAGGATCACTCTAATATAAAATAATATGTATATAAATAATTTTTAACCGACTTCAAAAAAAGGAGGAGGTTCTCACTACAACTGTTTTTTATGTTTGTTACCTCATAACTTTCGACTGGGTGAACCGATTTTGATGATTCTTTTTTTATTTGAGAGCTGGTGCTTCCCGTGTGGTCCCGAATGAAGTCGGTTTTTTTTTTGTTAAAATTTGTGATTATTAAAATTGATTATTTACTCTTTTTTTAAAATCTTCATATTTCTGTTTGATAATAATATAAGCTTGAGCAATTCCCAAGGTACAGACGAAAATTGATCGAAAGTGTTGATACCATATTTAACTCTTTAATAAAACTTCCATTATTATGGTAGTGATCAATCACCTATATAGCTATGATTTATGTCCGACGTTTTTTCTTATTAACAATTTTGTTTCACAATTAAACCATTAACCAGTTATATGTGAAACAAGATTTGAACAATAATTGTAAATTGAAAACTTTCTTACACCATAAACTAAATGTGATTTTTATGTAGTCGTTATGGAGAACACTATTAGAAATCTCTTAGACAATGATTTCTTATTACAATACATATCGCTGGTAAGTCATTAGAAAAGCGTTACAAACATATTTTTACACGAGTAATGCGAATGTGAAATGATATGTGAACTTCATTAAAATATTTACAGTTGGATAACATTCAATGAGAATGAATAAGGTTCAGTGGTAAAATAATAATCCTTACAAAAATATAACAAATTTCTATATTCTTCATATTTAGGCACGATTTATCGTCTACTTAGTCATATACTTATTTCACCAAAAAAAGCTAATATAGATAATAATATTTAAAGTTTTTTATACGAAAAAGTACACATACAGACATTCCTCTACCCGATCCAATATCACTACTTCATAAATAATAATTTGACTACTGGGAACAACAGGATAAGACGTCACAAACGTTAAATCTACCACTATCAGCTTTTTGTGATAAGATATTTCATTAATTTCAAGAAGCAAAATATTAAGGACTTTAAAAACTATTTGTTTCAGCGTATTTTAGACGAAACACAGAAGATACCGATCTAACCAGTTACTGTTTTCTCTAAATAAAATATTACCGCAAAATAATCACTATTGAAGTCGTGACGCTTCTAAAATTTCGTAATTCTCTGTTCGGCCGGACGGTAGCGACGGTCTATTTTAAGTTCATGTTAACCCACATTCGCGCACCAACACTACGAATTAACCAACTTCAGAGCTGATTAGTTGTTAAAAATTAAACAGGAATTCAAACTAGCTGCCAATCGGGACACTAGATATTGTTACAAATAGTTTTTGAACTCATTGTCTGACGCGTACTCTCGGTCGTTTTCGATCTACGAAAGGGATAGTTTTTTAAAATAAATAAGATTTAGTCAAATTTTAAAGAAATTAGATTCTATAGTATAATAACCAGACTGCTTATATAAACATACTTATACACTTTTAAATTATAAATAAAGATACTATTCTACCGTGGGAGAAACCTATTACTTGCGCTGTTTTTCACCGAGTGAAGATACCAGAGGCCCATATCCCAACCCCTCTCCCTCCCATCCCTCAAAGGCCGGCAACGCACTTCTGACGCCTATGGTGTTGCGAGTATCCATGGGCGGCAGAAATCGCTTACCATCAGGTGATACGTCTATTCGCTTGCCCCCTATTCCATTAAAAAAATACTGACTGTATTCTGTCACGTTTCGATGTAGCATATTGTGGTTGTGAAAAATGGATAAAAAACATCTTTGAAGCCATTGAAGCGTTGTATTTCGTGTCAAATTTAAGCTCCAACAGTTGGTACAAGTATGGAACTGGACGGATATAGGAGTAGAGGACGACCAAAGAAAAAATGGATGGACTGCATCAAAGAGGATATGCCCAGGAAGGGAGTAAGCAGTGAACTAACGAGTGATAGAGGAGAATGGAGAAGGAAAATTGCACCGACCCCAAATAAAGTTGGGAAAAGGGTAGGGATGGGATATAATGATGGTTGGTACAGAACTTTTTGACTGAAGCGTTCACACAAATATAGATAAACTAGCTGACCTACGCAACCTCGTTTGCATCCAAACTACCATCCCCCGTTTCAACCCAAAAAGGGGGTTGATTTCTAAAGATACATTATTAGTACACCTCCACACCATCTATAGAGCATACATTTTAAATTTCAAGTCTCTTACTTTAAAAACATAGGACTTTCATACAAAGTTCCAACCCCCGTTTTACCCCCTTAGGGGTGGAGTTTCGTAAAATCCGTTCTTAGCGGATGTCTTCACCCTATAAGGAATCTACCTGCCAAATTTCAAGTTTCAATAAAGTGGTATCTCGCTTTTATATATTTAGATTACACCTAGGCAGTAGAAATGAACGATATAAATACTGCGGTACTGCTGGTACTGCGGTAATTTAGATATATATCTTAATATATATAAATCTCGTGTCACAATGTTTGTCCTCAATGGACTCCTAAACCACTTAACCGATTATAATAAAATTTGCACACCATGTGCAGTTCGATCCAAATTGAGAGATAGGATAGTTTAAATCTCAAATTATAGTCGCAATTTTAATTTATTGCTAATTATTGTATATAAATATGGCGGTACGAAGTTCGCCGGGTCAGCTAGTTCGGTTATAATTTCTAGTTATTTCGGTCAAATGTTTGTTTTAAGTTGACCTTATAGTTCACATAATTTAGTTATTATTATATAATTACATAACAATATTATAACAGTTTCACTATTTGACCTTATGACATGGAAAAAACTATGCTAGATGTGCTTAGTTACTAAATCAGAACCTACTTTATTACAACATCGAATATAGTGTAGATAAGCCTTCCATTTCTCCTCCATTCAAGAGCCCGAGAGATTAGATGACACAGCAAATTTTCCACTACTATTTCTTCGCTACACTTTCTTGACTATAATTAAGCTTGGTTATTATTTGAATAATAAATAACAGGTTATAAATATCCATACAAACGTCAAACTGATATACTTTGATTAATAGTTTATTCGGAAAAGTATGTAACGAAGTCTATGGAAATTAGTTCAAAGGTTACTTGCATAACATAATAATTAAAAAGCCATAGAGTTGGTATTTATATAAAACTAGCTGACCCGACGAACTTCGTACCGCCTTATTTACATATCTGTCTCAGTCTCAGCTTCCCGTCGCGGACAAAAAAAAAAGACTTTTCCCGTTATCTTTTAATTTTTCTTGTACACAAACCTTGTTCTAACAATAACAAACACGTAAAAAAAAGATTTTTTTAATTTTGTGCAGCCAATCGGAAGTTATGCGCGTACATACATTTCGGCTATTTATTTTATATATATAGATTATCGTTATGGTATTATTGGCAGAAAGTGTTATATGTATAATATTAAATCCGTTGCGTAAAATTTATTTTACAGGAAGTGTAATCCTTAAAATATTACCAACGAGAAAGTTTATTTGTTGGCTTGTCCTTTCACGCCACAGTGGAGTCACGGAACAACATTATTTTGTATGAGCACTCTCGGGTCATAATGTACCGGGATATAGATAAGTCTGCCACAAGTTTATTTCAGTGTCGAAAATAAATATGTCCCTGAGATACAGCTTAGAAATTACTGTTGTTACGTTACTGTACGGCTGTTACCATCAATCTTTAATTTGTTACCTTCAATTTCTACCTCCTTATCTAATCAGAGTCCGATGAAGAATTTACGTCACAAGAAAGGTTAAGCTACCTACTAAATCAACTAGGTTAGGTAAACCTACTAAAAATATTTTTTTATTTTTATTAACAATACTAGGTTTTAGCCGCAGAATCTCTTGTGTTTAATACATATACGTTCATTTCTGAACCCTAACAAAATGTTCTTCATGATGATTGTTTAAACAATTACGTGAAGGCCTTTCAACAATAAATAAAGAAAACATTCGCTTATATAATATTAAGCAGATACACTGCACGATTGGCCTAATGGTTTAACGGTCACCACGCCGTTTCCTACTTCGCCAAGTGTCGAGGGTTCAAATCCCACGTAGGACAACACTTTGTGTGATCCACAAATTGTTGTTCTGAGCCTGAATGTTCTTTGTGTCCGTTTCATGTATGTTTGTAAAGTCCCCCGCGACACAGGATTCATTTCTAGTACGGGAGTTGTCTTTTAAAAAAACAAAAAAAAAATATCAAGATGTATGTTTCCTGATTATAATCTGCAAGATAAATATAATCAACAAGTGTTTTATTATTTTAATTATATTTTATAGGCTGTAAGCTCTTTACAGTACCATGATTGGATTATAAAATACTAACTAATTTGGGAAATATAATCATTACCCGCATACGTTTTTACATAGTTACTTTAGAGTTGGAACACTGTGTGACACTGCATAGGCTTGATGACCGGCGGCATGCCTTACTCAACTCTCAAACAGATAAACGAAGAAGGTAATCGGAGTCAATATAAAAAGAAAGGATAAGAGAGCTAGGATGGGGGACTGAGGAACATCGCGATAGCCTCTGATGGAAAATGGCACCGATGGAGACTACAGATGACAGATAATCGCCTTACGACCATCCTGTGATTCTAGGCACCACTGAGGTAGCTATTACAGTTACATATCTAGTAATATTGTAGTTAAATATTATCGCATAATCATCATCCGGTTATGATTATATCATTTGAAATATAATAATATTACGTTTATCATTATACTATTACGACACACGATTTACATAAACTAATTGATCATTTTGGCGGTATTATCGGTTTGAGTGTCAAACACCGACACATTACTGTATTATCATCGTCTGTAAGTGCTCATTATAGGTGTTTTTAAGTTCATCTAACAATCGGAATCGGAAACAAGTAATGAAGAGAATGCTATAACCAAATTTGAGTTTCCGAACGACACCAATGACTTAACATGATTAGGTTATGTAAACTTGAGGAACGGATTTAAGTCAATCATTTGCTATAACAAAAACCGTTTCGGATATGAAAGTATACTGCACAGGTCATAAGGGAGTGTCATTGCATAATGTTATTGCATGCAATCACAAGTGGAAATTGGTTAAAATATTATTTTTAATATGAATTTAAACTGGTTAAATTAGCACGCAAACGTAGGTTACACAACCTACCTATAAGGCGGAGGACGAAAGACCTAATTAAAAATACATTGCCAGCCAGTTGACGCTAACACTCAAAATATATTTTTATAAATGCAATAATATAATTATATGATCAGATGTAAATTTAAATGTTTTTTTTTTTTTTTTCTACCTAATTGACCGAATTTGGAGAAACAAAGTCTTTTTCTCATATAGCTTGTAATAAATTATCACGGTTACCTTTGAATTAAATATAAGGACAACAGGCAGCTTTCTCTTATTAATAGTTATAGACTGCACGGTTGGCCTAGTGGTTTAGGCGGTCGCCACGCCGCTTGCCAATTCGCCAAGTGTTGTGGGTTCAAATCCTACACGGGACCACACTTTGTGTGATCCACAAATGGTTGTTCTGAGTTTGGGTGTTAACTGTGTCCGTTTCATGTATGTCTGTAAAGTCCCCCGCGACACAGGATGTTTATTCCTAATGCGGGAGTTGTCTTTTTAAAAAAAAAAAAAAAAGTATACAGCCTACTGAATCAAAAAGCGGTTCTGCGAAACCTTAATAATGGGTTTCGCTCAGTTATCTTGACTGAAGTTCAACCTTTTCTAAATCGTTCAGGATTTAATTAACATAAATACAAAAGTGGCACTGAAATAGAGTTGATCAAATCACATCACCTATATAACTTACTCGTA
The DNA here is from genome assembly GCA_949125395.1 of Diaphora mendica. Taxonomy (NCBI): domain Eukaryota; kingdom Metazoa; phylum Arthropoda; class Insecta; order Lepidoptera; family Erebidae; genus Diaphora; species Diaphora mendica. Next base: position 26,533,527 of record OX421316.1, read on the forward strand.
TTAACCTGGAGTAATCAATAGGGAATATGCATGTCTTTTTTTTATTTCTTAACCTGATCATATAAGTCTCCATAACATAGAAAAAAATATAAATAGGCTTGAAAGTAGTCAAACTAATTTTCAAAGTGTAATTTAAAACACCGACTAAATTTGAGCTATTCAAACGCCGCCATTTTTCACGCGCTATTGACATAACAAATGACGTCATTGTCATTTCGTGTTAATTAACTATTGAGTGTTTCAGTTATTTTATACCTATTTACAGTTTTGATTGCTATAAAAATCATAGAAGAAGTAATTTTTTCTCACAAACACTACAACACAGTAGGAATTTCAACGCCGATAATTTCGATAATGTAACAATCGACGTCACATTTCGTTTCGATCAATAGGACGCGTTTTGTAGGTTTGAATTTCCCTCCCTTAATTTCCACTTTTTATTTAATCTTTTCTGGGTTTAAATAATCACTACTTAAAAAATACTTTTTATGTATATTGTAAAGACAATAAATGTTTAGGTCAAACAAAAATTTTATGCATATTCCCTATTGCAGAAAATGACACTAAGCTATGTCGTTGGTAAAGGTCAGTAATACATAACAACAGAAGAATACATAATAACGATAGAAAACATTTTATCTTGTCTATAAATGATCAGATTTTGTTTTAAGAAATTCGCTTAGCAACAAACATTAAATCAATGGTTGAATGTAATATTTACGAGATGCATTTACAAAACAATTGAGAAACCGACTTACATCTCAGATTTATGATGTTATAAATTATTCATAATCATTATTTTAATATCAGCTGATAGATCAAACAAAATCAGCATCTCGCATTTAAATTTCTGTTTCTGGCACAAAATACTTTCGAATACAAGTATCGGTAGTACCTGATTACAATCTTTAGGTGAGATTACTATGTAATCATTATCAAGCGCAAAAAGAGACATATCGTCGGAAATAAATCTCGCATGCAGCCTGCTATTGTATGATGAAGACAGTTCCCGTCTTACGGCGTGTTTCCGAACGAGTTGCGCAAGAGTGAGTCCCATCTGCACATCGGCGCACGCGACCAAAACCGGAAATTCTTTTTTTTATGTATTTTATTGACCGTTAAATTAGAAGCGTCGGTCATGTCGTGATTTCAAACTGTTTTTTCTAAAATATTTATAAGTGAGCTATGTAATTAAATTCTTCTCATTTTTTGTGAGCTCTAAGGAGGCGAGTCTCGTTGAACGATGAAAGTATTGACATATCGTCATATGAATAGCAATGTTATGTTACCATTTTACATAAACAGTTTTATCTTTTGTGGAACATCTAACACAGTTTTAGGAAATCATGTTTTTTTAATACAGTTCTTACGTGTTTACATGAATATTATTAAAGTATTTCGTATCAGAGATTCTAGCACAACTTTGTGTGAATGAGTGGGAGCCTTTCTTTTCAATCTATACAAATAAATAAAATTGGAGTGTCTGTTTGTAGTATTAAAATAACCGCTTTTTTAATAAATGCATATTATACACGGTACATGTACCAAAATTTTTTTTTTTCAATTTCTGTCTGTCTGTCTGTTAGTTCTAGTTAGGTAATATCTGGAATGGCTTGACCGATTTTGACGGGACTTTCACTGGCAGATAGCTGATGATCTAAGTAGTAACTTAGGCTGCCTTTTTTGTTCAGCTTTGTCGTGCTGCGGTGTTACCCGCAGTTATTGTTGTACCGGTTCAGCTAGTTTTAATATAAAAGTTATATGAAAACTGGAATCCAATTTTAGTTAAACGTTTTCTCATTAATCTTATAAAACTCTGAACATGCATTAACAAGTAGGACGGACGCAGCCAACTTGAACACTACATTCACAAGAGCCCAGTTAAAACGGTGTGTTCTTGCGACACCTAATACGCTACAAATACTAATACTTAGTATCTGTTCTAAGAGCTGTTATTCACAATAAGATTTGGAACACATTAGTCAATATTTTTTTTGTTTGTACTTAGATCTGTTACGTTAGCACCAGACATTTTATACAGCTCATAAATAAAATTGTTACCTCATTGTGTATTAGGTCTTTCTGCTCTAAGTTCCTAAATTAGATTTAAGACAAATAGTCATTCATTACTTAAACATAAAAATAACTACAATGTAATATTTTTTCTTAGTCGCAGTAGAATTTTCTATTCAGAATAACTGAAGGATTTGATTTCTTAGTGAAACCTTACAAGACCAACTTTTTAATCCTTGTTTAGTTTTTAATCCATAACTGACAAAGGTAAAACCTCATTTATAACGTTAAAGGTGTGGTGTTGTCTTTAGCCTGACATTACTGTTTTATCAGCCTATAGCAGTCCAGTGCTGGACATAGGCCACTCCAATTGCAGGCCACTTGGTTCAAATAACAAATTAACTAAATTTTGCCAAAAAAACCTACGTTACACTTAGGAAGCTTATGCTATAGATAAAATACAATACAGGTGGGTATAAGTTAGTGATTTCTTCAGTTTCCATTCATATTTATTTGCAACCAAAACATTACATCGTAAATTCAATCCACACATTACAAACAACATTAAATACTCAGTATTTTACTACTCAACAAACGTAGCGTTCGTCACAGTGCGTGTATTTTTTTTGTGCGAAACCTGATTTATATATATAAAAGAGTAAGGTGACTGACTGACTGACATACCCAGAGATCAACGCACAGCCCAATCCGCTGAAGCTAGAAACCTGAAATTTTGCATGTAGGTTCTTTACATAACGTAAGTGAGCACTAAAAAGGGGATTCTTTGAAATTCCACCCCTAAGGGGGTAAATCAGGGGATGAAAATCTGCGTGAGCGAAGCCGCGTGAAAAAGCTAGTCTATTATAAAATTTATGCGACGGTACGAGTAAATAACGAGGAAATAGCGGGTAATTGTTACTTTGATACCGAAGTATCAATATTCACTGTTACCTTCTAGTATTTGCATAGCGATGTTCCGACTTTTTGTTTGCTAGGAGGATGTGTATTTTTTATTTGCCTATTTATTTACTTAGAAAACGTTTATCAATGACCTCCTCAATATTACATGCTGAGAATAAGATGCATGGTTGTAATACAGGAGACTTGAACCTAGAGCGGTACCGATTTACTTTAAGTATTACTGAGATATGCATGTGTCCGGATATACCTAGATTGGTCAATATCTATATCTTAACAACAAAATGTCATATCATAACATTAAGGTCTATATTTCAGCATTTATAAAGGTTTAACACGCACTTATTGCGTACTGGACCTTATATTTTCTTTGCGTGTATCGCATGTTCATACTAGTTAATAGATTTCAAAATGTTTAATAAAAATTAAATTCATATCGGACCCTTTTTGAATTGAGAAAATTTATGAGATTTTGTCGAAACCGAACTAAGGAGGCGGTTACCACTATTTTTATGTATTAATAAAATACTTGAAGATAATGGCTTAATGTGCATTACACGAAATTTAAGTACTCTATTTTTTTTTTAAATAACAAAATTGTAACAATCTAAAGGTCTATATAATAGAAAGATAAAAATAACACGTTTGAAACACGTTGATGTAAAATGTAATGTTTTACAATGTAAATAGATTTGTAGGCTGTGACGGATAGATGTATGTATATATTTTAGAACAGACATCCAATAGATTAGGTTAATACATTTTAAATTTTATCACTATTAATCCTAATCGCTAAACTCATTGAGAGAAACTAATCTATATGTCGATTCGTTAACGGTTTTATCGTTTAAAAGCGATTGAGCATCATTGACGTAAACGAGCGACTCAAGGAAATTAAATTAATTGATCCTTTCAAAAAAACAATTCCTGCTCCGTTTGATTACAAAAATTTAAAAAGGAGGCTGTCTGTAAATGCTTTAAAAATCGTTTGTGCAATCAACGCAGGTGACTAATTAGCGCTCTAGGGTAATAATGTAGCTAGAAAAGCCCTAAGGCGGTAAGTAATTAAAAAAAAACACTTCTTTCTTTCAAAAAGTTCGCGTACATCTAACCATCATACTGGCAATAGACATCATGCATTCAGCCCAATGACCAAAGAGGTAGCTTTGCTATTCAGCCTTGTCTTCGTGTGAGTAAAATAGTCATCAATTTTAAATATCGAACGGCGAAGCTCAACTTCGTTCTTGAAAAATTTTTTTTTAAGTTGTTTAATTGATTCTTTTTAATGAAAAAAGGCGGGAATAGAAAACTTGTACCTACTTTAAATATTGTTTGTTTTTGGGATTTTTTAAATGCCCGTTTTTTTCTACTTACCTCAGAATCGAGATGTAAAGCAGAATAGTTAGCTCTGGTGTAAGCACCTATTGCAACATCGAACTACAGGCGCCCTCGCTGCGCTCGTGCGCCTAAATATCTCGGGCTGCAATTGATGCCTTACAGCCCTTGGCTACTAATCTACTATTAATTATGAAGGTGACTTTGTTCTAGCACACAAACGTCACAAACGTTCAAATTATGACAACGACTAAAAGACATAACTTCTGAATTTCTTCTATAATACTGAGTTAGAATATATAAATAATATAGAAAAAAAATCCGAATGTCGAACGGTTCGGTTTGTCTAAAATATATTAATTAAGTCATGAAAACGTGAAGTGTGACCTACTTGATGTGTATTGTAGTACTAGATCTTTAATAAAAATAAGTGTTCAAGAAATTAAGAAGTCTCAATAATAAGTATTATTGTATTAGACTTGAAAATCAAAGCAGATTGTCACCTTGACAGTAGCGGCGATGTGATATCTAGCAGAACAAAAAAGCGGCCAAGTGCGAGTCGGACTCCTCCATGAAGGGTTCCGCAGCAGCAAGTAACATTTTTTTTTTATATTTGTGTTGATTGAATGAAAGGTAAATTGCAGTTTACGATTTATGACGTATTAAAAAAAAATAACTAGATTTCGTTCAAACCAATTTTCGGTGGAAGTTTGCATGGTAATGTACATCACATATTTTTTTTTATTTATCATGCTCTTATTTTAGAAGTTACGGGGGAGGGGGGACACACATTTTACCACTTTGGAAGTGTCTCTCGCGCAAACTATTCAGTTTAGAAAAAAAAACGATATTAGAAACCTCAATATCATTTTCGAAGACCTATCCATAGATACCCCAGGTATGGGTTTGATGAATAAAAAAATTTTTGAGTTTCAGTTCTAAGTATGGGGACCAAATTAATTGTTTTTTTTTCATTTTTGTGTGAAAATCTTAATGCGGTTCACAGAATACATCTACTTATCAAGTTTCAACATTATAGGTCTTATAGTTTCGGAAAAAAGTGGCTGTGACATACGGACGGACAGACATGACGAATCTATAAGGGTTCCGTTTTTTGCCTTGGCACGGAACCCTAAAAAGCAGTTAAAACTCAGTTAAAAAGCTCTGGCATTAAGCAAGTGAGAAAAATACTCAGAAAGGTGCTAAAAATGGATCTTGTCACAATATATTACAAATAAAATCCCAATATGCTTGAAAAAGTTTAGCCAAAAGTCTACCTGCTTAGTGGGAGGATAAATGCCGCCAGCAGTTAGAACTTACCTAAGCTTTACCTAAAAGTCGAAAGTGTAGAAATCCTACATCAAGTAGATGTTTCGTCTTTCAGAGAATTCATAACTTATAAGTACTTGAACGAGTATAGCGTAAACTGTCTCCCATAAGTCGTGATATCTGAAATCCATTTCAAACAATTTTGTTTAGGCACGGCAATCTAAGCGTACCCGTAACAACATAGCATGTTATATGGGGATTGTAGAAAGTCAGGTAATTACCAGTAATGGGTGCTTTCAATTAACATACAGTGTACGGCCCGTAAAATTTTACTTACACTTTCCACACGCAACTTCCGACTCAACTTGGTCATTTTAATTCATTGTACTGTACGACCTTGGTTGCAACATATGACTTTATTGTGATACATCTTCACGTGATTCGAATGCGTTGATTGCAAATGACGTTAAGGAATCTATTATGGAAATGGAAATCAATTTGGGGTTTTACGATCTGGCTATAGTTGTTTTATTATGTACTAGATTTTGCCCGCGGTTCCGCCCGCGTATATGGGTTACCGCGGAAAAGAGTATCAAAGTATATCCATGCCAAATTTCATTGGACAAAGTTACTTTCGAATTTATAACATTAGTATGGATTTTCCCTGTAATTCCCTCTCTCTCTTATTGGAACGAAGCGAAGTTCCTTATTTTGCATCTTACCTTGATTACAAATGAAATCAGTAATTTATGTAATCACCAACTGTGGTAAATAACGCAAGAAGAAACTTCCCACTTTACTGAACAACCCGATTAGACAGATAACGTAATTCGTTATTTGTCGAAGTATCTAGAACTCTACTGTAGGAAGACGAGGTTGGTGGTACTATACAAGTAATTCGCTACTGTATGTTAACGTGCATATTTGCCTTCTTAATTGTATACATAACATTACGTGTACTCTTTACAAACAAAGTACATCGTCACTAGGTTATTTATTCATGCTACCCGTAACCTTGATTCAGATCTTACGAAGTTACAACATATGACAATATTGTGGTCGTTTTCACGTGGATCGCATTGTAATTCTTTGAATGACTCACCACAAGATGTGTACATATTGTTCGTTTACATAGAACCTTAGATGTGACATGACTATGAGGTCAAAAGTAGTGAATAAATACCATAAAACAATAGTCAATAATGAACTCCCTTTATATGAAGAGATTGCCGATTTGGTTTTACGTCTTTGTTCTCCGAGGGTCCAATTAATTATACGAACGAAAATATTCAAACGATAAACTAAAATAATAATAGGTATATGTATGTGTATATTCTATAATTCGTTTACATTTATAACAAAAATTGAAAACAGCTTTACTTGCGTTTGTATATTTGTGACTTTTATTTTATGAATTTATCGGTTAAATTTCCACTAATATTGGGATACTTACTAGATAAAAAGAATCATGTAGCCTCATCGATTTATGGTAAGCGCTAAGTAATTCAATTCCCGAGAGGCAGTACAAAATGCCTTTGAAAGTTTGTTGCCTCCCGTCCAGCTGATTTTTACAAGAAGGGCATCAATAAACTTCAAATGCGTTGGCAAAGATGCGTCGATTGCATGTGTGATTACTTCGAATAACAGAAATAAAAAAGTTTGAAAAAATAAGTACTTTCACTTATTGCATACAAAACGGCAATTTCGTAGGTAAAGACCTATTATTATGTAACATTAACAATTGTAAAAATTGACGGTATTCAGATATCTCTGTATGTCAAGATGTCTCTTTTTCCTAGGCTTTATTATTCCCAAGACTTGGGGTTGGCTACTAATTGAACCGGTTTTACCTGAATATCAGTTTTTCCACGGAGCGACTGGCATCGGACCTCCGCAACCCTGAGGGTGAACTGAATTCGAAGGTTGAACTAGTTGTCAGTATATTTGACGGCACTGACTTCCCAATAACGATTGAACGATTGCCATAGGTGTTCATGACAACCAGGACCGACGTCTTAACGTGCTCAAGTCATGTCAAGATATGTCAATATATCTATATAGGCATTAAGGTTGAATAGTGAATCATTCATTCATGAATATGTATTTGAGTCGACCAGCCTTAGGGGCGTTGTTTTGCTAAGATGTTATGACTACTGCAGGTCATGAGGACTATGAATCATATGTTTGGTGGTATGTATTTATAAACTAAACGTCACTAGTATTGGAAGACTGGTCATTACTTTTTTCGTAAACTGATGAAGGATGATATAATAGTGACAGCTATTATTATTATTAAAATAGTTAGCTAATGTTCCTATCCTGGTAGGATAGACATAAGGGTATGCGACCCCGGACTTTTCATTATTCTGCAATATCAGTCAAGCTTCGCATTTGTGACTTGCGGTATCTCTTAACCTGGCGCCCACACCCAAACCGTTTTTCCTTTTGAATACTTTTTACTTTCTTTTTTATCTCTTCTGAAAAAAATAATAAAAAGCTAGTCAGGCCTCAAGAGAAACCACCCAAAACCCTTTTGATATATTTTTATAAGGCCAGAAAAATTATGATAACGATAAAAAAATATCAGCGAGGTTTTCATAAGAAGAAAGATAATTATAATTCAATATACGTGTACCAAGACACGATGACTAATGAGAACTAAGTTAGCAGAGTAAATACCTTAAATAATTGAGGCTTTGGAAAGACTCTGTTTTGGTAGTATAAACAGAAATTGAGTAAAACTTTCTTTGTTTACCTACTAGTTATTATAACTTAAGCAATAATTTCTATTCTTAAATCAAATAACCAAGTTTGATTAATTTTCCATGAGAGTTATGCATATGCTCACATAGGTCCTTTAAGCACACAGTAACAGTATTTTATGTATAAAATGTCTCCTCTCGCTTTTTTGCAATCTGTGCGAGCGCTTTAATGAAAAAGGGACGAAAATGTGTAACGGCAAGCCGGAAAAATGCGTTCTATCGCGACTTGATCTATTACCGCGCGCTATGCTAGCTGTCAGATATTACATGTCACATAGGACCACTACAAGGCTTGTATTCTTTTTTACCCGAATACGGCAAAGCCAAAGGAGGGTTATGATTTTGACAGGCTATGTATGTATTATGTTAATCTGTTTCCTCATAGCTCCTTAACTACTTATTAGAACTGGACAAATGAGGTGTCGTTAGAAGCCTCTTGATCGCCCGCTGGTTATAGGCTATATGACGTGTCACTGAATCTAATGTGGCGCCCTCTAGCTGACATAAAGTACCGTATTAAAAATAAATTTGAGATAAATATGCCGTGTTTGGTATCATACAAAAGGGCGTTACTTGTAAATTTCGAATATGTATATATTATTAGCATTTTCTCGTGTCTTTGTCCGTATTTATTCGATAATTGTAATATTTTTATGGTACCTACTTAAAATATACTTCGCAAAGAAAATAATATTATAGAGGCACCAAAACATTTTAAATAAAAAAAAAGTAATTGAACTTAATTTTCTTATAGCTAATTCTTATAGCTTCTATATCAAAATTAATTACAATACTTCTCGATTTACATTTATCTAAGGAGTAGAATTTATTTTTTTGTTTCCACTATTCTTACTATGCCAGCACAAACTTTTGCAACCATTACCAGAAATATTACAAAGTGCCGTTGTCAAATTTCTCTAGGTAGTAGAGCCACGCTGATTTCAGCACGAACGGGCCGGCTCGACCGGGGCGGTACTACCCTCGCACAGAAAATCAACGTAAAATGACAGCGTTTGTGCTGTCGTGTTTCGTTGGTGAGTGCGAGACCGGAGGCCCAATTAGTCTAGTCAACAAGTTCCATACTTGTTGACTAGACTAAAAGATGCACAAGCATCACTAGGCCGCCATGCTGCATTGTTGTATTCGCAATGAGTATGGTGGCCACCACTCGTGGATTCTGCTTATGCTTTCCATCAGGCAGAGTAGAGTCGTTTTGGCGGGACAAACATAAAAAAAAAGTCATTGAACGTCACAACAATTTATGCTTATAAACAGAAACTACTGACCGTATTCCAATAACATTCATTAGCTATTGCATAAATTATAGTGGTACACGCGAGTACCACTCGTGACTGTTTAATAATCACTATACCAGTAGTCACGTCCAATTCAATGTAATATTTGATAACCGACTTTCTTATTGGCATTTCAAATATACTTGCCAAATAGTTTATTTTAAGTATGAAATGCAATATAGTTATTTGTATCTCTATCAGTTAAATTTTTATGAAGCAGTAGTTAGGATATAATTTAAGTAGCCACAGATGTTACTTTGAATTAAATTTGCTCAGTTCAGTTGCCGTAATTTTTAACCCCTGACGCAAGTGTGTGTTATAAGTTTGAAGTCGATGTATGTCTGTCTTTCTGTGGCATCGTAGCTCTCAAAGAGATTGTTAGAAATTAAACGTCATTGTAATGGCAACATTTTTGATTGTCATTTTTCTTGTTTGACGTTGACAGATAGTAAAATTGAGACGCTTTGAACGGTCAAGCAAGGCTTTGTGAAAAAGGTGCCGTTTAATTGTAATTTAGCTAATTGTCGATATGACTCGGTCCTTTTAGTGGTTTACCGTTATGAGTGGTCTGGTTTGGACTCGCGAGTTTTAGTAGTCACTTCAAAAGGGGGCGATCCGCGATAGTTAATACGAGTGTATTGTAATTCGAATACCTTGGGGGTTGTACAGCACTTTGGAGCATGTATGTGTGAACGCGGCAGTGGGGTACCCCATCAACGGCCGACGAGATCAAGGACATCACGCAACTCCAGTAAGTGCTTGATGCATTAGTTTAGAATAAGAAGACGGTGAAACAGCCGTGGTTCATTGCTCTTGCCAGTGATCTAGGTTAGCGATTGAATAATAAATAATAAATAAATAAATATTTCGGACATCTAACACACAACGCCATCTAGTCCCAAGCTAAGCAGAGCTTGTGTTATGGGTACTAGACAACTGATACAAATACATATGTACTTTTTTCTTTTGTAAATACATACATATTATACATAGAAAACACCCCAACTCCGAAACAAATATTTGTAGATCATACAAACATTTGGTCCGACCCAGGAATCGAACCCGAGACCTCATGATCAACAGTCGCACACACAACCGCGAGACCAACGAGGCAGTGAATGCCTTACTATGGGCCCTAAGACATCTCAAATTTCCCACGGTGAACGCAACATTGGCGAGAGGATTGAACAGAGATGAATCGATTTCGATGCCGTTTTGTTTCATTTGAAAGCCAGTTTCCTTGCAGTGGTTCTAAGCTATGTTTGGTTAATATCGATCAAGCAGTGTAAGAGTATCAGCTCTTTTCCAAAATGATGTAAGGCATTTTTGGCGTATGATTACTCGATTAAGTGCTTGCGTAGGGGGTTTTTTAAATATTTAATTTTAGCTTGTTATTTAAATGTCGATGTCCACAATTTTGTGAAAGATGTTTTATCATATCTGCCTAACTTAATACTATTAAAATACGATAAAACAACATCAAATGTCAACAGATAAACACAGAGGAATTAGTCAATGCAGAAATGTCAGTGCCCTTCGAGCGGGACCCGTGAGGAGACGGTGACTGCGCAGATTGACCGACAGATAAGGTTGTTGATAAGCTGACGCTGTCACAAGCTAGATATTACTGATGGATCAGTGGATTTAAACGTCTTTAGCTCATGTTATTATAACATAAAAATAAAAAGTTAAGTTAAAAATATAAAATGCATCTTATCAGTGTGCAGTGGTGCGGCGGCTTGATCTTACCAATACTTTTAGATGAAAAAAAAAATAACGTACCTGTAACAAAAAATGAAAAAATAGTTAGAATTTAATTTAAAATAATATAAGAATTGTAATTTAGTATAAAATAGGTTAAAAGGACATGGTAATTCGCTGAGAATCATCTATTATTCTACCCTCTCCATACACTACTCTATACGTCTGCCTAATCTCGTGATTTATTTCCATCCCACGGTTGCCTGTAAAAGATTGCGTTTGAGCAATATTTTACAGGCAACCGTGCCTTTGATCCAGCATTAACTTATATACTTAGTTATCTGGTGTACAATAAAGCGATTTATTAGATACTATTAAAGAATATCCAACACGAAGTTAAGTGATTGGAGGTTAAAGGTTCTTCTAAGGCAACTTATCCATGCCATACATCATCAACTGCCTTTAATAGTCTACTGCTGGACACAAGCCTCTCCTAATAAACGAGTGTTTGGCCTACAATGCCATCAAATGATTAATATTAACAATTTATAGGCAGTAAAGTCACGCTGATTTCAGCACGAACGCGCGAACGGGCCGGTTAACCGCGGCTTATACATAAAAAAAACATAATTTGCCAAGTTAATACCTGATGTTCATACTGATTTTTTAAAATACAAGACGCCTTTTCGCTTTTGGCTTATATAGACCTGAATTTAATAGATAAACATGATTGTTTAATTCAATACCCACGACTTGTCCGCTTGGCTGACCGCTAAGTAATAAGCGCATCGTGTGATTAATGCAATTAATGTTCATATTTGTTAACTATATTGGGAAACTATATAACGATTTGTTAAATTGTCAACAATCACTATGGACTTAACACGTACTTAATACACTACAGGGATAAAATGTTTGAACACTTTAACAGAAAAAAGTATGCTACAGCGATTAAATGTTTATTTTATCATGTTTAAGTAGCTAAAAGGGTTAATGAATTATTGTAATAGGCAATATCGCAAAGACAAGTATAGACTGAGAGTTCAGACTCAACTTCGTCCTCTTTAGCATCTTGGAAAAACTCGATTGGACTCGAGTCAGAACTCGTTGAGAATGAAATAGTCATCTATACAACTTCAGTGCAAATTGCAAACGAACAAAAGGACATAGCATAACATTCAGCTGTATTTAAAATTAATCTACATACACCATGTTTTTTTTTACAAAACTTCATCAATTAGTAATTTAGGTATTATTTATTTAATCAGTACCTTTTTAAATTAAACGAATTTGTGCTAGACAACGTTCTAGTTACAAATAGATTTACCGAACGTATTTTAAGGTCAACTATAACTTTACAGAAGAAAAGCCTGGAAAAATGGCATATTCGTACTAAATTAGTTCTATTACCCCTATTAACACAAAAGCTTAAGGTCTCCATAGTAATTCCACGACAAAACCATCAAGATCAACCATCCGACTCGTTAATATTTATTAACGAGTCTGATGACAATGCAGGACGCTTTGTTGTGTCTACGGGGGTGGTCGTCCCGACGCACGTTATAATGGACGCTTTCCGGCTGCTAATCATCACGATCCTTGTCTGATCATTCACGGTATTATCCTATATTTACTTTAGAAGTAGACTCTTAGGGTTGATAAGTGAGATTAATAATTCGTATTATAGAACTAACCCTCTTATTCATGAAAGTTATTTTACTTTAAGCAACGGATTTCTGTTGCTTTTAACTTTAAACTAACAGCCTTAAAGTTGAAAAACCTGGGTTGGTGGGGGGGGGGGGTATAGACCTCTTTCTGCTATAGATCGAGTCCAGTATTGGTACATATTGTATACAGTACAGTATTGGTCTGAACAAGCTATAGTGCTTGCACTGTGAAAGGGAATCCCTCATGTGTGCACTAAAAACAAGCGCTAGGTGGGTCACCAGCGTTGTAACAACATGGTTTAGGTGGTTAACTCATTTGAGGCGTAGAGATTAGCACACGACAATTGTTTAATGTGGTGAAAGCCCTACATGGCCGCACGGCTATTTCGAGTCCTGCGAACGAAGAAGATATTTTTTCTCTGAAAAATTATGGTTGCGTTGAGTAGAGTTCTTTATCAATGGTTAGCTGCGAGATTGTGTGTGGCCAAATCAAGTGTATTAAAAAAACTAAACCATTAAGCACAAAACAGGTTAATCTTCTTTGTTGTTTTGGCCAAAACACGAATCTCTATATATGCACCTCACGTGTCTCACAAAAAGAAGTTAATTAAGTTTATAACAAATTAAGTATGATTTCACGTGACCAACAAGATTAGTATATTAGAGGGAGGGTAAGCTGATAAGAGTATCAGAATTAATTAGCTTAATGGTTTGTTTTGGATTGGGTACTATTTTATACGCAAGTGATTTGTTACACCAGCATGAGGATAACTTGATTTTACGCAGCAGCTATGTCTATAAACTGCAATATTAGGGTTTCTCTATCATATATACGAGTACAATGGCTACGTTTCCAATAGAAATACACAATATACGTTACACTACGAAAATTCATGAATTTGTCTTATTAGACTGGTTGGTTGTCTAAAAACATATATGTTGCCAGTAAAAATTGGTACAATAAAACCTTTTTCAAAGAACAAAACGCAATTCACAGATAGTAACAGACAGGCGCATCGAAACGATGTAGGACAGTCATCTTAGGAGCTAGCATTTCTATGTGGAAATGCTAAATGCTCTACACGAAGTGACAAAAATAAAAACCAAGATTTTATGTAACAAAAAGTGACATGCTATTTGGACTACTAATAGATTGTTTTATACTCTTGGCTTGCCCGATTCTAAACGGTTTTCAAGAACGCTACCAAGTCAAGGAGACGACTTGTCGACCCTAAAAAAATAATACACTCTTCGCAAATAACCCTATAACATGGGTCTTAAGGAAACCTAGGCAAAAAATTAATTACGCAGTCGAAGCCGTTTGCGAGAAGTTCTTCTGGGACCGACCGGTGCGCGGTCATTTAACTTCCAAGGTGGGGAGCATACATGTCTTGAGGCGTCATATTATATTTCACACAAAGAAGTATAGTAATTATGCCATAATAGTTTTGAGTTAGCTCAAGTTTTTCTTGTATTGTTTAATGGTTTAAAATGACACATGTCTACCTACGTTACACGTCTGATGAATGTGCAGTGTTTAATATCAAACGTGACTACAATTTGAATAACACAAAACTCTTACAGGGTCTTAAGATTTTTCGAAAAGGTCTGATAAATTACTAGATAACATTTTAAATAAACTTTCAAATATTGTGTAACTGCTATATGGCACTTAGATTCATACACTTAGACTCAAATAAATACATAATATACATAATGAATGTTTATTGTAATAAATAAAATTAATTAGATTCACAACAGAAAAAAATGACGTCTCGATTTTATAATCAAGCCAGCAATATCTGCAAAATACATCTTTAATACATCCATCACAAGGCACTATATCATTACTACTATACATAATTATATACAAGATGTAAACAAATGTAGAAATCAACTGATAGAAATCACATTAAGAAAGCGCACATCTATACTAGTCGGACAAGACATAATTTGAAGCGAAATGATTTATATCTACTGGTTTCTACGTACATAATTTGTGTAAATAGTTGCATAGTTTTATTATAACTGTCAGATAAGTATAAAATCTATATTAATCATTATGTATTACTGTGCCGGTTTGAGTTTTTTTTATATAAAATAGAGGTCATTAACCAAGTGATAGGAATGGATTGTCTCGTTGAATGATAGCGGAAAGTTGCGGCCGGTACAAGTACGTGGAATTACCTCGAATTCAAGTAATTCCTATGCAATATAGGCATATTTATATACTACTTTTTACATGAAACGGACACAAAGAACACCCACACTCAGAACAACAATTTGTTGATCACACTAAGTGTTGTCCCATGTAGAATTTGAACCTACAACACTAGGCGCAGTAGAAAGCGGCGTGGTGGTCTTAAACCACTAGGGCAATCGTACAGTCTACTAAAATTATATTATACCTACTGTACGGTGAAATGGCAAAATGTATTAAAAATAAATGGCTTTTAATTTGGCACATAGGAATGGGACCATCCCAATGATAAGCGGATGACAACTGTGAAGATAGAATATTGGAATTGAGAATAAAAATGTTTGGTAGTGTTATTTCCATTATTGCAGTAGGTATCCAGTAGTTTTTCACTCTTGAATCAATTGCCCCATGAATAGCATTTAATAATCTATAGTACCTTTTAATAAATTTCATAGATAATACAATACTTGTTTTTAAACGATTTACATCGATAGCGCTTGCAACCTTTAAAGAACGGATAGCTTTTGATAGCGACAGTCTTCTACCAAACATCATAAAATTTTTAACCGACTTCCAAAAAGGAGAAGGTATTTTTATCTATATTCAGATTAGCAAACTTTGTCGAGTAATATAGTAAATGGTGGTTTCATTTATTGCCATAATTCAATCTCTGTTGCTTTCTCATCTTAGATTTTATTTCTTAAGCCTTGGATTCTACGAAAGTTACAGAAAGTAAGAGTTTTATTTACAACAATGTAATCCAATTTTTGTTACTTAATCAACTAGAACCGTTTCAGTAAATGGCATGAACTTTTGATTATACAACTATCATCTAAACCCTGATGACCACGACTTTACATCCGTTAAGAAATCGACTAACAGCATAATTGTTTACAACTCGACACGAACAACAGAATTAACGTTCGCAAAAAGCGTCGCCGTCATTAGAACACCTTTTTATGTACAATCATGCACAGCAGTGAAAAAAGCACATTAAATTTGACATGAAAGTAACCTCTTACGTAAATAACGTGCTACCATAAAGTTCTTAAAGGAATCATCGCCTGAGTATCATAGATACACACACCGAGGTAGGAAATGTCAGGAAATTAGAACTGAAATATCATCGCGTCGTAAACGCCGTATATTTTGCAACTCTTATGCGTGTAACGTATTCATTGTAGCTTACGTTCACGGAAGTATATTCCGTGACCTGGATTGGTTGAAGATGTTACCATATTATTTGGAATTGTAATCTTGTTAACTAATATGACTATAGCATCTCTCCTTTCACCTTTATTGACTGGATAAGTGACGTAATGGTTTCTGCTATCACTACGTCTGAGTGTTGTAGGTTCTTATTCTATACCAGCTGCCTCGACAGACTTTGTTCTGTTGACATTATCGACAGATGTTTTAATTTACTCTATACTTTGTATGGGAAAAGTGTTGTTTTTACAAGCTTTTTATTAACTTGCAATGTATGTATGTATGCTTGTATGTTCGGGTGGAATCTTGCAACTCAAATATGAAGCAGATATCAGATTTTGCTGAAATTTTGGAAGCATATGTATACAGCGTGACAATACAATATTATAATGACATGGAGCTGGGAACTACCGTGGGAGACCCACGCTTCGGCATGAATGGGCCGGCTCGACCAGAGTGATACTACTGCCTCACAGAAAACCGGTGTGAAATAGCGCTTGCGCTGTGTTTCACCGAGTGGGTGAGGATACTGGAGGCCCATATCCCCAACCTCCTCCCCTTATCTCCCCACCCCATCCCCCCAAAGGCCAGCAACGCACTTATGACGCCTCTGGTGTTGCAGGTGTCCATGGGCGGCGGTAATCGCTTACCACCAGGTGATACGTCTGCTCGTTTGCCCGCCTATTTGATAAAAAAAAACTGATCTGATGCTGGAGCTGGAAAGCGGCCATAGGAACTCTGTAAAGAAACGTCGCAACATCATCGAGTTTGGACTCGTTTGATTCGTCTCGAGGCATTTCAGTAAAAGCTTGTCTTTAAAAAGCTTTTTAATTTAATTTATTTCTCTCTATAAGAACCTTGTACCTTCACGAAAAGATTACAAAGAAAAATAACCGAATTGGTAGAGCGGTTTTCGAGTTTTGCGCTTATACACATTTGTCGATTCATTGTATTCTACAAGCAAAGTTGTGCATTTCCCAGAACTTTACGTAAATGCTAATGTACCTAGGAGCAGCATTCTTCTAAATTTGAGGAAAGAAATATTAATCATAGTTGCCTATATGAGGCTCACTACTGTACTTTGTGTGGTGACGTTATAATAGTTATGTAGATAATACTTCATTAGCTTAGTTAGAATGAAGAGCAAAAAGTAAACCTCTGGCATAACCTGAGAGAGTGATAATAAAAAAATATGTTAATTTTTCACATTACTACTACAAAAATTGTGTGTAATGTGTCCTCTGTGTAAATAAATTAGTTTCCTACAATCAACTCAGTCGTTAAAGACTCGCTCTAGAAACGATTAACATAGAACCACCGAATGTTACAACTATGGCTTTAATAGCAAGTGAAGTAGCTTATATGTAATGCCTGTATGCCACTGGAGCATTTACCAACACTCGGAAAGAGTATCAACATCAGCAATTGTGTGAAAAGTTAAGCCTCGTTTCGTCTTACAAAATAAAACACCTCATTCATAAGTTTGTTGTTAAAATTTACGTAATAAAAACCGCCATTGTATTAATTGTATAAGCTGTTTAAAATGTGTAATACATTATACAATCGGCTTCTTATTTGGGACGTGTGTGTTTAAGTCCTTTTTGTTAATAAGCAGTCGATGTCATTCAGTGACGGACTTTGGCTTACATTGTCACAAAATATAAATATATAATCTCAATTGTATGTAACATTGAAAAAAGTAAGGTTTCAGAAATAAGATACTCGTTATACACGAGCATTCTACTGCTAGGGTTTATTTCGCGTCATGCATGCGGATGTTAGTTTTTTTTACTGTGCTTTTAGCCGTTACAACTTATAACTATCAAGAGTTTGGCGTTTACCATAAATGAAAAAAAAAATAGATTGCTTTTTAACCTGAAAAAAATCTGTCAAAAGGTATTTTACAAAATAATTCTGCAAACAGTACCTAAGTAGGTACTTCTTGCAAATCTATCTTTATTTATTACTTGCCTCAGCTAGATAGTCCCGCGGTGTTACTCGCGGCTATTGTTGTACCTTTAAAACCGTCTAAAAAAAGTAGCCAAGTTACTCCTTATTATATCAGCTATCTGCCAGTGAAAGTCCCGTAAAAATCGGTCCAGCCGGATATTTTAATATTACAAACACACACAATGGCCAAGTCAAATCTAACCTACTTTAAGATCTCACATTTTTAAATAACAGCAATTGTTATAGGTATCCAATAAAGCAAAGAAATAGACTTTAATACTTGTTCATAATTTTATTTTGTTCCTATAAATACATATTTGGATTTTGCATAGAACTTGGCACTCATTTAGATCTCCATTCTTTTTGCGACGAAGCCCTCTCCTTTTTTTTATTAACTAGATAAAGTAAAATCAGTTCATAGACAAAACAAATCCACATTTTAAACTGAACTATTTCAATAAGAAGTTTTTACAAGATTGTTCACAAAGAAAAATAAACCCATTTATCATCTGTGGACATCAAGCAGGAGCAATGAATTTATTACTAGAGTCATCCATCAGATTATGTCAAATGAGGCAACATTATAGCAAAAATACGCATTTATATATAAGTACATAGTACCTGTTGTACATATATGTAACTTTTTAATGTTATACATTAGAGGTTAAACAACCATACTTGGTATCGTTTAGACTTAAATTTTAGCATAAATCTTGTTAAACATGGCAAGTAATGTCTTGAAAAAATATACGGTTACTGGATAAGGTTCTGGCCTGCAAGTAGGTCTACTGCGAGGTCGTTTGAGAGGTAAAATGACATTTATTTTTATTATATTGGACAAATATGTATTTATTATCGTTTCAAGTTACGTATCGTTGTATGAAGTTCGTGTATCAATTTTTTTTTTATGGTTTACAAATATTTTCAATTTTTATAGTGTTATAATAAAATTATGACCCACTTAGTAGTTTTTAAGAGTAGTAAATATTTTTTTCCCAAGTTTTTATAGTTCTTACACAACATTTTATGCTCTCATCGCAATCTATTACGGAAAGCTTTAAATTGTAAATAAATTATCATAAAAATTTATGACAGGAATTCTAAACTGAATTATGTCATCACCGTCTTGTCGGTGTTTTTTTTTTTTTGTAGTATTAGAAGACACGAGCAAAAAGAGTACCCCATAATAAGTGGCTACCGGCATTCATGGACACTTAAGTTCACAAGTGCTTTGTCGCCCTTGTCATTCTTTATGTTTTAATAAAGTAAATCTATACAAATAAATAAATAAAATTGGAGTGTCTGTTTGTAATATACTAAAATAATCGCTTTTTAATAAATGCAAGGTAGTAGTAGAGCCACGCTGATTTCAGCACGAACGGGCCGGCTCGACCGGGGCGGTACTACCCTCGCACAGAAAATCAACGTAAAATGACAGCGTTCGTGCTGTCGTGTTTCATTGGTGAGTGCGAGACCGGAGGCCCAAATAGTCTAGTCAACAAGTTTAATACTTGTTGACTAGACTAAAAGATGCAGAAGCATCACTGGGCCGCCATGGTGTGGGTCGCCATGCTGCATTGTCTGCGTACGCAATGAGTATGGTGGCCACCACTCTTGGATTCTGCTTATGCTTTCCATCAGGCAGAATAGTCATTTTGGCGGGCCATACATAAAAAAAATGCATATTTTATGTACATGGTACATGTACCAATTTTTATTTTTGTCTGTCTGTTTGTTCCGGGTAATCTCTGGAACGGCTGGACCGATTTCGACGGGACTTTCACTGGCAGATAGCTGATGATCTATGGAGTAACTTAGGCTACGAAAATTACCATTTTTCAATGACCGCTGGGAACACCGCGGGGTTCAGCTTGTCATCAATCAATATCATGGAATAGTCCACTGCTGGGCATAGGAAAGTCTCAGCAAGGAGTATTTGGCCTACTTATACCTCGTTTACAAGACGAGTTGTCATAGGTATTTTCCTGCGTAATTTGCTTCCTTAGTCGTCTTGTACGTCACCCACGGAATAAATAGGGGTAGTGACACTTTGTATCTTAATCCGTCACGCAGAACTATATTAAATAAATAAAATGTAAACGCCTGTCTAGTAATTTGTCAGTTTCATTTGATCCACACGCAATGTTGCCAATCGTAAAAAATGGTCGATAGTTTACTAAAGAGCCGATAGCTTCCGATTTTAAGTCTCCAATAACTTCACTTTACATAACGTTCACGATTTACGATTCTAAGTTACGACACGTCATAAAGTTATAACACGATATTAATAAAATTCACAAATGGATACTTATACGAAAAAAGGTTGGCTTATATTGCCTCTTGTAGTTACTGTTATAAGTTAAAAATAAAATATATTTATGAATTAAGAACTACTTTAAATAGAATTACTTAAAAATTGATCTCTTTGACAGATGTCACTAGTGTCATTTTAGAATTTACAATGAACTAGCAATCCGCTCCTGCTTCGCACGGCTTCATTACGGAAAAAATATAATAGGCATAGCCATGTTACTCAGAGAAGTCATGCGGTTTATTTTTTCCGACGTCTTCAACAAATATTGTTTTATTTTAAGGCCGGTATTCACTTTGTATAGTGCGAGTGCAGGTGCTTAGTGCGGGTGATCGGTGATTGGTGGAAAGTACGTGTGGACAGCGAATTCGCGATCCACACGTATTTAGTACCAATCGTTGATCGCCTCACTTCACACTCGCACTAATCAAAGTGAATACGGGCCTTAAGTCAATGTACTCAAAAATGTAAAAAAACAAAAACCTTCCTCAAGAATCACCGCATAAAAATACGTGCAGTAACTTTTTAGTTTATTGCGAACAGACAGACAGGCCACAGACAGACGTGGACTGTATGTGGCCTTTGTTTTGTAATATGTGGTGATAATGTGTTGTACTTCATTTGTGATAAAACTGGCACGTAAGGAAATTAATATATAAGTGAGACAAAATAAAATCGTTGGTTTAAAGCTTCGTCGGTTTTGCAGAAATCTGTCACAGAGATCAAGCTATTTAATAGGGACTGTAAAAGATTTACACGAAATGTTATAAGTGGCAAACGAGCAGACATCACGTGATGGTAAGTGAGTACCGTCGATTACGATGTTAGATTGGTTAAGTGAGGGCGTGAAAGCTAAAAAAACAAGCTCTCTTTTGCATTTATAATGTTAGTAACTTGAAATAAGGTAAAGTAAATAACAATTATTTTATTATAATAAGTCTATTAACGCTAAAAAGTCTTCCAATTACTTAAGTAAGTCGTATCATAAAAGAAATATGCATAAACTGAGAAAAAAGTTATTATTTTTATAAATAAACTAGCTGACCCGGCGAACTTCGTACCGCCATATTTACATATCTGTCTCAGCTTCCCACAGGCAGTGTACAGACACGGACAAAAAAAAAACACTTTTCCCGTTATCTTTTATTTCTTTTCTTTCTAGCAAAAAAAGAATGAATAAAATCGGACTATGTGTTATTGAATTACAACTAAGTACCTACATATTTTGACTTTCATCCCCTCTCTCCAGGAAACCGTGCTGAATTCCGGGATAAAAAGTATCCTATGTCCTACCTCGTAGTATGAATTCAAATAATGCTAAGTTTCATTTGAATCCATTCAGTAGTTTCGGCGTGATGCGGATGAAGATACAGACAGACAGACAGACAAAAATGAATAAAATTACAGTTTTGGCTTCAGTATCGATTATAGAGAGCCCTCCCAAAATTTTTTTCAAAATATCTTTAATGTACAGAATTGGTCCTGTTACATTTTTATTATAAGTATAGAAGATATATAGATATAGATTGTATTTAAAGTCTATTATTTGTTTCTCAAATTATTGACAATATAAAAAACTATTGAGTTTACAATCAATAAGTTAAAAAAAAGCAATCAAGTTATACACTAAGTTAGCTAGTACAGTATTATATAGTAGCAGTTTTCATTTAAGGCCTTATTATATGTGAAATAGACCGTCATTAAATCCATGATAGCAATTACTTGGCGCTGACAGAATACTTACTAGTAACCAGTTTTGCGATCTTGTAGCAGGATTCATTCTATTTATGATTGCAAACGTGGGCTTACGTTGTGGTAAATATACTTGTTTTGTATGAACAAATGTTTATTATGTAACTGATTTCAGAATTTATAGGCATACTCTAAATGTTCTAAAGTTAAGGAATAAGTTAATAGTAAGCAATTTGATAAGTAGGTAGGTAGTAATTAAGTACAAAGAGAAGAAAAACTTTATATAAACCATGTATAAACCTGTCTAGCCAGCGTGGCTAATAACCTAAAGTGATAGCATTCATGCTGTCGTGTTCTGTGTGCGAGTACGAGACCGGAGGTTCAATGAAGCAGAAGCATCTCAATACGCCGCCATGGTGTGCGTCACCATGCTATATTGTTGCTTTATCTTCATTCGCGATGAGTATGGTGGCTCCAGCTTTCCATCAGGCAAAGTAGAGTCAATTTGGTAGGCTCATACATTTATTTATTTTTAACAAACACAAAAACCGACTTCAAGGTTCGACTCGATTTCTCTTGGATGCTATCATCAGATCTTAATTTCCTTATCGTGGGTACCACCGTTGGGAAATCTCCTTACCATTAAAAAAATAATCATCAAAATCGGTTCATAAACGACGAAGTTATCCGCGAACAAACATAAAAAAAACATATACGGTTGAATTGAGAAACTCCTCCTTTTAAAAAAATGTTCAGCTCCATTAAAATTGGTCGTGTAGTTGCGTAGATTTTACAACACAAAACCGGTAATAGGTGTAGGTACACATAAATTGATAGTATGAAGTTCATGACTTAATTTTAAATAGCTAGAGGTTGTAGTTTAGATGGGTGACCCAAGAAGAATATTTTCTTTCACTATCATTTCATGTAAAATTCAATTTGTAATATTTTCTCTTCTTCTCTTATCTAAATACAATACAAAAGCTTAGAATGAAACCTATCCATCCAAAGGTGCTAGAATGCAACCTAACCATCCAAATGTTGTCTGGAAGAAATTGCTATGAGAAATAAGGCCGCCCTTTGTACATCACATTTTCTTTTTGTTAATTTTAGGACTATATTGTTTGTAAACCCTGGTACGAATAAAGTATTATCTACCTATCTATCAATATTGTGAGGTAAGCACGAATTTGTTCTGTGCCTGGGGTGTCTATAATTTAATTTGTATACATTTAGATATTACCTGATTATAAGTTCCACCTAGTTTGAGATTAGACGGCCATATCTGATATATGTCAACGTATTACCGTAACTGTTATTTTTCCATAAAAGCGAGCAACTATCTCTGTGTGGTTTGAAAAACTCGCTTCACAGTGCAGTTATCCCAAGAAGAAACTTGAATCTAAAAGAAAAAAAAAGAGTGGTAAGCAGGAAACCTAACCCATCATGTAAGAAGGCGTATAGATCGCCAACGCGGTAGATTCCGGTAATCCCACTCGATAACGATTGCGTACAAGTTGACTCTCGATTTCGTCTCGATGGAATGTCACCGGCCGACTCGATCCATGTTACCTTCCCGCTGTTAATGTTCAAGTGTAAAGAGGTTGCGGTGAGTATTACTTCACAATATTTATCGGACGAGTTGCTCTAGACGTGAATGAGATTTACTTTGAGACGGTTCTAGAAATGATACATTTGCTTTCGTAGACCAAGATGTAGCTTAACTATCTTATTAGTATGTTACAGACTATACAGAGAAATGTATATATTAGAAACTATTACAAAACCGTTTTCAATTTCATGTATTTCATATGTGAGACACTCTCAACTATAATCTAATACCAATCTAGCTGAAGTTCAAGATATCGAGTGTCTTTTTAATGAATATTATCATTCTGGAGGAATGACTCGGTGTATTGGAAACCTGGATAGGATCTGGAGGCGTTAATATATTGGGGACAGTAAACGATTATCATGCACATCGCGCACTGTATTCAAATAAAACTCAAGGAAGGCTGACTTATCATACTGTCATACTGGCACAAGGCCAGCCAAGGCAAAAGAAAGGTTTCTCAATACGTACGATATGGAAATGCTGAGCCGAGTAATGCTCAATGTATTTGTTAGCGCATGTGCCGATCTTATATTCACAACATAATACGTAGTCTTACATTATTTTAAGTACATTAAATAGAAACGGACAGAAAAGAACAGCAATGTTCTTGTCCTATGGCTTCTCTAATTACTGGATGGATATATATATGCGTAAGGCCCCGGCCTCTCCGAGCTACTGAGGTCTCGGTCCCGTTTTACTTAAACTTATGGTATCCCTTGTTCTTTAGGCCTATTGGTGATCCTTACCCCAATTACTTTATTACATACTCGAGTGTGAAATCTAATTACATTTCGTGCAATTATATTTTCAAGAGTTTCAACATTTTTTTTTTATGTTTGGCCCTGCCAAAATGACTACTCTGCCTGATGGAAAGTATAAGCAGAATCCAAGAGTGGTGGTCAACATAATGCGAATGCAGACAATGCAGCATGGTGACCTACAACATGGTGGGCTAGTGATGCTTCTGCATCATTGGGCCTCCGGTCTCGCACTCATCAAGGAAACACGACAGCACGATCGCTGTCATTTTACGTTGATTTTCTGTGCGAGGGGACCGCCCTGGTCTAGCCGGCCCGTTCGTGCTGAAATCAGCGTGGCTCTACTACCTTGGGTATATCGATGGTGATAAATTCTATAATAACGATCATCACTACATAGTATAAAACAAAGTCGCTTTCTCTGTCCCTATATCCCTATGTATGCTTAAATCTTTAAAACTACGCAACGGATTTTGATGCGGTTTAATAGATAGAATGATTCAAGAGCAAGGTTTTTATGTATAATAAATGCATAATATAGTATGGAACCACTGTTAATTTTCGAGGTTTCTAATGTGATGTAGCAAATAAACACATTTTTTGCGCTTACATTGCCAATGCTGGTTGCACCCTACAAGATAGATCAAAATAATGTACTACAGTATTGTACACCTTAAAAAGTACTACAAAAAAAGTCCGCGACGGTATAGGTCTATCTCTTAGGGATAACTCACAACAATTTTTATGAGAAATAATGGCTTATTTACGAAGTGGTTTTAATCAATACAGAATGAATCCTTATACAATTAAGTAAATTAAATACATTGTGCATTTAATATAGATCAAAATGGCCCTTTACAGTATCTAATTTAAATGAATATATTCGAAGATATTACAGATTTAAAATGCACGAATCGTGTCGTCGGCGGGGGCATCTGAAATCCACCCGTTCGAAGCCGTGGCGTGTCGCTAGTCATTGATAAATAACTATGATTTTAATCAATAAATGCAACTACCTACTTATGAAAAGAAAAGAGACCTAAATTCAAACATTAGTATTAAGAATACTTAGATTGTATCTAATTCAAATAATCCATAACCCAGGAAATCACTTCTCTACTTTTATTTTATATAATTGATACATATCTGCTTGAAATAAAATATAATGAGTAAAATTTACTGTTAAGTATTTACATATTATTACAATAACTGTACGCCAAAGATTTCAATCGGAAGCGTATATTTTACATTTCCTAGTATATTCTTCTCTCTTTTAAGTTACCTCAGAGGTCTTCTGCATAGTAGGTTCACCATGTGGTTTTAGTCTGTGTGATTTCGAGAGATAGCTCCACCGCAAACCTTGGAGGGATGGCGGCCCGAAGGGGGTTTCCACACGCACAAAAAAGATATTATCTGCTCAATGATTTTCACACAAGTTTCTTGAAACATTTTTTCCTTAAATGTTAGTACATTTTCTGTTGTATTATTATTATACTTTCATTTACTTGTAGTCAAGGTGTACAAGTACCAAAGAATATATTTCATTAACAAGAAATCATTTTATTATAGCTTAACCCCATTTCGCCGCTGTCTTACACCCGCGTACGAAACAACATATCACACCGAACCAGTAATGGTTTAACCTTGTTGCAAAAAATAAATGAAAACTCAGTAACATATCGATATATATTATATAACGAAGGTGCCTCTTGCAGCGTCGTTCGTGTTTCATTTAAATATCTCGAGATAAAATCATCTGTTACGTAGTATTGCGTTCTAGTAAATGTGTAATTAATTCTTGAATATTCATGGCCCAGAAAGGAATAGTTTTTGTTACACAATTGGAAACCTTACCGCTGCAAGTGTTATACGAATTAAGAAATCACTAAGTAGCGGTGTCCTAACCGTTGTTGTACTTCAATCAGAGCAATCTCAAGTGCTTTTTTCGCACAAAATGTTATTTTCCAGCTTTTTATAGTCCACTGCTGGACATAGGTCTCTCCTTAGAAAGGAGATATGGCCACTACGTATATACCACGTTGGGCAAATGGGTTGTTATAGGTTTTATTTCAAGTCTTTTTTTCTCTTTGCAGTGATGTTTGGTCTATTCGTTGCCTTTAGTCGTTAGTCGTGATATCCACAGATAAATAATAATAAATAAATAAATGTTTTCGGACATCTAACACACAATGCCATGTAGTCCCAAGCTAAGCAGAACTTGTGTTATGGGTACTAGACAACTGATATAAATACATATATACTTTTTTTGTAAATACATACATATTATACATATAAAATACCCAAACTCCGATACAAATATTTGCAGATCATACATACCCGGGAATCGAACCCGAGACCTCAAGCACAGCAGTCGCATACGTTTCCACTGCGCCACCGAGGCAGTCACGCTACAGATGAATAGAGGAGACGAAACTCCTTATTCTTAGTCTGTCACCACACGGATGTTTCCATTAAGTTGTGTATTTAAAGGCAGGCATGGAGCTTCGTTATAATGTTAATCTATACAAATAAATAAAATTGAAGTGTCTGTTTGTAATATTAAAATACACGATAGATATGGCAATTTTTTTTTTTCAAATTTTTGTCTGTCTATCTGTATGTTTGTTCTGGCTAATCTCAGGTACGACTTGACCGATTTTGACGAGACTTTCACTGATAGGTAGCTCATGATATAAGGAGTAACTTAGGCTACTTTTTTTAGACTAGCTTCGTCCCACGACGTTACCCGTGGTTATTGTCGTACCGCGGGTAACACCGCGGCGGTCAGCTTGTAATGTTATAAAGAAACACAGCTTTCTTTGTACTGTCTGTCTCCAATACCAGGAACACTCACTGCGTTAAACGATTTATTTAACTCGGACCGAGTTTAATTTGGTTAAAAGATGCCTGATAAGTTTATGATATTTGTATTATTTCCTTTAATGTGGTTGGATTATAGCTGTTCTAACCAAAGTGAATAAACAAATAAATGTGTGTAATGGGTAATATGGGCAATAAAACCTACGTCGTTGTGGTTTAAAGAACCACAACGACGTAGGTTTTTTTAGACAATTACTATATATAATATACGATAGTAAAAAAGTCGATACATCACTTTTTCAAATTATAATTACAAAACAATAGCAAAATGTTATATGATTTATTGTTTACATTGTTCTATACATACAATGTACCGTTTTCAATTTATTTTATTCTATATTCATAAGTAATTACAAAAAAAGTTTAAATCAACTTAAATAAGTCTAGGTACATCATAATGAATTTTTCTTCATAAAAAATACGTTCCAGATTTTTTCTTCAAATGGAACCAATGTTCTTCTTGTTTGGTCCCATTTCATTTTTATTTTAAATTATATTTTGATTTTTTTTGTTACTTCTGTTTCATTCGGGAGCCTAACGTGAAAAGATTTTCAAACCTTTTACTAAACGATGGAATTTCGAGGTTAACAAAACAAAATCAAATTGAGAACCTCCCTCCTTTGAACTCATCGGTACTAAAATCATTTACCGTTACAACCACAAACAAACACTTAACATATATTACCAATCAGACAAAGAACATATCAGAACCCGCATACTGTGGCTTCATAGTCAGTATCAGTCCCATTCCTAACTGCGGAAGCCGAAATGCGTACTTCAATATTTTAACTAATAAAGGGACGAGACTCAAATGGGGTCTGTCCCTTCTTATGACCCCCAGGAGTGAACAACTGAGGGCGCCCGCAAATCTGGGGTGCGACGAATTAAATGGGCGACAATTCGAGAAACGTTTAACACAAGAATTTGCGGAAGTATACAATTTTGTAGGATCACAATCTCCATTCATTAAATTTAATCTATTTTTTCTATATAATACCTACCTTTAAAAGAGCAATTCTTGTATAATAATATAATCTGAATCTCAAAAACGGCATCAATGTTTTCATGAAATTTAGGATGCAGGGGGCAACTAATCGATCGTTTTAGGAATCAAATTCAGAAAATTTACCAAAAATAAAATACCGATTAAAGCTCGGTCATCCAGGTAGTAATATATTATATAATACTAGCGGACCCGACAGACGTTGTCCTGTCTACACGTCTTTAATTTGAAAATTTCAAAAATTAATTAAAAAAACATTGTCCAGCGGACAAAATTGTGAATCTAAACCATTCCCAGATCCCCTTGAACACACACAAAAAATTTCATCAAAATCGGTCCAGTCGTTTGAGAGAAGTTCAGTGACATACACACTCACAGAAGAATTATATATATAAAGACTAGCTGATCCCGCAAACGTTGTTTTGCAATAAAAAAATGAGGTTTATAAAATAGATGTTGGTCGATTCTCAGACCTACCCGATATGCACACCAAATTTCATAATGATCGATCCAGCCGTTTCAGAGGAGTATGGTAACTAACATTGTTACACGAGAATTTTATATTTAAGATTAATATATTGGTTATGCATTACTTAAAAAAAAACTTGCTCGTACAAAATCTTCTTAAAATTTATGATTTTTCCAATCGCTAAATGTAAGTTTATAATCGCGAACCGTCAGGATTGCTTTTTTCATTACGAAGAGCGGTAAGAAAACATCAACTATGTATGTTCCACCGTAGCGCCTAAACTACAGAACCGATTTTAATGAATGAGATGTCAATAGATTCGTAATAATAGTCCGGGTGGCATATGCTATAATACATTTTATCAAAAGTTTTTACGTACCATTTAAACTTTTCTTGATTAGGTACTATAGGAGAGGTAACCGGGCAGGCGGATCACCGAATGATAAGTGTCTACTATCGCCCAAGGAATGCAACTAACAGTCACAAGTGCTTTACCGCCCTCAGGGTAAGAATTAGAGGAAAGAGGGGGTGATTGGGACTTCGGTATGCACAAGTAATGCCCATGTGCTAAGCAACAAGCAATAAATTATCAACAACGAGGTGTAAAGAATCTGCTGAGGTCACAGACCCTTACATCTGGATTAGGGACAATGGAGACGGTCAAACACCGTGGAGAAATACCATGACATTGATTATAGAACATTTGATGCTGTACTTCACTTGTATGGCTTATGTGTGGTATTTAAATAGGCTGATTTAAGTTTTAGTTTTTAACTAATAAAGCATCTTCGCATTAATCACGAAATAAACACGTATATTTTAGGCGTTTATAAGTCTCAAACTATTTGAGTAACAAGACTTGGTGGCATTTTCTTATGAAATTTTGTGATTCTTCCCTCAGTAGAAAATCAAAATTATCATACATATTTTGAATAAAGATCAAATATATTGCTTGCTATTCCTTTTAATAACAATAATACGACTAGGTGGCTCTTGCCACGTCCAACATGTCTTAAAGACCACTACGACAGTTAAACCTACCTACTTAAACTGAAATGACTTAAGCTGACTAACTTTATTAGGTTAGTATTTTTTAATTGATAAAAACTTTTTATAAAAAAAAAACCGACTTCCAAAAACATCCAACGAAAACTCTCTGTCAAAAAACACTTAAAAGCGTAAAATAAACTGGTTTCTCCATAAATTGCCTATACCTAATTCTTTATTCATTTAAATAGTAGTATTATAATGGGTGCTAGGTACCTAAAATCTGTTTTATAACTAACAAATACTGTTAAATATTGATTATTCATAAGTGCCTGTAAAATAAGTGCCTATATGAATAAAATATTTTTGAGTTTGAGTTTGAGTAATCATTGCCAGTCACAAATATTCCTATTCAATAATTCAATTATTTCAAACGACTGTATTAAATATCTATCACTTCTCTATGCTCCGATAACTCCTAAAACAGTCCCCAGTGCCTAAAGATTGTAGAGTTTATTGACACAGTTCGTTCCGTCGCTGCTCTTGAAAATTGGTCGACCTTTGAGTCGGTCACGTCACACCATTTTGTTTCTATGGAATAGGCGGTCAAACGAGCAGACGTATCGCCTGATGGTAAGCGATTACCGCCGCCCATGGACACCTGCAACACCAGAGGCGTCACTTGTGCGTTGCCGCCCTTTGGGGGATGGAGGGGTATGGGGGAGATAGGGGAAGGGGGGTTGGGGTAAGGGCCTCCGGTATCCTCACTCACACGGTGAAACACAGCGCAAGCACTATTTTACACCGGTTTTCTGTGAGGCCGTGGTATCATTCCGGTCGAGCCGGCCCATTCATGCCGAAGCGTGGCTCTCCTACGGTAGGTTTCTGAGTTATGATAGCTACGTAACCTAGACATTTCGAGATATTCGATAACCCCACAGTTAAATAGTAACGGAGATAACAGATACTAAATCATATATTCGTATAGTAGGTTTTAAAGGGTTATTGATAATTTAAATGTGCATTAATTTGTAATTTATTAGATGAGTTGAACCGGTTTCTTGATTGAAATAGGTGAATTATTACTATTGTAATATATCTTTTTATTATATTACTTTAAGTGGGCAGTTGAAACGGTGCTTGACTCATGATTTCTCAATTATTGATATCTATGTAATATAACTAAATGGTCTTAATACATTGTCACTATTAAACTTGAAATCAAGCAATTTCATTAATAAAATTCATTATTAGAAAGATCACAATTGAATTTTATGAAATTGAAAGCTGTTAAACTTAATTCCTTTTATATTTTAAATAGAGACAGCGATGAGATGTTTAAATACAAATTTAATGAAAGGATATAAATCATTAAAATTGCTAATGATAAAGATACTAGTTTTGGACCGTCGGAAAAAACAGAGGTAGGAATTAGCAGAGTCTGAATCAGCATCTTACAGAATAAAAAATCTTACAGAATCTTACTGAATCAGAATCTTACAAAAACCTAACGAGATGCGACGGCTAAAATTATGAGTCATATTGTAAAATAAGTTTTCCTACGTTCAATATACCTATTCCGGCCGCGAATTTGTAAACATAAACATTGCTTTTGCACTTGGCCGATGAATCATGTCGAAGTTTATTATTTATTTTGGTTGTCGTCCAAGTATTAAGTTTAATTAAGAGTAAGTTAATATTTCTTTATTCGAAACGAATTGTTATTTATCCTATTATCTATATTTGCGGGTTTTTGGATATAGTGATAAGAATGTAATTTACACAATCAATGCGGAGGATTAATACTTTTAAAGGTTGCGTAGCAAATTATTTAGTTAGAGTATTTTTTAAATACAATCGTAAGCAACTTATCAAAAGAGTCTTAAATTATCGACAGCTTTCAGCACGATTTGCAGTACAATCAGATTACATGGACTTGGAGTAGCCACAATTGTCATAGCATGAAGATGATGAAGAAGGTCTAGATGATGTCCTGGAGAAACAAATGTTAGTTCCTCAGCCACATTAAGCAAAAAACTTGGAGCAAATTACCATTTCATAGGGTAGGTCCCACGCCAAGCACTAGAATAAGGCCAGTCACCATCGTAATACTACTACGATTAGATAATAACAAGTTTATAGCAAACACCGGACGCTGTGTGTTAGTTTGACCAACTGAACTGTTTCTCATAACAAAATTACTGAATGAATACTTGTCTCTACTACGGGTGCACACATTACAACTTACCTAAATGTAAGCTATACCAACTATAGTATAATTATAATAATACACGAACCTGGTATTGGTGTAGTAGAATGTCTAATAGGCGAGTCGTTTAATGAAAACTTGCAGTTCGACCCGCGCACGGGTCAATAAACTTATGCTAAGCGCCGGCGCATTGTCTATACAGCATTCTATAAGCTGTTGTGTTGTTTCAAGGCCAGATTCAAGTGAATAACGCAGTATATTATGTAACTTATGCAACTATTTTCTTGTAAAATATGTTTTACTTATAAAAGAAAAATTGGGATGGTTTTATATGCATATATGACATCAGTTAATAATAAAATACATAGTCGTTATTGAACTATGAATAAGCATAATATGTTAATGTGGGCATAAGCTGAATACAATAAACAACAAGCACTGTTAATTATATAGAATCAGGTGCTTTCAGAGGTCAGACCGGTTGGACGAACAAAGAGCGCTTGTAATGAAGAATACAGGAATAGAAAGCAGATATACTTTTATGACATTCCATTTTGTTGAACGCATTGCTTTGTGTTATTTATTGCATGTATAATTTAAAATCTTACAAATGTAATTTGATGTGAGATTTATTATTCGTTCATTCATTGATCATTCAGGATGTCCTTGTTTAAGGTTATCTAGGTTCGTAGCAACAACTTCGAGATAGGAATCATGAAAGGGATTTTTGTTGGGCAGCATTTAAGGTAGGATTTTTTGATCATGGTCTTTAATACTACAATACCTGTCATGACACATGTCACAGTGAGGCTAATCCACAAGGCTTAAAGTCACACATCGCTCTAAGGAACGAGCTTTAAGATTCTGAAATTAATGAGCTGGCAATTTGTACCGGGGAGACCGTAGAGTAGACGGGAAGGTAGGATGATCCCCATACAGACAGACTCCCAAAGTATAAGAGTTCTGCACTAAGGACTGAAGTTAAAATACAACTACCAAATTACGTGCATAATAGCTTATGCCACTTTTGATGATGTAACTTGAACTTAACGAGTAACATAACCCTTAAATCATACCGCCATTTTGCATGATCCTCTATCGTTTAAACTCGTGAGCGTAATAATGAGCGAAAGCCAGTATGCTATAAAGGCAATAATAACAAAACGGTCAACAAAGGAGGTTATCTTGCCACGTCAATTTATAATGATTTAAATGTGCTGTGCTTTCATTGTCTCATGCGTACAACGCCTATATCTGTTGTATCCTAGGTCAAGTGAGCGGTCAATGCAATCTTGTAGTTTAGAAAATATTACTTAGTATGCTTTTGTGAGCTTAGGAGTGGGCGTATGGTAAAGTAACTTAGATGTGGTATTTTTATTATACGCGTCTGTACATTTATACAAGTACTTACATACGCTCAAGCAAAGGAGTAAGCAGAAGCGCATTAAACTAACACATTTTTAACCGACTTCAAAAAAAGGAGGTTCTCAATTCGACTGTATTTTTTTATGTTTGTTACCTTATAACTTTCGACTGGGTGACCCGATTTTGATGATTCTTTTTTTATTTGAAAGCTGGTGCTTCCCGTGTGGTCCCAATTAAATTTGGTCCAGATTGAAGTCGGTTTTTTTTTTGTAAAAATTTGTGTGTAAAAACTACTAATAGGTGGCAAAACAAGTCGAGCACTTTAGGAATTAGAAGAAAAATTTGGGAGTTCAATGGAAAAGTTGGTAATATGTAAAGCCTGTGGTCGAAGGATTGTCATTGATTTGTCAGGATTGATCAACCTGTTACCAACACAATATGTACCTAGCTTGTTTTTTTGTAATCGAAATTAAAGACGTTATCAATTACCAATTCGTTGTGTCTAGGAAGAAAAACTAAAATAAAAATAACTCAACTAGTAATTAGAGGTTGCATATTCCAATTCTCTCTTGACCCATCACAATATTAAACTAGAAAAAATAACATAAAAACAGCATATCAACGATCGAATATGATATAAAATGATAATTATGAACTTCAAGGAAATGTGTATGACGGGGCTAAATTATTATCAATGGGAATTGTCACTAAGCCACTGTTCTTTTTAGAACTTTAGACTGCGAGTTATCAAACGAGATAGTGGAAGAATTATAATATCAGTAACGATAAAAATAATATAAAATTAGCATTTCCTACCTCAATTATACAAACGTTATCAAATAATTCAATTTACGATTAAAGTAAAAATTCAATGACAGACCTAAAATAATTCATTATCTACATTAACACTGATTAAGAAATAAGAAGATATCTCCCTACGATTGCTTCGTTCTAAAAATAAATTTCAACTTATTCAAAGAGCGATAGTGTTAAATAGGGTATCGTAAGAGCCGACTAAGGCAGCAAACTATGCAGAACAAGAACACTGTATAGAGAAGGACAACTTGATACAAACCTGTGGCGACCTCCACATACAGCGCAAACAGCAACATGCTACAGCGTCATCAACAAAGGATACACCGAACTACGGTGTGACGTCACGACACGGAGTACACAACAGTACCAATCCTGAATCGCGCAGTAAGATTTCTCGCGCCAGTTAACATATATACAACTTCCCAACATCAACCGTTAGGGCAGTTGGCCCGCCAGGCTTGATCACCCCGCTTGGTAGGAGGATCCTCCCTTTGTGTTGGAGGAACACGATTACCCGTTCCTCCACAAACCCTATAGCAATCCGTCTGTGCGAGCGTGGTATAGTAAGCCATAGCCTTATTTGTAAAGAAAAGCCTATTTCTAGCAGTGGACTATATAAGGCATTTGCAAGAATATCACCAACAACAGCTAGTGAGCTGTTTTGCTATATAGTTTATAACTAGGTGTAGATAAAGAAAAACAACTAAAAAATGTTTTGTATTTAGTTTCCTGTCCGAAATTCCGAAGAATTCGAGAAGTATCTGGGCCGTGCAGCGCCGTCGGTGGTCAAAATATCAATTAAATGAAACCGACACTCGTATATTCAATCAAATGCATTGAAAAACGTAATTCACGAACTAAATTGGCCATTGTTATCAAACGAGATGCTATAAACTTTAATCTTTAAGCCATTCAAACACTTTCTACCGTCAAACCTTGGACAAAAAGTATTCCTATTGTTACATACACGCACGTTGTTCATTCACTTGATTTTTTACACCTGCGGTTCTACCGTCGCGAATCGTCGTCTCGGTTACTTCCATTTCATCTGTATCGCCGGCTTGTTTGTGTCGAGGTTTTATTGCTTCGGTGAAAATGTTGTGATTTTATGTAGACACGGTGTTAGAAAGCGTGGGCGATTCGATAGACAATTAATAGCAACATCGGTTGTATGTTAGAGATCTGCTTCTTATAGTTGCTATTGTTCTACCGGCAGTTTTAATTACCGGCGAAAGTCTAACGAGAGTGTCGCGTGAAAGTTTCGTACACACGACGAGTCCCACGTGCATTGTGAATCTTTTTTTTTATGTAACTTTAGTAGAATGTCGTAATTTTTGTTTATTATGGAATTGTTGTGTGCAACTGTTAATGTGATGCAATGATTATTTAATGCTGATGTACACAAGAAGGCATAATTGTATTGTGAATATATCTTCATGATATTTTATACTTCCGCGCATTGATGAACGATTCAACTTGCCAGTATTTCATTTGCTTTATCATCCTTGTCGGGTAAATTAAAAACTATATATTATAGATAATATTTTATAGCTCATTGTTTAGAAGGAAATGTTTTATTTATTGCCGTCTGGTGAGTGTATTAAATATGTAAAGATTAGATTGGAAAAAGTATAAAAACATAGTTTACTTATTTGGTGGAATGTGGACTCGACAATCTTATCGTCTGAAGAAATTTCGTAAGAACTGTGTCAGGGACCTCCTTTAGAATGCAGATATTTTCAATATGTGCATAAAAATGATAGGTTGTAACTACTAAAACCTTAACTTGTAACTTGTGGATTCACTCTTTAGGAGAAAATGAATATCTGTATTACCTAATACTAATTTAAGTACTAAACAAATTCTGCTAGTGACTTCGCTACGTCAAAAAATACTTTCTATATCTAAACTTTTTTTTCCTGGATAATAGGTCCAAAGATCCCTATATTTGTTTCACTGATAACGTTCAGTCATTTCATGATCGAATCAGTGGGCAAAATCAACAATATTTTACTTTAAGATCCTTCATCACATCACATCAACAGCCTTTGATTCCAGAACCAGTCTGATTTAGGCAATCCAGCAGTGGACTTCTTAAATCAGACTGGTTTTAGTAAGTTTTAAAATGTAGCAAATGCTTCTCCACAAACTTCTTACGTTTCAAATTGCTTCTTACGAATAAAAATATAAAAAATAATACTAATATAAACGTGAACGCATAAATATAATTTTTCTTTTGTTTCTTACGCGCATACAATGAGTTTAAGTATGGAAATTCTAAACCACAATTTATTGTTGATTTGTGGTTAACGCTGTCTGACGTAACCAGTAGAATCGTATTGAATGAGTATCATTCAGACATCATCATAGTAATTCCATTAATACTTTTTTTAAGTAACACATTTCTTTAAGGTAAAAAACTTATTGAAATTGACTATGCCTTTCGATTCCTTCTGGAAAATATTTCCTATTAGCAAAATTCAGTAGGAAGAATTTCATGTCTAATATCGGTAGTTTTTTTTTCTAAATAACCCTGCAACATGTCATTAACCTACAAAGTAGTGTACTAACGTTAGCATAAAAGTAAAATGATTAAGTAATACAAATGTTTTACTTCGTTGCGCTTCAGTTCTGTTTTGTAAAATTTTTGATGTTTTTGGTGTAATGTCGTCTAAAATATTTAAGACGAATTGGCTATTATTTCTACTACTGTTATCGAAAAGTGATGAAATTCCATACATTCTTTTAAGTACTGATACATTGGTATTATTGGACACACGGGTAAATGTGAGTTATTAATCATGCGTTAGTATTTCTTTTTACACTGGCCTTGCTTTGTTTAGATGGCACAATAATTAATAAATTTATGTTTTCACACCAAAACTACCCAAAAAATCGACTTTCCACGGTCAATTTGTCCATCCTAAGGTTGCCAGTAAGAAATTGCTTTTTAACGATAAGGCCGCCATTTGTACACGGTTTTTAAGTTGTTATGCTTCTGAATGTAAACTGTTGTAACTGGTGTACAATAAAGTTTATTCTATTCAAATTTGTATCTTTTTATAATACCTTTATCTTCTTAAAAACTACGAACACTAAGAAAGATATGTTAATTTACTTTTTAAACCCCGACGCAAAAAGAGGGGTGTTATAAGTTTGACGTGTCTGTCTATCTGTGGCACCGTAGCTCGCGAACGGATGAAGCGATTTCAATTTAGTTTTTTTTGTATGAAAGGTGAGTTACGCGCGAGTGTTCTTAGACATGTTTCATGAAAGTCGTTGAGTTGAGTCGTTTAAAAGTTATGGGGGTGAAAGTGGGGAAGAATAATAGAATGTCTGCAAAAATATCATTGGCGTATGATTACTCGATTAAGTGCTTGAGTAGGGGTTTTTTTTAATTTTGAATTTAATATTATATAATTAAATAACCTCGAAAAGAGAGGCTGTTAGTTTCTAAAGCTAAGGTATTAATTAGAAACAAATGCTTATATTATGAAAATTTTACGACTGAACTAGATGGATATACTTTAATACTACGGACAAATATAGCAAACGAATATATATCCTACCTACATGTTTTTTGCTTCATTCACTCGTAGAATTCTTACAAGTCCTACATAATGTCAAATTCCTTAAACATTCATTCTATATAGCTTGGCATGAGCACAACATACGCTGAGGAATCCAGTCGAATAATACAGAACTATATTCTGATGCCAAATATCGAGCACCAAACAGGGTTCATATTAATGTTCCGACAGTTGTCAGACATCGGTATTTTGAATATGTTAGAATTGGCTTAGGTACCGTGGGAGAGCCACGCTTCGGCATGAACGGGCCGGCTCGACCGGAGTGATACCACGGCCTCACAGAAACCCGGTGTAAAATAGTGCTTGCGCTGTGTTTCACCGAGTAAGTGAGGATAACGGAGGATCCTTATTGAAATCGGAAATCGCGCTGTCTCAGATCTAAGTAATGAGATTTTCTTTTAAAATAACCTTATGTAGGTAATTGAGTTTATTACTTCAGTTTCTTTGCTAATGATAATTTCTTATTCTAAAACTAGGAATAAAGAGATAACTTATTTCAAAGCATAACACAAACAGTATGGTTTTTAGCTGGCGAATATCTCATCTCATAATCAGGAGGTGTTTTTGAGCTCTATAACTGTAAACGAAACTATCGTATATCCCAATCTCCTACCCCTACCTCCCCCCCCCATCCCCAAAAGGTCGGCAACGCACTTGTTAAGCTTATGATGTTGCAGGTGTCCATGGGCGGCGGTAATCGCTTACCATCAGGCGATACGTCTGCTCCTTTGCCCGCATATTCCATAAAAAAAGGTATGATCATTGACGACAGCTTGGTTACAAAAATCATTATTCCTTCCTACGCGACTTGTTAGGGAGCTTGATGAAAAGCAAACCAAAAGATAAAATTCGTAGGCTTCAAGCAAAAAAATTTATTTATTATTATAGTTTTTTTTTTAAGTTTTATATCAGTGATCTTCGCGGGCAATTAAATAGACTTCTGGGGGAATCTTCAGTAAAAGTCACTTGAAGGGTACTGCTGGTACTAGTCTAATTATACACCTGTATGATTAATTCTCTATGCCACATTTCTTCCGATAACCTCATTAACTCTGTGAAAAGCAACAACATTAAGCATTACCAAGCTTGTCAAGTCCGAACATTTATAAAATCGCTTTTCTATGCCAGGCCCAGTGTTAGGAAGGCAAAACACATACGATAACCGTAGCTATGTACGTGTGACAATAACATGTTTTTATACATGCTACTTGCAGTTGAAGGTTGTATTGCACAAAACAAGTATGAACAAATATTTCAAGTGAAGGTGTCGTCACCTCTCTTAGTGATATTTCTTACAATATACTTGAGTATATTCCTAGGTGATATTTTTCGGGTGACGGTTGAAAAACACAATTTCACCACTTTTATATATCCCGTAGGTGTACCGTGGGAGAGCCACGCATCGGCATGAATGGGCCGGCTCGACCGGAGTGATACCACGGTCTCACAGAAAACCGGTGTGAAATAGTGCTTGCGCTGTGTTTCACCGAGTGAGTAAGGATACCGGAGGATCCTTATTGAAATCGGAAATCGCGCTGTCTCAGATCTAAGTAATGAGATTTTCTTTTAAAATAACCTTATGTAGGTAATAGAGTTTATTACTTCAGTTTCTTTGCTAATGATAATTTCTTATTCTAAAACTAGGAATAAAGAGATAACTTATTTCAAAGCATAACAAAAACAGTATGGTTTTTAGCTGGCGAATATCTCATCTCATAATCAGGAGGTGTTTTTGAGCTCTATAACTGTAAACGAAACTATCGTATATCTGAAATTGTAACCGGATCAGATTTTAAATTTCCGAAGCATGACAGAAAGAAGCGGAGCCTAAATAAAACACATAATAAGTTTAATCATATCTATCTTATTACATAATACCTACATATGACGGTTTTCTTATTTTCAGTGTGTCAAATTATTTCTTAGTAGGATTATTCCTTATTACAGTACCTATCCAAATCTAATGGATAGTTCGAAGTTATTAATTAATTTTCGTTACATTACTGAAACTAGTACACCCTATCCTATCAATACCTATTTTGTTAACATCCTAGCTTAAAACCATACGTTTTTCTAAGGTATCATATAATTTGCACAACGTGTAACTTGCTTGTGGTGGTCTCAAAACAAAAATGTACATACATATACATACATGTAGTATGTGAAGTTAAAATTGACGAACTATTGCAGTGTTTATTGAATAACGAAAGATTGTGTACGCATTCGTATGTCGGCACGTTTGTTTGTTCAAACCGCACGTGGATCGATATCATTTGCCGTTCGAATTTGCTATATTTGGCTTTAAGACTGCTTCTGTGGTTTAATTGTCGATAACGCGTTTAGCTATTGAAAATAACAACATAGCCTAAAGCAGTGACCTAGATGTTTCTGTAGTTCTTGTAATATTATTTGCGTGTAACCAATGATGCAGAAACGAATGCGAAAAAGAAATAAAAAGTTGACAGTGAATATACGAATGTTGAGTTTGTAGAACAGAGGCTTTTGTTAGGTGACAAGAAGGAAATACTATTACTTCTTTAGATGCATATACATACTGCAATATATACACAGTGTATTATTGTACTGTTTACTTTGAAAAGCAATATTCGCTTCAACTGAAATTAAATCACGGTATAGTATTTAAAAGCAACATTCTAGCTTTCAAATGCTTCTCGTATATCATGGCTCTGCATCAC
This sequence comes from Diaphora mendica, assembly GCA_949125395.1. Taxonomy (NCBI): domain Eukaryota; kingdom Metazoa; phylum Arthropoda; class Insecta; order Lepidoptera; family Erebidae; genus Diaphora; species Diaphora mendica. The sequence goes on from OX421316.1 coordinate 26,574,237, forward strand.
TTTCTGGATTTACTAAAGAAAGAACACGCCATTATTTTAACTATTAAAACACGACGAGAGTATAGTATATTAAGTGTATTACACTTTGAAGCACTTACACACCATTGGAGTAATCGGACTTTAGTAAAACTAATGTCCGGTTATCCGGATCCGACAGTTTCCCATGTCGATATATATCCATATCGAATACGCTTAAACGACCACTAGTACATATAATGAATTTTGGAAATAACTCCAACGATTCTCATGGAATATACTATGCAGGGTGTTTCGGGGGCGATAAATCGATCTAGCTAGGATTCCTTTTTGGAATATTTACCAAAAAAAAAAAAAAAGATTACGGGCAAAACTCGGTCATCCAGTTAGCTACTGAGAAGTGAGATTTATATGTAAAGTATACGTACATACTACCTGAAAGTAGGTTATACATAAACGTTATTTACCACGATTAAACAAGATTGATTTACGAAGGCCACTTTGGAGCCTATTAATATGTGACAGTTACGAAATACGTATTAACTTAAACAACTTGACACTTTACCGTCACGCGATTGGGTATATTTTACCTTATTTTAAAATTATTATGTATATGAAAGTGAGACACGAAATATGTTTATTCAAAAGTAAATTAATTATACGAAGAAAATTCACAATTGGTTATTATATTTGGAGCGTGACATTATGTGATAGCGAGATGTAGGGATTTTGGGAAATTAAATTTATTTTTAATCTTGTTACAGTAGGGAAGGAAGAAAAATAAACGAAATAAGGATACGGCAAAAAGTGAAAAAAGATGATTATAAATGTTATTAAAGGAAATTTTCTCGACAGTAATTTTATATATATTAATGTTTTTTTTGTAAAAGAAATCCAAATACATTTTTTTACAACTTACAACTTTTTATAATAATAATTATTTTTACGGGAATTAACGAGATCACTATTTCAAGGTACTACATACCTCTGTTTTGCCTGACGTTTCGACCAGGTTGCACTGGCCGTGGTCACAGGCTGACTGGCTCAGCGGCGCAACTTTTCAACTTTTTTACAAAAAAAAAAATCTAACGCTGCGCTGGGTAATATAATCATTAAGCCATTATCAATCCATCAATTAGGCAGGCTATAGCATTCTACTGCTGGGTACAAGTTTTTATTTTTTTATATATGGCCCCTCCAAAATGACTCTACTCTGCCTGATGGGAAGCATAAGCAGAATCCAAGAGTGGAGGTCACAATACTCATTGCGAATGCAGACAATGCAGCATGGTGACCCATCATGTTGGTGATGGTTCTCCATCTTTTGCACTTAGCGGACTAGTTTTAAGAAACTTCTTTTAAAGTAATCTTATACTATACGTACTTATATAAAATAATTAACTATTCATTCTTAGTAATGTTTCACAATTTTAAGTTAATTAATCTCAAGAATTAACTCCAGGAAAAAAACCCGTACCTAGTCACATTAAACTCTAAAGCAATAAAACAAGACAATAATTAGACAAATACGTCATTATTTCGTCAGGGTCATGACTATTAGAAGTATAATTACAAACAGGGTTAGAAAAATAATTATATCGTGCCTCAAACATTCGCAGCTAAATTCAACACAAATCACTACTCAAACTAATCATATTCATATTTTTCAAACAAATTTCCATACATAAAATTATCTCATTTGCATACAACAATTGATGTGACAAAAAATTAAGAGTGAAGTTGAAAACAAAGGCTACGTCAAACACTGCAAAAAACACGGAAATGTACAATCTTCTTCACAAGTCTTATTGCGTCTGCGTTAAACAGCAATAAAATCGGCAATTCAAAATCTCTTCCTACTTATAAAACAGATTGTAACTAATTTAAATTAAAAAGACTGCACGTTTAGCCTAGTGGTTTAACGGTCACCACGCCGTTTCCTACTTCGCCAAGTGTCGTGGGTTCAAATCCCACGTAGGACAACACTTTGTGTGATCCACAAATTGTTGTTCTGAGTCTGAGTGTTCTTTGTGTCCGTTTCATGTATGTTTGTAAAGTTCCCCGCGACACAGGATTTATTCCTAGTGCGGGAGTTGTAAAAAAAAATTCTTAAAGTCATCTTTAACCTACAAATAAACTTCAGTGTCTTCGGTGTATGTAGGTATATAAAGATGAAAACAAAGTAACAAAACTAAAATGGAAGACGTCGCGATTCAAACCACTGAGGAGATAAAAAACGTTAATTTCAGCTTGTCATTTTAAACAGCAATTAGTTGGTAATAATGAGAAGCATTGTTCAAAGTTTCTCACTGATAAGATGACGGGATGAGAAGAACCAATTTTATGTTAACTACGCAGAGGTTTTACGATGTAATGAGTTTGCCTGTTTTGATTGCGATTTTAAATTATAACTATAGATATGTCCCCAACCCGCACTGGGCCAGCGTAGGGACGTATGGCCTTAACCCTCTCTTGAGAGAGGACCCGAGCCCAGCAGTGGGACATTATGGGTTGTTGATGATGACAAATCTCATACACAGTTGTCTGATTTCAAACTAGACGAAATCTCTACGGTAATGTTACCTTTCACTTTGCGGTGATGTTGTCCTTCCTGCATAATTTGCTGCCTTAGTCGCCTCATACGACACCCATGGGATGAATAGGGCTGGGTGACACTGCGTATTCTTAATCCGTCAAAACACGGAGAATTATATTTTTATATCATCACTAGCTGATCCGGCAAACGTTGTTTTGCCATATAAATAAAAAATAAATGTAGCGGTATGTTAGTCGATTCTCAGACCTACCCGATATGTACACCAAATTTCATAAAAATCGGTCCAGCCGTTTCAGAGGAGTATGGTAACTAACATTGTGACACGAGAATTTTATATATAAGAGATTACATAGTATAAAACAAAGTCCTCCGCCGCGTTTGTCTGTTCGCGATAAATTCAAAAGCTACTGCACGGATTTTGATACAATTTTTACCTATAGGTAGAGTGATTTTTGAGGACGGTTTTCGTATGTATTAAAATATAACGATATTGGTTGAAGACGTCGGGAAAAATTAAGCCTCACACCTTCTCGGGGTAACATATACTGAAGAGCCCGAGCGAAGCAGGAGCGGGTTGCTAGTACATAGATATTATAGAAAAATTTCATCTAGATGCAGAACAAATGATCGTACTATTCATTGATTGTTTTGCGAATCAAATGGAGCACGGATCTCTAACTGCCAGGCCGGTCAACGGGCATTTTAATTAATAATTGGAAGCACAGGTGCATAAGTGAAATGAAAGCGAAAAATATGAAAGAAAAGGAATGCGTGAAGAAACAATGAAACTTACTGTTGAGAAAGACCACCAAAAATGGATTGTATTGTAAAAACATTTCCAGATGAGTGAAAACTGGTACCTGTGGTGACCATAAATGAGCCCTTTAAGACGATAGTAACTTATTAATGGCAGTTTTTAAATGAGTTTTACTGGTATATGATACCTCATCATATTTTTTTTTTAATTTCATTCATTTATCATCAACAACTCATAATGTCCCACTGCTGGGCTCGGGTCTTCTCTCAGGAGAGGGTTAAGGCCATAAAAAATACTCTTTTATTATTAAGTAAAGATTACTTTTACTTTACTATTAGACATAATGTCAAAACATGGAGATTGTTTTGAAAATAACATTCTTATTATTAAAATACACACATGTTTTTTTTTATCATATCATTTTGCTCAGAATGAGATAGTAAATGTCCCTGCTATGTAAGAAAAAGGAAGCAGTAAAACTTTTGCAATTGTTATTACGCCGGCCCCAATTAACTAAGGAAATGGGCCGGAAAATTTAATTTTGAGACGTACTGGGGTAGGATACCCACCCTTGCGTTAACATGTACCTACGGGTATCTTAAATCCGTATAATTAAGCGCGTCAGATGTTTTTGGTATGTAGTTGTGTGGCAGAAAAACGTATGAAGTCTGCCTTCTAGATCTTCCTAGCATCAGATACCTTTTAACTTAAAAGGATGCTCTTGCCAGTAGAATCTGTCCTACCAGTTCGTTAAATAAACATCCAATAATAAACTAAATAATGGGATAAACCGAATAAACCCACTCTGCTTAAGTACTACCGGGGCGGTACAAGTACAACCCTCGCACAGAAAATCAACGTAAAATGACAGAGTTTGTGCTTTCGTGTTTCGTTCGTGAGTGCGAGACCGGAGGCCCAATGATGCAGAAGCATCACTAGCCCGCCATGGTGTGGGTCACCATGCTGCATTGTTTACATCGTATTGCAATGGCTATGGTGATTACCACTCTTGGATTCTGCTATTGCTTTCCATCAGAGTAGACATTTTGGCAAGGCCATATATAAAAAAGAAAGTTGAAGCTAAACAGCCAGGGATATCATCTTTATAATTATTACTTGACTGAATATTAAGCTGTATACCTGATGAGAAAACTCGATCAGGTAAACACTAATACGACCAGAAAAAAAGCATGAAGCATCAATACCCTCTTCAAGGGTAATTAAGTGCAATACTTTTAAATTTACCCGTCTATGTCAATATAACAGTACCGTCTATTACTAGAGTAATAGCTCTCTGATACAGGCAAGAAACTCGCACTAAGAAACACTAGGTTACAATTAAAACCTAAATATGGAAGCGCAGAGAGAATGTAATTGATTGAATTAAACTCACGGAGGGAGCCCGGCCCTTTGACGGGATCTGTGTGCAGTGCACACATCAATTTAGGTAATTGAACTCGCTACTGGCGGGGACCGTGATTGTTTTAGTTGAAAAAACAAGGTGGGTAGTCGAATATTTGCTTTAGTTTGAAAAAATAACGTAGTTAGTGAACATTTGCTTTAGTCGTGTAACATGGAAATGATTTTACGGAAGGGAATTTTTTCTCAAGGAATATTATTTTATGTGATGCTTTTAATTATAATCTGTTGAAAGATAAGTAAAATGTTTTATGCCTTTTAATTTACTTCAAGTACATACACTACGGGTAATGACTGTTGGTTTTTTACCCGTTAGGCTATAAAATCAAATTGCAGGAAGTCGTTTTTAATGGCATTTTATAAATTTGGTGCCGATGCAATAAGACATATACTTACCTACTTTTATTACGCAATGAAAGGGTCAATGGCGTAGATAGGTTTAGAGGTATTAATTAATTATTATTGCGTTGTGTTATTTCAGTCACGTTATATATTTATATTGACTTTGTAAGTAAGACAATTACTTGAATTGTAACAAAAAAAAAAGATTAAAAAACGATTTAATTCGAGTACGTACAACTTTTGATAAAATTTATACAGCCTATATCACCCGGGTCATTATTACGAATGTCTTGACAATTCATTCATTAAAATCGGTTCAGTAATTTATACTGAACCGATTTTCAGTTCAGTAAAATAGAAACATACAAATATACATAGAATGCCAAAACTATTACTCTTCCTTTTGCCTTTGCCGTAGTCGAGTAAACTTAAAGCCTTCCTTAAATAATCTCTTTGGTTAAACCATTTTAGTGTCAAAGTTCATTCAGAATTCTCTCAAGTTTCAAGGTTGTTTAAATAATCCAATGCGAAGTTAAGCCCTTGTCGGGGAAGCTTAACAAGGAACGTACAACATATTAATTACAAATTACTGCTCATGAAACAGAGCACGATATTGTTTCTAAAAACAGGGTCTTCAAGATACTAAAACTTTGATAGCGCATAACAACAAGTTTAAATTGATTGTAGGTTTATTAAGCGAACTCACTAAGTTTAAAACGTTTGAAATGGAAATAGTCAATAGTAGCCTAAGAGAAGAGAATGCCTTGGGCATTAAGTCCGCCAATGTACAAATGTGCATAAAGTTTTTAACAAATAAATAATAATAAATAAATAGTAAACTGATGAGGGAGATTTCCTCTCTTTATATTGTACTAGCTGTTACCCGCGGCTTCGCCTCGTGTATGTCAGTTATCGCCGCAAATAGTAGGCTATTATGCGTTATTCTGATGTATAAGCTATATTACTGTAAAGTTTCATTCAAATCCGTGGAGTAGTTTTTGCGTGAAGAAGTAACAAACATACACACTCACAAACTTTCCCCTTTATAATATTAGTGTGAAGTGTGATGTGATTCTTATTAATTAACTTAAGTTCAGTGATATGTTGAAAGTATAAATAAGGATCCACTTGAAGATATAAATACATTATTACATTGTATACACATATTCTAAATAACAATCTTAAAATATTCATTCAGAGAATTCATTCATTCATGCAGGAATAAAGAATATTTCTGATTACAATTCATCTTCATTTAAGCGCATTAAAGTCTTCGATACTTTAAAAAAACCGATTCTATATGGAACTTGTAAAAAAAGCCAGTCCGCCCGGATTTGGCGTCCAAAGTGAATCGAAAGTCGCAACATCAACGGTTAAAAGGTTCCATAACGATACATGTAACTTGTGTGTATTACGTATAATTAAGTTATACAATTTGTATGATTTAATAGCTTTGTTTCAGCTAGTATCCTGATAATGTGTGTGTGTGTTGCAATTTTGAAGAGTCACGGTGACGAGATTTCAGCACGAACGTGCCGGGTCGACCGGGGAGGTACGGCCCTCGCACAAAAGACCAACCTAATCGCACTGTCGTGTTTCGTTGGTGTGTGCGAGACCGATTCAATGATGCAGAAACATCTCAATAGACCGCCATAGTGTTGGTCCACCATGATGCATTCGTAATGATTATGGTGATCATAACTCTTGGATTCAACTCCTGCTTTCCATCATGCGGAATAGTAACTTTAGCAGGCCCATACATAAAAAAAAGTGTAATATGTGAGGGTTTCTATCGATATTAAAATCCACTTTAAGGTTTCATATAGTTGTTGAAGCGTAAAGAAAGACAAGTAAAATTTTAACATAAACAAAAACCAACTTCAAGGTTCGACTCGATTTCTCTTGGATGCCATTATCAGATCTTAGTGTTCCTATCATGGTACCACCGTTGGGATATCTCCTTTCCATTAAAAAAGAATCATCAAAATCGGTTCATAAACGACGAAGTTATCCGCGAACACACAAAAAAAAAAACATATACGGTCGAATTGAGAACCACCTCCTTTTTTGAAGTCGGTTTAAAATTACCTCGACGACGAACCTATTAAGGATATCAAATAAACAAATACTGTCCCTACATCTAACATTTTTGTAACAAAATTATAGTACTTACATATCTAATATCCCATTTATAGAACCAATGGCTTACCGCAATTACCAATCTGATACACAAGTATCAAATGATAGTAGGAAAATAATAGGAACACTTAATAAGTCGACTTGTTTCACAGTTAAATTACAGTCACATCGACAGGCAAAAAAAGCAACGGCACCGAGCTTCAATTTTGATTAAAGTTACACCGCAAATCATAAAAAGCGGCATGTCGAGCACGCCGCGATCCGATACGATTTATTTACCGAGCAATTTCTACGCAACGCTAAAAACGTGAACGAGATTACAATCGCATTGCGATTCCCGGTACAGAGAACCCACACTTTTGCACTAACCATTATTAGGCATACTTGTACACTCATTGAGGACATACTACGTTTATTTTTTACTCAATAACCGTAATTATAGTCTGTATATCCCGAATAGGTTTACTTCTTGTTAACCTCAAAAGTTAAATCGACGTGTACATAAGTGACTAAAAATCGTAAAGTCGTATTTTTTGACAAGCAACCCGGTTCCGAAATTCTCTGATTTCTTCTACTATAATATGCATGTATTAAACATATATACTTAAACGTTTCGTTTGCTGAAAATTGTATTAAAATCCGTTGAGTAGTTTAAAAGATCTAAGCCAACAGACAGCGGAAGCTTCATTTTATACTATCTAAAGAATACTGATTTCATTGCTAATAAGACAACCATCTTACGATGTACTTCAATAATTTGTTATGGTTTCTACACACTTGATATAAGGCCACAATTAGCTTGCATGTTTACTGCAGTGTCATATGTTATCGAGGTAATTATATAGACAACGCCGTAAGTGCAAAGCGAATGAGTGTGTAACACGCCTATTTTCTAGTTTGCAAACTGTAGCCTCTTACATTACCCTGGAGATAACACATTCTTATCTGTCCACAACCGTTACGGTTTCCGCATATAAAGCGTGAAGGAAACCAGGAAAATTAAAAGCATTTAACATCCAGATACAAGATTACTTTCACTCATACATAGCGAAAGATTTCCATCAATATTTACAACTTTCCAATACGAGTGTGCGTATGACTTCAGAGACAATACCGAAGAGCTCTGTCATGCACAATCATGGTATGCATCGGGAAAGTTTTTATGTCTTGTTTCTCTATTAACTTGAATGATGTATGTATTCGGCGATCTCTTCATGATTTTTGAAAGCATGCCGCAGTAGTACCGAATAAGATCACTAATGGGATACACAGCCAAGTGATAAATGATACAGAATAATTTGAAAGTATGTATAGGAAGGGAGAAACACAAGTAATGATTGCGTCACATTGTAGTGTTAGTACGCGATTAGCAACTTGATGCTCAGTGATTAATGATGCTTGGGTGTGTTTTGATTATTAGTGAATTGGTTGCAACACCTTACTTATTGACCCAAATTGTATAACACCAACTCAATAGTTACATACGCACTTCGTAAAATGATACGTCATTGAGTCATTTCGAACTTTGTTTGAAAATTACGCGATCGATGAACCACGAACTTTATACTCGTAATATCTTATGAATATCAAAATCTTAATATATATATTTCTTGTGTGCGTGTGTATGTGACTGAACTCCTCCTAAACGACTGGACCAATTTTGATGAAATTTTTTGTGTGTGTTCAAGGGGATCTGGGAATGGTTTAGATTCACAAAAACGTAAACGATGTTACGTGGGTCATAAATATGGCGGTACGAAGATCGCCGGATCAGCTAGTAAATAAATAAAATTGTAGAAGCCTATTTTCAGCATTGGACTGCAATAGACTGATGATGTTTATAATTAAATAAATAAATAATTTTATCTCTCTCTCTCTGTTTATCATTTTCCAAATGTATTTAGATTATAATTTGTCTAAAGTTGAACTCAGGATGAACTTATTGCTGTATTCTATATGGTTATGTACAAAAACAATAATTATAAAGACAGACATATATTATGAAAGTAACAACTAAACAATTGATGTTTTATTTTACAGAGGCATGTTGGAATAGCAGCCAAAGTTATGTTAGGGAATCAATTGTTACCGGTGAATATGGCAATTATATGTCGTCGTCTCGTCTAGTGATCCTACTCAGCCGCAGCACAATAATTATATAAATTGAATAAAAAAGCTTTTTAAAAACAAGCTTTTACTGGAATGCCTCGAGACGAATCAAACGAGTCCAAACTCGATGATGTTGCGACGTTTCTTTACAGAGTTTCTATGGCCAACTTCCAGCTCCAGCATCAGATCAGCTCCATGTCAGTATAATATTGTATTGTCACGTTGTATACATATGCTTGCAAAATTTCAGTAAAATCGGTTGAAGATATCTGCTTCAAAATTGAGTTGCAAGATTCCACCCGAACATAGAAGCATAAATACATACATTACAAGTTAATAAAAAGCTTGTAAATACACGATTTATCATTAGCCATTAATACTCCCCTGCTGGACACAAGCCATTAGAAAGGAGGTTTGACCTACTACTTATACCACGCTGGCCAGACGGGTCTGTGTCAAGATTTCCTTCTCCTTGCAGTGTGTTGTCCTGCGCAGTCGGTTTTTACCACACCCGTGGGATGAATAGAGGTTGTGACAATCTGTTTTCTTGATTCGTTACCACACGATATAATAGTACTACATGATTAATTTAATTAGTACTACATAACCTCAGTTTCCAGTAGGATGACGCTACGAAGGTAAAGCCTACGTAGCGTCCTTAATAACAAAACCTTACTTTTCCAGAATCTCATATGAATATATATAATACTAGTGGTTGCCCGCGGCTCCACCCGCGTATTTGTCGGTTATCGCGACAAACAGTAGCCTATGTGTTATTCTGATGTATAAGCTATATGACTGTAAAGTTTCATCTAAATCCGTTCAGTAGTTTTTGCATGAAAGAGTAACAAACATCCATCCATCCATCCATACTTACAAACTTTCGCGTTTATAATAGTAGTATAGATTAGTATAGGTGTTGTTGGATAATTATCAGACTGCTAAAAAACCATTATTCAAATCCTTTGTTTTTCCTTGTTTGAATAATTTGTTATTTAAAGTGGGAGTAAAATGAAACGTGCATGCTAACATTGTTGAAGATTACTTTCCCTTCAAGTGAAGAGAAAATGTTACAAAATGAACACCACAATACAGTTACGCAACAATTATTATCACACAAATAATCAGTAAATTATTCTCGCATGAAATTTTAATGACCCTTTACAGAGAAGATGTTATCTCTTAATTTATCGTTGAGATCCGTGAAATAGTGCCAAAATACCATTATCTTCTTATAAGTATAATACTTATCAAATTTGAACAAAACAATTTATAACAATGAGTTCTCACGCTTAATTATTTGTTTATAAAGCGATACCAAAGTAATTATCCTATTTATGATATGAAAATAATTATTTTTGTGAGTGTGTGGTCGTTTTATTCCTTAAATAGGGGCTCCGAAGAAGCACGCGAGATTTGATTTGACCAATGTTAGATGTCTAGATGATACACATTCCTTAGTTCGGAAATGAGTGACTCTACATTATCTATGCGGACAGACAACTGAAGTAAAAAATAACTTGTGAGTATACAACGCCGTAGAATTACATTGTCAGTTTGTGGACATCATGAAATTGTACTTTCTTTATGGTAAAGATTTAGCTCGTAAAGAACAGTCAGAACGTCTGCGAAAGTTTTCCGAAAAGTGCAATTTTATACTAAACACTACACAAAGTATAAACTAACAAGCATTCCGAATAATGTGTGGATCTCTCGTCGACATTACAAGAATGCTAATTAAACAACTTCGCGTACAAGCCATAACCGTAACATTACGTGTTTTATAGGAATACCCATAAACAATGTAATGTTGGAAAACTTTATTTGTATTATATGTATGTAAATAACATGTTTTATAAGAATGCTAAAACACAAAACGCATTTTGTAAGACGACAGACGATTATCACAGCTATTATCTAGATAGGCCTGTTATATAGATTGTAAGTCGTAAAAATTTATGAAATACGTACCTATAGTGTATCAACTGTGTACTATAATTTACAACAAGATTATTATAAAATTAATCTGTTAACGATATGCAAAAATGTATAAAAATAGCCTTGACAAATGACAGTGTAGAGATTTTACAATTTTTTTTCCCATTTTCATTTACTTAATAACCCTGTAATTTATTACATTAACCTACTTATGTTATATATACGACTGTCTATCTCTTACGCTTTGAGGGCGAAATTGCTTACCCGATTTCAATTAATTCGAAATACAGAGAGATTGGTCTTTAGAATTGGGTAGGTAGTAGAGCCACGCTGATTTCAGCACGAATGGGCCGGCTCGACCGGGGTGGTACTACCCTCGCACAGAAAATCAACGTAAAATGACAGCGTTCATGCTGTCGTGTTTCGTTGGTGAGTGCGAGACCGGAGGCCCAAATATTCTAGTCAACAAGTTCCATACTTGTTGACTAGACTAAAAGATGCAGTAGCATCACTAGGCCGCCATGGTGTGGGTCGCCATACTGCATTGTCTGCATTCGCAGTGAGTATGGACCACCACTCTTGGATTCTGCTTATGCTTTCCATCAGGCAGAGTAGAGTCATTATGGCGGGCCATACATAAAAGGACATAGGTAACTTTTTGTCGCGATAACCGACATGACATGTCTGATGATGATATGTATGAACATAGATTGCATTTGTCAGGATTTTAATTCGACATACAAAATATCTACACAGAATCATTCGGTAAACAGCCACAATAATGAGGTAAAACTTTCCTAATATCGATTTGAACATTCGCCAAATACATATTTAGAAATAAGATATACATTAAGTATATAACTTCTGGCACCAACATCGTGAAAGTCAACGAAAATAAATCGTCCTATTTGGACCTTCTTGACGCGATAATACTATAAAATGTCAGTTCATAAATTCAAATTACTAGTTAACATTTATTACAATCTCTGATATATCTCTAGAATCTTAAATAAACTGCGGTCATCTAGAGTCTAGACGATAAGTTGGAGCAAGAAACTGGTGCGCTCAATAGACCCGAGTGTGTGTTGCAAGAAATGTTTTTAGCTTTAATAATACAACGCTTCTTAATGATAACTGAGTAGTTTTTAAGAACAACATCCATAACTACATTGCAATAGAGACTTTTTCTTCTATATCAGCAGAAATATATTCTCGAATAACAGTAACTATACAATAATTTCATCAAATGATAATCTTCACTTAAACATTTATGTGAGATTTTTATTTACTTACGTGAAGTTTACTTAGGCATAGTCATACTCAAACAACGGGGGAAAATTAAACGAACTTTAAGAAGCAAAGTTATCGTATTCGACCAATCTGTATGTTTATAAGTTAAAATTTTGCTATAACTACGTTATTTTTTTAATTCTTTACAATACAAAGGCTTCAAACACCCTGCTTTAAGTGTTTAGAGTTAGAGACTGGCAGCCAAAACTTTCTTGTACCTACCAAGCCAAAATGAATTATAGCAACATAATAATTCAAATATACCAATGTGCAGTTGTTGAATTGGTGGTATATTTATACGTCTACTTGGCTTGTTAAACATGACATAAAACTTTAAGCAGTAAGGTAATTTTAAATTACTTACCTATTTTCATTTTTTTTTTTTTATGGAATAGACCGGCAAACGAGCAGACATATCGCCTGATGGTAAGCGATTACCGCCGCCTATGGACACCCGCAACTAGGGTTGCCAGATTTTTTTTTCGTCTATAAGGGACAACAGCTGAAATGGGCAAAAAAATACGGGATTTCAGATTTTTACCCGGGACAAATTAAAAAACAGCATTATTTAGTAATACTTATCGTTTTTAGGGTTCCGTACCCAAAAGGTAAAATGGGTCCCTATCACTAAGAGTTCGCTGTCCGTCTGTCACTGTCACCAGGCTGAATCTCATGAACCGTGATAGTTAGACAGATGAAATTTTCACAGATGATGTATTTCTGTTTCCGCTATAACAATAAATACTAAAAAACAGAATAAAATAAATATTTAAGAAGGCTCCCATACAACAAACGTGATTTTTTTGATGTGGCAGGTTTTTTGATATTTTTCCAAGGATCGAGTTTTTAACATATTTTTATTATTTTTCAATTTATTTATTATAATCGATACAACTGTAATCGTAATTTAAAACGATCATCAATTAGCTTTTCATTAAATTAAAGGACATTTATTTAGGCATCCACTTAAGTACCATCAGTAAATAAATTATAGTTTGAATAAAAGTAAAAAAAAAAAACAAGAAAAGAACCGACTTCAAGAACTGAACCAAACGGGACCACACGGGTATCATCATAATTGGTTCACCTAATCCAAAGTTTGAGTTAAAAAACATAAAAAAAATACAATCGAATTGATAACTTCCTCCTTTTTTAAAGTCGGTTAAAAACTAAAAAAAACACGCTTTAATAGTGCTTTCTGAAAATATTTTAATAATGTCGCCCCACGCTTTTAACATTTAAATTATTTTCTACTTTTTAGTTCGATTGCTATCAAAGCGTGTTTTTTAGTTTCTACTTTTTAGTTTGGTACAGTTTTAGTATATTTACAAAATCGTATTTGTTTAGTTTTTTAAAACTATTTATTTTTTAGAAAAAAAAACTGCTTTTTTCGTTTTCTTTTCACATTATTGTATTGTCATCGGCCCTTGACCCCTGTGCAAATTTTCAAATTAATCAGACAAGAAGTAGGTGAAAATGAAGTTAAAAGTTTTTGATACATTTATACATACATACAGGTCAACCTAATAAAAGCGTGTTAAAAATCCTTTGCACAAAACATTGATTTCGGTATTGCAAAACCCTTCGATAACTTTCTTCGACTTTTCAATTGCACCCATACAGCAATCAGAAGATGTTCCGACAATATTCAGTCTTTTTGGAATTCTTCATTTAAACAATCCATATTTCCTTCTTGACCTTCTTCTAACTTAAAAAGTTCCGCATCTTCTTCAAAATTATTGAAAAAATTAGATAGATCAATAAATCTTTCTCACTTAGGTTAGGAAGAAAACGAAAAAAGGTTATAATTATGTTATGTTACTTATTATATATTATGAAACAAAAAGAGACAAATAGTATAGGGAGCGGGTCGCGGCAACCGACAAGTCACCAGTGACACTCTGACTCTGACCATAGATCAATTTAACACACTCAGGCCCTGACGAGCGACATAGAGGCAACAAGGTCAAACATAGATCGATCGATTTTAGCGATACGACAAAAATACGGGACCAAGGCAGTCCCGCCGGGACATTTAAAACTATGTCTAAAATACGGGACGTCCCGGGAAATACGGGACGTCTGGCAACGCTACCCGCAACACTAGAGGCGTCACAAGTGCGTTACCGGCCTTTGCGGGATGGGGGGGGGGAGATAGGGGGAGGGGTTGGGGTATGGGCCTCCGGTATCCTCACTCACTCGGTGAAACACAGCGCAAGCACTATTTCACACCGGTTTTCTGTGAGGCCGTGGTATCACTCCGGTCGAGCCGGCCCATTCATGCCGAAGCGTGGCTCTCCCACGTTTCTGATATCGAGATGGATGCGAGAGGCCGAAGATCGAACGAAGTGGGAGCAATTTGAGATGTATATGTCAAGCAGATGACTGCGTCAGCCTGATGATAATATCGAATTCTTACATTTTTTTAGTTAAAATCTCCACACCGTCAGGACTCAAAAGTATTTTTGAATAAGACGCTGAAGTTGCCGGCTAGTGTTTACAAGTACCCACAATTATGACTTTAATTATCGGGGAAAGGAAAGACGGATAGGTATGCTGACTCTTGTGAGTGTACTTGTCGGCTTTATATCCTGACTTCGGAAACTCCTTCTTGGATATACATATGTGAATTAAACCAATTATAACAACAGTTCATTCATACAAATATACATTCCCATCGAATCGAACACCACATTGTCGTCTGAAGTCGGTTAAAGACAGGAAAGAGACAGTAGCGAAATTTTAAATGCACAACACGTTGACACGTGTTGTTGTTGTCGGTTTAACATAAAAGCTAATTAGCGAAAGATAATCAGTAAGCAAGAAAGACCCAACACCTGCACGACAAGTAGTTAACAAGTTCAGTGTCATATTTAACTTTACTTAACTACCTTTTAGACTGGCATAGTGCTTATTGATCCTGGCTGATGAGCCAAAAGACCCGAGTTCGAGTCCCACCCAGGAAAAATATTTGTGTGCTGAGCCCGATCATATTTCTGTTCCATTTATTTATTCATACTTCCTGCATTACAATTGCAAGAGGCGGAATTAATGCAACATGGCATTTTCTACCAATCAACCTTGAGTTGGTTCAGTAAGGGAGTAATTTATCTGGGTCCGGATGTCTTAATGAAAGCAGTTCCCGGAACCCTCCCTCCTCAGGCGCAGAGTGGCACACCGTGTGGTTTTAGTCGGTTCGAGTCCGACACACCGCCCCGCCGCAAGCCCCGGCAGGGTGACCGTCCGAGGGGATTTCCACACGTAAAAAAAAAAAGGGAGTAATTTATCTACATTGTGCATGAATCCTACTAATATTATAAAAGCGAAAGTTTGTAAGTATGAATGGATGGATATTTGTTACTCTTTCACGCAAAAACTACTGAACGGATTTGGATGAAACTTTACAGTAATATAGCTTATACATCAGAATAACACATAGGCTACTATTTACCGCGGTAGTAACCGACATACACGCGGGCGGAGCCGCGAGCAAAAACTAGTTTAGAAATATGTTCATCAGCTGGTTGCTTTATGTATGTTCATTAGCTGCCTGATTACCACAGAGCCATATTCTGCTTGGTTTAGGATCAAACAGCCGTGTGTTGGATGTAACTATCAGATTCTTATTAGGTAAAGTTATTACTTAAATAATATGATAGTCGATTTTTCTTTTGTTTTACTTCATATCCACTGTATCTTGAACTATCATTGTATTCTAGGTTTGGCATATTGTAAACTGGATGCGAATAGCTTTATGTAGTGGTTTTAATTTTCGTTTACTAACTACACTTCTATGTACCTATAGTTTTACAGTCTAAATATTAAGTACTAATTTTTAAACCCCCTTTCACTCTAGTCTGTGACTAATAAATGGTAATTTTATTATCATATTAATATATTTATCTTAATCTTAGGATCTAGCAGTCTGATTAGATATTTCAAATCTAGGTAGCTTTTTATTTCAGAAGTATAAATGTAAAATAATCGGCTAATCTGATTGCCAGTGTGAAGTTGAACAGAGAGGTAAAATGCAGGTAGAAATGAGTGGTAGAGGGGCTGAGCCCCTGAGGGGTCGCATTTGTGATTCATCTGACAATAGTAATTATCGCGAGATGAAAATAAAACTAACGAATAACGAGCAAAGCCTGAGCAAAAGCTAGTATAGCACATTTTACAAATAAGTAATGATATTTGAAATATAATTTATTTACTATTCAATCCTGTACACAGACCGTTAAAACTACTGTCATTATGCCACACTCATCATCATCATCTCAGCCAAAAGACGTCCACTGCTGGACAAAGAGCACCCCCGTGTATCCAAAACAACCGGCTAAGAATAAATAAGAACAATCATCCTCGACTTCAATGGTCTAAGCGTGATGTTTAAAAAACCGTGAATCGGTTAGATAGTTTCGGAGTTCATCGTAAGGTGACACGAGAGTTATACACTTCTATAATAGATGTGTACATATAGGCACACCTTAGATAAGAATCAATAGAAGCCAACTAGCTGATGTGCCAAGGCAATTGTATATAGGTCATTATCCTAGAGCACGTTACCGTAACAGTGATGGCAGCCTTCGTCGCAAGGCTGTCACTCGATAACTGACAACATTAACCTACAAATATTCGAACCGGTCAAATTCGTTACGGTATGAAAGAGTTCTTACGAGATTCGGTATTACAACGTATGGAGTTTCATTATCATGTGTTATAAAATGCCTTAAATCATTTTGGAAAGAAGAGAGAACTTGTACACTGCTGGACCGATATTAACCAAACATAGCTAAGAACCACCGCAGGGAAACTGGCTTTCAAATGAAAAACCGCATCGAAATCAGTCTCCCCCTTTGAGAGCTACGATGCCACAGACAAACACACAGACAGACATCGACGTCAAACTCATAACACCCCTCTTTTTGCGTGGGGGTTATTAATACCTACATACGGCGGGGCTGCTGGAGGAATTTTATGTGTGCAGTCTTATGCCAGGATTAGTTAGTAGCTTCCTGGGGACTATAACACTTCCTTCTTATTAGTACCAGAACCGACGTACTAAGACGGATGAACTTGAAGATTCATTAAATATAGCCTTGTAACCAATTCTGTGCTATACAAAAGTTTTAAACTTTCGTCCACTTTTAATCATAGTAAATGCCAGCATTCAAAAATTTACATAACATTTGACTTATTAGATTAGTAATGATTACTTACAATCGTACTTCCAAATCGATTTGGAATTACGTTCCAATATTATCATTTATCGGAATAATTAAAACAGTCGTTGATTATACCAATAGCCAACAGATGGGAGGGCCGATCAATTACTGTTGGTAAAGACTTTGATTTTTAACCGGCTTTCAAATATAAAGAACTGGCTTTTAACGCGGCTTAGCTCGCATTTAATAAAAAGTATCCTATGTTACTTCAAAAACCTTCAAGAATATGTGTAAAAAGTATCATGATGATCAGTTAAGTAGTTTTGGCATGAAAGCTTAACAAAGAAACTTACATTCACATTTATTAGTAGTAGATTTTATCGTATAACCGTTTATTTCTATAAGAAAAAGGATACCATAGAAATGGTTTCATAAATATAATCAAGACTTAATCGTTGTACATAATTATATATAATATGATAGATTTAAAAATCTATTCACGTGTTACGAGACATTCAATATTTACAATATACACTTACCTTGTAAAGTAGAAGTATGTAATTAATTTATTATTCATCACAAAATGCAAATAAAAGTGATAAGCACACATTTTACAATCCATTAGAATATTAAACAAAAATCCTGCTTTTTTTAATTGCGAAATTATAACGTTTCGCACATCGCATATTTAGCGAACACCTAATATAATTGGGGGATTCAAAGATATGTGAAATATCATTAAAAAATTATTATGACATTTAATTTACAAGGCTTTTGCATTTAATATTATAAAACAGATCATGGTCATAAATATCATCACTTCGCAATGTTCTAAGTACCGTAATTATTAGTATTAGAATTTTAAAAAATAAGTTATCATTTGTTTGCATTATGATAGTGCGATGCAGGACAAACAAGTACCAATTAGTTCCCTGGACTATCACTAGGTGGCATCACGTGTCTATTGGCATGCAGTGTAGACTACTTATAACATTGTCTTTCTACTCAAATATGTGTTTCTTAAACCTGCTTCCGACCACTAATACGGTAAAGTCGAACAAGTTTATAGTATGTAATGTCACAGTAATTAATAATGTCCTCATAATACTTGCACTTGCTGGTAGTGAACCTGTCTTACTCGAGGTGATGCCCTAGACGCAATCACGCTTATGTCATTTTGTACAACGAGAGCTGGGTTGGGGAAAGGCGTTTATTACTTTCTTAATTCAATTGAACGATAAAACAAAGTTGTAAATTTGGTATTATTTATAAAATAAACGACTAAAATGTTGCACTATTAATTGTATTTTTGTTGGAATTGATGATTTAAAATATTCATCTAAAACTTGTTATAAGCGGATGTAAGGTCAAGAAATAGATCAGATTTGCATAGTTAAAGTAAAATTAAACCGTTCTTTCTATGTATTTATTACACGTTTTCTGCTTGTGATCTCCGTGTTTTCATACAGAAAATGAAGAGCTAAGAGAATCCCCTTAAGGCAATTTCATTATTAATCTTAAAAATAGAACACAGTTTTACATTACAGCATTTTCCTTAAACTGATTGAAGCGGCAATACAAAAGAGATAGATCTATAGTTCAGAGCAGTCTATTATAAAGAGCCTATCACATCTAAGAGCAACACAAGGGAACCGACCCGGAAATTAGATTTTATAATTTTTTGCGCTCTCAATTTTATTACTAACTTGGTTACGTTCGCACGGATTTCACAAAAAAAGCACTAAAAGTAATTTAGTCATGCAAAACTACTGTCTCATCTTGAAATATTGTTGTTTAGACAAGTTTCACAGTCAATTGTATTCACTATTTATAAAGGTGTATTGCAGTGAGTAGGATGCTTCTCCCAGTCATTGACTGACGACCTGAATGCAGTAACTGGGATAGACTGAACGCAGAAGGCAAAGGACACATTGCGAGAGACCTAAGTCCAGCAGTGGACCGGTATAGTCTAATAGGTATAATAAGTCTGTACAAGACATAATTTCGGACAGTGTACAACTACATAGTAAACTGTACTAGGTTGTTAATTACATATTCGCGTGTACTACCTAAGTAATGAGCTTCCGCAAATTAGCACATTCACACATACCCACTATTCAAATGTAAACGATTCCAAACAATATGCATGTAAAGCGTTTATGTTCTATTACATAACTAGTAGACCCGCGCAAATTCTTCTGCGCTTGTCAAAACGAATAAATTTTTGGTTCGGTTTTCGGAATCGTTTCTCGTTGATGCTAGGTCTTTTTTTTTTTATGTTTGGCCTGCCAAAATGACTCTACTCTGCCTGATGGAAAGCATAAGCAGAATCCACGAGTGGTGGCCACCATACTCATTGCGAATACAACAATGCAGTATGGCGACCCACACTATGGCGGCCTAGTGATGCTTGTGCATCTTTTAGTCTAGTCAACAAGTATGGAACTTGTTGACTAGACTAATTGGGCCTCCGGTCTCGCACTCACCAACGAAACACGACAGCAAAAACGCTGTCATTTTACGTTGATTTTCTGTGCGAGGGTAGTACCGCCCCGGTCGAGCCGGCCCGTTCGTGCTGAAATCAGCGTGGCTCTACTACCTACCATCTTTATCAATGAATAGGCTATACAACGGAAATAAACGAGTTCAAAATTAGATACAAAATATGACTCTCTTGTAATGGTCTTTTATATCGTACTGAAAGACTGACAAAATTATTAAAAACCGAATGTTACAAACAGACACATAATTCTGTTAGAATAATGACATTCATGAGTGAGATATTAATCATTACTCTGAGCTTTATTCGGATACGAGTGTATGTGTGATTGTGTTTGTATGCGTGGGTATGCGGTTGTCTAAATAGTAAAAATAAATCAAATTAAAAAGCTTTTTAAAACAAGCTTTTACTGAATTGCAAAATTTCAGCAAAATCGGTTGAAGATATCTGCTTCAAAATTGTGTTGCAGGATTCCACCCGAACATACAAGCATACATATGTACATATACATTGCAAGTTAATAAAAAGCTTGTAAGAAGCTAGGGTCACAGACAGACACTGACTCTAGAACACGCGGAAATCGCGGCAGCACGAGATAACGCTATTCAATCTCTCTGTATTAATTTTTTATACCTAAATGAGGAACTGTGTAAATAATTTTATCGTATAAATGACAAAATTAAATACGTAGAAAAACCATTGAGTAGTCTTTTTTTATTCTAAAAACAAAAATGAATGTAATAAGTAGGTAATGGTAAAAACATATAAGTCACGTTTCAAGCCAGGTGTTAATATAATTCTTGGGCAAGTGTCAGTTCTTCATTGTATACATAGTCATTAACTGTCGTGAATCAAAACCACTTCCTACGAAATACCACGTACTTCAAGCTCTACTTGTCAGTCGCTATGCAAACACAAAAACTAACAAAGTAAAAGTGAAGAAATTGCCCCAGCTCCCGTTCTACTAGCCGAGGCCATCACTGAGAGTGTAGACCACACGAGGTTCTATAATTAAGCGATTAATAAATCGCAAACGCACTCGTGAACCTTGCGCTTGCGAGGTTATATCCGGACTTTGAATGAATCATTGAATCAACGCTTCCTCGCTAGAGGGTTACTAGTGTTACTACTGTTATTAGGTAATTTGTTTACATTAAAATTGTTTATAGGTTACGTTACATGTGTATATATTATTGTATTTGGTTTTGACGCCATGATGTATGTAGAAAACCAATTTCATGGTGTTTAGTTAATTCTATAGCTTAGACTAACCGCAGAATGAATTCGAGCGAATTCGCAACGCATCGCAAATATCTGGGAACTCGCACGAATGCACGAACGTCACTTCGCATCGCAGTTATGTGTGGGAGTCGATAGGAAGAAAAAAATTAGGGTATTTTGGTGCCACACAATATTGTATCTATAATAAAAGTGAATTCAACGAAGTGATCTCTCACGAACTCAAACATTTGTAATAATTTGGTGCAAGAATGATGATATCCAATTTAATTGATATTTTTTTCCAAACAAACACTTCAAAATCGCTATACCCATTAAGGAGCGACGAGAACACGTGTAAATTTACAAATTATAAGAACCATAGGAACAGAGAGACTAGCATTAACAACTGGTATTTTTTTATTAAGACCTATGTATAAAATACTAGTTTTTGTCCGCGGCTCCGCCCGCGTTTATGTCGGTTATCGCGGCAAATAGTAGCTTATGTGTTATTCTGATGTATAAGCTATATTACTGTAAAGTTTCATCCAAATCCGTTCAGTAGTTTTTGCTTGAAAGGGTAACAAACATCCATCCATCCATACTTACAAACTTTCGCGTTTATTTTAGTAGAATGATACGCTGCAAAGAAGATTGCTTTTGCCATAAAACATCTAATCCTCAATTAAAATTCAACTCATAGTACGACGTAGTAGTTAAGACGAAGGGTTTTAATAAGCAATATCGTCAAACATCCATAATTTACACATTTTATGCAAGTTTTTATTTTAAACATCTTTTCATTGAAATAAAATGTTTATTTGAATTTCAATAGCGGTGATTTAATTAAAGTTTAACAACTTTTTGAAACGGGTTGTGTAAATTTAGACATAACATCGTGTTGTCATTGTTCGAATTCTTAGCAAAACTTAAAAAAAAACAAGAAATCTATATGTCAGGTATAAAGAGACACATTAAAATTGATTAAGATTACGGATTTTCAAAACCCTTATTCATTCTGAAAATATATATTCATCGGAATCGTAAGGTGACGGGAACAAACTGCACAAGACTACAGCACTGCGAAGAGAAAGAAAACATGAAGCAAATCTTATACCAACCTCAAAACCTTTTTGCTGTTAAACGTTGATGTGATGAAGATGAATTAATTTAAGAAGAAATGAAACGAATACAAACTGTAGGCCACAGAAGATTCAAGGACCGCGCATGTTGATCTGTTGTAAGTTACATCTCAGGATACTGCAGTCTAGGATCGGGGTGGAACCATGTTTACTCTCCTGCTACCCCTGCTACCTTCAATGTTTGATTGTATCTTCAGATTTGTGTCCAAGCTATAGTTATAAAATGGCTGTTTTTAAATACTTTTACCTAGTAGGTCAATCAGAAAATATTTTGCGTAATACTCGTAGTTATGCATATATTAATTAATTGTATTATGCAATTCAAGAAAAAGATTACATTATATAACAAACAGCAATAAAACTCGAAAGAAATTTACATTCCACAATGTATCTGTAAATGTATTCTTTTATACTACGTACATATTTGTCTTATTCATATTAAAGTCGATACAAGAGTAGAGGACCAACAAAAAAAATAACTATGGCCAGGAAGGGAGTGGTAAACTGATGAGTGATAGAGGACAATTGAAATTCATTTAACAAACCCGAAATGAAGTTGTGAAAGGGGTAGGGATATGATGATAGTGTTCGGTAGTTTTTTTTTTTAACCCGGGTGTCTGATCTCAAACTAGACAGACTATACTGTACCAGGCAAATGATAAATATAATTTTATATTTCTAAATATATAGATGTTTTATACAACAAAATGATTAGCTTTTATAACATTTTTTTCCCTGGTTTGGGAATCGAACGTATAACCTCTAGCTCATTAGTCAGGATCACTGACCATTTTAAATCAAATTACATATTTTATTATCAGAAGTAATAAATTTAACACACTGAAATTAAACTAGCAACGATATGAAACACTAAACGCTAATCGACGGATTAATTAAATTCCATCCTTGCGTGCAAAGCAAACGGTTTATTTTACATGTTATACTAAAAATAATACGTTTCCTAGTTCTTCACCTCCGGTAACTACTGTTACCGGAGGTGAAGAATTCATTCATAAAGCAGGGTCTCCACCGAACAAAAATTGTCAATTTTGTGTTGTCAACACGTGTTGGTGACAAAAGTTTCTGTAATTTCCCTGTGTTGGCAAAAATTTGACAAAAATGTTGGTAACAGTGTTTCCGTTTATGGCGGTAAACGAATAGTTCGAATGTTTTTCAAATTGTTGGCGACTCGATGTAGACACAATGGAAACAATAATAGGGAATATGCATAAAATTTTTATTTGTCTCAAACATTTTTTTCTAGATTCTTTATTGTCTTTACAATATACCTAAATGGTATTTTTTTTATTTAGTGATTATTTAAACCCAGAAAATATTAAATAAAAAGTGAAAATTAAGGGAGGGAAATTCAAACCTGCAAAACGCGTCCTATTGGACGAAACGAAATGTGACGTCGATTGTTACATTATCGAAATTAACGGCGTCGAAATTCCTACTGTGTTAGTAGTGTTTGTGAGAAAAAATGACTTCTTCCATGATTTTTTTAAGCAATCAGAACTGTAAATAGGTATAAAATAACTGAAACACTCAATAGTAAACAAACACGAAATCACATTGACGTCATATGTTATGTCAATAGCTCGCGAAAAATGGCGGCGTTTGAATAGCTCAAATTTAGTGGGTGTTTTAAATTTCACTTTGAAAATTAGTTTGACTATTTTGAAACCTATTTATATATTTTTCTATGTTATGGAGACTTATACGATCAGATTAAGTAATAAAAAAAGACATGCATATTCCCTATTGGCGATGTTTTTAAGTATAGTAAACAGTTAGAAACTGAAATTGCCAACAATTTTGGTGGTGACGCGCCTTTAGGCACAAATGTTGACGACTTATTATTGGTTTCCACTTAGACATCACAATGTTTCTACCCACTATGATTTTGTTTCGTGAAACACAAATTTCTTTACTAAATTGTTCTAATTTTTATATCATCATAATCAACAGTCTTTACCAGTCCACTGCTGGGCATAGGCCACGCAGACCAGACGGGTTGGTTCGCTTCAAATTTTCCTTCTCTAATATTAATAAATTTAATAGGCTTTTTTTACACAAATACCTTAAGAATTTCTACGTCGGGGCAATCATGAGCAACAAAATACGGCCATTAATTGTAATACCTGAAAAAAGTGTTTGTTACATTTCGATTGACTAGTCTCTTGGCCTAAGTTACAGAATATAGAACATTATTCCTATTTTTGTTCTCTAACTAGTGGTTAGTGACCCTCTCTGCTAAACCCCAATTCATTCCATTTTTATCCAGGACAAATAAATGTATGATGAGCACTTCCATTTTTCCTGTGTGACTTTAAATTATATTATCTTTGGTACGAAAACGATTAGAATTGCATACCTACTATAAGTGTTTATCAGCTGTTTAGTAATTACCATATTAGACTTTCCCGAGTTTGGGAAGAGACAACCGTGTGTGAGATGTGTCAAGTGTTTATTATTATTCGTTCAGAAATAATTCCTCGTCCTCGGCGTTATTTGTCTAGCCTGATATCTCAAAAACTACGGTTCCTTTCGGTTACTTATATACACTCGAACATTTGTTCGGTACGTTACAACATTACGAGCGTTACGAATGAAACTGTTAAGTATCTACTTCGTTTTGAAGAGTTTTATTGGCCAATGACAAAAAATTTAAAGAAGTTGATGTTCTCTTAGAAATTAAGGTGTATTTGCAGTTGTCACGAAATCAGATCCATTCCCACCTAGAAAAAATAAATTACTTATGCAAGGGATACGATCACTCGTGCCATATTTGGATTGTCCGAGTCCAGTCTAATATATGTAATTCTAGTGTCACGTTACTCACAATGAACTCCGAAACTTACAAACCGATTTGTACTTTTATTATTCAAATGCTTCTTTTGCTGGCCTGCCTAAGAAAATATTAGTTAACATCGCGCTAAGACCAAGTCAGATTATCTATACAAATAAGTACCTACTTAAAATTGAAGTGTCTGTTTGTAATGTTAAAATAACCGCTTTTTACTAAATGCATATGTATGTAAATTTTTTTTTTCATCTTTTGTCTGTCTGTTTTTCAGCTAATCTCTGGAACAGCTGGTCCGATTTTGACGGGACTTTCACTGATAGGTAGCTGATGATATAGGAAGTAACTTGGGCTACTTTTTTAAAGACTAGCTTCGCCCCGCGGCGTTGCCCCCGGTTTTGTCGTACCGCGGTTAGCACTGCGGGGTTCAGCTAGTATTCTATAAATAGGTAAATATGTATGTATATCAGTAGCCTGGTTAAGTACGTGTTCTACCTTGGGATCAGAGGGTTTACGTGAGGTCAAGTTGTTATTATTTTTATAAGTAAAACAATAGCGATGGTGTCATGACGGCATCTAGTAGTGATCACAGAAAATAAATTCTTTATCTACTGTTCTATTGAGAACAGCTTCAAGTACCTACTGTTTGCATTCATCTAGGTATATTAATAAATCTGTTATGTAGTTTGCAAGAGTTAAATGTGCAAGAAATTCATTTTACACTATCTGAATGTTACATGGTAAGGCGAAGTCTCTGATCTTTCCTATGATGAATGGACCATCACATACACGTATATGTAACCCTGGTATATTCTAGAGGCTGCTGTCTCAAATCTGTTTTAGCATACGGAATCTGTGACATCTGCAGTAGTTCTTTCACTTTTATCAAACAATTAGAGAGAAATACCACAAGGAAAAACCCTTTAACTCAGTTTACCTACTTCTTTTATCCCATCTGCGATGTAGCATGCCTAAAGAGACTCAGAAGAGAACAGAAGAAAGCTGGAAGAAAGCAGGAAGACTGTTTCTGTTTCATCTAGTTTGCGCTTATGGACACTTTCGAACACTCTCTTATGATAATTTTTATCGCATTTTATAAATTTCTAATGGACTTACACAATATTTATAATTACTGATAAAATATACACTAACAATATTGGAAAGTGATAAAATAAAATGACAGTTATGAGGAATTAAATTGGCAAGTATATTACATAATTTACATTGAAACTATCTATTTACTTAGTAAATATTCAAGAGACTTAGTTGTTATATAATCAAAAAATATCTTTACAACTAAGTTTGTTAACTATTCTGTAAAATGTAATAAAAAATGTATTATGGAATGTGTAGATATATACATCTATTTATTCATTTATGGAAAGAGCGTACCTATTCAAAACGACTATGATTCCCGCTCAATTTAAATATGTGCGCATGAAAATTTAATGTTTGATTTGGACTGTGTATAATATGCATGTACCTATTTACAAAAAAGTATGTATCTAAGTATTTAATATCAGATGTCTAGTACCCTTAGTACGAACTCTGCTTAGTTAGGAACTAGATAGCGCTGTATGAATGTAGTACAGACAATATTATATTATTATTCTACAAAAAAGCAAGACGAATTGAACCATGTTTTGTTTATTAAAACATTATAAATTACGACAGTGATGGTACCAGTCCAAATGTCCATTAGGGTTTTCTTTGACGAAAGCTTTTTTAACAAACAAAAAGTAATTTAGTCCTTGTACCACTCAAATTCGTTTTTATGATTGATGACACTGAGATCAACGTACCGAGTGAAATATTTTTTTTCCAAATTATGTAATGCTATTGAACAAGTTGTAATACTTACTTAAAAAATCTTAATTTATTCTGAATAATTTGCATTTTAGAACGCGAAATTTATTTAAGTATTTTGTAAAATGTAATGCTTTCTTTGAGTTATAAATGCGAAAGTTTGTTTTGTTTGTTACTTTTTGACGTCGTAACTATTGAAGTGATCACTGATGGTCTAGTGGTTAATGACCCTGGCTGCTCAGGCAAACGTTCGATTCTTAACCAGTATAAATATTATGTGATGAGCACATTATTTCTATCTATTGGGGTAATTTATCTACAGCTTTATATGTATACTAGTTTTGCACCGCGGCGTTACTCGCGGTTATTGTTGTACCGTGGGTAACACGAACACCACGGGGCTCAGCTAGTATATATGTATTCCTATATGACAATTCTTATACAAATACCATTTAAAATCCTTCTGCCATAATTACTTTAACTTCAATAACATTGGACTTTTATACAAACGACCATCCCCCGTTTTAACTCGAAAAGGGGGTTGATTTCTAAAGATACATCATTAGTACACTTCCACACTATCTATAAAGCGTACATTTTAAATTTCAAGTCTCTTACTTCAAAAACATAGGACTTTCATACAAACTTCCAACCCCCGTTTTACCCCCTTAGGCGTGGAGTTTTGTAAAATCCGTTCTTAGCGGATGTCTACACTACACCCTATGAGGAACCTACCTGCCAAATTTTAGGTTTTTAGGTGTTATAGTTTCTGAGATTTCGTGATAATTAAGTGAGTGGTATTTCGCTTTTATATATATAGATTATATAGTACTTTTATACTATAGTCTACGGTTAAACATAGGTCTCTCCTTTAAAAGAAGGTTTTGGCTTATTATAGGTAGGTACAACCCTGGCCTGACGGTTTGAATGGGGTTTATTACAGGTTTTTAAACGAACTTTAATGAACTCAGGCAGCTCAAAATAAGGCTCAGACAGTTAAAAGTTGTATGTTTGGGACCCTAAACATAGTCCAAGCTATACATAACTATAACAGCCATTTGAAAAACTCACGTGACTAAAGAACAGAGTAGGTAAACAGTTATATTATCGAAACAGACTATTGTCAGCAGCCTTGAAGTCACAATAGGCCTAAAGATATACTAGACGATTTCCTGACGACATTTCCTTTTCCGCGGCCGACTGGCTCCAAACTACTTAACTGCAGGAAATATAAACATAGGTATATATGATTATAATTTGATGTGATTCAATAAAGTATACAAAACTTATACAATGATAATATCGACGTCAATTATGTATTAAAATTAAGTAAAATCAAATTTTACTTGGATTTTTTATCAAAACATGTTCCTAGTTAAGTAGTAGTGCTCTACTGAACATAACATAATCCTCTCTTTAGATGGCGACTCTGGCTTACTGGATCGACATAACTGTATTAATTTATTACGGCAGAAAACTCATTTACGAATTCAATTAGAATTAAACTTTACTATCCGAATGACACGCCAATAATATTTATTACTAACTACAATTTAGTATAGTAGCTTCTAAAACACATAGCAGTGCTGTTATTTCTTTAACATGAACTTGCTAATTTTAACTTGTACTGGTCTAGCCACGTTTGTGAAAGAAATTAGCTTCTTGTATTGCATAAAGAAATCTTTACAGCACACCATGATAGTCAGTGAATTTGTAACAATGCGTAAGTATTTTTTCGGGGGTTTTTCAAATTTGGAGACAGTTCACGCGTTAAAAAGTAGCTGACCAAAAACACAGTTTTTTTTTCCGATAGCTGAGTATCAGGCTGACACTGAGTAAGTAAACTAACACGGCTCATAGATAAATTCGTGACTTAAAAAAATATCCGAGATATTAGTTGTTATGTACTTTTAGTTGAGACAGAACTACCTAGTTCAATGTTCTGATAAATTATTGTTACAAAAAATAGTTTCGTCTTCATGTAAAGAATTGTTCAAATATGGCTTATCTTTCAAATCAAATAAGTAATTGCATTTTGTTCTCCTATAAAGTCGACATTATGTCTTACTGTTAGAACTTCGTAGAAAATGTATGCATTTATTTGTGTCTGTCTGTAAAAATCTAACAAGACGACAAGTTCTAACGAGGAAATTTAATAGAATGTTTTCTATAATTAAAAGTTCTTCTAAACTGTTATCAAACACTGAATAGTGAATATTGAACATTGTTAATAGCTTGCAATATCTTCTCTATATTTCTTATAAGAAAAAATATTTAGAGTGAACAAGATTCTAGTTGGAAAACCCAAGTTTACACAGAATACAACATGTATTTATTACACTGTTATTTTTTAAATGAATAAACACTTTTTAATGTAATTTTGTTTACCTACTTCAAGTTATCAGGGTTAGATCATTTGGCATGATTATTCGAGTTAGACGAATGGGAATCTGTTTACGTGAGGCTACACCTAAATCCATCTGTTTATGCAATAACCCCTTCTGGCTATTTTTTTTAATTTCTTTTTTTATGTTTGGCCCGCCAAAATGACTCTACTCTGCCTGATGGAAAGCATAAGCAGATTCCAAGAGTGGCGGTCACCATACTCACTGCGAATGCAGACAATGCAGTATGGCGACCCATACCATGGCGGCCTAGTGATGCTACTGCATCTTTTAGTCTAGTCAACAAGTATGGAACTTGTTGACTAGACTATTAGGGCCTCCGGTCTCGCGCTCACCAAGGACAGCACGAACGCTGTCATTTTACGTTGATTTTCTGTGCGAGGGTAGTACCGCCCCGGTCGAGCCGACCCGTTCGTGCTGAAATCAGCGTGGCTCTACTACCTACTGGGTTTAGGGTTCCGTGCCCACAGGGTAAAACGGAACCCTATTACTAAGACTGCGCTGTCCGTCTGTCACCAGGCTGTGTGTCACGAACCAAACATAGTTACTTAACAATTGAAATTTTCATAGATGATGTATTTCTGTTGCCGCTATAACAACAGATACTAAAAACACACTTTATTATAAATATTTAAGGGGGCTCCCATACAGCAAACGTGACTTTTTTGCCGTTTTCATAGATAATGGTACGGAACCCTTCGTGTGCGAGTATAACTCGCACTAGGCCGGTTTTATTATCTACCTTTTTCTTTTATTTCCATTTTCACTCCCAAAGTGGGACAGTTCCGCTTATTATATCCGAGGGACTAAGATTTAGTTTGCAAAATATGGACTTGTAACTTGTTTTTTTATTTAGCGTTGTCTTCACATGTATTTTTATACTAACACTGTAATACCAAAGGCCATTCTTGGCAAGAGAGTTAATTAAGAAATGATGTCAATATCATAAATATGTGAGTTATACGCATCTTTCTCACTTGTGTAAATAAAACAAGTAAGTATGTACTTGCATATCAGACAATGAGTTATTATTCATACATACACACATACCTACTTACTTTATGATTTTTACACTGTGGAATTATGAATGTACCTGAATACATCATATTTATCATTATGAAGTTTCTTTTTCATAAAATAACATTATAAAGATGGTAAGAAGAAGAATTTTCCCCGAAGCCTTGCGGTATCTACCATAGTCCCTACATAATTGGTCTCGTAACCCAAAAAATACCATCTTTAGTTGTTACTAATTAGACGTCTAGATTAATAGCTATTATATTGGTTGTTATAATGTACCGACAGAAATTATCTATCAATCGAGAGTTTATTCTGTGTGACTTGTGTGAGTAAATACAAGTACAAAAGTTAATTCATTCAAGATTCAAGCAAGAAAATTGTTACAAAACATCACTAACTTTCAACTTAAACAAAACCATATAACTACTGTATTAGTGCATAAAAATAAAATTTCTTTATAATATAGTGTAAACTGTTCTAAATTTCTGTACGATCCTTTAATAACATGCCAAAAGTTACAAAGGTCAAGCTCAAGGCCTGACCTTGTATCATCAGATACAAAGTACAGGTAAATTATTTTTTAGATTCAGGTCACAAATTATGGTCACACATTGAATAGTGATGAGGTCATATGCAATTTGGATAGCAATGAATGAACGATATGGTCACTTTTATAGCTGTTTAACTGTCATTTATATTAAAAGCAAGTATAAAACGAATCACCATTGTGTATGTAAACAATTAAAAAAAAAACTTTCCTATACCATATTTACATTTTGTTTGATTTTACTTACTTAAGTAATTTAGTGATGATTATTTTGATGATGATTTAATATTTATTATTTGTAATAGTAAGTAATATCTGATTCTTATTATGTTGGATTTTTAATGCCTTTAAGTAATCCTTAATTTCTCATTCTTATCAAATCTCATCTTATTAAATTACTTGTATATTATTCTTATCTATTTTGTGTCTGTTTGTTTCCCTAATAAACTAATATAAAAAAATAAAAATTACCGAGCTCTGTGGTGTGATTTGAGAGGGGCCTACGTCCAGCAGTGGACTGCAACGGTCTGATGATGATGAATCCTTAATCAAGGATACACCAGTTCTATCATTTTTATCATGTATTAGTATCATGAATGCTAAGTTATGTATTTTATTTTCTTGTATGGGCCTGTCAAAGTGACTCTACTCAGCCTGAAGGAAAGTATGAGCAGAATCTAAAAGTAGTGGTCACTATCATTGCGAATGCAGACATTGCAGTTTGGTGACCACAGAGACTTAAAGATCCATTTTCAAAAAAAAAAGTGAAAATGTTAATTAGGTACTTATTCATAAACTGCAGGTTCGAAATATTACTGAACATAAATTACTACTGGTATTGTTATTTGAAAAGCCTATTTACAGGTCTTGAACATATAGTTTTATAGCGTATGTGCTAAAAAGATATTTTTATTAGCCTTAAAAGTTCTAATTATATTCTAACTAGAACTTTAAATACATTTCTGAGTGTACTAAAAGATAAATCACTTTAAATTTATGATCCTATTAAAATTCTTCCCTAGGCCTATAAATTATAAAGAGTTTATATTATAGTTTGCATCTTGAGATAGCCTCAGTGAAACAACACGACAGAAATATTAGTGCTATGCAGTTTCATTGCATTGTTGTCACAACATTACAATAGAACATTGAAGTAAGTAATAAATTGTATGAAAATAGTCATTTAAATTATGGCAGTGGTCCAACATTAGCAATGGAATTAAGCCAACAAGAGACAGTCAGTCTTAGTTAGAATAGAATAAACTTTATTGTACACCAATTAACACAGTTTACATTAGGAGCATATCAATTTAATGACCATGTACAAATGACCGCCTTATCAGTAACAAGCGATTTCTTACAGGCAACCTTTGGATGGACACATCAACTGTAGAAAGACAAATTCATGGGTAATTTTGGTGTAATAAATGAAGGGAATTAATTGATTTCAAAGTGAGATATTCTTGTTTAATAATGATAAATGGATTAAAAGACGGATGAAAAAGAAGTCTTTTTTTTATGGCATAGGCGGCAAACGAGCAGACATTTTTTTGAGTCCAGGTAGAGTTATTTAGGGAATGTATTTATGAAAACATATACTTAACTTGTTTTACACATAACAAGGCTGCCATAATGCAAGGTAATGTTTTTAAATATTATACACTGCCCTATATGTACATAAACATTTCCTGTTTATAACCTATTTGATTGTCTGTCAATAGCTACATTATTATTAATTTTAGGATCTAGAAAGTGTTATTATTTTGTTGGTATTAGAAAAAATGTTAAATAAATAAATATTTCAGTACCCAATTTATTGTTGGTTGACTTTCTGTAGCAAATTCTTGAATAAATGGAGTGCCTAGTGTGTATCTCATAGTATATTGGACAAATAGTACTTCCAAACATTTGAGTCGAGTCATAAATACTTTTACATTTAATTTGTTAAAAGAGGTTTAAGTGCATAATCTTTTAGAAATTTTAACTCTAGTTATTTATTTAAAAGAGATTGTTGAAAGTATCTCAGTTTTAATTAATGCGACATACCAGCTGTATGAATACAGTGAATTTAAATTTTGTTATTATATATTATGGCTCTTAAGGAAATAGCATTCATTTTTATTATTAAATATTTTACAAACTCTATTAAGTATTTATATTACAGCTTGAATAATTCTAAAAAAAATATTTTTGATAATTAGACTTCATATAGATAATCTATGTATTACTAATTAGATTTAATAACTATCAACACTTTCATCATTCAATGTGATACAAAAGCAATACTTACTTTGAAAACTTCTGAGAAGAATCCCGTTCCAATCTTCTCCAGAATGAAGTCATCAAATGGATACAAAGCTGCCACTGCTGTCCTGAGGGCTGTACAGGACGAGCCTGTCACCCTGCGGTCACCGAGTCTCTCACTATCCTCACTAACACCTGACTCCTTATCACAATCATCATCACAACACATGGCACGCTTAGTCCTGCTCCCAATGTCGCCATCGCGATACCTCCGGCCCACCTTCGAGTGTGGACCCCGCACGTAGCGACCTGACTTGGCCGTCTCATCCAAATTGGTGAAGCTCTCTGCTATCTTCAGCACCTTACTTGGCTTCCGCCGCTCGTACCTGCTCCTGCCACCGTCCTGCGTACACTCGTGTTGCATTATAGCTGATAGTGCTATAATCGAGTACGCTTATCCTGCTTCGAACATAGTGTTCCCATCAAGTGTCTTCTACCATACATGAACGGTGCCTCACGCGCAACATTTTCTAGCCTATGCCGCGATACACTAACTGACGGTACTCGAAAATATGCGAAATAACATTTTAATCACAGAAAACTATGTCGATATTGCTACTGTCACTTTCACATATTTTTAAAATCCTCGTATTATTCGCACTGCACAAGGTTTGTTTCGTTTTAATATTAATGCCCGATATTGTTGTTATGGTTTGTGTGTTATGCGATAGATGTTTCTACACATAAACAGTCCCATTGACTGACGACGCGCGGACAAGCAAAGTAAAGAAAGCTGAAAGCAAGCAAGCCAAGCAACACCAACACCTGACATGACTTATCAGAATGTTGAGAGCTTTGTTTTGGATAGTGCGGTCGTGCAGTTGGCAGCGCTGTCTTAAAGGTGCGTTCCATTCTGGTAATTTAAGACACTAGACATAACGTTACTGTCATGAATAACGTTTGTTATAACGTTAATTAACTGGAATAAGAAAACCATTTACCATTTATTTCATTTGAGCAGAGTTTTGGCTATTTTTTTAAATAGTAAAGGCATTAAAGCCCTATAACTTTCTAGAGTAAGTGTAGTAAATACCTAAATGAAATCTCTGTAGTGAATTGTTAAATTCTGTTGTTGAGAAACGGTGCAGCTCTTAATGTTAATTATTACACTTTGGTATGAAATTAATTTAATGGTATTTTTCTCGAAGAACCTTAAAGCATATATAGAGGGAGGGGCAGCTAAACGGGCGGAAAGCGTAATCGGAATAGAAAGAGAGAGAGACTGAGTTTAGTTAGAGTCTTTCTCTCTCACGCAAGTACCCTGTAGGTTTGATTCCCTTGCGAGTGTCGATAATTTGCAGCATAAACGGCTGTATCTTTTAATTGCGTTGGCTTAGAAGTAGTTTGATTTCACAGCTCCAAGGCCAGTAGACCTGAGTATTTGATATGAATTTCAGCTTGATACCTCCACGCGTTTTTGAGAAAAAGGTGCTTGACAGTCAGACAGACGGACAACAAAGTGATACTATAAGTATTTTTTCCTTTTGAGGTATGAAACCCTAAAAATTGGTCTATCTCCAGTTTTATCAAGAGAAAAGTTATGGAAAACGACCGTTAATGTATAATTTTATTTATTTATGGATAACTTTTTTGTAAAACTTGTAATCTAATGGTCAATTTTCTTAATTAGTTTTAAATTACGTTCTATATGTGTGTAAACACACTTATGACCTTATTTTGAATGAAAATAAGTAATTACTTTAATATTTATTAGTTAATCCCTTCGTCTAACTTCTATAATTATTCTTTAATTAGGCTATGTTCACAAATTTTTGTATCTATATCGTTTATAATAATTATTTACACACCTTTGTTCCTCAGTGCTAAATGTTACCTAAATATCTTATTAACTAGTTCTGGGCAGTCTATTTAACGTACATTTAATTGTCATATAAACAAATAAATAAAATTGAAGTGTCTGTTTGTAATTTCAAATAAACAACGTTTCACTAAATGCAGTAGGGAAGATATGGTGACGAGCAGATTTCCCTAGTGGCCGTTTGCGGAACTAACGTAAGACAGATACTTCTACCTGACAGTTTAATATACAGAGCGAGTGCATTGTTATTTTAAATTCTTTCTACAATGATTTCATTGCTAGACGTCTACGGAGTAGTAAAAACACTTTAAGACCACTTCGTGAGGGTGATCAGTATTTTAAAAGTGGAATGTTAACGTGTTTACGTATTTTTATCTGTCATACGTTAGTTCTGCGACTTGTCGCTAGGGAATCTGCCAGTTTAATATACAGAGCGAGTGCATTGTTATTTTAAATTCTTTCTACAATGATTTCATTGATAGACGTCTACGGAGTAGTAAAAAATACTTTAAGACCACTTCGTGAGGGTGATCAGTATTTTTAAAGTGGAATGTTATCATGTATACGTATTTTTATCTGTCATACGTTAGTTCTGCGACTTGCCGCTAGAGAATCTGCTCGTCACCAATACCTAGACGGTACTTACCTACATCAAAATTTCGATATTAATTTTTCCTGTGTGTCTGTCTGTTTGTTCCAGCTAATCTTTTGTTTTGCCCGTCGTTGTTGTTGTACCTTTACAACTGAGCTAGTGTTAAAATAATAGGTTGTAGGTTTCTATCTCAGATTACTAAAGAAATCCAGATGGATCATTCTTGTCAAATAACATGACGCCGATTGATAATTTTAGTGTACGTGCAGCCAGCGGAGACACTGTAGGAACACGTACATCTGTGTGCGTGTAATGATACCATACGCAGTAAAAAAATCCCTATCTTTTTGATAAATATTAGGATTCCAAAAGGGTATTTTAATAATAAATAACTTTAAATATTATGGTTTTTATTTCAGTTACTGTTACATACTATGCAAACTCTCTGCAACGTTTATTTTGCACTAACTTTTCATAATATATTGTCGTTTTGCGTGTAAATTTCGTGTAACAATTATAAAAAGCTAAAATAAATTACTTTACCAAAAGTACTTGTAATGTATGATTAATACATTTTTTTAATATTCTGCGGTTATACGGTAAGCATTTGGGGTTCAAGTTTCGTACTATCGATAATTCTCAATCATTCAATTATGATGTGAAGCACAAGTTAAAGACATAAATAAAACACATCAAGACACAGAACAGCAATTTGTAGAAACATCCACAAATTGTTTGTATGTAATTATTATCAGAAATAATTGTATGTATAACCAAAGAATACTTTCAGATGAGGTTTGGAACAAAGTCCCTAAATATAGAAATGAGGTTCGCTAATGTCTGGGCTAACAAGTAATTTCCCTAATTGAAGGCGGATAAAAATAGACAAAAACTGGTATCACAGTTGAACTACGGTTGAGGTTTTGTGTTCCGACACAACAATATAATTATCGGGTAAATAAATAATTATAGCAACTAAATAATCTGTAGGATTTACCTGTGAAAAGATATTCCATCTTCTTTTTTTTGTTTTTGGGAACTACTCTCACAGTATTTAATTATGCAAGACGGCATTTTGAAAATAAAATCAAAAATCACTCACATAACATTATGTCTCCTATACTATTTTCTCTCGTTTTGACAAGCAGGCAGTAATACCTGATTGAGCTGTTACCATTCCTGGTCTTTTTTACCCTATTTCACACTTAAACTTTTGTGGAAATTCCATTAGTGAAACTAAACAGCTACGTCTTTTTAAATAAAACAACTAAGAATTAATTTCGGTGTTTATTTTAATCCATGCTGACGACTATATACTTAATTAATTTCAATGTACCTATATCACACAATGGAAACATAACGATGATCATCTCTTAGAAAATCAATTATAAATGCACCGTATTTCGTTTCAGATTGATTTCCTACAGAGATTGCTTCCACAAAGAAATATTCACTCTGTCACTTTATAAAACAACAACGCTAGCTCCATTATTCACAACTGTCTACTAACTATTAAAAATTTAACGCTCAATAGCTATAAATACAAATATATTATTGCTGTTGCGATTTTATTATCTAAAACTTAATTAAATTTTACATTGATCTCAAAATGAGTATTCGTTTTGTTTCTTATCTAAATTAGTCTTATCTAATCTTACCTATAGTAGTATTGCTTGTTTCGAGAATCCATTGTTTTCTCGTGAAAAATATTGTAACAAATACAATAGTACGAAGATAGTGAAGCAACCATTATATGGTGCATTGTAACAATCATTTAGACCCCATCCATTTAAAAAATAATTTGCTAGTCTAAACGAGTTTGAGCATTAACATTTGAAAGGTATTACAACACTTCTGATTAAAAGTGACACTAAAATGTTGTATCTTTATATAATATTTGTAGAAAGTTAGATTAAGACACCTTAATTTCAGATTATGCGAGCAGTCTAATTGCGAATATTCGTTAGGGTAAAATAGAAAATATTTTGCAAAATTCAAAAAGTTTAATTATCAGAAGTGTTGAAACAATAAAGTACCTAAATCTTAAATCATAAAATTAAAAAAGATAATCATAAAGGAAATTAATTATTTAAGGATTTTTTTTACCTTTAGGAGTCGTCCAATAAAATTTTAAATGAATATATTATCACATTTGACTGAATTGGAACAATAAAATTGAATGTAAAATTAACGGCATTATAATAATAATGAAGATACAAATTCATCTGGAACAAAATGGAGCCACTGCTAATTTAATTTTACACATAATAAAATAATTTATACACTAACTTATATAAACCGAAATATACAAAATGTTAATCAAGAAACACTTAATTAAAATTAATTATTTATATTTTTACTTTATAAAATTATTCTAGCTACTCAGTAACATTTTACAATGATTTTGTACATAATTTGAAGCTTCATAACTGTAGTAAGTAAATGAACTAATTTGTATTCCTTTATATAAAATATTTATGTTGAGACTACCCAGTACATTTTAGGCAATAAAAAACTATCATAATACGACTTCGTTTGATATTTTCATATAAAAGCAATGAAATGTTTAAATAGTGATTATACTGATACTGCATTATCTTTTGAGATTAAGATAAATTCAAAAAATAATAATAATGAATCACAATAAAGTGCTTTTTTTACATTATTTTTCAGAAAAAAAAATATACGAAAAATGGGCTAGTATTGTACACAAATAAAATATGTTATAAGAAGTAATGATTTTGCGTGTTTGTTAATTTTATTAGTAATTAAACAGCAAAAGACTTTAATTCAACAGTTTTAAAATTAAGTCACCCAAATCCCTTAAATCACGTTACGGTAAAGAATGTTAACGCCTGTGTTTTAATTACCTGTGATTTTACGCTACTGATACTATACCACAAAATGAAACACAGAAAGAATATCTTTGAGTCGCCCGTCTATACCGATAATTACATCACGTGATCTAAGAAAATTGCATGAAATAAAATAGCAACAAGATTAATTCACAACCATTCTCATCAAAACTACCAACCATTTGTCAACTATTACGGTAAGCAAATCTTATTTTTACTTTTTACACAATTACATAAATATTGTAAATCAGTTTTCACTTTCATCTTGTCACCAAAATCTTGACAAAGAATTTACATTGTTGATATCGTACATATTTATATCAGATCATGCAATATTTATTTATATTCCATTAAACTTTGCCAAATAATAAACTATAATATATTGCAATTAATATATTTATTGGAGGTGTTGACAATATTCAAAGAAAATACATGTAATACAAATTATATTTAGTACATATTTTTTGTGAAATGATATTGACCATGTATTTTCCATACATACTTTTCTTGATTAGTACCTCTAATGCAAATTCAAAGTTTAAGTTTTAAATACAAGTTTGTGTAAATAATGTTTTTATTATATTACTGTACACTAAAATAACAGTTATAAATAACTTATAACGTTATTTTAGTCAGAATGGCGGCAAAACTTAGAACCACAGATTATGTAACTGCACTGCACATTCAGTAGTGACCTCTTGTTTTTTATTCAATGGTTATATCGTTTACCAATGATTGTCAGCAAGACGTGAAAGAGGTCGGTTCAGGTCAGTGGCCCAAAGTGACTGAGATAATAAAACTATCTACGATTTGTTATGATTTTGGAAAATAGCTGGCGAGTATAAGTCTGCTAAAGTGTCTTAAAAACTAAAATGTTGTTTTTTAAAAAGTTTCTTAACCTGTATATTTGTTGCAGCTATAATTACAAGGTGAGGGGTCCGAAATGACTTAATAATAGGGCATTTTGAATCATCTCGGTATTATGTAATGTATAACAGGGAGACTTATTACGAAGTAAAGTGATATTCGCAGCACCGGTTGGTAATTTGTTTGATCTTGACATTCGCCTGTAACAAAAAGAACTTGTTATTGATACACGATTAACTGGCTTACCTCCATTCCATTTTAATTTAATTCAGAAATGATTAAATAGCGCTTACGTAAAATAACAGGCTAAGTATTAGTTATAGTACAAAACTAACGTTACTCGGGGAACTCCCTGAGACTGTAGTTATTGGACTCAAGGGTACTCCCCAAAAATATCGTTAACTAAAGACTTAGGTACGTTCGGTAACACAGATAAACATATTAAACATATACAAATAAGGATGCTAACTCGGTAAAAATTCCTTGCAGACACAAAAGTCGTTTTATTTCGGTAGGAAAAGCGTTATTTCAGAAGATCAGGCACAGTAGAATCATTTTGGCGGGCCATACATAAAAAAGAAACGTGACATTTTAGACCATCGAAGCGAAAAGCGAGTGTTTTCTTGACTTCTTGATTACTTCACCCATTTTTACTACAAAATTATTTTCCGATTACAGTAATTATGTTACAAAAAAATAAATAAGGAGAAGGAAGCCTTGAACACCCCTTATCAACCCGTCTCTGGCCAGCGTGGTAACGTAGGCTAACCCCTTTCTTCAAAGTAAAGGGCCACCACTCACAGTGCACTGGTGAACTGTGAAAGGCAGTGTGAATGATGGTGAACATGAAACAGGTAGATGTAGTTACCGGTGGCGGTGGCGTGGAACAGCAGGTCGGGCGCGGGGTGCGCGGGGCTGGCGCGCTCGCAGTTGGCGGCGGAGCGCGCGAGCGCGAGCGTGGCGTGGCGCTCCCCGCGTGCCACGAAGCAGTAGCGCCGCGCCGCCGTGCTGTCGCGCGTCAGCGGCGTCGTCACCACGAACGACGTGCCGTTCTCGTACCACCCGCCGTGACACGTGTACGCTGCCAATGCACACACACACACTAATTTAACCAGACAAGGTAGGGTGCACGGTGCACCTGACAAGTTAATCTGCACAGTTACACCCGTCAGGTAAGGTTGAACGTAGTGGAGCCTACACACATATACTGAGGTACATCATGTATGTAGCACAGTTTTGCAACATACACGTTCTGGTTTACCTGTAAACTTCAATTGTACGGACAAACCTATCAGGTATAACCCTAACGTATATGGCTACCTTTAGAAGTAAAGAGTTACGTTCGTATATCTATTGCTACGGAGTTTTCACCAATTTGACGTAAGACACGAGTGGAAACACGGGTAAAACATAAAAAGGAATGTAATTAAATGAAACTTTATATGGAAAAATATGCGTCAAAATAATGAGAGAGAGAATATGTTTCCAGGAAATAGGCTGGTATGCAATGAAACCTTTAACCTAGCCATAGTAATTATTCAACTCACCTGTCATTACTTCTTTATTCCCACACGTGGAATAGAACTCCATATTCTTCACAGAATTACAACCAACTTCTAATCTATTGTAGCTGTTCCCCAGACAGGAGACCTCCGGCTCAGCGTCCCTCCTACTCCTCAACATTGGAGCACTAGACATGTTGCCTACGCTAAAATTAAACAACCTACTACCGTTAACCCTACGATTATGTTCCGATATTGTTTTCTCTCTCTTACTCCTATGAATGTTATCACTTGTCTCTCTTTTCCGTCGATTTTGAATTTCGTATTTGCCGAAGTAGGGACATTCTTTCGATTCGGGATTGCTAGCTGGAATGGAAAGAAATATTGTAAATTAAAAACTAAATATTTTTATTGATTTCCAGGTTAAAAAATCTAATAATAATAAAATGTATGCTAGGTATTAATTATGGTTTAAGATCTTTATTTCTCACTAAGAATTAGCCAACGAAGTCTTACATACTAATATTTAGTAGTTTTTCAATTTATATTCCACAGTATACTTTGAGAGATCAAAATGATTTTTGTTGGTTTCAAACCAACTACCTAAGTGAGATTTATTGATGTTGAAGATGACGAAGTGACATCTTTAGTTCAAAGAAAAAACTAAAAACCTTTAGCTGTACGATGAACAGCAGAGAGATGGCGTTAACAGTTACGTGTTGTTTTAGAGTAGTGCTACGTACACTCATGCATATAATTATGTAGCTACTATTATTCATCATTGTTTATCCAGTACATCAACCAAATCCATTCCACGAGGAAGTTGTTGAATAATACAAATCATTACTTATGGTAATTGAAATAACTTGAAAAAGATAGTAATTCTTTTTACGGGAATAACGCGATCACTTATTCAAAGGTATTACCTACATTACCACCGATTTATATACCCGTAAAAATAATTATTATTATATCCTGGAACGTGAAAGTTTAAAAGTTAGTATAACTTGAAAAAGAACTGTCGGTAAATAAACGAGTAAATTCTTTGATCTGTGTTTTTACAGACCTAGATAATGAAGAAAGGATATTTTTTTATTAAAAATCCAATTAGATTAAGTATGATTTAAGGTTTTTTATTTTTACAATTTAGTTTCACAGTTTTTGGTTTTAAATAGAATTGAAAATATTTGGCTAATACCATTCGGTTTTATGAAAATTAGAAATGCTAGGTTAGCCGGTTAGGGGTAGATTGATACCTATAAATACTGGTCCATACATCCTATCTGAAAAGGCCTCTAAGAAGGTAAGCGACTTCATTTTGTATCTTTAAATAATAAAAAATGAAGTCGCTTTCGCTGTCTGTTCGCTTAGATCTTCCAAGGTACTCAACGGATTTTAATGCAGTGTTCAGCAATAGATAGTGATTCAAGAGGAAGGTTTAGGAAGAAAGCCGAGGATTTCAAAGACTTCCGTGCGAAGGGGGGTCGGGTGGCTGGTTTTAAATGAGCAAGCATGACTGACCGACTAGCGTGACGTAGGGCGCGTTGACGGGCTTGAAGTGGTGCGGCGAGCACGCGTCGTCGGGCCGCGCCGTGGGGGCGCCGCGCTGCAGCTCCACGATGGATGAGTCGCGCCGGTACAGCACCACGCACACGTAGCGGGACACGCTGACACCACAACAGACAACTTCATAAGTCAATCTCATCGAATACTCTTTACATCACTGTGCTTAAGTCTTTCGTTTTCATATAACTAACAAAAATACTAAAATGAGTGGGAGCAAATTCGGATATCCAGAAAGGCTAAGAGACGTAGGTATATGTGTGATCGTGTTAATTGTCTTCTGAATGAATACTATCATACTAAACTTCTATGACGTTCAATATGGAAATCTGTATCACTATATAACCAAACCCCAGCACATCACATCCACAGCTTTTATCAGTCCACTTCTCCTCTGTACCCACCCCAATATTCCACTGAAATTTCTGTTAAAGAGATTCTGAGTTACTATCAAGAATTTTTAACAAAACCTGGTTACAATTAAATTAATACACAACTACAAACTTCTGCAGTTGAGTTTGATAGCTAAAATAGCCAGATAGGTTAAAAAATATTATTCAGAATACCAGACTTTGGTTTACATCACTATATCCGATCTGTGGCTGTATACCATTAAAGTGTGGTTTTTAGACAAATAAGGTTCATAGTATGACCTTCCGTACTCACCAATGATGTTGCCAATGAGCAACTAACGCAACAGAATTCCCAGTCGGCGAGCTGGCTTTTACATTGACGCAGTACACTTTGATATCTGCACCCGTCTGGTTGGTGATCCTAAGGGTAGCGTTTCGCTGGTAGAACGTGTAGTTGCTGGTGAAGTCCAACGTGTGCCACGTGTGAGAGAATGTCATCCACGACGGGAACTGGCAGTTAAAACGGACTGATACTGAAATCATATAATATGTCATTTAGCAAACATAACGATGTAGGCGTGAGAAACCCGAACAGTTCCGTTCTCTCTGCAATAATAAAAAAAAAGTTTATTTATTGAGAAAAATAAACATTTACTATGGTCATATGATAATTTTGGCTTCCGATTTAGGTAGAGTACTATAGTAACTAGACTCCTCATAAAGATACTTGTATATTAATAAACACACGTATTGCACTTACACACAAACACCAAACTAATAATAAGGTAATGACTCAATTATTTGACTTCAATGGCACAATAGGGAATATGCATAAAAAATTTATTTGTCTCAAACATTTTTTTCTAGATTCTTTATTGTCTTTACAATATACATCAATGGTATTTTTTTATTTAGTGATTATTTAAACCCAGAAAATATTAAATAAAAAGTGAAAATTAAGGGAGGGAAATTCAAACCTGCAAAACGCGTCCTATTGGCCGAAACGAAATGTGACGTCGATTGTTACATTATCGAAATTATCGGCGTCGAAATTCCTACTGTGTTAGTAGTGTTTGTGAGAAAAATAACTTCTTCCATGATTTTTATAGCAATCAAAACTGTAAATAGGTATAAAATAACTGAAACACTCAATAGTAAACAACACAGTGTTTTAAATTTCACTTTGAAAATTAGTTTGACTATTTTGAAACCTATTTAATTTTTTTTCTATGCTAAGGAGACTTATATGATCAGATTAAGAAATAAAAAAAAGACATGCATATTCCCTATTGCTTGTAGATTTGGTTCATACCAAATCTACAACTTGAACTGACCAGAATTTTATTTAAATGGTTCCAACAGGTGCAGGTCATTGAAATAACATTTGGTGTCAAGGTATTTTAAAATCTTGTCAAAGATTTGAAACAAATATCATAAAAGTATCAGTATATTACTAACCTCGTTTCAAAGCCATTGTTCTCGATCCCTCAGTGGCACTAAACAGTCCATTGCAAGTGGCATCACCAGACTGCGCCACTCTGTACTCTATGCCACCAGGGGCAACAGGGACCTCTTTTACTGCACCCGTTGCTGAAATAACGATTATGTTTATTTTAGCGATTTCATTAATAAC
This sequence comes from Diaphora mendica, assembly GCA_949125395.1. Lineage (NCBI taxonomy): Eukaryota > Metazoa > Arthropoda > Insecta > Lepidoptera > Erebidae > Diaphora > Diaphora mendica. The sequence goes on from OX421316.1 coordinate 26,618,858, forward strand.
CTCGAAAAGTCTGTCTTCGATAAATTCAATATCTTGATGAATGTATTCATTCAAAATAAATAAATAAATAAATAAATAAATATTTTGGACATCTAACACACAACGCCATCTAGTCCCAAGCTAAGCAGAGCTTGTGTTATGGGTACTAGACAACTGATACAAATACATATATACTTTTTTTTTTTTGTAAATACATACATATTATACATAGAAAACACCCAAACTCCGAAACAAATATTTGTAGATCATACAAACATTTGGTCCGACCCGGGAATCGAACCCGAGACCTCATGATCAGCAGTCGCACACGCCAACCGCGAGACCAACGAAGCAGTCAAAATATCATGATATTTTACATATAGGGACAGAGATATAACGTGTTCTATATTTTAGACATGGACGTTATCAATCTAAATTCAGGTTCACTGACACAACAAATTATTACCGTTTGTCTTTTCGTAGACGAAGCATCTGTATCGATCTTCATTGCTTGTTGCATGGTTGTGATGTAGTTTTCCAACGAGGAAGCGAAGGCTACCTTCCTTCCATGTCGCTAGGCACTCTAATTCTTCCACTGAAAATTATAGGTTTATGTTTTAAATATAATTACAACAATTGACTGTTTGCATTGTGTGGGTATACCTCAAGGCAGTGTTTTAGATAAATCTTTTCTGTTTTTTTATTTGGGTTCTTTTTGTTATCTAAAATTAAAAGAGATAACTAATAAAATTTTTTTTACAAATGACGAGAACTTGTCGAAACATACCTACTCGTAAACGCAAATAAGGAATTATTTTGTGGTGTGTTACGTTTTTTGAAGGATCTTAAATATTTTTTTAACTGATGATGATGTTCACTAGCTATTGCCCATTATTATTGCAGCGTGCACTAACTAAAAATGACGAACTTCCATACTTTTTCGTGTAATATGCCATTCACAAATACTGTGGCTTTCTATTGGTAAAATAATTTTTAAATTGGGATCAGGAGATTCAGAGATTACCCCTTACAAGCTCAAAAACTTTACCTCTTTATAATATTAGTATAGATTTGTAAAAATTATGCGTTAAATTAGTAACTTTAAAACTAATTTTCTCAAAACACACGTCTCCATCCTAGTCTGGGAACATTTTTAACTATCATGCAGCACATTTTCATTGTAATTTCAGACTGAGAAATAAACAACGTTATTATTAAATTCTACGTACTATTTAAACCGACTGAGGTGCAGAGTGTAAACACACTCTTAATTAAAAATCAAACAGAAAATTAACATTAGAAGCCACAGTTGAACTTGAAGGTGCACTTCCAAGAATAGCTTGCCTCGTTGACGGAGACAATCGTGACAGATGACTACACAAATAAAGTTTTATATAGATGCCGCACCTCTAAAGGGGAAGTACTATGAGAATTACTCGGAAATGTTCATATATTCGTTTATTTAGAACAACCAAGTCGAGTTTGTTCTGTATTTTTATATAACTACACACATCAAAAGTGTCTAGGGATCAAGCATTTTTATGCGGATTTCTTGAGATTGAGATGTGGCTTTGGCCCTGGCCTGCTCAGTCGCCAGACTTGAACCCGATTGAGCATGCATGGGATATGCTACAGAGAAGAGCTCTGCCGAATATGGAGGGTATCCAGTCTCAAGAAGACCTTTTTTTGTTGTTGCAGCGAACATGGGCGGCCATTCCACAGCGTGATTTGGATGAACTCATTTTGAGTATGCCAAACCGATGTTCTTGTGTTAGTGTTCGCGGTAGAAACACGGATTATTAATTGTTTAAGTTACCTAATAAAATTTTAAAGAAAACTGTTATTTCAGTCTTTTTTTCGAACTTTAATGTTAGTGGTTCAAATGTCAAAAATCCTTTTATTAGGAAAATGGCAAATTTCTTTATTAATGCAAAGGTGACTTGGTTTATCGTTACTGTGACAAACGAAAACACTTTATTTGATGAATCCTTAAAGAAAATTTTAATTAATATCAATCAGGAGAAAAGTTATTGCAAAAATATATGTTGATCCCTAGACACATATGTTGATCCCTAGACACTTTTGATGTGTGTATTTCTGTTATATGAAGGTAATGACTGTTATTGTACACTATTATGGTTATAGACGGAAGATCGTATTATAAAAGGTATCAAACAACATATTAAAAACTTACTTACTACGTACGCCAGTGCGTACGTAGTAAGTAAGATAAATTCATAAGCAAGAAAACTTGGTGTGTAATTTTCAGTAGATACCTTTTTTTACCTAAAAATAGGTACCTAGAAATTCTATAATATATTTTGAAGTCCACCTAACTTTGAGACTAAATATATATATATAGTCCACAAATAAAAAGCCATAAAAACGGTATTACATTCTTCTAAATATGACCAGAGATTGCCTCTAAGGCTAAAAAGAGATGGCCTACCAAATACCTCAGTAAATCTGAAGACAGTTGAAACTATTAAGTTCCTAATCTGTGTGCGTTCTTTGAGTATTAATCGATCAGAAAGCAAGGAAAAAATTATATAAATAAAATTAAAAAGCTTTTAAAAACAAGCTTTTACTGGAATTCCTCGAGACGAATCAAACGAGTCCAAACTCGATGATGCTGCGACGCTTCTTTACAGAGTTCCTATGGCCACCTTCCAGCTCCAGCATCAGGTCAGCTCCATGTCATTATAATATTGTATTGTCACGCTGTATACATATGTTTGCAAAATTTAGCAAAATCGGTTGAAGATATCTGCTTCAAAATTGAGTTGCAAGATTCCACCCGAACATATAGGTAAGCATACATACATTGCAAGTTAATAAAAAGCTTGTAATAACCAATTTGACATTTAAAAACTTTAATAAGTATCAATATAAACGATTTCTATTAACAATTTCGATGCTCCTTAACTTGTGGTTTATTTCTAAACTGCGCTAAATCTAAACAATGGTGATACCAGCGCTGGAAGTCTGCCCGTTACATTTGTAACTGCTGTCTAACGAGAGAAGTTCAAAATATACATATTATTTCAGCTTTAGGACTGTTAACTTTATTTTGTTTCTATTCTCCATATAGCAATATTCAGTATAAAACAGTAATATAATTATTGTGTACAGGTATATTGTGGCAAGTTTTATCTTACCATTCCCATATGTTATGGTTAGACAGAAGACGGAACCATTTAGCAATATATTAATCAGCACGCATATAGCTTTCTGTTGTGTTTCCGTTTCCAAACTAGACAAAATCCTTGCTATGATAACCAGACTTCTTTTAATCTGTTGTAAAATCCTCCCGGATAGCACCTACTAGTGGTTATATAGGACTCGAAGCGACCAAAAAGGAAAACCCTGGCACCCCAACGTACCTTGGGATGCTAGGGATGCTTATAGATTTGTAAATATATTCGCTTTATTTAGACAGGCACTGTGCAACAAATGATGGTGAATCATTATACAACTGTTCGCCCTGGGCGGTAATTCAACCAATAAAGTAACAACTCATATTACCGATAGAACAATTGCAACATTCAGTGTTAAATGAAGAAACTGTAAAATAAAATAAAACAGTAGTAGTCATTGTAGTGTAAACGCTACGATGTAGGAATTACAAGAATGTCACTTCCTTCCGATCTAAATAAAGAATATTCGGTTGTCTTGTATTTTTACGCGTTTTGTGAAACAATGTGGTGACGCAAACTAAGAAAATTATAGCTTTATGTATTTTAAATGAACTTTTGAAGTTTTGTTAGAAATTAACAAAGAAAATTTCTGTTTATGCTTTTAATAAGGATGATCTCTACTTAATATATGTATTAGGTTATATCAACTGAATATTAAATCTATACTAATATTATAAACGCCGAAAGTTTGTAAGTATGGATGGATGGATGTTTGATACTCTTTCACGCAAAAGCGACTGAACGGATTTGGATGAAACTTTACAGTAATATAGCTTATAGGTACATCAGAATAACACATAGGCTACTGTTTGCAGCGATAATCGACATATACGCGGGTGGAGCCGTGAACAACCACTAGTACAAAATAAATCCGTCGGTTTTCATTGTTTTGTCGTAAAATCACATAGTCCGGGTCTCCACTGAATAGGGTGAGAGTAGGCGCCTGATGCTGGCCCCCGAGGTCGCATTTAGTGGAAACACTACATAGCCCTGGGTCCGAGATCCGAAGAGATTTTCCACCCCGCCATTAAAAGATATATATTTGTCCTTCACTTACCAGTACTTTCTGATCCGTAGACATCAGGGCAAGCTTGATAGTTGAGAAGCAGTCTTGAGTCTTCTGTACAACTCTCTATAGACGATACTGGACTTTTGCAGTCGCCATGACCCCTGAAAATAACACAGATTCTATTTATTACAAATTACAATATTATGTTAATCTAAAAATAAAAAATATGTAAAAAAAAAATATTTCCACGGTTTTATTGAAAATAATGTACTAAAAGCTAAAAAATAATTCGGTAGGTCCCAGGTTCCACATTAATCTCTCCCTCATTAATCTTAGGCATTGATCAGACAAAATAATATAATCGTTGGGCGTAGCGTAAACTGAGTTGACTGGATGAAAACACGGGCCCAACGATTTTATTTATATAGAAAAAAAAAAACGATGGAAAATGAAAAGAGCCAGAGGGACACCGGGAGTAATTAGTATATTAAACTTTTTTAAACGTTTTAAGGCTGCATTTTTTATTTAATTTATTAAAGGACAATTTTCCCTAAGGGAACTGTGATTGTATTGGGGGTACTTAAAATAAATATAAAGGTAAGGTATAGATATATACAATCTGTGTACTAAATATTACATTTAGAGTATAATTTAGGTTGAAACGTAACTTTGTTTCATTTCATTTCATCATTTCATTTCATTTGTGTAAAAGATTTTAAATTAAGTGGAGATTCACTTTTTTTTTAAATGACTCTGCTCTGCCTGATGGAAAGTATGAGTGGTCACCATTCTAAAAGCGAATGAGGACAATGCAAATTATTATTATTATTATTATAGGATAAGTAGGATGCTGAATCTAAATTCGTCTGGTAATCTTAAATAACTATGTAGTGAGTAAGTGATAAGTAAAGATAAGGTAAGTATCTCCAACAGTGATACGCTTGCACGATTGCTTTAAATATGTCAAATTTTTATATTACTGATATTGTGGACAATTAATAAAGTCGTGTTATTTACTCCTTCAAGTTGACCATCGCTTTTAAGATACGTGTGTTGCGATAGGACAAACTTGAGGCTCATATCCCTAAACGTATTTGGGGATCTAAGTCTAGGACCTAAATATTCCTAATCGTTTTTGTTTCGACGTATTTTATGTTTCTAATAGCCCCAGGCATCTTTTTTTCCTTTTTTTATATAGAAAAGGGGAAACGAGCAGACGCATCGCCTGATGGTAAGCAATTACCGCCGCCCATGGACACCCGCAACACCAGAGGCGTCACAAGTGCGTTGCCGGCCTTAGGGGGAAGGGGAAGGGGATGGGAGGAGGGGGGTATGGGACTGCGATATCTCACTCAGTCGGTGAAACACAGCGCACTCGGTGAAACACAGTGAAAAGTTGTTGTTTCTATGTGTGACTTTTTTATTTAATTTAAAATGACTATTTGCGTACTAGAAGTATATTCTGTCGCTAGGCAATTTACACAACCGTGGAATAAATAAATATGTTTAATAAACAAATATTTTGAACATTTGACACACAACGCTATCTAGTCCCAAACTAAGCAGAGCTTGTACTATGGGTACTAGACAACTAATATAAAAACCTATTACTTTTTTTTGTAACTAGGTACATACATATTATACATAGAAAACACCGAAACTCCGAAGCAAATATTTGCAGATCATACAAATATTTGGTTCGACACGGGAATCGAACCCGAGACCTAAAGCACAGCAGTTGCATACGCTACCACAGCGCTACTGAGGTAGTCAATGGAATACTGAGCACCTAGATTCAGAACAGAACCATTTGTGGATCATTCAAAGTCTGTCCCATCGAACCCACATCACATCGCAGTAGAAAGCGTCGAGGTAGACCGCTAAAATCGTTACAAAAAATACTTCAAAAAATAATATGAAATTAAAAAAAAATGCGAATTGCTTGTTGCAAATAAAACAGCATTTCCTCCAAAGCACTTATCTCGTGCAGTAACATGACACGACAGCCGACAGATGTGCCGACGGGTAATTAAGATATATGAAGGGCGACATGTCTGACGGGCCTGACACATCGGTACTCGTAATGACATAATTATAATTAAAACTGCTGATCAATCATTACATACTTGGTCAGTATTTAATATTCACGTACATATACTTACTCCTATAATCTATTTCTATACAAAACTGTGTGGTTACAGACTTTTCTAACCGACTTCAAAAAAGGAGGAGGTTCTCAATTCCACTTTTTTTTTAATGTTTGTTACCTCATAACTTTCGAGTGGGTGAACCGATTTTGATGATTTTTTTTATTTGAAAGCTGGTGCTTCCCGAATGGTCCCATTTAAATTTGGTCCAGATTGAAGTCGTTTTTTTTTGTTAAAATTTGTAATTATTTTAAAGACAAACAACAACGTACAATGCTGCAGTTGAAAGTGGTTTAAGCGGTCGCCACGCCACTTTCTACTGCACTGAGTGTTGTGGGTTCAAATCCCACATGAGACAACACTTTGTGTGATCTACAAATTGTTGTTCTGAGTCTGGATGTTCTTTGTGTCCGTTTCATGTATGTTTATAAAGTCCCCCGCGACACAGGAATGTATATTCCTAATGCGGGAGTTTTATTTTACAAAAAGAAACAATACCAATGCTGTTCAGCCGTTCTGTCGTGATAGGTAATAGATGAAAAACTACAAATAAGTGCAACAAGTATAACGTAAAAAAACAACGAATTAATAACAACATACTAACATATATCTACACTTGTGATTATAACTTAGTGAAACAAACATTTATGTTCTGAAGAAGTAATTACTATAAGTAATTACAAGAAAAATAAATGGTGCAATTTGATTTAACTTGTAATAAACTTGGTTTTATTTATCTTAAGGTTGTCTGTAGGATAACGCGGTTAATGATAAGACGTTTGTCTCATATATCTATATAGCGTGTATACCATAGTATGTTCTACAGTAAATAATGACTTTTTATAAATTAGCTGCTAAAATGACTCTACTGAGCGTCATGAAAAGTATGAGTAGAATCCAGGAGTGGTGTTCATCATCCTCACTGTGAATGCAGACTATGCAGCATGGTGACTTGGTGATCCACACTATAGCGGCCTAGTGAGATGCTTTTTCACGCTCAGCTTGAAGAATCCCAGATCATAAAGGGGGGGAAACACATGCGCTACTACACACATCAAAAGTGTCTAGGGATCAACATATGTGTCTAGGGATCAACATATATTTTTGCAATAACTTTTCTCCTGATTGATATTAATTAAAATTTTCTTTAAGAATTCATCAAATAAAGTGTTTTCGTTTGTCACAGTAACGATAAACCAAGTCACCTTTGCATTAATAAAGAAATTTGCCATTTTCCTAATAAAGGGATTTTTGACATTTGAACCACTAACATTAAAGTTCGAAAAAAAGGCTGAAATAACAGTTTTCTTTAAAATTTTATTAGGTAACTTAAACAATTAATAATCCGTGTTTCTACCGCGAACACTAACAACACAAGAACATCGGTTTGGCATACTCAAAATGATTTCATCCAAATCACGCTGTGGAATGGCCGCCCATTCGTTGCAACAACAAAAAAAGGTCTTCTTGCGACTGGATACCCTCCATATTCGGCAGAGCTCTTCTCTGTAGCATATCCCATGCATGCTCAATCGGGTTCAAGTCTGGCGACTGAGCAGGCCAGGGCCAAAGCCACATCTCAATCTCAAGAAATCCGCATAAAAATGCTTGATCCCTAGACACTTTTGATGTGTGTATATATACCAGTTCACTATTTATAACTCGGTTAATAAAAGGTTTATATGTATTTAACTTTTAGACTAGTTTCACCGACTTCTCTTTAGGGGTGGCATTATTTTTAAATTTGAATGTGACCAAACCCTCAAAATGAATTTTCCAGACAGGTTATAATTGAGAAGTTCTAAGGTAATGTTTCCAAGTTGTGTTATTTCCGTTATACATTTAAATAAACCACTTTCATTCGCAGATTATGAAATTAAAAATTTCTTTAATATTTTTGTTTATAATTTAGTAGATATAACCTCAAGGTCTTTTAGTACTTGCATGCTTTTCAGGTAACTGTATTTGACTATGTTTTCAGATGCAGCTAAATTAACATATTCTAATCTAGAGCTAAGAAGACGGGCTGACAAAATAAATGTGATTACACTTACCTGTTATAAGTAAACGAAAAAGGTCCTTTGAGGGGGCAGTCGACGGGGTCAGCATTTTCTCTGAACATAGAGTACAGTAAAGCGTCACCAGTGATCAGTGAACACAAATGGGGTAGAGCGTCTCTTCTGTGACAGAATGCTGAAAAAAAAATAAGGCAGTCTCAGAAAAGGCAACTATCACGAACAAAAGGTATAAAGTTTTATTTTTAATTTGTTATTTTGAGTTTTTAACATTGTTATGCGTGACAAAAGACTTTCAAGAATTGAGAGTTTTACCCATGTCATATTTAAATACCTACTATTTGAATGGTTTTTCAGCTTATCCATCCAGTTACCCTAAAACAAATCTAGAACTCCCTATTACCAACGATGGGAAGTAGTAGGGCCTCCAGTTTCTGCCACTGTCTGCGTGTGTGTCTCTCGATGGACCGATTTAGATGCGGGTTTTTTTCATTTGAAAGCCAGTTTCCTTGCGGTGGTAAGAACCACCGCAAGGAAACTGGCTTTCAGCTTTTAGCTAAGAAGCTATGTTTGGTTAATATCGGTTCAGCAGTGTAAGAGTATCAGCTCCTTTTCAAAATAATGTAAGGCATTTTTGGCGTATGATTACACAATTAGTGAGGGAGTTTTTTTTAAGTTTAGCTTGTAAGCAGAAGTAGATTCACTTTATTACGACTCTACAATCTTTTACAGAGGTCTTAGGTAATACTTTAAATCTATACAAAAATCTGTATATTCCTCACCAATATAAATAAATCTCAATTTGTAAGTCGGCCGAAAGGAATGGTCGTGTAATTTATTAGGGGCCTATACTCTACTTTATATTCTAGATATGCATATGGAAGAGGAAAGTGTAGGCATCCCTCTCGGGTCTTGATTGTATACTTATTTATTTAAGAGTTTCTTGGACTTGAGTCTGACTTGGCTAGTGTCGTATCCGGCGTACGACACAATAATAGTAACAATACTCGACGATGTATTACGCAATGTCGTCTGGACTGAAACTGAACATAACTGAAATCTGGTATTTTAGGAGCCTTTGCATATATAATAATAGTTTTTGCTCGCGGTCCCGCAAGCGTGTATGTCGGTTATGACGGTAAAAAACACCACTTGATGTTGAAGTTCTTGGTAGACTATTTTATTAAAATTATTCGCCAGATAACTACAAATATCGCTTTCACAAGTCTCGAATAGAAACAAACAATGTAGTATAATCATATTTGTTTCGGAAAATTATATCTATTAAATAGTGCAACATGAAACTTTATCATGCACTGGTGGTACCCTAAGTATTTTTTAATATTTATACTTACTTTCTTTGTATTGTAGCACGTTTTTGTGTTTCTCATGCATAACCACACAACGATAACACCCTTTTCTGAAAGAGAAAACACAAAATTCAATATTATTGTCATCAAATATCGGTCGGTTGTGAAGGTAAGTTGGCCTCGTTCCTTCTCAATTCTAATATCTTTGGATTTATCTAGTGGGAACCAAAGTGGCTTGGTGAAAACGAAAAAGAGGAATTTTGTCCATGAGAGAATATTCTATGAGACCCGCCTAAGAGTAGATAAGTTCATAAATGACACTAGTGACAACTATCGTAGATATTATATATATATATATATAACTGCCTCGTTGGTCTCGCGGTTGTCGTGTGCAACTGATGAACCCGAGACCTCATGCCTCGGGTTCGATTCCCGGGTCGGACCAAATATTTGTATGATCTACAACTATTTGTTTCGGGGTTTGGGTGTTTTCTATGTATAATATTATGTATGTACTAGCTGTTGCCCGCGGCTTCGCCCGCCCGTATGTCGGTTATCACTGCAAATAGTAGCTTAAGTGTTATTCTGATGTATAAGCTATATTACTGTAAAGTTTTATCCAAATCCGTTCAGTAGTTTTTGTGTGAAAGAGTAACAAACATTCATCCATCCATACTAACAAACTTTCGCGTTATTAATATAGGTAGGATTTTTATCGATATAAAATCGTAATACAAAATGTATCGGTACCTGAATAGTTTTATTTTCTTTACCTCGCATAGAACTTTTATATATTTTTATAAATCAGTTTAAATAAAATAAAGGGGTTAAGACAATTTCGTGAAAACTAAAAATTTAGTATAGCGCCATCTGTAATGATTTATTTATTTCGTGAACGAAAATTTAAGTATAGCGCCATCTGTATTTTTGATATGGAACTCATTCCTATCTGATGTCCCACGACACCACTCGATTTTTTTTACAAATAAGACACACGTTTTACTATTAAAAACTTATTTAAGTATTTATATATGTACATAAATTATAAAGTGTTTATATGAGCTTATTTCGACATTTGACATGGCCAAGGCCTTTGACCGGGTCTGGCACCGCTCGCTTCTCTCCAAGCTCTCGGCATTCGGTCTGCCTCCTAGACTATGTCACTGGATTGACGCTTTTCTTCATCAACGCCGCATTATGGGCCTTTGCGACGGCACGGCCTCTGATGTTCTGGATGTAAACGCTGGCGTACCTCAGGGTTCAGTCCTGTCGCCCACACTATTTCTTCTGCATATCAATGACATGTTAGCTCTTGGCAACATACATTGCTGTGCAGACGATAGCTTAGTTCATGGGCGATATTTTTGACACCGTTCAGCCAAGCTGGCAGACGTTGAGGAAAGTCGACAGAAGCTTGTCGCTGAGCTCGACCGGGTTTTGAACCGCATTTTACAATGGGGTGATAAGAATCTGGTCGAGTTCAACGCTACGAAAACACAGTTATGCGCGTTCTCTACCAAAAAGTCTCCATTTCTTTCCCTCCCCACTTTTCAGAGCACTCAACTGCCACTACGGGGTAAGCTCGGTGTCCTGGGCATGGATATTTGCCGGGACCTCGAGTACTGTTCTCATCTTTGTGATGGATCCGCGCAGTATTTGCTTGATGCTTTCGATCGGTTGCAGTGGCGAGCAGTCCGCTTTACCAACAGTCCCGAAGCCACCGAGTTCCTTGAACCTCTGCAGCTGCGTAGAGATATCGCCTCTATAGCAGTCCACTACCATCTGTATCATTGGAAGTATTCTGAGGAGCTCTTCCAACTGGCCCCCCTTCTCCCTTCCTCTGCAAAATAACATGTTCACTCTCGAACCAAACGGTTTGGTTCATCCTTCCTGTGCCGAGCAGCTAAAAACTGGAACTCACTTACAGCGCACGTGTTTCTCTCCCACTGTGATCCCGGGCCCTTTAAGTGGGGCGTAAATTAAGTGGGGCGTGAAAAAGCATCTCACTAAGCCGTCATAGTGTGGGACGCAATTCTACATTGTCTGCTTTCCCAGTGAGTATGGTTGCCCCCACTGTTGGATTATGCTTGAGTTTTCCATCAGGCTGACCATAGTCACTTTGGCAGCTTCAAAAAAAAAGTACAAATTTAATAACTACGTTTTTTCTTTTGCCATATTTTGCCAAAATATGAAGATTTTGCGGATTTGATATACGTGAGTATGCTGCCCATGAGAAAAAAAAAAACTGTATCTTTAAGCATCTGTCCTTGGGTTTTGTTAATATTGTTATTGGAAATGCTGTTTTCATGCATTCAGCGGAAACGGCATTCTTTTAAATTAAAATGTCAAATAAGTTGGAATTATTGGAATACGGGGAATTAAAACATTATCTTCTTTTGCCATTCCATGTGTCATGATTGTAGCTTTTACAATGTTGTACCCCAGTTGTGTAATATTTAGCCATGTACTATTACATTGCTTTGGCGCTCAAGATACCTCATTTAATAGTACTGGAACATTAACTTGCAGCCTCAACTTATGGGAAGGCACTCCTGATATTTCTAAAGACTTTAAGTATTCGACAACATCTCCCTCCACGCCTGACATGATCCGTTCGTTTAATTGATAACTATCTCATTAGTCAGCAGATCAGGATCGAAATGATTTTTAAATCATCTGTGCTATCTTAAACCAGAACCCACGTCTCAGTGTAATCATGTCGTTACTGTCAGTTGGCATACTATCTTCTCCGTGATAACTCCGTAAATGTCATATCAGAATAGCTCTAATACATATTTTGTCTCTTGTCGCAAACTAACTCACAAACCTAACATATTTCTATAGAAACTGCCATCCCCTGTTGCTATTTTACCCCCTTGAGGGTAACATTTTTACAAACTTTAAATGACATTTTCATTCTTACCTAACCAACAGCTAGAGTATAATGACGATACTTCTGCAGAGAATTTTGAAGTTAAGAAACGCTGTTAATTAATTATATTAATTTGGCTTATTCATTTCTATTAATATAATGAACATTCAAATCAGATTGACGAATACATACTTAATATCTTAATATCTAGGTCTTCATTGAAAAAGTGAAATATTTTTTATGATTGTGACAGCCTTGTTTATTCGTTGTCAAGACGCCCGACGTAGGTAACGCGCAGGCGTGTGGCGAGTGAACCCCCAGAACAACCTTTCATCCCCCTTTTAAACCCCTTACAACCCCTTTTTTGCATTAAAAAGTAGCCTATGTCCTTTCTCAGGCTCTAGACTATCTGTGTAAATAAATTAATTTCACTCAAATCGGTGCAGCGGTTTGACCGTGAAAGCAAGACAGACAGACAGAGTTAATTTCGCATTTATAATATAAGTATGGATAGCTGACCCACGCAATGTCATTTGCGTCTTCTGTTGCCCGTAGCGTAATAATTTTCCCCCATTCTTCATTGGTGCTCCGCTCCTATTGGTCTAAGCGTGATGATATATAGCCAATAGTATTCCTCGATAAATGGGCTATCTAAGACTGGAAGAATTTTTCAAATTGGACCAGTAGTTCCTGAGATTAGCGCGTTCAAACAAACAAACAAACTCTTCAGCTTTATATATTAGTATAGATGTATTTATTATGCTCTTCTAAGATCTAATACTCATAATCAACAACACATTTATTTGGATAACGATTAATATTAGGTATTATGTTGATAACAACTCTTTGGCAAATAACTCATTATTAGGTACCAACTCTTAGCGTCTTATACTCGTGATAACTTCTAAACGAAATGAACGATTGGGATGAAACAAAAAGTATTTTACTTCTACATAAATACCCTTGATAACATAATGCTTAATTTGGATAAGGATTAATATTACGATACACATTTAACGTAGTTTCTTTCTTCAGACGATTTAATAATTTTTTTGAACACAAAAGCGGTTATTGTAACTAAACCATGATAGTTAGATATATGCTCTCGCGGACTTTTTTGTAGATCTTAATGAGACCTACAAACCCGTAATACATTATTTTGTTCTATTGTCAATAGTATTTGCAGCGCACGCAAAAATAGGTTTTTGATTTCACACCTTGGGTTACGAAATAGCAATTTTCTTACGGATCCCTAATTTTTTTGAAAATAAAATATAGCCTATAGCCTTCCTCGATAAATGGACTATCCAACACTGAAAGAATTTTTCAAATCGGACCAGTAGTTCCTGAGATTAGCGCGTTCAAACAAACAAACAAACAAACAAACTCTGCAGCTTTATAATATTAGTATAGATTTACAAAAAAAAGTATATATGTATTTGTATCAGTTGTCTAGTGTCCATAACACAAGCTCTGCTTAGCTTGGGACTAGATAGCGTTGTGTGTTAGATGTCCGAAATATCTATTATTATTATTTATATTAAGCGATATTTTAAGAACAATAGTAGTTTTTCAATAAATATTCCTTGTTTTTAACTATAAATCACATATTAGGAATCTCTATTTAGAATTCTGACATTTTATTTTATTTTAAAAAAGTAATAAAGTACAGAACAGAGTCCTTATGTCCGGACACATTGTGTAGTGGAAACATATTGCCACCGTCTCAAACCAACGAGTGCAGAACAAAAGGGAATACGTTGCTATATTGTCAGCCAATTTTAGAGTGTCTTGTATGATCTACAAGTCAATAGTTTCCGTCCGACTGGCTTAGTTAATATCACTTACTATTACTTCAATGTATGTTTATTAGGATTTTATGACACTGGAGAAAGGAGACTGATCACCAGTTAAGGATCCAGTAGGAGTGGGAGGTAAGGGAACTAGCATAACCATGTAGTGTTTGGTATGGTCGCTAAACTCTTGAATATCCTGATAACTTTCTTAAATATAGTATTCCTTACAATTTGAACTATAAACTTGTCCTTGACTTTGGGATATGTATGAAATACGATGGTATGCTAAAATGGACTACTAATATTATAAACGCGAAAGTTTGTAAGTATGGAATCATACATGGATCGATGGATGTTTTTTTACTCTTTCACGCAAAAGCTACTGAACGTATTTGGATGAAACTTTACAGTAATATAGCTGATACATCCGAATAACACATAGGCTACTATTTGCCGCGATAGCCTACATATACGCGGGCGGAGCCGTGGGCAATAACTAGTATTAAATATAGATGTATTTTATAGTGTTCACAGACACAGGTTCTGCCTTAGTATTGGGACAAATCTTAATAAAAACGAATTCTCTTTTACGTATACTATACATGTATATATATATATATCATTATATAGGTATGTATGTGACATCCGTCCTTATCAAGTGCCTCGCGTTAAGCTTCGTCGATACGGCGAACAGATGGAGAGATTAAATGGATGCTGGAAGAAACGGAACGGAAACAAGAAGATAGGAGAAAGAGGAATGAGCAAGATTCCTGAATGATAATAAACGCGTTAAAGTTGTGTTATATATGTGTGTTATGTTGGGAAACGAGATGTTGATTTGTTTTGTTTTTTCGTGACTTGCAAGATGGTTGCAATAAATTGTAAAAGTACCATTTAACGATATGTAGGGTTAAATAAATACGAATGCTTTTATAATCTGTTGCGAAGATTGCTGTTGTTGTTTTCAAGTGGTTCAAATTTTCAGACAAACTTTTAGACATATTTTTTTTTTTCAGTATATACTTATTAAACATGGTACTATGGGTCCAAGAATACATAATTTAAATGTATGTGTATGTATGTGCACGTGTGTGTTTGTGTATATAAGTCTCTGTGTATGTGTGCGTGCCTCTGTGTGTGATGTGTTCCTGTCTCCGTGTGTACTTGTTTTATAGATTTATACTTACTCGTCAACTATTAGGAACTTGTCCCCTTCTGAAGACAGGCATCTTCCCTTATTGGAGAGTCTATCACCCTCTATAAGAATAGGTTGGATCACTCCTGACTGGAACCACCGCCCGTGCCATCGGGACGGGAAGGCACATCCTATGGACAATAATTTTTATTGGTTAATCATTTATTGACATTGTTTTTATTATTTAAAATAAATTATTTAATATTAATATTATTATTTGTAATTATTGACAAATTCAAAGTATAGACTTTTTTACCACACGATTGGAACTCACTTTAGACTTTACGTTTACACTCAAAAACTAATAAACGGATTTTGAGTCAAGAAAAGGCAATTATTCTCGAGAAATGTTAAGATGTCAAATTTGTAAAGGCTTTAAATAACCTTCTTGAAATACTTGAGTGATTCAAATAACAGTCCATTCGCCAGGGAGCTTTTAGTTTTCTTTTTAGACATAGTAATTTAAATTTCAATCAAATCCATGTTATTGTAGGAAAAACATAATTAGAAAATATTGTGCTAGGAGCTAGGGCTAACCAGGAGCGGGTCGATAGGTATATAAAGTACAGAATTTCGATTTGAATCTGAAAACACGCTCCACTGCGGTGTACCATACCTCGATATGATAACAGAAACCACACTTAAGATGGAAGTTCAACTACAATGAAATTCAAAATCCAATCTAGTGAAACAGTCGATGCAAGAAAGCTGCAGCATTCTCACGAACACAATCGGATCTTACTTATTCATGCAGTCAAGAGCACGACGACACATGCCATTGTATTGTAATCATTAGATTATTGCTTTCATTACCACTAATACTGGTAATGTGATCACAATGGAGCTTAACAAGACCCTCGTTTGTGGGTACTAGTTTATCCTGGGCTATTTTAATGCCTCTATATGCATATCATGTGAGGAGTTTTTTGTGGATTCGATGTTGTTGTTACAGATGACATGGACATAGTATAAGTTGAGTCCAGAAGTTTATTGTTTAGTTGTTTATTTATTGAAAGCAATTTAATAACCACGGTGGCCCCTAAATTCGTTTGGTTTTTGACATACTTTTCTGATAAGCTCTCAAAGAATGAAGTATTTTTTATTTAAAAAAAACCCTTGGTTACCGTACCGTAAGCTAAGATTTTAATCCGTTAACTCTTAGTAATTCAAAACGAACATGAATAAAAAATCAATGTAAATATATGAGAAGGCTCGCGGTTACTTCTTCAGATCTCCAGTTTTATCTAGAGATGCGTTATTTACTTACTTTACCTATGAAATTGCCGTTTTGTATGCAATAAGTGAAAGTACTTATTTTTTCAAACTTTTTTATTTCTGTTATTCGAAGTAATCACCCATGCAATCGACGCATCTTTGCCAACGCATTGGCAATTTATTGATGCCCTTCTTGTAAAAATCAGCTGGACGGGAGGCAACAAACTCTTCAAAGACATTTTGTACTGCCTCTCGGGAATTGAAATTTTTACCCACTAAAAAGTTGTCTAAATTTTGGAAAAAGTAATATTCGGTAGGTGCAAGGTCGGGTGAGTATGGCGGATGAGTGAGAGCTTCCAACCCCAGCTCTTGCAGCTGCTTCACGAAAACGCACGACCCCATACTGCGCAACAGACAGTCTCCAAGCTGCAAGAGCTGGGGTTGGAAGCTCTCCCTCATCCGCCATACTCACCAGACCTTGCACCTACCGACTATTACTTTTTCCAAAATTTAGACAACTTTTTAGTGGGTAAAAAATTCAATTCCCGAGAGGCATTACAAAATGCCTTTGAAGAGTTTGTTGCCTCCCGTCCAGCAGATTTTTACAAGAAGGGCATCAATAAACTGCCAATGCGTTGGCAAAGATGCGTCGATTGCATAACTTCGAATAACAGAAATAAAAAAGTTTGAAAAAATAAGTACTTTCACTTATTGCATACAAAACGGCAATTTCATAGGTAAAGACCTAATATTTTTTTTAAAAAACATTAAGCCTTTTGAATGTTAAATTAGGTAATTAACCAGCTCGTCTAAAAAAAATGATATGAAAGATAATACCACAATAAAGTACCCTTCCACATTTGCATACGCCTATCTAGATCAACGGACCTGATGTCATACGTACTTAATTACTAAATTATGCTAATAAATCAAGGCGGAATGCCCCTTAACCGAAATTAAGTAATTAACTTTACCCGGCGAAATTTAATATACCACGAAAATGTTTGTGTTTGCGTACGCTGAGTGCGCTTTTCAAACCGGTTGGGTAGGAGTTAAGGAGCATACGATCGCGTTTGTACCCACCATTCAGTGAATATTACTGTTTTCTACAATATAACGGTTAGTGTGAATTATAGGGTATTAAAACATTGTGATTTTGTAGGTGTGGCGATGTAATTTTGTTAGGGATGATAAAAGCTGAGGCAACAAGATGAATGGTACCGATTTATCTATGTTTGTAGTCCGGGGAATGGCTTAAAAACTTGAATTTGTTTTAAACTTCCACGATTTGTACACGGATTAGTAGCGCTCTGTTTGTTTACGAATGATGTTGTGTTTGTATTATTGAAAAACCCACTAACGGGGTAGAAAAGACACAACTAAAAGATTGTTTGATTTGAAAATTCTTTTAAACATCTTTCTTTACGTAATATAAAATGAAGTCGCTTCCGCTGTCTGTTCGCTTTGATCCTTTAAACTACTCAACGGATTTTAATACAGTTTGAAGAAATAGACAGAGTGATTGAAAAGGAAGGTTTATGTGTATAATACATGCATATTATAGTAGAGAAAAATCGAGAATTTCAAGGACTTCCCTACGAAGTCGGGCCGGGTCACTAGTTAAAACTTAATCAAAATCGATTACTTAATTGACACTAAAAAAAACAGTCGAATTGAGAACCTCCTCCTTTTTTTGAAGTCGGTTAAAAATATATGCAACGAAGTTATTGTAACAAAAACTTATAAAATATAGGTATATTGATTTATATTTGTTTCACAATTATTTGTTTCGGAGTTTGGGTGTTTTCTATGTATGTATTTACAAAAAAAGTATATATTTACTTATATCAGTTGTCTAGTATCCAAAATACAAGCTCTGCTTAGCTTGGGACTGGATGGCTTTGTGTGTTAGATGTCCGAAATTGTTCGAAAAATCTCTGGTCCGATTTTGAAGGGCTTTCACTGGCAGATAGCTAATGATATAAGGAGTAATTAAGGCTACTTTTACTTTAGACTAGTTATTTCCAGTTGTTGTTTTATAGCAACATACGCAGGTAACACCGCAGGGTGCAGCTAGCTAGCTTATTGAAGAAACCCACTGCTTATTATGACCAAGATGCATGCAATTTTTATGGTAAATAATTTTACCATAATAGTACTATTTAGTTTCAAATTTGTACACTTAAAAAGCAAGGTAAGAATATTGTTTATAATGGATTAAGTCATGAATCACAGATTAGTAGATGATATCTCAGTCACGTTAGGTATTAAGTGCAGGTTATCATTTGAAGGATCTTGACTTTTAATTTGACAACATTAAAACATAAAATATAATGCTTGATTATTTGCATATCTTAAAGAAAAATGTGAGTACAATATTGTAAATTATTACAGAATAAAAGCCTTATTAACACACTATTATTAGCTTCGCCTATATTATGTTCGATTGTATGTCAGTTTATTTAAAATCGACTTTGGTAAGCCTTATTTATTTCTTTAAATTATATTTTTTTTGTGTATTAGTATGAAGGAAGTTTTTTCTAAAGTAACTAATATTAAAGAGGATGCCAAAGCTCTTACAAATAAATGTCAAATTAGCCGATTGTTTCTTTAATAAGCTTACACGCGCAACCTAATCTGCGTCTTGCAAAATAAATAAATGTTCACGTTTCGTCGTTTTCGTAATATTTTTCATTAATACTCAGCTCTTAGCGTGATTTTTTACAGCCTTATAACCTTTCCTGATTCAAATTCAAAATCATTTATTCAATTAAGACACTAAGTGACATTTATTGTATCTACTGTTAAAAATCATAGATCGACACAAACAGACGCCACAGCATGTACTGTGTTGTCAAGGTAAATTAGGTGAAACACCAAAATCTACTGCCTGCTTGTGTTGATCCATAACTTCCAGTTGCCAAAATGCGTATAGCCTTAAGAGAAGAATACTGGCAGAGAAACTCATGGCCACTCTTTTTAAAGTCAGATCTTATCAGATAAATGTGCTATCCAATATTAAAAGAATTAGCGGAATTGGTCCAGCCAGCCAGCTATCGTCGGCCGCTTTAAAATGATAACAGATTTATAAATATGCCCGGTTTTGGTAATTTTACCTCAACCGAAAAATGAAAAACTATTTCCCAACCCAGAGCGCAACAATTCATTCTGTATGCCATTCCAGTACATTTGGAGGGGCGCACATATAAATTGACTTGTTAACTGTACCTATACAATAATAAATGAATCAGTACAGGACGCTGTATTTTTTGTCGGTTAACGTATCTGTCCGTACAATTGATCAAATTATTCGGTTTGCATGTTAAGTTGTTGCTAAAAATAATATAATTGTGTCATTTTGTTCTTTTGTCAGGAGTATTGTGAAGGAGAATTTACATGTTAAATTTATGCATGTCGGTGTGGTTTCCTGTTTGTGGCAGGACCACCGTGTTTTTTGTTGTTAAAAGGCTGTTGTGTTGCTTACATTGTTAAAGTAGTTTCGAGTTTTGCATATTTCCCAGGTACAGGAGTCCTTGTAATAAAATTATCAAAATTTAATCTAAATTCCAAAAAAAATATAGTAAGTCGTTTTATCCAATGTTTTTTCGGTCACAACAAAGCCCTTACTTAATTAGGGTTTCAGCTATATATTTTTTTAAGAGTTAAAACATTTTAAGCGGTTTATGTTGGTAAATCTATCTATACTTAAATAAAAATGTAACAGGTCCAATTCTGTACATTAAAGATATTTTGAAAAATTTTTTTGGAGGGCTCTCTATAATCGATACTGAAGCCAAAATTGTTTTTTGTCTGTCTGTCTGTCTGTATCTTGGCCGCGCATCACGCCGAAACTACTGAATGGATTCAAATGAAACTTGGCATGATTTGAGTTCATACTACGAGGTAGAACATAGGATACTTTTTATCCCGAAATTCAGCACGGTTTCCTGGAGAGAGGGGATGAAAGTCAAAATATGTACTTAGTTGTAATTCAATATCACATAGTCCAATTTCTTTCATTCTTTTTTTGCTAGAAAGAAAAAAATAAAAGTTAACGGGACAAGTATTTTTTTTGTCCGCGACTGTACACTGCCTGTGGGAAGCTGAGACAGATATGTAAATATGGCGGTACGAAGTTCGCCGGGTCAGCTAGTTAATCATATAAATACAAACCTCACTATAAATATTTTCATCGTTAATAAATAACGAAGGTGTTTTGATTTTTCTTTTGTTATACCTAATACACTGCACATCTAATGGTATGAATATGCTTACAACTGCCTTTGATCGCAAGTGGTGGGGACCATTTTAGAGCGATTGTAATATAAGATTTTTTTTCAATTTAATCATTATGAGATGTTACATCTATTTCTAGAGAATAAAGTTAATGAAATCTTCGACTTTTTGGACATGCATCGTCGTAACATAATATATTGTATAATGCTCGATCAATTACATTAAATGTAATGTAAAACTTTTTCCTTCACAAACAAATATAGGTATAGAATCGAAGGTTAAATCGAATCAATTTCAGAGTTCTGGAATAATATAATTTATTGCCATTCTCTTCATTCGATATCATTCTCCAGTAAATACAATTAAAAATGACAAATCGGAATTAATTGGTCCAACAATATTCTGTCATTCCTGTTTTGTGAAAAGTCATCTTCAGTAGCTACATATCATTATTGATTTACTTCGTTTAATAATTGACTTTACTGTGTATCACAGTAGTGACGGATGAAGAATACGAAGGCTTATCGCCTCTATGCGTTTTATGGAGTCGTAAGAGTTGATTAAGGGAGGAAACTCTGCAGGCTAACTACTTATAGACTAGAAAAACTTGTCATGCGCGTGCTAAAACATTATGTCTAAGGAGACGCCTATGTCCAGCAGTGAACTGTTAAAGACTTTGATGGTTAAAGGCTTTGGTTAATGTTATGTGTCACACCTGACAACGACTCGGCAAGTTGAAACAATTCTTGAGAAAAAGGTTTTTTCTCTATGGAATAAGCGGGCAAAAATTAGACATATCGCCTGATGTAAGCGATTACCGCCGCCAATGGACAACACCAGAAGCATCACAAGTGTGTTGCCGGCCTTTTGGGGATGGGGGAGGGGCAGGGGACTGGGGTATGGTCTTCCGGTATCCTCACTCACTCGGTGAAACACAGCGCAAGCACTATTTCACACCGGTTTTCTGTGAGGCCGTGGTATCACTCCGGTCGAGTCGGCCCATTCATGCCGAAGCGTGGCTCTCCCACGGTAGTTGAGGTTTGAAATTAGTCATTTTATACAGAGTGTCTGCATCTGTCTTAAACACTGGGAAAGTTGGAGGTTGGTTTACCAATTCTCTTTATCGCTCAAAAACACTCAATTCTTTATAAATTATGTATCATCCCTTAAAGAAGAAATGCGAAAAGTACAGCCTATACAAGGTTGTTAAGCAGTAAATCACCGCAAGGGCCCACGCAATACCTCTATGCAAGGTTACTGTAGATAATAAGACTACATCAATATAGCACGCAACAAGCCAGTACCAACGAAATTGCCCCGACACCCGGGAACTTGGCTAATTTCTCATGAAGAGGTTCGGTTAACAGGCATTTAGGGTGTACGATCTGACATCGGATCAATGTCGTTTACATCGAGTTTGATGTAAAACACCTTTGAAGATTTTTGCAATTTGTTCTATTGAAGTTGTAAGAGGAAACAAAGACAAGAAAAGGCGAAAAGGAATCAGGAATGAAAAGAAAGTGATAATACATATGCAGATTAATTTGACATATAAATTACCGTATTAAAGTGGTAATACGTTCATAATAATTGGCATTTTAGATACACTTTAAATATAGCAAGAATCTTAATATATACCTGGTAATATACGGCACATAAACTAACTACGATATATGAAGTGATATTATAAATATATATTAAAACCATCTTCAGCTGGATGCGAGAAACCCTAGTGGTAATTTTCGTCAAATTAATAGACAAAGATTAGTTCATAAATGATTTCTGCGATATTAAACCTAAACTCTTCACATCTCGAAAATTAAAAGTGTTGTCGTTCGTCGCTCGTGTTTCACCTTATCTTTGTAACGGTAATGAGGAAATATGGCGACGTTTTGACAGACCACAATTTGGCACTAGTGAAATTACATTGGTGCGTTAATTCCTGCAAATTCCACGAGCCAAATCAGTTGCTAGCAAACTGCGCCTCATTTGGGTGCAATCTCAATACTGTAAAATGTAGATCAATATTTATAGGAAAGCATAGGTCATTGCAATATGACCCTTATTTGATTGTGAGGATTTTTTGGCTTTATTCTGTTATTCAGTTTAAATGAACTCGATATTTGTACAACTTATTGGGTTAGGCGATCCTGACTGCTCAGACAAAAGTGGTGAGTAACAATTCATAAGCACGATCGTTGGTATTGTGTCGTTCCTGTAATATGAACGGATTTAGAATTTTAGAGAAATATAAATATTTTTATGAAGAAATAAGTGTTAGTTTGTGTTTTTTTATTTCCCCACTATCAAATAGGGACGTATAAGGTACCTACGAACTTCTCAATACATGCGTAGAATAGTTTTTTTTTAAATTTCTTAGAGGTTATCACTGACATTGCATTTTTTTTTTGTGTTTACAATTTAGAGTTTACCTATTGCTATTTTAGAAAAAATGTAACAATTTATGTTAATTGAAATGACTGACAAGACTAACGGCTAAATTACTCTACTAGCCAAATCTAGATTACTTTTAAAAGGATATATACACTGTTGCGGGAAGAAAAGAGACAAACCGCGGAAATAAGCCTTATATGCTTAGCGGAAGGGGCAAAAATTTATCAATGTTACTGGCGGTCAGAATGTCACATATATTGATTTTATGTATTAGTAATTGTTTTTTTTTCCTATTTTAGGGAATATAAGTGGTAATATTCAGTTTCATTTGTTGTCCTATTTTTAAAGGTGAAGCGTCGAATATCTATACCGTAAGAAAAGGTTGAAATTGCTTCGTAATAGGCCTACCACACGCGCAAGTATTACCACAGTTATAACTGCGCTGGTAAAACTGTCGTTATACATTTGTTTGGCGCGTGATACAGTTTTACCAACCACACGCACGGTGTCCCGTGTACAAGCCGGGCCTGCGCAGGCAAAACTGTGGTGATACTTGGCCTATAAGAGTTGTCTTACATGCTTAGATAGTTACAAGCTGTTCAAGATGTGATCGGAATCGTGTCGCCGCCATTAAACACATCGAAACTCACCGCCTTGGGCTTAATTTGTTTAAATCAAGCCTTAAGACGCAACATTTTGTTGGTTGCTCGTGAACATAGTAGTAATAACGTTAATATCGCGCCATCTTTACGAGTTGAATGACTGAACTGGTTAATTTCATTCGGTTTATTTATCTTATCATCATTAGAAACGGTTTTAGTATAAGAAAGTAGTTATTTAAAGCAAGCTTCGGACGGTGAAGACGAGTATGCATCATTGGTTATAGAAATTGATTTCAGGAAAACTCTTCACATTTTTATTTACTAGCTGAGTCCCTGGGTGTTACCCGCGGCTATTGTTGTACCTTTACAACCGCGCGTAACGCCGCAGGGCGAAGCTATTAAAAAAAGTAGCCTACGTTACTCCTTATTACGTCAGCTATCTGTTTTTTTTTTTTATGGAATAGACCGGCAAACGAGCAGACGTATCGCCTGAAGGTAAGCGATTACCGCCGCCCATGGACACCCGCAACACCAGAGGCGTCACAAGTGCGTTACCGGCCTTTGGGGGATGGGGGGGGAGATAGGGGGAGGGGTTGGGATATGGGCCTCCGGTATCCTCACTCACTCGGTGAAACACAGCGCAAGCATCACACCGGTTTTCTGTGAGGCCGTGGTATCACTCCGGTCGACCCGGCCCATTCATGCCGAAGCTCTCCAACGGTGGTACGTCTGTCCGAGAAAGTCCCATCAAAATCAGTCCAGCCGTTCCAAAGATTAGCCGGAACAAACAGATAGACAGACCGACAGACAGAAAGACAAAAAAATTAAAAATGATATTTTGGTATATGTACCCTTAGATTATTAATAATCTAAGTATGTACCGTATTTAGTAAAAAGCTGTTATTTTAATATTACAAACAGATACTTCAATTTTATTTATTTGTATAGAAAAGCAAAAGTTTAAATTAAGCCAGTATCACATAATACGTTAATTTTCATGCAAGATGAGCAACAAAGATATAATAATATCATCATCAATATGATGAACAGTCTTTCATAGTCTACTACTGGACACATACGCCTCTGTTTAGAAAAGACGGTTTTGCCTACTATATCAGGTTAGCGAGACGGGTTGTCTCAACTTTTGCTTCAATTGTTGGGCTGTTGTCCTGCATGGTTTGCCCCTTTAGTCGCCTCTTACGACACCCATCGGATAATTACGGGTGGTGAATGTTTGCATCCTTAATCTGTCACCACATGGAAAATAATAAAAAAATGACTTTATATAGCTCATTCGCTTAGATATGGTCACCTTGATCGCGTCGCCGTCTCACGTGCGTCAAGCCTAAATCAAAGGGCCCGCCTGCGGCGTACACCCACAAGCAAGTATGATTTGTCAGTTTACGCCGTTGTACGCATTAATATATTTGTATTTCACATCAATAACCACAATTGCGTGCGGGTGCACCGACATTATCTAAACGAATGGACTATACTCGCGAGCTTTCTATGATCCTGAGATTTATGTGAGTGTGTGCGCATGTGAGAGTGCATTTTATTGCGTACCTAAACTCTATACAGATTAATATTCTTTTTTCGAAGTTTTTCTCTTTTTTTCCAACTTTTCCTTCAGTGAAGGAAACTTAAATTTAAAACTTCTGTCGGTGGGAATAATATCCTCAGTGTACGTTGAAGAAATTAGATCCATTTACGAGACTTGACAACTTGTCTTCTCAATGATTAATGACATACACGCACCCTTCACCTCGTACAACCGTTAGAAGTTTCTACCAGACGAATAAGTTTTTTCGATTATATATGCTTAATAATATTTTTTTATTATTTTGCGAGTGACATCGTTTTTGCTGAAAACTATCTTCGTGAAAGTTGTGTTCGTTTTACTTTCCTCATACCTCTCTCCGAGCCTTTTACCTTAAACTGGTTGATTGTCAGGTTTTAGTCTAATGCGACTCAGTTTAACATCAATCCTCATTCTTATTATACAGCCCAATATCTAGGCCATATCGAAGTTCTGTAGAAAAGCTATTGACGGACTTTCTTTTCTTATTTTTACTTTCATGAATTGTGAAAAATAATGACCTGTTTTTGTTAAGTGGATTTAAGTGGACTGCCGAAGAAATAAGTAAAAAACAGTACTTGCGATTACACTATGGTTTAAAGAAGTCCAATACACATCACCTGTAACTACCGTACAGCCGTGCATACTTCAATACTTTGGCCATGTCTCTAGACCAGGTATAATTCGATAATCGAAACCTGTAGTCTGAATTTAGACGATAGTCTGCAAACAGGGAGAGATAGCGGGCGATTGTACGAGGGGCTTGGCCTGCCTCTACCACCGACTTAGATTTCTATCTATGTGACCACGACCGACATGTCAGAGACGAAGATTAAAGTAGTTATAACCTCTAGCGCAGCAATCAGGATTCGTAACCACCGTAACCACTAGACAGATTATAACGTGCCAGTAAAGAAATCTTTCCTTACACAATTTAAAATAGAAAATTCTTCCTAACATAAAATCAATTGCCAACTTAAAATAAAGAACGAGGGCGTACTCAAGACTAAGTGTGTTCTTACACCGGGTAGGTTGGTAGCGATTCAGCCACGATATATTCCGGCTATTCGACGCTGAATGGAAATTAATGATGGCGGCCCCGGACCACCTGACTTTGCGAAAGTGGGGCGCCATTTTATTTCTATTTTTTTTTATAGACGCCCTTTGAGTGGCTCACGACGCTTACGCTAATGCCGTCTTTGTGTTTTATGGACGGCGACATCTATTGTTGATATAAAACAACACTGAACTGGGTTTAGTTTTTTGTTTGTTTATTAGCTACTGGTTTTAAATGCTAATAGAAACTGGCCGAGCCTTTTTATGGTATGACGTAGTCTTACGTCACTTTGTATTTCCTTAATTCATGACTTTCAATACTCGAATGGTATCGAAATGGGCAGTACTAGATTAAGTTCTAGGTATACTATGCTGCGCATCGTTGATTATTTCACGTCATGGTTCAAATGGTTCAATATATAAATTGGCAACCCTGATCCATACTAACATTACAAATTCGAAAGTAACTTTGTCTGTCTGCTACGCTTTCATGGCCATGATTTCAATGAAATTAGGCGTGGAGATTCTTTGATGATTTTTGAGGAAGGCCATAGGGTACTCTTTACCACACAGAATAACATATAGGCTATTTGCAGCAATAACCGACATACACGCGGGCGGAGCCGCGGGCAAAAGTTAGTAATTATATTATAATAATATTCCAGCTTTAACTCGCGGCTCCGCTCGTGTGTATGTCGGTTATCGCTGCAAATAGTCTATGTGTTATTCTGATGTATAAGCTATATTACTGTAAAGTTTCATCCAAATCCGTTCTGTAGTTTTTGCGTGAAAGAGTAAAAAACATCCATCCATACTTACAAACTTTCGCGTTTATAATATTAGTAGGATGTATCATAATATTGTATCAGGCGGGATTTGTTCATAGTAGGGCCAAGCAATGAGCAGCAAACATCATAGACTTATCCACACTACACATCTATGCTAATAAAAACCCAACACCAGCACATAATAACACCTAAAATATGCCTGACAACATATTTTGTGTAACTCTGACCACATTTAAAAGGGCTTCAAAACTCTCACAATGCTTTTAAATCAAGTGCATACTTTCAAAAAATCACAACGCATATTCAATACAACAGCAAAAAAATCCACAAATCGAAATAGTCGTCACAATAACACAACACCGTAGGAAAACACCGCCATATTTCACTGACACGTCTTTATCGAGTATGTTTAACAATGTTTTAGCACTCCCACTAAGTCCGGAGGGATCACTTGATATATTCACTCGGTCTTCATAAAAAATCGTCTCACATTAGGCGTAAGAGATACTTACAAACGCTTTACTGTGAACATGATTTACGCGCAAATGTACATATTTTGTAACATCGCTGTGTGAATTAATATTTAGTACCATTTGTTTGTTGTGTTTACCTGACTCCCAGTAAGGAGAGAGATTTTCTTTTCTTGTATTTCACGTCTGAAAATGTATGTACTTATGTAAATGTACATATAAATAAATTTAGGGATGTATTTATTGCAGTAAAGATAGCAGT
Source organism: Diaphora mendica (assembly GCA_949125395.1). NCBI lineage: Eukaryota > Metazoa > Arthropoda > Insecta > Lepidoptera > Erebidae > Diaphora > Diaphora mendica. Next base: position 26,646,980 of record OX421316.1, read on the forward strand.
AATGGAGCATTTCAGTAAAAATAATCAATGTCTTGAATTTGATTCCAGGGTTAAGTTAATTGTTATTATGTTTTTTCTTTTGTTCTTGGTCCCAGTTTAGAACCTAAAATTGAATATCGGTAGAGAGAAATAAGTTCGTTCTACGATAGGAGAGACAATAAAATATAACTAGGGGTAAATAATAATACAAAGTTAGTTCTTACTTTTCTTATTCTTATTTCCTAACAATTGTCATAAATCATAAAAGATGCTGAGTTTTTGTTGTGTTTCGTCGCTAGAGGAAGTAAAATAGAAGTGTATGAAATATTCTTGAGCGACTATGCTCTTGAAAGTGTTTGAGATTCAGAAAGTAGTAGTACCTACATCCTAAGTAGTTTTATATAATAATTTAACATCACAATTGTGAAAGCACTTCTGTGTGTCCAACGCAGTTTTATACCTTCAACATAAGCAGTTAAGGTGTTAAAATGCATCACACGAAAGACGATGATCGTCAATTTAGATGGATATCACAAAATAAAATGGTCCCGACTGATAGAGAGTACCATTAATATCTGGCTAGTAATATTGTAAATGTAGACGTAGTTAGTTTTTTGACATTTTATAACCTAACTTCTCCATCGCTGATTTTGTATGATTGTTGTAATTTCTCATTCGCATTATAAGGTTAAAAAAAGTTTAAAGACATTCAGCAGTGCACTATTAAAAGCTGTTAATGTGATGTGTTATAAAGTAGAGTATTAAAAAGTACTGATTTCTAAGAAAACATGACTTGTTTAACAGAACCTATATTCTTAGAAGTGAAGCTTCGTTCAAAGTCGGTAAGAAGTAAGACATACTTAAACTAAAAGAGACAGAAACGCTTTAAGATACAAAATATTAAATTTATGAAGTTAGTAAATCACTTTTAATAACCATTCATTACATGCCAATCCTTCAGAGACTGACAGGGACTTAACCACGCTTTTATAGTTCTTCAAATAAGCTTTATTTAATAGACTATATACTAAAACTTATGCCACTTTATACACTTTATTAAACAAAAGCTACGAATTTTAGATAGAAAATGTTTATAAATGTGTAACTTTGTGCCAGATAATATATTTATCAGTTTATCTATTAAATTGACTTCAATTGTAAGTAGCTGAAACGAATGGACCAGCTGATCAATGTCGCATACGTTGACGCTTTCAGTAATTAAGTATTTATTACAAGCTTTGGATTAACTTGCAATGTATGTATGTATGCTTGTATGTTCGGGTGGAATCTTGCAACTGAATTTTGAAGCAGATATCTTCAAACGATTTTGCTGAAATTTTGCAATACGTGTACAGCGTGACAATACAATATTATAATGATGTGGAGCTGATTTGATGCTGGAGCTGGAAGGTGGCCATAGGAACTCTGTTAAGAAACGTCGCAACATCATCGAGTTTAGACTCGTTTGATTCGTCTCGAGGCATTCCAGTAAAAGCTTGTTGTTAAAAAGCTTTTTAATTAAATTTATGTACATAAAGATTGACTAGTAGAGAATGCTCCGGGCATTAAGTTCACCAATGTACACAAGTACATAGAGTTTAAAATAAATAAATAGCTCTTCTATTTCTTTTCAGAATATGGGCTTCTTAAAATGGGACTTTTAAAGAAAGAAGTTGTTACTACTTGCTTCCTCGCTAACCCAAGTGAACGGTACTCTAGAACACTATCCTATTACCAAGAGGTTTACGGCGAAATGGAACCTCATCACTTTAAACACAGTGTACTTAATCTATTTGCTAAGTTGCCCCTACAACATTGCTTTAAAAACATAAATGTAGATCGCAACGACGTCAAACAATCGTAAAATATTTTTTTACTAATTTTGCCATTAAGGCCCTGTTCGCACTGCGAATTTTCACCGCGCGGATTTTTTCTCGCAATTCTGTAACACATTAAATCTTATATGAGTATTAGCGCGGAAAAAATATCTGTGATCTGATGCGATTTATTTCCGCGCGAAAATTTTGTACAATATGAAGTAGTATGACTATAGCCGCACGGTGAAATAAAATTCGCCCGATTCGCTCAGTCGTGAACTGACAACGGTATTGACAAGCTATCGCGCGCTTCGTCTCTTACTCATTCTATAATATCTTAAAAACTTTCCATTGTATTTTCGTAGCTCTTGATGTTTTAAGTAGAAAAATCCTTTCATAGGTCTCAAGGCCGTGATTAGTCCCCCGAGTACGAGGGGTAGCAGGGGCATTACATCGTTTGCTGCCCAATCCTGGGGGAACACGGGAAGAAGTTCGCTGCCTCTACATGGGTGTCGTTCGATCCATGGTCCTCTTTGGGGCACCCGTCTGGTCGAAAGACTTGGCGGGTATCTCCTTCTGCAAGGCTCAACAGGAGTTCCTCACACGTCGTCCCCATACACGGCAGTCCTCCAGCACACGCTGGAGGACTGCCCTGCGTGGAAGTCCGAGCGTCGAGTACTGGGGTAGGTCAGATCGGACGAAACCTTTCACCACCAGCATTGATCGCGGCAATGCTGGCGAGTAGTGCGGTATGGGAGGCCGCGGTCTCCTTCTGTGAAGACGTTATGCTTCAGAAGGAGTTCGCAGAGCGGGATCGGGAAAGGGCCGATCCGATCCAGTATTCTTGACATCTTTTTATACGTCTGTTACGTCGCCGCCGTAGTGTCAGGTAAATCTGATTTTTTCTGATATCCATTTTAAACGTTCGTCTCAGCCGGGAACTGCATCGAACTGGCAAAAATCGCGCGAAATTTTACTCGTGGTGCGTACTAGGCGTAATTTCGAGCACGGAATATAATTCGCGAGAATAAATATCGCGCGGTGAAAATTCGCAGTGCGGACAGAGCCTAAGAGGCTTCATATACATCAAAAAGTACATAAGAGATTATGTTGGAGTCACTATTATTGGGGACGTAATCAAAATACAACATTTAAATTGTGATCAAGAAATTTATAGACTTGGGAATAAAATAATTTATTTAGATAACAACTCAATCGAAATTCCGTGACAGTTTTCACATACGAGTTTCACCTACTTTCCCCCTCTGACGCACACATCTAACCTGAACCAAACAGAGCTTGTACTATTAAAGCTTGTACTAATGACTGATAGAATACTTATATACTTTTTTTTTGAATAAGTACACACGTATTACACATAGACAACATCCAAATTCTGAAACAAACATTTGCAGATCATACAAACATTTAGACCGACCCGGGTATCGGACTCGAGACCTCAAGCACAGCAGTCGCATACGCTACCACTGCGCCACCGAGGCAGTTAATTATGTTTTGTTCATCAAATCTAATTTTTACTTATTTCATAACTTTTAAATAGTTAAAAGATACGCTACTATTATTTTTATGTGAAATATAAAACATCGCCTTCGACATTATCTCTATGGGGTTTGAATTGCACTTTAACGTTTGAGTATAAATTTTTCGCACCGTATACTTAACCACCGAAAAGCAATGTAAATAAATAGCGATACAACTGTACGGTAATCTAGACCGGGCTGGTGGTTTACGAGCCAGTAATTACACCACTATACCCCATATTTATGGGGTTTGTTAATTGATTTGTGAATGAAAAGTGTTGTTTATGGTTAGGTAAGTGCTTGAAGTAATCAAGAATTGTTACAGAAACTACGTAAGATCTGTAAAGACAAAAATGGGTACGTTTAAGGCGAACAATGTTCAACGGACGACCTAGATAAGATCGCAGGGACTCGTTAGATGCAGGCCGCTACCGATCGGTCGAAATGGAAATCAATGGGGGAGGCCTACTTTCAGCAGTGGACTTCTTACGGCTGATATGATGATGATGATAGCGAACCATGTAACAATTGACAGTACAATGAGATCCCCGTAGAAGTCCACTTCCGAATAGAATACACGCTGAATATACTGATGATGTACTAAGGAAAGGGCACATCAAAAGCATCTAAAATGTAGCCTTGCATGCAAAGGACAATAAGATCGAATACTGGCGAGATAGAAAACAAAACTGACACACGCAACTTCATCTGCGTCTCAACATCATCATCATGCTCAGCTCACGTTGGTCTAAATTTAATGTTTATTATCCTATTTTAGCACGCCAGCAAAACGCAGCCTAAAAATATGTAAATCGGTTAGATAGTTTCGTAGTTCATCGAGAGCAACAACGTGACATGCGAATTGTATATAACAGATGTATGGCTACCATGTGAAACAGAATATATAACAGAAGATGAACTTTTGTCAAAATTTTAAATAGTTTTTGGTTCTCTTTAAAGGCGTGGTATGTCATACAATCATCAGGGGTAGTCCCTTCATGTAAATTTACAGCCATGTTTCGTTCTAACCTCATAATTTGCGTGAAATAAATAAATTAGGATTTAACAAAGTAAGAAATATCTGACATTTCTGACATATTTTAGATAATCTTTTCAATTAACTGCCTCGTCGGTGGCGCAGTGGTAGCGTATACGACTTTTGCACTGAGGGCTCGTGTTAGATATCAAGTCGGATCAAATGTTAGTATGATCTGCAAATATTTGTTTTGGAGTTTGGGTGAAAAAAGTATTTAAGTGTTCTACCAGTAAATCTAGCTAACACAGTTGTGAGTCAGGTGTGCCAAATATATAAAAAACCGTTTAAAAGTATAGATTAATACTACAATTATATTATACTAGCTATCGCCCGCGGTTTCACTCGCATTGAATAAAAGGTTGTTACTTCTATGTTACTTCTTATACCTCCAAGAATATTTGTACAAAGTTTCATGATGATCAGTTAACTAATTTTCGCGTGAAAGCGTAACATAAAAACATTATCATATTTATAATAGTAAGGATTGAATACTTAGTTTTACATTCTTTGTGTAACTTCCTTTTGATCATAATACTTATACAAATGAATACCTTTTTTTTTTTATGTATGGCTCGCCAAAATGACTCTACTCTGCCTGATGGAAAGCATAAGCAGAATCCAAGAGTATTGGTCGCCATACTCACTCCGAATGCAGACAATGCAGTATGGCGACCCACACCATGGCGGCCCAGTGATGCTGCTGCATCTTTTAGTCTAGTCAACAAGTATGAAACTTGCTGACTAGACTATTTGGGCCTCCGGTCTCGCACTCACCAACGAAACACGACAGCACGAACGTGGTCATTTTACGTTGATTTTCTGTGCAACCTATAGACTATACTGTTATTTTGTACACTAAAGAGTTATCTATCTATCTATTACGAATACAATAGTTTTGTTCACCTTTCGCTAGTAAAAACTATATCACAAATAACTTTTCCTCTGCCATTGTTCTCTTTTACAGATAAAATATCGTTCACAAACTATAAAATCCGATTTCAAACAAAGTTCAAAATAGAAATAGTTAAAAGATCAAAATTGAACCCTACCGGCCATCGAATATTAATATTTTCGGCTGGCTGCACCGACGTGACGCGACTCGGGGAAGAATGTAAAGGATCTTGACCGCCGTTATTGCATTGATATACATACGTAGCTATGTAAATGTAGTATATTACCAGCTTTATGTATCGATTTAGTTTTATCACATTGAGGTGTTACGGTAACTGATAACATCATGCAGTCTTCTATCCTTATAAAGTTCGGTTTGAGAGACAATCCTAACTAGTTTTTTTACCCGCGAGTGTATGTTGGTTATCGCGGTAATAAGTAGCTTATGTCCTTCCTCAACAACCAAACTATCTCCATGCCAAATTTCATTGAAATTGGTCGGTTTAGCCTTGAAAGCGTAACAGACAGAGTTACTTTCGAATTTATTGTATGTCGGTTATCGCTGCAAATAGTAGCCTATGTGTTATTCTGATGTATAAGCTATATTACTGTAAAGTTTCATCCAAATTCGTTCAGAAGTTTTTGCGTGAAAGAGTAACAAACATCCATCCATCCATCAATTCATCCATCCATACTTACAAACTTTCGCGTTTATAATATTAGTATAGATATTGTAAGTATGAACAGTTTGGTAAACTAGGTAGCCCTAAAACTAGGTTGGGGTCGAGATTAAGTCTATCTACAACTATATTATCAATCTATACTTTTTTAATATATTGGTAATATATATTGGTCAGATTTGAAAAATTATTTTAGTGTTAGATAGCCCATTTAAAGAGGAGGCTATATGTCATCACATCACGCTAAGACTAATAGGAGTGAAGAATGTTTCAAAAACAAGGGAAAATTATCACTCTACGGGCAAAAGGAGATGCAAACGAGGTTGCGTGGGTCAGCTAGTATGAAATAAAATAAATATAGTTTAAAAAACTAAAAAAAACACGCTAATAATCAAAGAATCAGGTCAAGCCAATGAAAGCGTGTTAAAATTAAAAGCAAACTGTTAACAGAAAAAAACGCTTGTTAAAATATAGTAAGATCAATAAAAGTTCGGAAAGCCGTGTGACCTTGGCAGTCGTGATTTCCTCCGAATCCAACCAACCACATCCTTAGATTAATGACTACATAGCCTTTGAAAGAGTTGATTAAGCGCCTCACACTACATATTAGTAAGTTCTTTATTCACCAAAACATCGCCAAAATACACAATAAAGGGAGAAATTAAGTAAAATTAATGCAGTAATAAATCGGTGGGCGTTCTTGTTTGAGCGCCTGGATCAATGACAGGTTATAGCCAGGTTTAGGCAGGTTTAACTACCTAGGCAGTGTAACGTAGAAATTTTATGGTTTCCAGGCTAGATTTATGATAATCTATATAACTTAGTTCTTTTGTATTTTTGTATTTTGAAAAATATGCACTGGAACAATCCAGTGCACATTTTTCAAAATTAAAAACAAACTAAGATATTAAGTCCCTCTCATAGAACAGATTGGGACTTTTCTGGAAAACGGATTTCATGATTACCAGAACTTGATTTTTCTATATATAATAAATATTTCGGACATCTAACACACAACGCCGTCTAGTCCCAAGCTAAGCAGAGCTTGTGTTATGGGTACTAGACAACTGATACAAATACATATATACTTTTTTTTTGTAAATACATACATATTGTACATAGAAAACACCCAAACTCCTAGGTATACTTTAAGATCACTATTTAGTTGATTTAGTCAGACATGACTCATGCTGATTCCTGGACTGGTCTGTTGGTCTAGTATTCAGTGATCCTAATAGGCGTGCCAAAGCACAAGCTTGGGTTTGCTTCCCCTCAACGACAAATAATCATGTTTTTTTTCTATAACATTTCTGTAATATGTATATTTAAACTTATTTCAAGTAATGCTCATTAGCAATTTGGCATTCTACTAGAGGCATTACTTAGTTTGGCATCAGATACTGCCAGATAGCCATGTGTGAAATTCCAGTGAAATCATTTCATGTGAAAATAAAATAAAATAAGTAGGCTTCTCCTAACTTTAGCTCTTAGATAGAGCTTATGCTAAGTATATAAATAAAAAAGTGTTTAATTTTTTACTTTAAAAAATCATAATTATTTTTTTACCGGTCGAAAAATGTACCTATAGAACATTTTCAAATAAAAAGCAGTACTTGTAATACGGGATGAATTAGATGCGTGGGTATCTTTACTCTTATTCAAGCATTATACATCACAGTTAGCCATGTTATAGAAGTTAAATAGAGCCTATGTATTCTCGACTCTCTTGTTAAGAGGGTAAAGCTTTTATTCGATTGTAATCTCGTTGAGCGTTTTATTATCTGGTTTAGTCGATATGTATTCTGTGTTATAGATTTATATACCGTTATTCAAGTTTGCCCTGAGGGACTATTGTATGTGGTCTTGTTATTTGTTGACTCGTGTAAAATTATTTAAATCTAGCGGATTAATATTACATTAACTATAGATTTTACAAATTATTGAACACAAGTGTACAAGATGGTAGGATGTCGAAGTTCCAACTTGAATAAATACAATTTGATTATTTCTAAATCCACAATACACGCATAAAAATGACATAATTATAAAAATATTAATGAGCTGATGTCAAAATGATCAATATTCAAACATTGCTAAAAAGATCCAAATATGTACCTAACAAGAGATACATTCACATCTAATTGAAGAGTTATCGAGAGAGTGAAATTAAAAAAATACTCAACAAAAAACTAAATGGAAAAAACTAAAATTAGGTATACCTGGTAATATCTGTTAGCAGGCAGCAAAACAAATTTTAATCGTTAACGCTCGACACAAAATAGCAAAGCCATTTTATTGTTTCAGGTTAAGGGCTCTCCCTCTTTCTAACAACTATTTTAACCATTCCGATTCCATTTCAAATTCAATCCCAAAACGTACCATATTCATTTACCGACTAACTTTACAAACACTTGAGCGACAAATACACACTACAATAGATCCATTACCGCTTTTGAAAGAACGTCGGCACGGCCGGCCACCACAGAATCAGCAATAGTTTATGTTAAATGCGTTTCGTCCAGGTGACAACCATGACGTGAACACGGAAAACATTTTAACCCGTTAGTGGTGCGGTCACATCGACCCGGACAATTGGACGAATTACGAAAGAAGTGGCAATTGCGGGTTTCGTATTTACAGTTTGGGAACATTTGGGTTGTTGAATAGTGTCAACTGTGTTTTACCTTTGGAAAATAATTCTATTTCACGTCCTACCTTATAAGTTACGGTCCATTAGTAACAAGAGATTCGATTTAAAAAAGCATATAAATATTGGTGATGAATAGGAGACAAAACGATTAATAGGTTCCATACCTTTGAATAATCTGATTTTAGGGCCAGATTCCTTTGCCCGTGTTATAATCTGTTAATCGCGTTAACTCCGGTTCATTACTGCTACATAGCCATATGTCATGGAAGGCAAAAGTCGGAAAGTCAAGCACTTCAATAAAATGTTCTAATATTTATTCCTTGTTATATCTTGCCAGTTATTGTTAAAAATCTAGACCCCATTACCATTTCTAAGAACATCATGCATATGTAAACATTTTACTAAATGCTAACACATCATCAATAACAATATACTAAAAATCCTTAACTTTAAATTTTTTTTTTAGATTTCGCATATTTTTGTACTTATTCCATGGTTACATTTTTCATTTAAACATTCAGATCCCGACCACCTTCGTTTTAGTCCAGTTGTCAAAATGTTCCAAATTCTGACCGCAGCAATAGCAGCGCCAGATGTTTGCATGACAAACGGGGACGAGCTCAGCTTCTTAAATTTAATTCTCTGAGGTTTTATGAACAAAATTTGTAACACTTTTGGAATTGAGAATCCTAACAAAATAGAAGTTTGTGTAGACTTTTATTTAATATTGTTGTAATATTCTAGTATTAAATAACCGGGTAGGTGCTTAATGTTTAATAAGTTTTTTTATAAGTATTTAATATGAAAAAGAAAAGAAGAAGGCATCGTGAAATAAAGGACTCCTTGAAATAGGATATGTATAATTTTTTTTTTTTTTTTATATATAGCCCGCCAAAATGACTCTACTCTGCCTGATGGAAAGCATAAGCAAAATCCAAGAGTGGTGGTCACCATACTCATTGCGAATGCAGACAATGCAGACAGTGCAGCATGGCGACCCACACCATGGCGGCCTAGTGATGCTTCTGCATCGTTTAGTCTAGTCAACAAGTATGGAACTTGTTGATTAGACTAATTGGGCCTCCGGTTTCGCACTCACCGACGAAACAAGGCAGCACGAACGCTGTCATTTTACGTTGATTTTCTGTGCGAGGGTAGTACCGCCCAGGTCGAGCCGGCCCGTTCGTGCTGAAATCAGCGTGGCTCTACTACCTTCTATACATACAGTGGAACATAGAACCTCCTTCTTTGAAGTCGGTTAAAAATGGAGTAGGCTTGGATATGACGATGATAGAGAAGAATAGAAGAAAAAAAAACACAATGTTGACGCATAACTTTTTTTTTACTACTACAAGTATAATAATTATACTTGTAGTAGTACCAATAAAATAAAAACTGACAGGTCCGGAACTGGCCTTGGATAGAGGGAAGTGGTTTGTTGCAGGAGAGGCCTTTGCCCAGTACTGGGACACAACAAGCTCATAAAAAACGTGTATTCACATTTTAACTTTTAAATCTTTGTGCATGTTACCAGAGACCGAAATATCTCAAGAGCTGGGGTTGGAAGGTCTCCCTCATCCGCCATACTCACCAGACCTTGCACCTACCGACTATTACTTTTTCCAAAATTTAGACAACTTTTTAGTGAGTAAAAAATTCAATTCCCGAGAGGCAGTACAAAATGCCTTTGAAGAGTTTGTTGCCTCCCGTCCAGCTGATTTTTACAAGAAGGGCATCAATAAACTGCCAATGCGTTGGCAAAGATGCGTCGATTGCATGGGTGATTACTTCGAATAACAGAAATAAAAAAGTTTGAAAAAATAACTACTTTGCATACAAAAGGGCAATTTCATAGGTAAAGACCTATTATTTAGCGCAAGTGCATAAATACGTATAATATGTGTGTTTTATGTCATGCCGTTTTCAGAAAGTAGCACTTTGGCACTATATTATTTTGGTAAGTCCCAGCCTTTTGGGGAGCATTGCATTTACAGCTTAAGCGTCCAAACAATGTCTAAACCATAACCTTTCGAAAACACATAAGCATAATTATATTACAAAAACAACATTCAAAATATTGGCACAAAAAAGCAGATTACAAAAATTTGATTTCATTTTCATATTGGGTCAAAACGTCGTCCTCGATGACTCACATTTCATACATCACTCATCCCAGGACAGATTGTAAAGTATGCATAATTTTCTAATAATAAATCCCAACCAGTATTTGTATTTATGATTTTGAAACAACGGGCTCAAATTACATACGGCGTTTTGATATATAGCCTTTCTAAAGTGAGAATAACAAATGGAGTGTACTGTATCAAATGTTTGTCAAACCTACGCCAACAGGTTGGGCTTGAAATAAATTTTCATGTATGGTAGGCTCTGGTCTTGGTAATATTTCATATGCGTGGGCGTTCTGTGTGCTCATTGTAGCTGGATGGTGTACCTAAATCAGAGATGGAAATATGAAAACAAATGTTTTGTTACTTGGAAGTTAGAGACATGTCAGAACGCATAATTAATGAAATGGATTCTCGACACCTGTGTTTTCCTGAAAGTCTGAATTACTCAGTTCTGGTCATGCACGAGTAAGGTGGCTTTTTCAGTGTGCTAAGGTAAGCTTGTCGGACTCTTGGAACTCAACTGTAAATGAATTTAAAGACTTCGATTTTTAATAAATGGCAAAAAGTCATTTCTCAATTCTCATTAAAGTTAAAATTGAGTGTCTATTTTAAAAACTACACAACCGATACATAAGTGTAAAATCGAAAAAATAATATTAGATGCGATAAATTAGAATGTGTTTGGTACAGAAAGAAAAAAGAAAGCAGTTCAAAGTAACAAAAACAGACCATCGACTTAAATCGAAGATACGAAAAATAAACCACTCAAAAAGTAAACAGAAATCGTATGTAGGTAAATACTTTAATTAAACTTGTAGGACAAGTTAAACAAACATGATGTTATAACAAAATCTGTACAAATTTCTTGACACTCAATAAGTTCAAATGTAAAACACGTTAACCCAACGGGAAGTGAAGAAACTTTTACGTACCAACTCCGAGAACGTTGTTCCATCAATAGAACGAAAAATAAACGAAAATTTGTCTGTTCACTCAAAACCACACGTCTGACGTGAAATGCACTTGGGTTTGAGGAAACAAATCACTTGACGCAACGAATTAACTTCGAGACATCAATGTTTATTTAAGCGTAGTCGATTTGGAATAACTGGCTGTAAGAGGCCTCAAGGACAGCGAAATAACAGAGCATTTGTTGAACTCTAAGAGCCACTGCACACTAATGATTTTTAATCGGGTGATGATATTGTTTGTTCTAGCGGTTAATTAGGCAGACGGGTTTTGGAAAGTGACAACAAACTACAAATGTGTGTCAGCCTTTGAATCCTTACGTCAGAATTAGGGGAAAGAAGATAATAATATAACTTGGGCTTCTAGTAGTTCAACTCACTCATAATCCCGATTTCATTGTATTGAGGGTGATAGCACCCTACTCTCAAACGATTACATAGGCAGTACGGTGATAGTTGGTCGATAGTTGTAATATGAATGTTCCAGAAATTACTGCAATCAGTTTATGAAATATTTTGACTCTGTGCCTGATCTAGATGTGCGATTTTTTTCTGACAAACCATGAAGTATAGATGGAAAGTTTAATTACGGTCTTCAAGCGATAGCCACTAAACTAAGGCTTGATTAAAAATCGCTAGTGCGCGTTGGCCCTTAAGTGCAAGTAGAGATGTACTACAAGATTCATTAAAAGAGAATTCTGCTACCTTATGCTAAGCAGTTACGGAAGAACAACACGACTGAGATCACTCTTAGATTGTTTTTTATAAGCTTTGTTGTTATTTTACAAGTTTTTTATTAACTTGCAATGTATGTATGTACGTATGATTGTATGTTCGGGTGGAATCTTGCAACTCAGTTTTGAAGCAAATATCTTCAACCGATTTTGCTGAAATTTTGCAAGCATATGTATACAGCGTGACAATACAATATTATAATGACATGGAGCTGATCTGATGCTGGAGTTGGAAGGTGGCCATAGGAACTCTGTGAAGAAACGTCGCAACATCATCGAGTTTGGACTCGTTTGATTTGTCTCGAGGCATTCCAGTAAAAGCTTGTTTTTAAAAAGCCTTTTAATTCAATTTATGGAGCAAACTAGTGCACGGTTGACCTTAAACAATATTTTTATTAGAAATAATTTTTTTCAGCTCTAAGGAGACGCCTGTGTCCTGTAGTAGTCTGTTAAACGCTGTTGAGCGGCCTTATCCCTAAAAGCATTCTCTGTAGTTAGTCTGCATTCGCAATGAGTATGGTGACCACCACTCTTGGATTCTGCTTATGCTTTCTATCAGGCAGAGTAGGGTCATTTTGGCAGGGCCATACATAAAAAGCGACACAAGACATAGCGTCACCTAGAAGAGGTTGTGTGCGCCGTACAATTTTCAATACTAAAATTATATGTCTAATGTAATTAACTAGTTACGAATTTAATTAGTTACTTAATTTTAATAATAAACTGTATTATATTAATTCTCATGTCAGTCACCTGCCCAATTACATGGTATGTAAGAGATTGCATAATAAGAACTACATCAGAATAATTCTAATTAAATTTTAGGTTTAGTTTACAAAATTGTTATGTAGTACTAATGGTGGAAACATGCTTACTATATCTATTATAGGTAATTCTCGTGTCATGTTTTTGCCACGATGAACTCCGAGACTAAGATTTTTTTTTAAAGAACTCCCGCATTAGGAATTAATTCTGTTTCGCGGGGGACTTTACAAACATACATGAAACGGACACAAAGAACACCCAGACTTAGAACAACAATTTGTGGATCACACAAAGTGTTGTCCCATGTAGGATTTGAACCCACAAGACATGGCGAAGTAGGAAACGGCGTGGTGACCGCCAAACCACTAGGCTAAACGTGCAGCAAACGTTTTAAATAGTTATTATCACACTTAGAGCAATAGGTGCTGAACATGATTAGAAAGAGACGCATACGAATTTCAGTATCTACTTATATCTAATATAGAAAAATTGGTGTTTGTTACCAAACTCCTCCGAAACGGTTGGGCCGATTTTTATGAAATCTTGTGTGCATTTCGGCTATGTCTGAGAATCAGCCAACCTCTATGACTTAATTTTTTTTTTGCATTTATGGCAAAACAATGTTTGCCATAATTAAATATGTGTTTTCGATTGACTTTATAAAACACGATTTTACATTAAGTATTAGGGACGCTTGAGTCACACATGGATCACTTACAGTTAACTTAATAATATTATTTCTGAATCGTGGCTTAAGCCCTGCTTACCCTCTTCTGCATATTCTTTACCAGGATACAACCTTATCAGGAATGATCGAGCCGTGGGTGGCGGCGGTGGAGTTGCTATCTATCTACGATCTCATATACCCTACTCCGTTGTTAGTTTCTCGCCACAGCCCCCTCCAACTAATGCGGGTGAACATCTTTTCCTCGAAGTTGAACTCCTTCATTCTAAAATCCTTCTTGGTGTGTTTTACTGCCCTTCTTTACGCATCAACTTCTTCTCTTCATTTGAACTGCTACTAGAGCAACTCACTCCTTCGTACAGTCATACCATAATCATGGGTGATTTCAATACCTGTCTCCTCAAAAACGATTCTCGGTCGTCTACTCTTCAATCTATAATTAAATCTAGCAACCTCTCTATTCTTCCTTCCAATGCAACCCATAACTTCCCACACTGTACTCCGTCCTTGTTAGACCTCATTCTTGTTTCCTCCCCTAATCTCGCGGTCAAGTACGGCCAGTGCTCTGCTGACGAGTTTTCCTACCACGACTTGTTGTATCTGTCCTATCGCCTCCGGCCTTCTAAATCTAAAACAAAGACTATCCTGCAGCGAAATTTCAAAAACGTGGATGGCAATGCTTTGGTTAGGGATGCCAACAACATCGACTGGACTCCTCTTTACAGTGCTGACCTTATGGACGACAAAGTGGAACTCCTTATTGCTAAATTAACAACTCTCTATGATGACCATGCGCCGATGCAAGAAATGAGGGTCAAACGTCTTCCTTCACCGTGGTTGACTGAGGATATCAAATCGCTAGTCAATAAAAAAGCGATAGCTAAGTCTAAGTTTAAAAAGAATCCCACCGATAAGAACTGGGACAAATATGTAACTGTCAGGAATCATTGCGGCAAGGTGTGTAGGAATGCGCAACGCCGATACATCCACACCTCCGTTGAAAACGGAGATCCAGCTAAAGTCTGGAAATTTTTAAAGTCACTGGGAGTAGGCAAATCTATTCAAGATTCGTTTCCTAAAAATGTCAACTTAAATTCACTAAATCAACATTTCTCTGCTTCGTCAAATTTTGATAAAATGACAAAAGACGCTACACTAAACCTTCTTAATTCTGCCCCGACTCCTGACTGTACTCCATTTTTCTTTAGTCAATTTTCTGATTGTGATGTTAAGAAGAGCATATTATCTATAACTTCGAACGCAGTAGGTTCAGATTGTCTAAGCCGTAATATGATCCTCCCAATCCTTGGCGAAATTCTTCCTGTTATCTGCCATATCCTTAATTATTCAATCTCATATAGTGTATTTCCAAAGGCTTGGAAGGATGCCGAAATTATACCCATTCCTAAAAAGAAAAATCCCGGGTCCTTTTCTGATTACCGTCCTATCTCTATTCTCCCCTTTCTCTCCAAGGTCCTCGAACGTCTCATCCATACTCAGCTCTCCAATTTTCTATCCACAAACCTGCTACTTAATCCTTTCCAGTCTGGCTTTCGACCCGGTCACAGCACCACTACTACCCTTATACACATCACGGAGGACGTGAGATCTGCTATGGAGAATGGCGAGTTGACTGTTCTAACACTTCTTGACTTCAGTAACGCATTCAACACTGTTGACTTCGACGTTCTGCTCTGTATACTACGCTCTCTTAACATATCTCCAATGATTGACTGGTTTCACAACTACCTGTGTGGTCGCCGACAGCGCATTAGTATTGAAAACACCGTTTCTTCTTGGTGTAGTACTACAGTCGGTGTACCACAAGGCGGCGTGCTCTCTCCCCTGCTTTTCTCTGTTTTTATAAACACAATCACGAATGATCTGTCTTCTTCCTACCACCTATACGCGGATGATCTCCAAATTTATACCAGGGCGTCACTGATTAATCTGACTGACGCTGTTAACACCACTAATGATGACCTGGACAATATATGCAAGTGGAGCAATACCTATGGCCTGAAAATCAATCCATCCAAGACTCAAGTAATTGTCATCGGAAGCTCGCGAATGATTTCCAAAATTGATTGGGCGAGACTGCCTCAAATCACATGTAATGGCACATCGATACCGTACAGTGACAAGGTGAAGAACTTGGGTATTTACATCGATAGTACCTTGTCCTGGGGTCCTCAGCTACAAGAACTGAGTCGCAAAATGTTTGCTGCTGCAGGGTCTTTGCGAAGATTACGCAATTTTCTGCCTATATCTACCAAGATTGCTCTTACACAATCCCTTCTTTTCCCCATCCTTGATTATGCTGATGCCAGTTATCTAGATCTCACTGAAGACCAATTGAATAAGCTTGAAAGACTCCAAAATCTCTGTATAAGATTTATATTTGGATTACGCAAATATGATCATGTCTCCGATTATCGCAAACAGCTTAAGTGGTTACCCATCCGCCTTCGCCGGAATGCTCATATTCTTTCTCTTCTTTACAACATTCTATTTAATCCTCTTACTCCACGATATCTTAAATCCCGGTTCACCTTTCGGCATGACACACACTCCAAATTGTTGAGATCGTCAGAGAACCTGAAATTGAGAATGCCTGGACATACTACCAAATTCTTCGACCACTCCTTCACTGTCCAAGCAGTTCGGTTGTGGAACGCTCTACCAGTAACAATAAGACGTGCGCAGACATTAGCTGCATTCAAGAGACTGGTGAAGGCATATTACCTGGGAGACCTCAAAGACTTTTCACCGACCTTGCTCTGAATTGGGTCTCAAATTCTACTGGAATTTATATAGAAAATACCTATCTATTAATTAATATTTCTACGTATTTATTTCATCATCCACACTAGGTGTTACTATTACCTTATATAATATTTATATATACACTTCTTTTTCCTATCAACTTTTCATACACCAGGCACTACCCTATACTTTCCGTCTTTCTTTCCATCCCATGGTTGCCTGTAAGAGATTGCCTTCGGGCGATAAGGCCGCCAATTGTACCTCTTAGCTTTAAGTTGTTACCTTTATAAGTAATCTGGTGTACAATAAAGCGAATTATTATTATTATTATTATAATATTATACATTCCCGACTTCAATTTGCCTTAATCATGAAAAAATATCAGACATCATGAAATCAGAGGAAGAATATTTAGGTACTTCAACTTCAAAAGGAACCAACTGAAAAAAAAGTAACTCCATTTGAAGTAATGGTTTAAATGAACTACTAGTGGGATGCTTGCATAGACATCCCATTTATTTGGTTAACACTGTTTACAGATCTGTAGGACACCTTTCTACTTCATCTGCTATTTGAGTTTAGAGGCTAGACCATGCAGAAACGCAAAGCAACAGTATTTAGCTTTGATATCCCAAAATCTAAGATACAGTAGGTATATTTACATCACTGACGAAATATATACTAGACCAACACTCTACTAGGCGAGACCTGTACGCGGATTTATAGTAAGCTTAATGTTCCCTAGATGTCACTAAGTGCATCAAATCGTGAATTAAGACGATATTTTCTGACCCCCAACACCAATACGAACCCAACAGTCAACTGTCAAGTTTATTGTCATTGTATTATTGCGAAATGTACCACTAGATGTCGTTTTTTAAATAATTAATTATCTTAGTACCTACATAATTTATGTAATATTTTATCGTCAGAGAGATATAAACAAATAAATAACATTTTAATGTCTGTTTTTAATTTTAAAATAACCGCCTTTCTCTTTACAATCTTTTTTTTTATTAATTGTTTGAAACTTTTTTTATTTTCAATGGATTCACTTTAAACTTTGTATGTATGTTTCTCAATTGACATAGGTAAGGAACTAAGGACTGACATTTTATTTTTTTAATGGATTCAAAAAACAAAATAAAAATTGATGAATTAATAAAATACAGTTGCATGTTGCAGTTGCAATTCCCGTCCTTAATGACACATGTCTAAAAACAGTTTTTGGCGTGTATAAATGTTGTTGATCGTGAATGTATGCAAATAAAAAAATTTATAATTATGAGTTGATAATGTCGGGAATTGCTTGCACATATTAATTAACAACTGTAGATGACAAAAAGGTGTAATTAAGGATTTTCTTTCGGTTTGTGTCTTATAAATAATCCTAATGTTAAAAATGCGAACGTAAGTTCCTTTGTTACGCTTTCTGGCGAAAACTACTTAGCTGATCAATCTGATCATCATGAAACACATATTCTTGTAGAGGTATTAGAAGTAACATAGGATACTTTTTATCAAATGCGAACGAAGTCGCGGGCGAACGAAGTCGCGGGCGAACGAAGTCGCAGGCGAAACCTAGTTATTAATAAAACAATCAGAAATGTTTTTGGAACGAAGTTCCCTAACGCGCTTTTCGCGCCAAAAGTTGTAGCGACACTTAACATTGAGTTGACGTCATAGTGCTGGATACTCAACGTTAAATATAACAAACTGATTGCCAACGTCCATACCGTGTTGAATGCACCGGTTCTCGTCCGATCACCGAAGTTAAGCCACATCGGGCGTGGTTAGTAATTGGATGGGTGACCGCCTGGGGATACTACGCGTGTTGTTGACTTTTTGCATTTATTTACAGAAAATAATATATTGTTTTATAGTATATTTTGTAAAGTTTGATTATTTCTAAAATAATTTGACAAATGCGTTACCGGCCTTTGGGGCATAGTGGAGTGGGATGGGGGAGAGGTTGGGGTATGAGCCTCCGGTATCCTCACTCACTCGGTGAAACACAGCGCAAGCACTTTTTCACATCGGTTTTCTGTGAGGCCGTGGTATTACCAGGGGCAGTGGTCATATTACGTCGCGTCGCGCGTAACCAAGTAAAATAATATCCAGAAACGGTCAAGTACGTATACTAACTTAAAAATGACGGACTTTCGTCCACACTTTCAACCCGTATTTCACCCCCTTAGGGGTAGAAATTCCAAAATACCTTCCTTAGTGGATGTCTACTCAATAAAACGATCCATATGAATAACTGAAAGAATACAACTTAAGGTATATACGTACGTGTAATATTAAAATCATCATCTTATCCCTAACTGTTGAAGAGTTTAACCTTCTATCATCAGTTCACCTAAATAACTTGAAAGTATACGACTAAAGGTCTATAGATACGTATGAAATTGAAAGAATTATCCTCCAACTCCTAACCGTTGAGGAGTTGTACCTTCGATCATCAGCTTGCCTAAATAATTTGAAAGAATACGACTAAAGGTAATATACATACATATGATATTTAAAGATTTATCCTCCAACTCCTAACCGTTAAGGAGTTGTACCTTACACCATCAGCTCATCATCATAAAATGATGACTACCAGATGCAAATACCGGGTTAACTTCAGAAAATATACGAAAACATAATATGTGCCTAAAAAAATGAGGGTTTCCCTCGATTTCCCTGGGATCCCATCATCAGTTCCTGATATGGTGACAATGAGACCACCTCGGGAGCATACCCTTTCGAATACAAAAAGAATTTTCAAAATCGGTCCACAATTGACGCAGTAATCGGTGAACATACATAAAAAAAACACAGTGGAACATAGAACCTCCTCCTTTTTGGAAGTCGGTTAAAAATAAAAATACAGTCGAATTGATAACTACCTTCTTTTTTTGAAGTCGGTTAAAATAAACATTCATTTTAATTAAATTTTTGAACTGAGTACGCGGCTCAAGCGACGTTGCCGTTCCGTATTAACTACTGGAAGATATGAACGATTTTTGCAATGTTGCCATTCATGAGTGCATTGTTTCTCTGATTCAACCAAATAACTTATAAATGTGACATCTAGCGTAGTAAATAGGTCATTATTTTCAAGTTTATTTAAATCGATTGCAACGACATCTCCTAAACATAGGTGATAACTTTTAGTTATGCAATTGAAAATCATTTTTTTAAAGCAAGCAATACAAAGCAAGTTTTATATTTGAAAAATAATAATATAGTTACTAGAATTGAAGCACATCAATAAAATACTGTTAAACTTTGTTAAACTGCTTTTTAGAGCTTATTTTGAGCGCCATCTAGATTTAGTTGAACTTTTCTAGCTTTTTACGGCGTACAGTATTGGCCAAGGGAGGGACGGTCTATAGTATATTGTGTCATTGGTGCAAACCTACAAATTCTTGACATGCTTTCTCCTCAAATTATATTCGTCTCTCGTATTTGAATAACCTTTACATAACTTATTCTCATACATATGAAACATGTATTATTATTTTATTTATTTATTATTATTTTGACTGCCTCGTTGGTCTCGCGGTTGTCGTGTGCGACTGCTGATCATGAGGTCTCGGGTTCGATTCCCGGGTCGAACCAACTGTTTGTATGATCTACAAATATTTGTTTCGGAGTTTGGGTGTTTTCTATGTATAATATGTATGTATTTACAAAAAAAAAGTAATATATGTATTTGTATCAGTTGTCTAGTACCCATAACACAAGCTCTGCTTAGCTTGGGACTAGATGGCGTTGTGTGTTAGATGTCCGAAATATTTATTATTATTATTATTATGTGTTTATTATACATATGTTTGACTGACTGCTTCGGTGGCGCAGTGGGAACATTCGGGACTGCTGTGCTTTTATTTATTTATACAATCAGCTGCTCACTGCACTTACAGTTTGCCCAACACGTACAGTGAGCCAGCCTGAAGTCTTGGGTTCGATTCCCGGGTTATACGTAATATTTGTTAGATCTGCAAGGAACGGGCCGGCTCGACCGGGGCGGTACTACCCTCGCACAAAAAATCTATGTAAAATGACAGCGATCGTGCTGTCGTGTTTAGTTGGTGAGTGCGAGACCGGAGGCCCAATGATGCAGAAGCATCACTAGCCCGCCATGGTGTGGGCTACCATGGTGCATTGTCTGCATTCGCAGTATGGTGACCACCATTCTTGGATTCTGCTTATGCTTTCCATCAGGCAGAGTAGAGTCATTTTGGCAGGGCTAAACATTTCTATGTACTAACATTTCTATGCGCAGAGGTTGAATTTCGACCATAATTGTTTAAATTTTTTAGACAGATCTTTTTAGGGTGTCTTTTGTCTAAGGCTATTAAAAGTCTTTAATCGGAGATTTCGTCATAGCTATTTTTGACATTTAGTATGACAGTATAGAGAAATTCTTAAAAATATTAAAAATTAAATTTTGATACCACACTCGATCTATTTTGAAAACATGAATATTTTTTGAGATTACTTTTTCGCGCCAAAAAGTGTCACTCTCATGACTAAGACGAATCTATTGACACCACTCACATAAAAATACGACAAGCCGTTTAGGCCCTAGGGCGTGCCAATGAAATATACATACATACACTCGAAAAACATTACCCTCCTTCTTTCGCAGTCGGGTAAAAACAATAATCTTTTTAGTTTGACTTTGACATACTTATGTCAAAGTCAAACTAAAAAGATTATTATATACATTTGTGTACCTAAGTATGCATATTTGTGAATGTGTGTGTCATACGCATGATAGAGTGTGGAATGTTATTTTTAACCGACTTCCAAAAGGAGGAGGTTCTCAATTTCATCGGTTTTGAAAATTCTTTTTGTATTCGAAAGGGTATGCTCCCCATGTGGTCCCATGGCCACCATATCAGGATCTGATGATGGGATCCTAAGGAAATCGAAGGAAACCCTCAAATTTACGTGAGCGCCTGCAATGAAGTTACGAGCAATTGTCTGCATGCCTTCATATTCTGTAGACATCATTAAATTTTAAATGAAATGATGATGAGAGACTTGAGAAAGACTAAAATGCGAAAAAAAAACTTCGTTTAAAAAAACCGACTTCAATAACTAAAAAGTATAAAATAACTTAATTTGTATGTGCTACCTATTCATAGGTTTAAGTTTAGTAATATAGTATATTATAGTATATATTATAATATATATAGTATGTTTAGTTTAAGTATATAATGTATTTTTTTACTTAATTTTAAAAAATATTAGGATTTTGCACTCCTTTTCTATGTAAGTGTGCGAAATTTCATACTATTCGTCAACGCATTTTTCATAAAAAGGGGTGCAAAGTTTTAACATCTCCCAACATATAAATAACATTTATATGTTAACAAAAAAGTATATTATATGTAATATCAGTTGTCTAGTATTCATAGTACAAGAGTTATACTTAGTTTGGGACAAATATGGCGTTGAGTGTCATATCTCAAAAATATTAAAAAGTAGCTGACCCGGCGAACTTCGTGTGAACCCGCCGTGTACAGTCGCGGACAAAAAAAGACTTTTCCCGTTATTTTTTAATTTTTCTTGTACACAAACCTTGTCCTAACAATAACGTCCATATAAAAAAGATTTATTTGATTTGGTGCAGCCGATCGGAAGTTATGCGCGTACTACATTTCGGCGATTCATTTTTTAACCCCCGACGCAAAAAGAGAGGTGTTATAAGTTTGACGTGTCTGTCTGTGGCACCGTAGCTCGCAAACAGATGAAGCGATTTCAATTTAGTTTTTTTTTTATGAAAGGTGAGTTACGTGCGAGTGTTCTTAGACATGTTTCATGGAAATCGGTTGAGTCGTTTAAAAGTTATGGGGGTGAAAGTGGGGAAGAATAACCGAATGTCTGCAAAAATATCATTGGCGTATGATTACTCGATTAAATGCTTGAGTATTTATGGGGTTTTTTAAATTTTGAATTTTAGCTTATATATATATAGATGAGGTTTTAGAACTCCGTTATTTATGGTATGGTGAGGAACATAAAATAATACGATCAAATTGAGAACCTTTCTTTTTTAAATAGTTTAAAGTTGGTCGCATTTATTTTAAAGTATATTTTAGGATCGAGAGACATAAATGAAAGTGCATATATTCGGAGCAAAACAGGTTACTTTAACCAGGTTAATGACGTTTTGAATGGATTTCAAAATGCATTTATCGAAAAACCATCATTATCATAGTGAGATCAGAATACATATTAGAATGCACATATTGTATTCTATTAAGGATGGTATTAAAAATTCAAAAATTTCTTTGAAACTAGAGACATCGATGACATTGTTGCATTGTAATCATTTTTCAATATCAGTGTCACCTACTTCATTGTGCTACAAAAAACATAATTAACTTACTGTTGTTTATTTTATCTTTTAACTAGCTGACCCACGCAACCTCGTTTACGTCTCCTATTGCCCGTAGCGTAATTATTTTCCCCCGTTTTTGTAACATTCTTTATTGGTGCTCCGCTCCTATTGGTCTTAGCGTAATGATATATAGCCTCGATAAATGGGCTATCTAACATTGAAAGAATTTTTCAAATCGGACCAGTAGCTCCTGAAATTAGTGCGTTCAAACAACCAAACAAACAAACTCTTCAGCTTTATAATATTATACTAGCTGACCCACGCAACCTTGTGTGCGTCTCCTATTACCCGTAGCGTGATAATTTTCCTCCGTCTTTGAAACATTCTTCATTGGTCCTACGCTCCTATTGGTCTTAGCTGAAGAGTTTGTTTGTTTGAACGCGCTAATCTCAGGAACCGCTGGTCCCATTTGAAAAATTCTTTTAGTGTTGGTACATGGATAGTACATTTATTGAGGAAAGCTATAGGCTATATATCATCACGCTAAGACCAATAGGAGCGGAGCACCAATGAAGATTGTTACAAAAACGGGGGAATTTTTTAACGCTACGGGCAATAGGAGACGTATACGATGTTGCGTGGGTCAGCTAGTATCCTTATAAAACAGAAACACAGGAATAAAAACAATCAAATAGATAAGCCTACATACAAACATTTAGGAAGAAACAGACAGAAGCACAGTAAAACACCCACATTTTACGTCCCACACATAAATAATCGAAGTTAATAATAATTAGGCAACAAACAATCGATATCCGACACTATGTATATAGAAATAAGGTCCATTATTTCTTGCCTCAGGAGATCGATAAGAAGCGTGTGTGTATTTGTGTGCGCAGATAAGGCTTGAAGAGTATTATTATTCGTAACATTATTTTAGTATTTGCCCGTCAAAAAAATTCCCCAATGTCTTCATATTTCAGATAAATTACATTAAGAAAAATACATAATTTTTGCTCTGGGTACGAATCCAACCACCGAATTCTGGCTTAACTTAGATCGCTAATCACCTGACCTACAGGGGCGGAAAACCCTGTCCCTTATTTAAAGTAGGCCGTGACCTTTGATCAAATTATCGTTTTGTATACACATTGGCATGACCACAGAAAAGGGCACATTATTATGTACAGAAGAAAAGTACTGGTCATGCAAGCTAGAAGCAAATTAAAAAGTAAAACCCTTTCTCTTAGCCTTATCCACTCAATGTCGCTCTTTAACTTGACTTGAACTTTTACAAATCTTTCAAAGTTACCTTCACTTTCCTGAGGAATCCACTATTACTTGATAAGTAACAACTTTTGCTTCTACAAGCAGATCAAAATAAAAGAAAACCTTCACCAGTAAGGTAAGGTATTTTTTTTTTCGGACATCTAACACACAACGCCATCTAGTCCCAAGCTAAGCAGAGCTTGTGTTATGGGCGACTGATACAAATACATATATAGTTTTTTTGTAAATACATACATATTATACATAGAAAACACCGGTCCGACCCGGGAATCGAACCCGAGACCTCATGATCAGCAGTCACACACACTAACAGCGAGACCAACGAGGCAGTCAGGAAGCAGAAATGTTGCTTAGTCCTACATTTTTAAAACATTCACATACCCACACAAACATACTTACATACACAACACAAACTTACACCAATTCACACAGGCATGCATGCTCACACGCTGGAATGATGGAAAGTTTAAAATGTTTATAAGGACGTCATCATAAATGTACCTTAATTTTTGTTGAGAGACGGACCGGTATCCATAACAGAAGTTATTAACCTACCGTGGGTGGGTACCAGAACCTGACTATCATTGTGTTTTACTAATCAATATTTCTTTTGTTATTTACTTTTATAAAATTTACTTCAATTCCTGTACATTTTTTTTCATCTCGCACCAAAACTACACATTAATTCTTTAATAAGAATAATATGTTCTTTTAGGTAAATTTCATTAACTGGTGTATCATCGTCATAAATCCATCAACAACCCATAATATCCCACTGCTAGGCTCAGGTCTCCTCTCAGGAGAGGGTTAAGGCCATACATCCCCACGCTGGCCGAGTGCGGGTTGGGGACTGGCAAGACAATGTTGTGGCTACGTAATCTTGCCGTTGGATGTTTTTAAGACGACCAAAGGCCTCCAACTAAGCTTAACGACTTATCTTATGATAACAACCGGGACCGACTGCTTAACGTGACCTCCGAATCACGGAGACGCTCATGGTATCATGCCACCAGCAGTCACCCATCCAGGTACTGACCGCGCCATCGTAGCTTACGCTGGGTGATTGTTTCTAATCACTGAGTGCAACTGGGCTATGAGCGCCTCTCTGGTGTATATTAAAGTTTATTCGATTCTAACCTACGAAAATGCTATTGTATCAGAAAATTTGTACGTAATTTAACGTTAGTAAATATTATTATTATCTACTCAACGAAATTTTTGTTTAGTAGTAGACATCATATTAGTGAAATGATGATTATGATGATAAAAAGGTAATTACGAAAGACAGTAGAAGAAAATCGATCTTTTTATACTATCATGCAATTTGAACTCAAGTTTACTGTAGCAAGCAGTCTGTGGTTAAGCAATTTAATAAATTAAAAGATATAAAATACATCCGTTACCCGATACTAAGAAAGTAGGATAAAAATAAGGAAAAATGATTTTACGGAAACATAGACGTCATATATTATTAACCAAGGCCTTTCTCGGAACGGATTTCTTATTATTTTTTGACCTATAAAGGTTAAATTTCTTTCTGTACTTGTGATTTATTCTAGCAAAGGTTTTGGGTCATATAATTAATTATATTTAGGTATAAAATCCTTTACAGAAAATTAATAATTAATTAATTATAGGTGGTAGAGCCACGTTGATTTCAGCACGATCGGCGCGGCCCGACCGGGGCAGTACTACCCTCGCACAGATAAACGAAAAATCACAGCATTCGTGCTGTCGTGTTTCGTTGGTCAGTGCGAGACCAGAGACCCAATGCAAAAGCATCTAGGCCGCCATGGGTCACCATGCTGAATTGTTGCGTTTCTGCATTCGCAATGAGTATTATAAGTATTTACTATTAGTATTATTCTCTTGGATTCTGCGTATGCTTTCCATCAGGCAGAGTAGAGTCACTTTGGCAGGTCCATACATAAAAAGAATCTTGGGTGGAAATAGAACCCATCAACTCTGGTTTGATAACTGCTAACCGCTAGACCAACAGGTTTTTCTCAATGTTTTTGTAATCGCCATCTTCTAAATGTCCTATTTGTTTTGATTAGGGTTACCACACTTCGTAATATTATATGTATATTGCAAATACTCTGTAATATAATAAAAAACAACCCAGACATGTAAGGATATATATAATTAAATGAGTCTTAATACAATATCAATTTTTCTAACGTGCTTTCATTAATCTCTGATGATCCGTGTATTCTACATTAGTGTTTTCTTTTGCAGGAGTTTTTCTATTCTTATAACTACTGATGTAAAAGTTCATGAAAAGAGCAAAAAAGGAACAAATAAGAAACAAACAAAAATTGTGGAAAAAGTTTGGAAGAGGACATGGGGAGAGCTTCTGCTGGAAGTGAAGGTGAGACACCACTAGGATGAACTGGATCTGAAATAGAATAATATTATTGTTATTCAATGATACTAAAATTATAAATAAAATATTATAATTTAATCATTTGAAGAGATTGCCGTGAGCGATAAGATCGCCTATTGTAATACCTAATGTTGATCTCCATATGTGTATCTCTGTACAAATTTATACTGTAGTGGTGTGCAATGAAGTTTAATAAATAAGTAATGATAATTAATAAATATTGTCAAATTGGCAATTGTGCGAGAAACAATAACATGTGCACAAAAACTTGCATATGGTGTTTGTTGATCTAGGCACAGAAAGCGTGAGAGGATTTGTGATAGGTTTTGAATCCTTTGTCATTCATTCGAGCTATGTACAGAAAATCTAGTACTCATGTTAGGTCGGCTGCGGGAAACATCGACCAAATCAATGTCTCTGTTAGCTAGCACCAGGGCAGGGATCGGCTCTTAGCCCATACCTCTTCCTGTTAATATGGATACTATTTGCAGACGATGTTGTGTTGGTCGGTGAAAACGGGTCAAAGGTACAGCGTAAACTGGAGACATGGTAGCAAAGACTGGAGACTTTCGGCTTGAAAATAAGCAGACCCAAAACAAAATTCATGTTCTGCGACTTTCGGATGTTTCTTGGGTCTTGCTGTCACTGAAAGGAACAGCGATTTCGGTCTGCACCGATTTCAAGTACTTCGGTTCGCCGTTACAAAATAATGGCAAAATAAATGTACTTTTACTTAATTCTGATATCTAATGTTACTAAGTTAGTTTTATAACTATGCACATAATTGCATATTATATTGTATAAATTTAAATATATTTAGTCTACATTAATGTTAACTACTACAATAAAAGGTTGTTGAACAAGCGTCTTACTTTTTTTTAATTAGGCTGCATTGTTTACTGAAAAATCTAAATTATTTAAGAAATAATGATGTTATTGTGATAGACGAATTTTGGTGTTCTTACAAATCCCAAATTGATTAAACTAAACAATTTAAAGACTTTTATTGACAGCACGGATGGTTTATGTGGTCTTACCTCACCCGCTACCTACTTCGTAATCCCCTACATGGGACAACTTTTTGCGTGATCCACAAATTGTTGTTTTCAATCTGGGTGTTTTTGGTGTTCATTTCATATAATTATGTTTGTAAAGTGCCTCCGATACACGGAAACAATTATTCAAACATAATTTAAGGTCGAGAGGTATCGAATACCTCAAGTACTAATGGTAACAAGAGTATTGGACATACAACATTCTGTTAAAATTAAAAATAACTGGTCTACGGAAATGGCATAATAAAAAAAGCGGCCAAGTGCGAGTCGCACTCGCCCATGAAGGGTTCCGAAGCAGCAAGTAACATATATAAAAGTTCGTTGTTACTTTGATGGATGTTTTAATAATATTGTTTTTTTTTTGCGGTTTTCGATATGCGACGTATTAAAAAGAAACTACTTACTAGATCTCGTTCAAACCAATTTTTGGTAGTAGTGCATGGTAATGTACATCATATAATTTTTTTGAGTTTTATCATTCTCTTATTTTAGAAGTTACAGGGGGACACACACACATTTTACCATTTTGGAAGTGTCTCTCGCGCAAACTATTCAGTTTAGAAAAATATGATGTTAGAAACCTCAATATCATTTTCGAAGAGCTATCCATAGATACCCGTAACACGTATAGGTTTGATGAAAAAAAAATTTAAAATTTTAAGTTCTAAGTATCCCCATTTTTAGAACTGAAACTCAATTTTTTTTTATTTTAAATTTTTTAAAGTATGGGGACCCCCAAAATGTATTGTTTTTTTATTTTTGTGTGAAAATCTTAATGCGGTTTATATAATACATCTACTTACTTAAGTTTCAACAGTATAGTTCTTATAGTTTCAGAAAAAAGTGGCTATGACATACGGACGGACGGACAGACAGACAGACCGACGGACAGACAGACGGACGGACAGACAGACAGACATGAAGAATCTATAAGGGTTCCGTTTTTTGCCTTTGGCACGTAACCCTAAAAACCAATGACCGTTGCTTACATCGCATGAATTAGTTTTATTTCTGTAGAATATGTTTAATGGTTGTGCCAATAAAACTTATCTCTAAAGTGTTACAAATAAAGAGATAGCACATTTAAAGTAAGTTTACTACTAGTAACTGTAGTGGTTTCGAAGTTTCAACTACAAACTTGATTAATGTACGTCGAAAATTGTGCATCATGATTAAATAATTGGTCACATCAATTGCAAAAATATCGAATTCGACTGCGGCGGTGCTTAATATACCTACACAAACAACAATACTTTTTGTATATAAATAAGTTAAATAAAATACATATAGGGTTTTGAATATAATAAAGGGGGAAACTAGACCGTTACCTACACTGTTGTACCAATTCCCTTGTCTCAATGCAACTAATATTTTAAGTTTAAATTTCGTATGAGTAAATTTGACTTGCTTAGGTTTTCATAAATACGTTCACAAAATCATTTAATGACTGTTATAAATGTTAATTTAAACAATTTCATATTCTGTGATAATTGTAATAAAACAGTGAGTTCATAGTTATGAAATTTTGTATCACGTGATGTGCACGTGCAGTAACTAAATATTTTAATTATTGTAATATTAGTAATGTTTATTTTGTTTCCAAAGAAAGACAACTCCTGCACTAAGGATATTCCTGTCTTTGCCTTTGGGCCTGGCCTTTGAGGGATGTGGGGGGAGATAGGTAGGGGGTTTGGGGTATGGGCCTCCGGTATCCTCACTCACTCGGTGAAACACAGCGCAAGCATTATTTCACACTGGTTTTCTGTGAGGCCGTGGTATCACTCCGGTCGAGCCGGCCCATTCATGCCGAAGCGTGGCTCTCCCACGGTCATACTAAAATGACTCTACTCTGATGGAAAGCATAAGTAGAATCCAAAAGTGGTGGTCACTATCCTCAATGTGAACGTGGACAGAGCAGCATAGTGACCCATACTATGGCGTCCTAGTGAGATGCTTTTTCACGCCCCGCTTAAAGGACCCGGGATCATAATGGGAAGGGAACACGTGTGATAGTAGTGAGTTCCATGTTTTGATCGCTCGACACAAGAAGGAACAACCGAAACGTTGCGTTCGAGAGCGTATGTCTTCCACTCTAAAAGGGTGACTGCGAAGGCCGGCACGTGTTGTCCTGTATAGGAAAGGAGAAGAGGGGGAGGGGGGACCAGTTGGAAGAGCTCTTCCGTCAAGGCTCAATCCGCCATCACACGGTACTTACCAATTGAAACTTAGTCAAATGCTTCTTCCACCAAACATACTTCTGATACTGAGGCCCCAAAGCTGATATTCCATAATAAGCATACATGATTACATGGATGAAACTATTTAGCATCCCCACTACCACAAAATGATCTGTGGGATAGTACATCAAGTGCAGCCAGGTCCATGTCACCATTGTGGTGTGGTGGTACAGATGTAGAAATGTCACTTGGTTGTCCTTCTTTCGCAGCACGAAGAACACTGTGTCTAAGAGATCCAAATGCTTTGCAATGAAGTAAGGGTAGATGTCAAATATAACCTGAAAAAATAATTGAGGCAAATGAACATAAGTTTCACCTGATGGCTTATCGCTAGTAATAGACAAATGCAACTCAAGAGTTTTAATTGCATTGCAGATTTATGAGGTGAAAGTAAGGGTGGCCTGTCACTGACTCGGTGAAATGCAACAAAAAAATTGGGCCACATTATTTTGTGTGAGGCCTCGTTATCATACTGACCGAGCTGGTTCGGATGTATTGATTTGATTTATATGGATATCCTACTAATATTAAAAACGCGAAAGTTCGTAAGTACTGAACGGAACTTTCGCTTTTATAATAAAAGTTGGATAGACTAATACTAGTTTTTGCTCGCGGCTCCGCCCGCGTGTATATCGGTTATCGCTGCAAATAGTAGCATATGTGTTATTCTAATGTATAAGCTATATTACTGTAATGTTTCATCCAAATCCGTTCAGTAGTTTTTGCGTGAAAGAGTAACAAACATCCATCCATCCATACATCAATACTTATGAACGCGCTAATCTCAGGAACCTCTAGTCCGATTTGAGAAATTCGTTCAGTATTGGATAGTACATTTATCGAGGAAGGCTATAGGCTATACATCATCACGCTAAGACCAATAGGAGCGGAGCACCAATAAAGAATGTTTCAAAAACGGGGGAAATTGTTACGCTACGGGCAATAGGATATTCATCAGAATAACACTTTCAAAGTGTCTTTTGGATGTGTATATGCTCGTATATGTGTGTATGTATGTATGTTTATATATCTATGTATAATGTATGTGTATGTAAATTTTATATGTGTAGGTATATATCTGTAGAATCGTTGGTTTTGTAATATATTTTAATTTAACTTATCGTAATACTTATTTTTAAAATACGCCTGCCACACACAGTTTTGCAACACCCAAAGGTTGGACTGGAAGAAAATGCCTGTGGCATTAAGTCCGCCTTGTGCAATATGTTTGCAGGAAGTTTGTATAAATAAATAAATAAATAAATAGGAGACGCAAACGAGGTTGCGTGGGTCAGCTAGTATTTAATAAAGAAAATACCAAAGGAAAGAAGTTCTTGAGAGCCCTACAAAGTCGTGGCTGTTTAGCAGTTACAAAATCGCCTCTTCGTTAGTGTATGATGATGATGTACCGATTAAAAAGTCTCGGGTGCGATTCTCGGATCGGGCAAAAAAAGTGTTATGGATGAAACTTTACAGTAATATAGCTTATACATCAGAATAACACATAGGCTACTATTTGCAGCTATAACCGACATATACGTGGCTGGAGCCGCGGGCAACAGCTAGTTTAAAATAAAACTACAAACACATTCCGTATCTTTTGCAAAATTATGAGTATTGAAAAACGTATCTAGGTATCCGACCTATTGATCCATTCATCGGACCAGCCCCATTAACTATGATGCAAGTGTGTCACATCGATTCTCTTATTACAGTTGATAACGCCTCTATACTCTTGAATTAATTGGGTAATACTTTATTTTGACCACGTGACTCATCGTCATGAGACGTCAATCCCATACAATTTTCTTTTCTTTTTCTTGAAAAATGGCAAACTGTGCCGATGTCAACAATTCTGCCAGTGTCAAGTACAATGGAAATAGGTGTGTTAAATAATAAAATTGCAACTGTCCAAATTTTCGGAATACACAGTGGACTGGCTGTGGGGCACCCATACACTTGTTAGTTTTCTGTTATCGTTTACGTTTGTAAAATGTCAACTTGGCTAGAGGGCAATTCGAAATAAAATATAATACAAACCGTCACTATTTTGTTAAAAGAAACCTTTTAATTTTTTATTCGATAAACAAAAAAAATTGAGACAAATTAAAATTACCTCCTGTAAATCCTCGCCTTTTGGACACCTCGTGGTGATGATCCGAAATCGGTAGATATATTTCAAGTACTGAAATCAATAAATTAACTTTTGACTAATGTACACTTTTTAAAAGATAATCGAGGTATAAGCAGCAGCTCGGTAACAACTTTACTACAACAGGTAGCTGAAGTTTTAGAGAAGATAAGCATATCCACAAAACTGCGAGATATTCATTTATTACTGGTTCCTGGGAGACCAACAACTTTAGAAACAGATCTAATATCAAGGTTAAATTCTTCCCAAATAAATAACTGTTATCAGTTTACAATAAAACAAGGGCATAGTACTTAAAAACCTAACTATTTATTTTGTTTATTGGGAATAAATTCTTAAGCTTAGCACTGACGAAATATATACTAGACCAACACTCTACTAGGCGAGACCTGTACGCGGATTTATAGTAAGCTTAATGTTCCCTAGATGTCACTAAGTGCATCAAATCGTGAATTACAACGATATTTTCTGACCCCGAACACCAATACGAACCCAACAGTCAACTGTCAAGTTTATTGTCATTGTATTATTGCGAAATGTACCACTAGATGTCGTTTTTTAAATAATTAATTATCTTGGTAGCTACATAATTTATGTAATATTTTATCGTCAGAGAGATCTACACAAATAAATAAAATTGAAATGTCTGTTTTTAATTTTAAAATAACCGCTTTTCTCTTTACAATCTTTTTTTTTTATTAATTGTTTGAAACTTTATTTATTTTCATTGGATTCACTTTAAACTTTGCATGTATGTTTCTCAATTGACATAGGTAAGGAACTAAGGACTGACATTTTATTTTTTTAATGGATTCAAAAAGCAAAATAAAAATTAATGAATTAATATATTATTAAATATTATATATAATATTAATACAGTTGCATGTTGCAGTTGCAATTCCCGTCCTTAATGACACATGTCTAAAAACAGTTTTTGGCGTTTATAAATGTTGTTGATCGTGAATGTATGCAAATAAAAAACTTGATAATTATGAGTTGATAATGTCGAGAATTGCTTGCACATATTAATTAACAACTGTAGATGACAAAAAGGTGTAATTAAGGATTTTCTTTCGGTTTGAGTCTTATAAATAATCCTAATGTTAAAAATGCGAACGTAAGTTCCTTTGTTACGCTTTCCGGCGAAAACTACTTAGCTGATCAATCTGATCATCATGAAACACATATTCTTGTAGAGGTATTAGAAGTAACATAGGATACTTTTTATTAAATGCGAACGAAGTCGCGGGCGAACGAAGTCGCAGGCGAAACCTAGTTATTAATAAAACAATCAGAAATGTTTTTGGAACGAAGTTCCCTAACGCGCTTTTCGCGCCAAAAGTTGTAGCGACACTTAACATTGAGTTGACGTCATAGTGCTGGATACTCAACGTTAAATATAACAAACTGATTGCCAACGTCCATACCGTGTTGAATGCACCGGTTCTCGTCCGATCACCGAAGTTAAGCCACATCGGGCGTGGTTGGTAATTGGATGGGTGACCGCCTGGGAATACCACGCGTGTTGTTGACTTTTTGCATTTATTTACAGAAAATAATATATTGTTTTATAGTATATTTTGTAAAGTTTGATTATTTTGAAAATAATTTGATAAATGCGTTACCGGCCTTTGGGGCATAGTGGAGTGGGATGGGGGGAGAGGTTGGGGTATGAGCCTCCGGTATCCTCACTCACTCGGTGAAACACAGCGCAAGCACTTTTTCACATCGGTTTTCTGTGAGGCCGTGGTATTACCAGGGGCAGGGGTCATATTACGTCGCGTCGCGCGTAACCAAGTAAAATAATATCCAGAAACGGTTAAATACGTATCTACTCATTTTTAATCAGTAGCCCAAAGTTAAAGTTTCATGTTTCTAACTTAAAAATGACGGACTTTCGTCCACACTTTCAACCCGTATTTCACCCCCTTAGGGGTAGAAATTCCAAAATACCTTCCTTAGTGGATATCTACTCAATAAAACGATCCATATGAATAACTGAAAGAATACAACTTAAGGTATATACGTACGTGTAATATTAAAATCATCATCTTATCCCTAACTGTTGAAGAGTTTAACCTTCTATCATCAGCTCACCTAAATAACTTGAAAGTATACGACTAAAGGTCTATAGATACGTATGAAATTGAAAGAATTATCCTCCAACTCCTAACCGTTGAGGAGTTGTACCTTCGATCATCAGCTTACCTAAATAATTTGAAAGAATACGACTAAAGGTAACATACATACATATGATATTTAAAGATTTATCCTCCAACTCCTAACGTTAAGGAGTTGTACCTTACACCATCACCTCATCATCATAAAATGATGACTACCAGACGCAAATACCGGGTTAACTTCAGAAAATATACGAAAACATAATATGTGCCTAAAAAAATGAGGGTTTCCCTCGATTTCCCTCGGATCCCATCATCAGTTCCTGATATGGTGACAATGAGACCACCTCGGGAGCATACCCTTTCGAATACAAAAAGAATTTTCAAAATCGGTCCACAATTGACGCAGTAATCGGTGAACATACATAAAAAAAACACAGTGGAACATAGAACCTCCTCCTTTTTGGAAGTCGGTTAAAATAAACATTCATATTAATTAAATTTTTGAACTGAGTACGCGGCTCAAGCGACGTTGCCGTTCCGTATTAACTACTGGAAGATATGAACGATTTTTGCAATGTTGCCATTCATGAGTGCATTATTTCTCTGATTCAACCAAATAACTTATAAATGTGACATCTAGCGTAATAAATAGGTCATTATTTTCAAGTTTATTTAAATCGATTGCAACGACATCTCCTAAACATAGGTGATAACTTTTAGTTATGCAATTGAAAATCATTTTTTTAAAGCAAGCAATACAAAGCAAGTTTTATATTTGAAAAATAATAATATAGTTACTAGAATTGAAGCACATCAATAAAATACTGTTAAACTTTGTTAAACTGCTTTTTAGAGCTTATTTTGAGCGCCATCTAGATTTAGTTGAACTTTTCTAGCTTTTTACGGCGTACAGTATTGGCCAAGGGAGGGACGGTCTATAGTATATTGTGTCATTGATTTACATTGACAAACATAATTTACACTTGGCTACGTATGTCTGTAGATTCAACACCACGCATGAATATGTCTTTTCATAAATATCCACATAGAAATAGCGAGACTTAAAGAAGTAAATCCTACTAATATTATACATGCAAAAGTTTCTGAGGATGGATGTATGGATGTTAGTTTTTCTTTAACCGATTGATCTGAATAAGATCTTTATAATATGTGTGGTAACTTTATGCGAGAACTAAATAAAAGGAATGAGTTAATGATAATTGAATATTATAATCATTGGAATGCCACGGTCGAAGGCAGAACATTGATCTCCGGTATCAAAGTTAATGCAGTACGAATTATTTGATTTCATCGAAATCTTTTATTACAAGTGCTCGTCATCACCTTATTCTGGATATAAATAACAAGTATGTAACTGCATACCTTAGATTATATTACAATACTACTATGTATGTTTCATTTTATTTCGGGTTCGATTTCCGACTCGGACCAAATGTTTGTATGATCTAGAAATCTTTGTTTTGGTGTTTTCTACGTATATTGTGTTTGTATTTACATTTACAAGACCATTCCAATCAATGTTGAATAGCTTTTTGATTAAGTTCTACAGATTAGAGACACATAGTTAGAATCTCTAATCTCGCACCTCGACAATTATGTAATGGGCATGTTTACTTGTTCTCTATCAGGCGCAATTTATCTATAGTCTATCAACAGTATATTTACCATAGTAGAAGCTTTGCTTAATTTGGTGTTAGTAAGTCTTGGTAACAAGTGTCAGCAAAAAAGCCTATCGAGTTAAAATTGAGACAGATACCGAATAGTGTCAGGTACTCCATCTAAAACTGGTTTCTCAATATATCCATATGAGATGGCAAACTTAATATCCGAAGGAAGTGATAAAGAGACAAGTGCCACTTAATCCCATCACGAGATCATGTATGTTCAAGAGCGGAATAAATACCTGCTCCCCGTTCATCGAGAGGTCCATAGAGGTGAAACAACCGTAATTAGCTTTATGATAATGATACGAATAAAAACTGTATCGAGTAGGCAGTGTTGTAGATGAACCGGTTCGGAGATCGATGTTTTTTGTTGACCGTAACAGTCTATATATGCATAAGTATGAGTTTATTTATGTTACTGGCAACCGCTTTTAGCTTTTACAAATAGATGAGTACATTTTTTTTGCAGAGGATTAATTCTTTTCAGTTAAGGTAATAGAGTTCTAAAGTGGAGACCGCGAGTCTGCAAACGTAGTGTAGGACTTCCGCAGGCCAGGTAAAGTGATGATTTACTCAAGATGGCTGACAGGAGCTGGATGCGAGAAGCTCAAAATCGTACAAAGTAGTGTGCAATAAGAGAGGCCTATGTCCAATAGTGATTGCAATAGGCTGATGATAAGGATGAATGACTTTTTCGAAGAACAGGTAGCCAATACTTTATGCCAGTGAAAACAAGTGGAAATAGGAGTGCCAGTTTATTTAAGAAGATACTGGAGTAAGGTATTGTCAAAAATTATACTAAAATGGGTTCATGATATTGAATTCCGTTTGTTCTGGTCTACACATACCTAAAATATGTTACATAAAAACCAAATAACAGATGCTCTCAAGAATTCGCACTCAATAAGCGGGTCATCAACCCATGAGAAGCTATAAATCATTCTAAGACTTGCTTTGTAGAGTTACAAGCACAATCGTTTTATTCATATAACGTAATTACTTGAGAGTATTAAAAAAATCAGCTAGTTTGTAGTTATGTGGGCTATAAAGGTTGAGGTCAATATCACTAGGCTAATATTTGTTACAGTGGGATCACACTAGAGGGCGTTGACTTGAAGGTTTAAATGTAATTAGACTAGTAGATTACTGCACTGTTTTTGTTGACGTTACATTGACGATTCATTATGTCTTCAAATATTTTAAAATATGCGATTAATCTGATTCTGTTGCGGATATCCGCGTTAGACGTCGCATTTTTTGCTTAGCTTGTCATCGGCACTGCTGTACACCTTGATCCTGTAGATCCTGTTTTTCTTAAAAAAATGGCAGTTATGATAGTAGTAGCAATGTCTTGTATATGTCGCAGGTATATTGTCAAAGCTATATTGGAAAGTAGTTCTACAGAATAAGTTTTTGGGCTAAGTTTGATCTTTTTTCTTTGGTTTTTTTTTCATTTAGAATATAATATTTTTATTTTGGTTATGCATCTTCAAAATATTTTTTTTATTTCAGCTTTGAGAAGATAGGGCGAAACGAACTCGGGATCTCCCTATATTTAATATACCTAGTATTGTTAACGTTAATATTTTTACACGATACTTTCGAGTTTCGCAGTACGTTAGTTATCGAGTTAAAGTTTATACGATATTTTCGTTAACAAAACAAACATTATTATTTTTACGGGAATTAACGCGATCACTTATTTCAGGTTTTATTATTATAATACCCTGAAATAAGTGATCGCGTTAATTCCCCTAAAAATAATAATTATTATATCATGGAACGCGAAAGTTTAAAAGTTAGTAAAACAAACATTAATTTATGCAGATCAAATTCCAATACACAAATTCAATACTTGTGGTTTGTCCCATATATTTTTTTAGTGGAAGTCGTTGAAATCGGGAAATACTATAAAGTACTTTTTACGTAACAGCTTTAGTTTGTCATTAACTAAATGCATTGTTTTTATGACAACCGCTGTTTTAGAAGCCACATGTCCACAGATATAGACTTCCGTAAATACAAACTATAAACACGTGTAAACGAATACGTACGCTTTAAGCTCAGAACCATTAACAATAATCCTTTTTATTTCCCTGTGAAAGTACTTTGCTATACACAAAACGATCCTAACACCATTATTTCAAGGTCTACTTTCATTTCAAAACAAAGATTGGCTGAAATGTCGCATCGTTAATAAAGATTTCAACTTGGTTAGCCAGTGTGTATTAAAAATAAAATAGCTATTATTCAAGTCATAATGTTAAAAAAAAACTAAAATAATAGCGACGGGGTTTAAAGGGGTTGTTACAATGGCATTTTTTCGCTTTTAAGTGGTGTATTTAAATGTTTAAGATGGGAATTAAAAGTGAGTTTCGACTTGATGTGGGGTAGGTATGATTTATTGGTGCTTTTAAGGTATGATTATGATATTAAAGTCCGTTCATTAATCATTTTTTTGTTATGATCTGATCGCATAAATTACGGGTATATCATCGTGAGGCTTTGTTTCTTTGCTACAACGTTATTTTTATACTGTTAAAGGAGCTATCTACCTGAAAGCAGACACGAAGAACATTTTTATAATAAGAATAATTAATAAATTTAATAGGTTGTGTCTTATGATACGTATTTCACATAGTATAAGAGGCCAGACTTATATACTATAGTGATTTAGGTATAGCTATTTTCATTGGCAATTTGAAGTTTTAGCTTCGTATTTTGATTTTATTGGCAGTAGGCAAATCCCCTACTAGTACGTAAGTCCTACGATTATAAGTCGAAATTTAATGCACTTCTGTCAGCCCTTTCGGGGTGAAAAGGTTTAAGTTTGTTTAAGCGTACACATTCATGTCATTTATTTATGTACACATCATCTATTTTCTAACATACCTTCTTTTTATATTATTTTAAATAGTGTGTACGGTCCTTTACTGTTATTGTGGTTAAGTCCGGAGATTAATTAGCTATTTGAAATAGCACTTATACAAGGCTAGAAGTTAGCCACATTCATTTGCCACAGTACAGAAAACTTCGCTGATAAAAAATGGTTAAGAATTTTTATACTCTTGCATGAAACTACTGATTTAAGTACATTCTGTATCTTATCGCTTACAGCAGCTTTATTTTACTTAATATTATAAATGCGAAAGTTTGTATAGGTGTATAATGCTTGTTACTCTTTTACGCAAAAATGGCTAAACGGATCTGAAATATATTTCTTCTGAATATTATTTACATAGGTGACGTCAACTGAACCCCGAAGTTCTTTACAACAGAAAGATACAATACAATAGAGGATAGCAGAGAACGTTAGAGACAAAATTACGTAAAAATAAATGAAAAGGAACAATTCAAATCAATATAGATCAACAAACATGATGTACCCTTGTATAGGGTTCACAAAAAATTCCATTAATATATGTTTGTACTAATAAATTGCGGATGCAGTACGATATCAGTTATCTCTACCATCTCCCCTAATCCTTATATGTAGCGATGTAAACATTGATCGCATTATAGTTCAGAGAAGTCTTCAAAACAGACTGTTAAAAAGTCAAAACCGACGTCAGTGTGTCCGTTGTCTGTTTATTTTCTAAATTCGAAAATTGGCGATTTATGGTTTCATTATTTCTTCATAATTAGTTTGTGAGATAGTTTTGATTTATCAGAATGAAATACGTAAAAGAAAAATATAACTATAATACAACGGGAGAGCCTAAAAACTGCAGACTTCAGAAACCTTGGACCGCAGTAAATCCACCCAACCCTAGTTGCAGTAACGTATAAACTTCAAAAATGGAGAAGCTTCTCAATTTGCTTGTATTTCTTACTTAAGTTAGTTGTCTCAGAACGTATTTGTATTTTTTTAGCATATTTCTGGTATACATACTTCCCATTTGATTACGTTCAAATTTGAGAAAAAAGAAACTATTCAAAGAAGGAAAATTAAAGTATGAAGAATAATATTTTATTACAACTCATCATGATGCCGTTCAGTTACTAAGATCTTTTGTACGAAAAAAATCCAAAAATCG
Organism: Diaphora mendica; assembly: GCA_949125395.1. Classification (NCBI taxonomy): domain Eukaryota; kingdom Metazoa; phylum Arthropoda; class Insecta; order Lepidoptera; family Erebidae; genus Diaphora; species Diaphora mendica. The sequence goes on from OX421316.1 coordinate 26,686,929, forward strand.
TAAAAAAATGTGAGAAGATTTCAACGAGTTTTATAACTATAGTTAACGTTATTTATTTGCCAGGTTATTAAATATAAATAAATAAGTTTAAAAACAAATTCTAGCGGACCCAAAGGTTTTTATAAATAGCCCACTTTAGCCAATCCATCACGGGTCGCGTGTTGTGACTCAAGGTAACCCCTGCGTTAAATTAGTCATTATGGTGTATATACTTACCTATATTCTATTTATGATATATACAAGGTTACCTAACTTATCGTGAACCTCATGAGCTATGGGAGGTCATTGCGATGATACGGTTATTTTTATAAATCAATACGATAAGATAAAATCTTTTAAAAACGGAAAATTAAGAGTGTTGTGTATGGAAGTTGTATAAAGAAAGAAAAAACTGATATGGCTACATAGAACTTTATGCGTCCAATTATTTGTTTATTATATTTTTTTTATTTTATTTCATGGAACTTCGATATTGTCTTTTTTTTTTTATGGAATAGACCGGCAAACGAGCAGACGTATCGCCTGATGGTAAGCGATTACCGCCGCCCATTGACACCCGCAACACTAGAGGCGTCACAAGTGCGTTACCGGCCTTTGGAGGATGGGGGGGGAGATAGGGGGAGAGGTTGGGGTATGGGCCTTCGGTATCCTCACTCACCCGGTGAAACACAGCGCAAGCACTATATCACACCGGTTTTCTGTGAGGCCGTGGGTGGTATCACTCCGGTCGAGCCGGCCCATTCATGCCGAAGCGTGGCTCTCCCACGGTAAAAACGGTCTAGTCCTCGGGTTGTAGAGGTTTGATGAGAGTCACTCCACATCAAAATCTAAGTTGAGCGGTATCGCAGGAGACCTAAAGCTGACCCAATCTGGTTTATAAAAAATAATCTTGGAAAGATATGTAAAAGGTTACAGTGATGATACAAGTTACTCTTGACAATGAAGTGAATAAATTTTGAAATAAGGCAGGAAAATAGTGATATTTAATTATACTAATTATATTAATTATACTACCCTCTTGGACAGAAGATCAACGTAAAGTGACAGCGTTCGTGCTGTCGTGATTCGTTGGTGAATGCGAGACCGGAGCCTAATGATGCAGAAGCATCACAAGCCCGCCTTGGTGTAGGTCACCATGCTGCATTGTTGCATTGTCTGCATTTGCAATGAGTATGGTGACCACTCCCTTGGATTCTGCTTATGCTTTCCATCAATCAGAGTAGAGTCATTTGGCAGGGCCATACATAAAAAAAAGGGTTATTTATTTCATATGATAGAAATGTGTAGCAAAGCCGTCAGAACTCTAGAATATTACATTCAAAACACTCTCTACTAAAAAGTATTTTATAGGTAAATCCGAAAATATGTTTACGACTTAATCTACTAGGAAACAATCAATTGAAGACAGTCACACATTAATAACGAATGGCGCACATGTGTAATGTGTTAGACACGTCGACACATGCCACTGTGCTGGCTAACCCGTAAATCCATCTCGAGTGACATTAAGCACTGTTATATAGATGCTTTGGATTGAGTGCTTCCAACATCTTCAAGCTTGTATAATAAGTGGCCCTTGGAGGAGCAGCAATTGAAAGACACGACAATGCCTTAGGATATTTTAGCACAAAAAGGACAAGGAATACATAATACAAGTAAGAATCGTATGCGTCGCATATACAGGGTTATTGGTTAAGTCAATATATTCCCGTTTTTCCCGATTTCACTATTAAACACCAAAAAACAATTAACTTCAAATATCTCAAAAACAGTTAGAGTTAGGTTAGGGTGTTTCATAGTGAAATCAGTCAGAAACGATCTAAACTACACGCCCTAAACGGGAATAGTTCGACTTAACCAGTAACCTTGTATATGAGCTAGGTAATTTAAATCAATGCAAGTAGGTTTGTGTCGGTCGTTTTCGTCTGTCTAGCAACATGCATTTTGGAAACAAAAGGAAGAATCAAATTGATATACCAAAAGATCTATGTCCTATGTTTACATGAAGAGTTTTAAAAGATCTTCGAATTAGGTTGGTAGATCCCAGCGGTCTGTGACTCAATTGTTGATTAAATTTAGTTGTATAATATGTAAAACTTTCACTGCGCGATGCAGGATTAACTATTTACTGTAAGGGTAACTGGAAACGTCAGGTAACTTGAAGTTACATAGGTAATGGTAATTTTCAATGAATTCTATAGTGTATTTACATAATTTGTATACAAAGAGTAGTTTGATTTGTTTATATCTTACTTTTGGTTTTATATAATAATCTATTTCTTATTTTCTTTTGATTAAATATTTCATAAATATATCTCTCTGATACTCATACCAGTTTTGAGAAAAAAGTTTTCTTTGATTTAAACTAATACATAAAAAATCTGTTATTTTATTTTTATTAACACCAAAGTGTCCACACAATGGCTTATCTGAAACTATACCAGAATAAAGTGACCATAAATCGGCACAGACACAGATATTCCCAATAAAAATTATCTATATTATCGTTGGCGATAAAAATAACGTAACACCATAAAACGATATCAGTAATATGACGGTCGAATCAACTTAAAAGAATCATTCATTGTGACTAATTTTATTTATGGTGAGGCACCCCTAACGCATTTATTACCGCGAAACGGCCAAGCCAATAAAACCACTGAATCAAAGAGAAAAAGTGCTCTCAGTTCTATAAATATTTTATTTCGGATAGTGAGAAGTAGGGTCGCCATGAGAGACGGTAATAGAAACTTTACTGTCTGACCTTCGCGAGTTGCTCTCGGCTTTTATGTTTCACTTTAAGTTTTAGTTATTTCTTCAGGGTCACTTACAGCATATGGCTATATGTACATACGGATGTGTAAAATGTTATAATATGTTATTTACAAGTCTATTGTTTACAAACAATTATTCTTTTAGAAAAATGTACGAATTCTTCTCTGAAGCCAGTTCTTGGCTGCAAATGTGTACCTACTACTTATATTTAATTATTATACAATAAAGGTGCGTCAATTTATTTTACTTTATATGTCATTTCAATAAATAAATGAATATTCTACTTTGGCCGCTGTGTTTATACGTGAATTATCAATTCAGTGATAAAAGCTTTCTTCGAGAATTGTAATCCCCCATAATTTAAACCGTTAAAATTTCCGACAATTTTTAATGTTCCTTTTCTTACTGAAAGCTAAAGTAACTTACTCCAAAGTATTAAAACTTAAAAACTTCAACACGAATGCAACAAACTTTCCTTTACAGCGTTACTTAGTTTATTAATAAACTGGAAGCCTTTACTCACGTAGTCTCCACTATATTTCACTTCCAACAAACTCGGAGAGTCCTTCAAATCTCTCCCTCATGGCCGCCGTACATCGAAAGCCCGGGGAACTTTTACTAATGTGTGCTAGTCAAATGGACTCTCGAGACTTCACCCGTTGAATAAACCGCCTTATGCCTATGTTATAGAGTGGAAAATATAATGATGGAAAGAGTGTATAAATAACAGCGCTAGCTTGTTCGTCTGCCACTCATGCATATGGAAATAGGGACTTAGGTCATAGAATAAAACGGGTAGGTACTGTTTTGATAGTTTTATTTGTGTACCTTTTCGGATTTGTGGTGTGAAGAGATCGTAAACAGTGGTTGGTCCCCGCTGAGCAACGTATTGGGTGTAAATGGTTTACGATCGGCGTGACGTATATGTACTTGTATGGTGACAGTTTCACGGGCCCTTGTTATTGTGGGATGGTGGGTTTAACTATAAATACTCTAAAATGAATTTTAGGCCTTTGGTCTTAGAGTTTATTTTGTAATACTAAATGGGAAACTGATAGTAAACGCTAACGAAAGCCTTTATTTTTTTTGTAATTTTAGCACAGGGAATTATTTGAATAGAATTAGATAAGTAATCATCTTTAACAGTCTTTACTTGTCAGTTCCTGGGCATAGGCTTCTTCTTAAAAAAGAAGCCTATGTGAAGTGTATAAAAATAATTACATAGTTTATTAAAACTATTTTTTAAGAAAAGTCAAACAAAGACTGAACTAACCATTAGAAAGTCCTCGTGACTCAATGTGGGGTTTAAATAAATATTTTTGTTATAAAAATGTTTAATGTTAATCCAAATAGAGCAATTAACTTATTGTACCCATATTATGTAACATAGCTGATTTCTGTCGGATGTATCCCAACAAGGGAACCTTCTGTCTTTCCAGTCACCTATAATGACCTACATTAATCATCTCCAACATATATTTTTCCAACAGACCTCTTAGTACAATAACGATAACCTCAACCCTTTATTACTAAGCATAATGAACAATGTATCCTCACAAATAAATAGAAGAATGTCTGAGTCCGATAATTACGACCCGTGTGCAAATTTAATAACTCGACGTTCGACGGGTTAGATTTATCGTTTACGGGTACGACACGACACGTAAACGGGATGGGAGACACAATATAGTTGCGGTTTGGGTGTACATTCATCATATCCTTGTCTCTGATCGAATAATTAGTAAGCTCTTTAATAGGTAGGCAGTACCTAAAGCATTAATAATTAATGCTTTAGGTACGTAGCGAAGAAAATTAAAACAGTTGTTTAAGTAATAGCCTATTAAGTAATAAATATCTTCGTATATAAATAAATCAGTACAACATAAACAGAAAATCACAATCCAGGAAAAGCTGTCCCACCTCTAAGGATACTTTGTAGTCTTTGTTATAATGTTTTTAAGGTCCCCTGTGACATAGAAATCACTTTTAGTGTGGCGTGACTCTCACTCTGAATCATACCGAACTTGGATGCCACTAAAACAATAAGTTTTAGTATACTAAGAGTGACAAAATGCAAGTGATAGACATATATTTAATAAAATTGGTGATTGCCCATAGATCGAAATTCAAATTATTATTTTTTAGTTTTCTGCACTCCTCCTTAACTCTGTGCCAAATTTCATGAGTTCTCTTCAGTTTGATCAATTTTCGTTAAAAGTTTTACAATGTTTTGGGCTCACGTATTTATTTAAAGATAGTATAGTAATTAAATACTGACTTTGAAACTTTAGTGGTTTATGATATATAATACAACGATCTTGAAATTAATGATACGGCCAGATTTCTTCCATTGCAGTCACTGACTTACTGACAATTGATCATACACAATATTTTAAAGTAAAAAAAGCAGTGCATAATGAACTAGTCAATCAATAGTCGAATAACACGCATACATAATCGTGTGATGTAAACGCACTCACCGTATTTGCTTACCGCTGCCGCTCGTCAATCACACGCGGGCTGACTGTGCATTTCAATTTAAAGCGTGCGCACACTCACCGGCTGTTTAACGCCTCGATACACTTTACAGCCAATAATCTGTATGAGTTTAAGATCTCACTCAAACATCGTACCTACTAAGTAAAAATTTCAAATTCGATACCGTTATAATATGGTATTTCGTGTGTTGTCGAATTAAGAATACGATCTACGACTAAAGGACACAACAGCACCGCAAACGGAAGGAATACCCTATACTAACTCGTCTGGCCAGAGTGGTATAGTATGCTAATCCTCCTTTCTATGTCCAGCAGTGGATTATTAAAGGCTTGATGATCATAATATAGTATGAATGTAGCAAAGCTGAAAGTGATTCTTTATAATCAACAGTGAAAAATGATATATAGTTAATTTGTTCGTGTGGTGATGGATTAAGAATACATAGCGTCATCACCCCTGTTCATCCCATGTGTGTCGGAAGAGCCGAGTAAGGAAGCCAACTACGCAGGACAAGGTTAAAAAGGTAACAAAGAGAAGAAGAACTTGAAACAAACCATCCAGAGTTTGGGGTAGGCCTTCAATTACTTCATTTACTCTTTGAAAACTAACGAAATGATTGCTGAAAACCAGTTTTCTGCGAGACCGTGGTGTCACTTCAGTCGAACGGACGACTGCTAATTGTGCAAAACAGCTGTTCCAAGGCTTAACTACTCAATTACTATCTATACTTATAATAAAAATGTAACAGGTCCAATTCTGTACATTAAAGATATTTTGAAAAAAAATTTTGGAGGGCTTTCTATAATCGATACTGCAGCCAAAACTGTAATTTTTTCATTTTTGTCTGTCTGTCTGTCTGTATCTTGGCCGCGCATCACGCCGAAACTACTAAACGGATTCAAATGAAACTTGGCATGATTTGAGTCCATACTACGAGGTAGGACATAGGATACTTTGTATCCCGAAATTCAGCACGGTTTCCTGGAGAGAGGGGATGAAAGTCAAAATATGTACTTTATTTGTAATTCAATAACACATAGTCCGATTTTTTAAATTCTTTTTTTGCTAGAAAGAAAATAAATAAAAGATAACGGGAAAAGTCTTTTTTTTGTACGCGACTGTACACTACCTGTGGGAAGCTGAGACATATATGTAAATATGGCGGTACGAAGTTCGCCGGGTCAGCTAGTATAAATATAAAACCATGGAATTTAAAAATCTGAAAAGTAACAGGCAAAGGTACATATCAGACAAAGTTATTAATGTAGGAAAGGTCAGCGATAAAATCGTTCAACTACATCTTAGCATAATTATCGACATTTTTTTAAAATTTCATAAAAATACAGGATTGATGTTGGAATGAACTCAGCAAACCAGTTAATGAGGGAACAATTAGTAGACATATCTTATCGCACATCGTGTGCACGGGCCTCATCCATCAACCGACTCGGGCCGACTCAAATTAAGACTAACGATTCCGCGTAATGCGGCCGGTTTTAATTTTAATTTGAAAACAAATTTCGACTTAACGACAACCACTGCACGGATGTTTTACTTTCCAACTCAAATTATGATAAAGTTGGGAATGTAATGAGTTGGGTTTTCGTTTCGTGTATGGACAAAGGTAGTGGGCTTAATGGAAAAGTAAATTGAGGACAAGAAATAACGTTGTAAACTCTTCATAGTAATATACTTACACTAGCTTTTATACGCGGCTTCGCTCCCGCAGACTTTCATCCCCTGATTTACCCCCTTAGGGATGGAATTTCGAAAATTCCTTTCTTAGTGCTCACTTACGTTGTATAAAGAACCTACATGCAAAATTTCAGGATTTTAGCTTCAGCGGTTTGAGCTGTGCGTTGATCTCTGGGTATGTCAGTCAGTCAGTCAGTCAGTCAGTCACCTTACTCTTTTATATATATAGATTATTACTAAGTAAACAGAACTAAGACTTAGACGATAAAGGTGGCGTGGCTAACATGCTTAGTTGACAGCATAATCATCATCAACAACCTATAACGTCCCACTGCTGGGCTCGGGTCTCCTCTCAGGAGAGGGCTAAGGCCATACGTCCCCTCGCTGGCCTAGTGCGGCTTGGGGACTGGCAAGACAACGTTGTGGCTACATTATCTTGTCGTTGGATGTTTTTTTTTAAGCCGCCCAAGCTTCACGACTGTTATCGTATGATAACAACCGGGACCGACTGCTTAACGTGACCTCCGAATCACGGAGACGCCCATGGTAACATGCCACTAGTGGTCATCCATCCAGGTACTGACCGCGCCGTCGTTGCTTACCCTCGGTGATTGCTTCTAATCACCGAGTGCAACTGGGCTATGAGCGCCTTCAAAAGTGTGCGGTTTTTTACGAATCTGCTTATTTCTTAGGGGGTATAGGCGTCATGGTGGTAGCGTATGTATGTAAAGAGGTTATCTGTAAAACACTCTCACGCACATTATCTACCATCCTTATATTCAGACAATAGCAGTGATATGTATCAAGGTTTTAAACTCAAAGGATTAGGCTAGACACGATTTGAGTCTTAACTGGTACAGCAGACTTCAACGCAATATATCATTTCATAAATTCAGTTTTAGATTTATTTTATGGTACTATTTTTCTACCTTTATTTTTGAATTGTAATATATAAGATAGAAGCTCCCACCAAACCGTCCTCTTCAAAATTTTCCGATGGTATAATATTTTACTACTATCACTATACATATTATAAAACAAAGTCCTCCGCCGCGTCTGTCTGTTCGCGATAAACTCAAAAGCTACTGCACGGATTTTATACGGCTTTTACTGATAGATAGAGTGATACTTAAGCAATATTTTCGTATATAATTTGTTCTTTCGTATATAATAATCTCAGAGAAACATAGGCTATATTATAATTTCCGTAATGAACCCGTGCGAAGCCGGGGCGGGTTACTAGTAGTGTTATATAACTTAAATAATCAATTTGGAACCTTATCTCCAAAACGAAAAAGCACTATAATAAAAATAAGAACCTATTACAGTTATATCGTATCTTATAACTGGTTTTTCTTAAAGAATCTCGTCAGCAAAACACAAATAGCTAGCAATATCAAAAGGGCTGATATTTTTTCAGGCTAAATGACGGTAACTGTTGGGGCAGTTTTCATTATAGGCGGTCGGGTACGAGCGTCGATTTATTTGATAACCTGCCACTTATAGGACGATGAACTGCTATTTGTCTTCAATAATAATAATAATAACTGGAGACATCTCACACGAAGCTGGCTGATCTCAAAGTAGGTGGAACATGTACCATGGTGATCAGATTAACGAGAAATACGCAAACAGTGGATAAATTACGCCTAGAACACGAAGCAAAATAGTTTTCCTCAGGTGAGAATCCAAGTCTTTCTTTAAGCATTAGAAAACTAAATAGTGCCCGAAGGTCTTTTTTTATGAGTATAATTTTACTTTGGTTCATTTTAATGTTTCATAGTTACAATCTTATAATTTATTAGAGCATAAGAATTGACATTGAATATTTACGAATTATAAATTGGTTGATATAAGTTACAAAGAAATAGTTGATTATGGATTTATCAAAAGAATTTCATCATCATTAGCATATCGCAGTCCACTGGACATAGGCCTCTCCAATTGCACGCCATTTAGTTCGAAAAAGAATTTAAATTAAGAAAAAAATACCAGTTCTCATTGTCTGAGCCCCTTCCCAAACTAGTTTGAGAAAAAATATAGCCTCACATTTAAGGGTAGAAAAGGAATAAAAAAGGTGATAAATTATTTATTCTAGGCGCATTGATGATGCTTCATAATGCCTCATTATGAATCGATTCATATTTATAGAGTTCTGAAGTGCTGAAGCATCGAGAAGCAGCTCCATTCTTAGGAGGAGTCAATTAAAAGGCATTCATAGAGGAAAATATCGGTACAAGGTTCTTACCAACTCCATGAAATACAATAGATCAAGTAGATCATTTACGTAGGTATTTGGAAGTCAGTGGGGTTGAAACTAGTTTTAACATGTCATGTTAAAGGCGTAATATTAAAGTGTAGCTCACGAACAAAGATTAATAACTATATAATAACTGTAATTTAAAAATCGATACACTGTGTTTTGTTGGAAAACTTTGTGTTAATGTAAGAAGTTTTTGTTTATAATTTGACTAGCACAAGTTAATGTTTGTGTTGCGTTGATTTGTTTGATGTAGTAAATACTGTGTTGGAATATTTACAGTGACAGAAAGGCTACTTCAATAGGCATAAAACAAAGGAAGACCTACTGATGATACTTATTTGTAAACTTTCAGGTTTTTTGAACGTAGATAAGTCATTTTAAATTCATAAACAATAGCCATTCTCTGCAATTTCGACTCTATTTCTATGCTTTAAGGGTCATAGCGTGATCTTTTATAAACTACTAGCGACCCGAGCCTCCGCCGACGACACGATTCGTGCATTTTATCTGCATATGTATTTAATCTGTAATATCTTCGTATATATTTATTTAAATTAGATACTGTAAAGGGCCATTTTGATCTATATTAAATGCACAATGTATTTAATTTACTTAATTGTATAAGGATTCATTCTGTATTGCTTAAAATCACTTCGTAAATAAGCCATTATTTATCGTAAAGAGAAAGGAATAAAAAATGGTTGTTGTGGGTTATCCCTAAGATATCCCCATATACCGTCGCGGACTTTTTTGTAGTACTTTGTAAGGTGTACAATACTGTAGTACATTATTTTGATCTATCTCGTAGGGTGCAACCAGCGTTTGCAATGTAAGCGCCAAAAAATGTGTTTATTTGCTACATCACATTAGAAACCTCGAAAATTAACAGTGTTTCCATATTATATTATGCATAATATATAAAACCTAACACCCGAAGCTCGCAAGGATCGAGAGGAGCTGCTCCGAAATCGGACGAATACATAAGCACCTATTTGTGAGAAAGTATACAGGTGTATAGGTTGTGCAATGGCAAGGCAATTATGTGCTTATTATAACACATAATATGCACATCATTCTTGCATGCAAATTTGCCGTGTCGTTAACTATTTAAATTATCATGAAATACTTACATATTGGAGAAATTATGTGATATATTTGTATGTTATAATTTTTTCACTTACTCGATGTCAATTTTCCAAAAAAAATACTGCATATAAATAAAAAAAAAAAATTTGCATAGGTTGATAAAAAATGCTATGCAATAGCTTTACCGCGGCAGTCCTCGAGTGCCACTCGTTTTGTTTTTTTCTGTTATACAAAAGACATTATTCGAATTTGATTAGTTTTAGAGAATGTTAGTGTGAAAAAAAAAAAATTTGTCCATTCACGTTTCGAAAATAGTGATGTTATAGATCAAGCCCTTGAAGCTAGATTGAAACTAAATTATATGGTAAGTAATCTATACAAATTTAGTTTCAATCTAGCTCAGTGGTCGGCATTAATCACTAACATTCATTTTGGTGGCTTAATCATAAAAAACATAGCACGCTAGTCAAATTCATAGGTAATTCAAATAAAGTACATCCAAAAACAATTAAATCGAAAACAGGTTTTTTATATAAAAAAACAACTAGTTTTTGTCCGCGGCTCCCTTCGTGTCACCCCCAAGAATCAAGTATCTTCATACCAAATTTCATTTAATCGGAAGCGTAACAGACAGACCGAGTTATGTAGTATGGATGATGTTATTTATTTAAAAACACAGATGTCGGTAGCGACCACCGATGGCTTGTCAACATAATGTATACCTATGCTCTCTATCATACAATGAAAGGTAGTTTTAATGGTCCAAGATATAAATCAAAACAGATTGAATGGGATGACTTAGTGGTTTAAGCGGTCGGTTTAATCCATATTTGATTTCTTGGATATCACACCAAGGTCAGTAGTTAAGTGTGTTTGTGCCACTAAGGTGATAAACACGCTTGATGATAAGCGGTTTACAGCATTAGGGGTGTGTCTATGTGAAGGCCTTCATGTTATATTTGTAGAATTTTCACAGTTATGGCAAGCAATTCGCTTATTTGAGCGCCCGAGAATTTAGTTTGTTAACGCATCGCAGTAGGTATGCCAACCGTGTAATAAAATTTACAGCGTTTGATACACGTACTGCTTACTATTATCACAAATGTAATTAAAACTTTTTTAAATAATTCGTAAAAAAAATATTTCATTTATAAACAAAATAATCAGAAGCAATGCCTGTGCGTTCTTTCCTCGAAAATTATTAGCAACGAAGGTTTGTAAAGAGCTTATATTCGTAATAGAGATTACAAATAACACAAAAGTTTAATGGTATCGGTTGAATAGGCCTTTTTGCTCTAAATGGAGGTTTGTTCAATGTTCACTTACACGTTTTTGCAATTTCACTCTTATATTGAAATAATTACCTACATACGTGGGCTATATGCTACGTGCAGGTATCTGTGCAGATTCAGCCTATTTTGAGATCAGATTGGCGAGTGTGAGATGCAGAGATGTGTTGTTATTTAATAAGTTATGGAATCAGGCGTTTCTTTGCGGAAATCCATGACATTAAATGCTATGAAATATATTTAGCTTTAATTCCGCGAGACATGCTGACTTATAGTGTTATCAATCTAAGAAGTCGGACTTGACTTGACAGGACGTTACTACAATGTCATGTCTTTGGGTTGGTTGCCGTAGTGTTGTAACCGTTAAAAGCCGTTCTTTGACCGAATAAAATCGATTTTCTGAAAAATCGTTTACAAAAATTACATTTAAAAAAAGAGATAAAAGTGTAATTACTCTAAAATATATTAAATGATTTGTTTAAAAAGCCCGGAGTCCAACCCCATGATATTGAAAAATAAATATTTATCCTCAATTTCTGTCTAAAACGTCATTGATTCATCAATGCTCCGCGTATTCTCGCGCTATCTTTGAAGTTCTTGTGTTATTATTATATTAGACTCGGTTTTTACTTTTGGACTGTTTCTGTTATATTTGTTGACCCTGGCTTGCTAATTCCGGACTTTGATTACGCATTACGTGATTTTGGTGTTATTTTGTGAACTCGTCAACATGTCTAAAAGAGGACGTACTGCCAGATTCGTGACAGACTTGAAAAGAGACATACATTTTGATAGTATAATTGAAAATTAATTTATTATAAGAGTAACCGACGAACACAGTTCAAGTGATGAAATATTTTCTGGATCAAGTGACGAAAGTGAATTATTTATTCTAAATTTATTCTTGACTAGCGACCCACCCGCCCAGGCTTCACACGGGTACATGATATCAGTGGCTTACCCTAATCTTTTGTCTAGGTACGCCAGTGATGCATAACATACAATGTATTATTATTTAATATACATAAACTTTCCGGAAGAAATCAGTATGTCGGGTTTCAGTTTATGTCTTGGTTTAGCTTTGAATCTCGCTCAAATTTTAACTTTGTTGGAATTTATGTAATAACTGTTAAATATTACAAACTAATGCGTGTAATAAAACTGTCGATTACAAACTCTAATTATTTTAAATCGATATGTCTCAAGAATCGGTTTTTAAAGCATCCGATTTTATTTTCTCCTCATTACACAAAGTATTTTTATAGCTGTCAAATCGGACTTCTTAGATTGCGATGATTATAAGATAAGTTATGGAATCAGGCGTTACTTTGCGGAAATCCATGACATTAAATGCTATGAAATATATTTTGTCTCGCGGAATTAAAGCTAAATATATTTCATAGCGTTTAATTGTTATTTAATATTTTTTCGTCTTTAATATACCGAAATGCGAATGCTCAGATGGCCCGCAGGCGTCACACTTCTAGATAAAGTGCCGAATGTATATATCCGAGGGAGCTTTAAAGCAAGACCAAAACCGGAGAAGCTCAAAGAGACGCGCTTGACGTGGTACGGCCACGTCATGCGTCGACCTGACGAACACAATGACATGATCAAGAAAGTGCTGCAACTGGAGTCGGGACCAAGAGGCCGTGGCAGACCCCGAGCTACATGGATGTCGACCATCACCAAAGACCTCGGAGAAGAGAGAGTGGACCCCGTGACGACCCAGAACTGATGTCTCTGGAGAAGAAGGATAAGGAGAGCCGACCCCGATTAGAAACGGGAAAAGGCCAGACGAACAAGAAGAATTCCACCTCTAATATCAGGATAAAGTTATATATATATTTGATCATTTCCCTATGTATCATTAGGAATTACTATTTCTCTGGAAGAAATGTATATTTGTTTGCTTGCAACCAAACTTAAAGTAAGTACAGAAGATTGACATATTTTAAATAGGAATTTGAGAAGAAGCAAACATTGGTTGAACGATTGGTACGTAAAAGCCCATAGCCTGACATATGTCCTCCCCGTTATAGTTTATGATTGAGAATGGACTTACCCCTTCCACACGCCCACCAGTGTAACTCCTGCACAACGGGATCAACAGCAGTGATCAACGAACACACCGAGTTATGACACCCGGGAAGTTCCATGAAAAAATTAACTGTCTTAGAACCCGCAACGAAATTAATCAGAAGAAAACTGGAGAAGTTGGAAATAAATTACGTATGTACCTAGGTATGTACGTAATAGAAATGATTGGGAATAAAATATAAACATAAAATGACATCACTAGAGTTAACAAGAAGAACTGAGAAGTGTCTTATATATGTCACCGTGAGATTGTAAAAACCGTTAGATTATAATCTACCTAGCGAGATTGAAAACTATCGATAGATTGTCAACTGTGATACCTATACTGCTTACGGGCGTCATATTGACAACTGTCCCTATTTGGTCGGTTTTACAGTAAGCCCTAGAGTTAGGTTAGCTTAGAACTTCTTTAATTAATCACAAATTAATTTTACTGTCACGACTGTCTTATACGAGTATAACTAATTCTAAAGCTGTGAGGTATTTTCAACATGAAATCAATTAATAATCACAAAATACATTTACATTCGGCAACAAAGATTAACTAACAAACAAATATGGCGGCACGGAACATATGCTGTTCAACCAATCAGCGCGCGACTTGCGATTTGTCGAAATGGTATCGATACCATTTCACAATCTTTCTACTGTTTGCAATCTCGCGACATAGATTACAATCTAACGAATTTGACAATCTTAGGGTAACATATATATTGTGATCTAACAGTATCTAACAGCCCATTGCTGGATATAGACAGAGAAGTAGAGAGGTACAGAGGATATAGGCGTAGAGAGGTTTTATTTTAATCCATCTAAACTCCAGAGTATTATGACAGGACCAGGGTGAACATAAGCTTCTTTCATACGGAGATCACTTTCTTTTTAGGTTATGGAGTATAGTTTTTTAGAAGTTGACAATCCACGTGGGTAGTCCCTTGTTTTCTTTCGCCCACCCGCCTTAGCTAATGTATTTACTTACATCAAATAAATATGAACAAACCCGTACCTGAAACAAAATATAACATTTACATTAGTATGACAGAAATAACTATCGAAGTCCTAAAATTTGGACAGGTTTTAGGCTTAGTATAGAACTACATACGTTCATCTTGAGTTTTACGATTCTATGAATCATTTTACATTACATGGTATTCAAAAGTTTCTTCAAAAGTACGAATTCTCATGGTTCCTAAACCAAGGTGCAAACATCTCCTTCTTTATCCCGTAGATCCCCTCTTATAGATAACAGTGCCAACAGAAATTTAAAAATATATATTACTTGTAGCTATTATGTAATCTTGATCTTCCCGACCAATGTGCAACGGTTAGCGTTTGTGACTACCAATCGAGATTCGATTCCCGGGTCGGGCCAGTAAGTCTTGTTGGGTTTTTCTAATAATAGCCCAGAATATGGAAGTTGGTGGTATTTCACGCTCGTGGCTGGGAGAGCTGGTTAAGCCGCCAGCCCCGGTTGCCATAAACATCTATGGTAATCGTTATTGGGAAGTCAGTGCCCTCAAATGTACTGATAACTAGCTAAATTTTCGAATTCAGTTCACCCACAGGGTTGTGGAGGTCCATTGAAAAACTGATATTCAGGTAAAACCGGTTGATCTGGTAATATACCCCAAATAATATTGAGAATAATAAAGGCTAGGAAGAATATGCGAGCTATCTGTCAAAATACATGCGTAATTCTTCTGCAGTTAACTTTTGCAGCCCGTAAAAAAATAGAAAGAATATTTCATGACTAAACGGGATACGTATTACGGATACAC
Source organism: Diaphora mendica (assembly GCA_949125395.1). Classification (NCBI taxonomy): domain Eukaryota; kingdom Metazoa; phylum Arthropoda; class Insecta; order Lepidoptera; family Erebidae; genus Diaphora; species Diaphora mendica. The sequence continues at coordinate 26,702,414 of OX421316.1, forward strand.
GATTGTAATTACATGTGTACCCATGCCGGACTAGTTTTGGACCCAAAGGGGACCTTTATGAAGGGGTTAAGCTCTGCGTCGGATTCAGATGTTGTATACCACGCTCAATGTATAAATTTTTTAATCAAATTATTTTTGTGGCAATGACAACCAAGAATATGTGGTTTACATGAAGTTAGGCTGTGCGAGAAATGCCTCATCATTATGGTGTAAGTAGATTCAACTCTAATGTCTCCGTTGAGTTAAAAATGAAATGAAATAGAGGAGGGTTTCATTTTAATTGTTTACAAAATTATAATTCTAGAAAAATGGAAACGGAAAACATGGTAATAACATGTGTATTTGATATTTCAAATCTTTATCAAATCTATTGGCTTAGCTCATATACTGGATACAATTAGTAAATGAAAAAAAAGTATCCAAGGTATCAGCAGTCGATACCTGATTACAAACCTGGATACATATTTACTAAATACATCACTCGGATCAGCTGCCAATGACCTGGAAGTTTAAACTGGTTGAGCTGATAACGGGGTGACGTGTGAATATACTCTAATCTTATTTATTACGTAAATCAATTTCGGATTGTGTGAACCGTGGTTAGTGTCCATATTCATTTATCGATAATGCACGGACGTCATTAAAAAGCTTTGGTATATATCCACAGGTTGTTTAAAAAGTTAGGCTATATTTTAAGATCGTATAGTAGGCGTGAGAAATAAATCACTTATTATTTACGGAATTTCTAGACTATTGTTCTAGTGGTTAGCTTACTGCTAAGCAAGAGGCAGTGAGTTCGATTTCCACATTGGAAAAATATTATGTCATAAAGCAGAATTTACACACGGACACATAACAATTGATCGCGCTAATCACAGAGTTAAATAAATAACTATTTCGGTCATCTGACACAACGCCATCTAGTTTCAAACTAAGCAAAGCTTGTACTCTGAAAGTTAGATTAACTGATAGAATACTCATATACTTTTTTTGTAAACCTATACATATTATACATAAAAACACCTAAACTCCGAAACAAATATTTGCAGAATAATCAAACATTTGGTCCGACCCGGGAATCGAATCCAAAACCTCATGCACAGCAGTCGCGTACGCTACCACAGCGCCAATGATATGCTCGATTATTTGTCCTGGGGAATAACATTTATGACCTCCAGCCTACCACTAACCAATTATGCCAGCACGGCATTCTGAATGTTATTAAAGTTATATGTATAAGCTCTGACCTCATTTGCAGGCTTACGGCTCAAAAAAATCCTAGAAGCTATATGTGAAATGTAAAAATAGAAACGATTGCATATCGGCTTTAACTTTGAACATTACTAGTTGGATTTTTCAGAAATGGTTATTACGAAACGAAGTAGCTTGCCTGAAAGCCTTGCAGTTTACAATTTTTTAGGAAACCGGTACTCGCAATGGGGAAAGCTAAGTTTATATGGAGATATAATAATATGGTGGAAACTGTTTAATCCTAAGCACGGAGAAAATATGTTGATAATATTCTTTAAACTTCGAGAAACTTAGAAGCATCAATAAACTATGAACCAAAAATTGTAACTGTATAAAATACAAAAATCTAGAGGTTTACTCCTTGGTAATTGTCATCTGCTGGGAGTGACTGTGCCGTTTTATTTAGACGATTGCGTATTAGCAACTACATATATATAATATAAGAAAATGGTGCTGATACTGTTATTAGAAATTTCTCTAAACTAAAAATTACTAAAACTGTTTGTTCTGTCAAAAAAACGTTCTAAATTTAAAACATTTTGCAAAATAAGATATGGTACACTAAAATTATTTTTAGTGTACCATATCTTATTTTGCAAAACGTTATCTAAATACAGTTATAACAAAATAAGATTTCGGAAATCATTTAACTAAAATAAGAGAACACAAGATGGTTTGAAATCAATTTTAGTTTAGTCAGACAACAACAGAATAAGCACCAATTTTCGTTTACAATTTAAAGTCATATTGCAAATTGCAAGTCCCATTAACTGACAGATCTATTCAACATGTTTTTTTAACTTAAAAGGATATAATAGTTATTTGTTTTACATTGCACCCACTACATTACATTACACATTGCAACACGTAACTTTTCATCCCACCTCAGAGAGGAAATAACTAAATGACGTGAAAACAAAATGGCGCTGGCAAAGCAAATAAAAAAAAAAAGTAAACCAAGCAGGTTCCGAGTCTGATTTGTTAACAACTAAAAAAAATGATAAATTCGGCACCGGCAAGTAAATAGGTTTAATGATGTTTTGACTTCACAAGCTTAGTGCACACGATGTTCATAATTCAATTTCACTTTATCCTCTAGCGGATAAAAACGGCTTTTGCACTCAGGTATCGAAGGGTAAAAATACTCTTTCCGAGATGGTGGGATGAAAATGTTATTATTACCACTTTATTAACTAATTTAAAAATAATTGATAGTTTATAAACCGACTATTTAAAAGATTGCCATGTTAATGAATGCCATACCTACTTGCTAATTAATGCTAAATCTTTTCTGTCCATATAATCAAGAGCCCACTTCCCTCTTTCACTCTGCATTTTTTGGATGTTTTGCCAAGTACCTTTAATAGAGCGTTATTCCAATTTGAAAATTAAAAGCTATTATGTCTAGGGGCCCCAAGCTGCATGCCAGGTTGATATTAAAATGTGCATTTTAATTGTTAGGAGGTTGGGTTCAAAATTGAATGCAGTTATATTTTTAATTACTTTTGTAAAAGCTCTCGAGTTTATTAGGAGTACATTAATAATTTGACTTATTCAAAGCATTCAGAAACGACAAGGAATCATTAAGATTTCATTATAGTTTGTCTGAATTAATGATTTTTATTTCTTGTCTAACAATATAAACGGGATTCAGTTCAGTTCAAAGTTGTAGGAACTTTTATTTACTACAGATGGATTTTTTTGTTAATAAAATAGATGAATAAATTCAATAGAATAGATGGAATTATGTTAAAGTAATACTTCAGAACTGTTAAATTAATTAAAATGATGTAATTTTTCATTATTATGTCTCCGTTGTTTTGATATGATCCACCAATTAATGTTTTATAAACCCTAAGAGGTTTTCGTAAATTTACTATGTGCATATTTAGTGCTGTAGAAGAATATTGGTAAATAAAAAAATTAAAAAGGTGGACCCGACGCACGGCGACGGCAAAATTTATTAAACGGCAAACAACTGGCAAAAGTTACCACAATTTTCTGTAATTATAACAAGTCGAAATAATATACGCCATAATATTAAAACTTGCCCACTAACATCAAAATATTATTTTAACAATTTACACACGTGCAAACTAACGAGCCGTGAACAAAAACAAAAAACATTAAAAACACTAAAATAAACAAAATATCTGTCAAAATAGGGAGACACGCGAAAGGTGTGTTTAGATAAGTAATAACAATAAATTTGTGGTGGTAATTTGAGTCGTGTTATTGTCAGAGCACCCTGTAGATAATGGCAGGAGCGTGATAGAATGGCCTCTTCTGTAGTCATTAATGTTCGCATAAAATCTGTATATACGTTTGCTTCAACTTAAAAACGATTAGTTGGTCCGCGTTAAGATTTGTGTATCAACATTTTTTGATGCTGTAAACAAAGCATTGTTGATTTAATATATAATGTTTTTTTTTTTTTTTTGGTATGATCGTTATTACAATAGGGTGTGGGAGGGTACTCGTTTATGGTTGAAATTAATTATTTTTCATAGTTTCCGTAAAGTGATTATTTCTCCTTAACTAAGATCTAGACACGCGGCAGCGTGTCAAGCCAAGTTCAAGCAAAGGAACTGGCTAGCCAGCGCCGAGTGTAATATTACACGAACCACTTGGTGCCACTTTTAACCCTTCTATAACTCAAAACCTCTTTAACGTAAACTCATAAAATTACGTGTGTTTAATTATGTCCATAAGGACATATAGAAGCCCAAATTTCATGAAGCTAGCTCAAACGGTCATAAAGATATGAAGGTCAAAAATTCGTAAATTTTAGCACTGACTGACATATATATAGTACCTTAACCTAACTTAGCTTTATTGGATACCTATAACAATTGCTGTTATTTAAAAATGTGAGATCTTAAAGTAGGTTAGATTTGCCTTGGCCAGTTTTTATCAGAATTAAAATATACATATGTTGAATAACTTTATAAAATGACTGATTTTATGAAAACTGGCTAAGTCAAATCTAACCTTCTTTAAGATCTCACATTTTTAAATAACAGCAATTGGGATAGGTATCCAATAAAGCAAAGGAATAGAGTTTAATATTTGTTCATAATTTTATTTTGTTCCTATAAATACATATTTGGATTTTGCATAGAACTTGGCACTCATTTAGATCTCCATTCTTTTTGCGACGAAGCCCACAGCCAAGCATAATTCTTGTATTGAACTTGGCTCTCCTTTTTTACATTTATGTTTTTGGTGGGATAGTATTTTTTCATTAGTATGTGCATTTACATTTCATAAGGCCTCTGTGGCGCAGTGGTAGCATATGCGACTGCTGTGCTTGAGGTCTCGGGTTAGATTCCCGGGTCGGGCCAAATGTTTGTATGATCTGCAAATATTTGTTTCGGAGTTTGGGTGTTTTCTATTATTATATGTATATATTTACAAAAAAACGTGTATATATATATTTATATCAGTTGTCTAGTACCCATAACTCAAGCTCTGCTTAGCTTGGGATTAGACGGCGTTCTGTGTTAGAAGTCCGAAATACGTCCAAAATATGTTATTTTAATTTTCCTTTTCTTAGGACTGAGAAGTTTAAAAATATGACTTAAGTAGATTACTACCGGTATACATTTAAATGCTACACTAATAAGTCGAGGAGAGACACGTTGATTAATATTATAAATACGAAAGGAACTGTCTGTCTGTTATACTTTCAAGGCAAAATGCTTTACCAATTTCAATGAAATTTCACATAGAGATACTTAGATTCTTGAGAAAGGATATAAGCTACTTTTTACTGAGATAACGGAAACATACGCGGGCGGAACCACGGAAATAGCTAGTCATTATAAAAAAATACAGCCTTCTAATCTTAATGGCTTATAAGTCTATTATCCTGATCTGATATCATTTTCGCTTCCCACCAGAATTAGTGTTGCCCAAATGCAAGAACAAGAACAGTCTTGGTCTTGCGCAAGAGACTCGCAGTCTCTCAATTACCATTAGCCGATTACTATTTTTTAAATGTTACTTTATATCTTAGAACAACTTAACAGCACTGATAAGACACGTCTTAACAGTGTTGTTAACAGAACGTTTAATAAATAGCAATAGGCTAATAGGTAATTCCGAGACTTGCCCAGACCAAGACTGGTCTTGTCTTGCATTTGGGCAACACTAACCAGAATCTTCTTTCACGCATTCCACTTACCTTTTCTTTATGCATCTTTTTCTCTTGATCCGTACACGTATTTTGTCTGTGCTCAATAAGTTTGAAAATACCAAGATAATTTTACCGGCATCCCTTTTAACAGCTTTTATGTTTCACAGCTTCTATAAATATGTTTACTGTCATTCTTTTCACTTTAACATGTAAATTAATTTCACACTTATTTGTATTCAAATTAAAGTTGTACACTCACTCACACTTAAATTGTACTTGGTTTATTGTTCACAGATCATTATTGGACAAAGGGCAGGTCAGGCAGGAAGCCAATCTCTTAGTCCCACGCTTTGTTTGTATTTTCATATATTTGTTTTTGGGTTCTGTTTCTCAAAGGAAAGCAAAAAAGAATTAAATTCATTCTCTGCAGTGAATACTTTGCTCACAACGATGAATATTGATATTGAGTTTTGTTCTAGAAAGGTACGTGACTTGGTATACTAGACTTTTTATATATTCTTAGCTTTGTTGCATTGTGATCGAATGTTTTCAACTCAGCTTTTAATATTTAAGTTGCATTTGCATATTACAAACATACATGAAACGGACGCAAAGAATACCCAGACTTAGAACAAGAATTTGTGGATTACACAAAATGTTATCCTGTGTAGGATTTGAACCTGAACACTTGGCGCAATGGGAAGCGGTGTGGCGACCACATATACCATTAGGCCGTGCAGTCGAAGGTTTAGACTAACCATACTACGCTACAAAACTCAATTTGAAAATTCACCCGCGGCACCCAATATGCAATTCTTCAATTAACTTCCTGTAGTTATTATAAACTTCGTCCACAGAGCTATCTGTTTAAAGTAACATTGTACGAACTATTGCCTAGTGGTCGAATTCCGACCGTAATTCAAGTTTTAAAAGTTAGGTAAATTTTCAAGTACTGATATGAATTCAACTGCTATTTGTACGGACTCTTATGGCATATCAACGGATATAGGAATACTAGAACTCTGAAGCTTTTTGCAGCCGTTTTTATAAAAAAATAACACATTTATAATAACACTAACGTTTGCCCGCGGCTTTGCTGCATTTAATAAAAAATATCCTATGTTACTTATACCTCCAAGAATATGTGTACAAAGTTTCATGATGATCGGTTAAGTGGTTTTCACGTTAAAGCGTAGCAAACAAACTTACATTCACATTTATAATAATACATAGATTAAGCCTTCATCTTGGATATGTAAAGTTTAAATATTAGAATAAACGCATTCTTCTTTAAGGTATTTTCTAAGATGTCATTGTAAAAGCGTATAAGTTCTCTGAATGTTTTTTGTTGCTTGTAAATACTAACTAAACAATGTTTTAATCGTAATCTTTTGTATAAGTCAATCTTAAAGTCTATTCCTTATATTTAGTCAGGCATAAACTGAATGCAATCTGATTCTTAGTGTAATGACCCCAACGGTAACGACATTGCCTCCAAAATATTTGTTTATTACAGAAATGATCGCGGTCCATTAAACTTTTTACATTTACCAACGATTCGTATAACGAGTTTCGTTTAAAAATAAATTGGATTTTTTCTATTTCAATATAATATGTATGGAAATGGTTCATTTTGTCTTTATTTGAAATACTAGTAGTTGCCCGCGGCTCCGCCCGCGTATATGTCGGTTATCGCGGTAAATAGTAGCCTATGTGTTATTCTGATGTATAAGCTATATTACTGTAAAGTTTCATCCAAATCCGTTCAGTAGTTTTTGCGTGAAAGCATCCATCCATCCGTCCATCCATCCATTCATCCATCCATACTTACATACTTTCGCGTTTATAATATTAGTATAGATGTGAATATTGTGAATATGGGTTTTTGTTTTTTTAAGATGTTATTCGTTTGTGTGTTGACTCAAGTTTGTGTTGCAAAGACATAGTACGAGTATAGCCGGGCTTATTATTTAAGAGAATTAGTTTAATAAATAATTCTGAATTGGGTATATGTATCTAAAAAGGTATTTTAACTAACTGGCATACAGAAAAATATTGATTTTTTTTGTTTTAAAACGGGGCTTTTGTTGTATTAAAAAAGTAAGTAGGTAATTAACCCAGTACTTTTGTTTATATGCGTCTTGCTATACGGTTTAACTTATTTACGTAAATTAAAATACAATCACTTGAATGACCTTTTTGAGTTCGTATCGTGAATTGTATTTTGAACAAATTTATTCCGAGAGTTGACCTTCTGGTATTATTAAATAGAATCATTTATATACAGTTAGCAAAACTAATGTGACACTACCGATGTATTTGAAAACTATATCGGTATCATGAAAAGGGCTTATGATGTACAGAGACCGTCTTATGACTATACGTGAAGGGGTCCCTTATCAAAATAGTTCCTGAAATCTTCGACAGCTTTCAGTTCATGTGTACCCAACCCGTCTAGCCAAAAAGAGGAAACTAGTCGTTCCGAAAATTACGAACTACTTTGGTAAATGAACAAGAACATATGTAGTACCATTTTTGTTAAATGAATTGCCTTTAGATCTAATGAAAGAAGTACATTCAAAAAAACACTTTATAAATGAACTTCACAAATATTACCTCTCGTTCTGTCCCTAACTAATGGGTAGCATTCCCTTTTTATTTTCTTTTTTTTATAATGACCGTTATTGGCTTTATAAACATGGTTAACTAATGTTATTGACACAGTTTTTTATATAAATGGAACCAACTTGGTATCTCAATACACTATATTGTATTATGTTTATATAAGCGAGAACTTCTGCCGACAAACTGTCTTACAGTTTGGCAGACTTGAGCATGTAGAAAGTGTATATGATTTTGAATAAATGAATAAAAAAAAAAAAAAAGTTGTCATATAAAATCAGTCTTGTTATGTACAGGGAGTATTGTCTACAAATAGAGCCGAACTTTGCTGTCTGGTCGGCGTTGTAGACGGTGCCATTGTCTCGCATTTGGAAATGTTAAGGTAATCGATATGTTCTCATTCTGATATTAAAACAGTAGGTAATTTAAAAATATATCGACTGCGTTTTAGATAACATAACATAATATATTTCGGTATATTTTTTTGTTTTGTTTAAATTGCAATGGTTTTCAGGTTGGGTGATATCTTGCACGTTATATTAAATATATTTCTTCTGATAGAGTTGAAAGTTATTTTTCAGTTAAAAACGGCAACAATGCATTGTCACGATAAGTTTGAATGAAATATACATCTGTGACAAGCAAACAATAAAAGCATGATTTTCCTATGATCATAAATGACTCACGAAAATGTATTTTTTATTTTTTATGTATGGTCCTGCCAAAATTACTCTACACTGCCTTATAGAAAGCATAAGCAGAATCCAAGAGTTGTGGTCACCATACTCATTGTGAATGCAGACAATGCAACAATGCAGCATGGTGACCCACACCATGACGGCCTAGTGTTGATTCTGCATCATTGGGCCTCCGGTCTCGCACTGACCAACGAAACACAACAGCACTAACGCTGTCATTTTACGGTGATCTGTGCGAGGGTAGTACCTCCCCGGTCGAGCCAGCCCGTTCGTGCTGATATCAGCGTGGCTCTACTACCTCGATATATTACTTTTATTAACAACAAACTTTAGTAGTCTATTGGCTCATTGGGCCTCTCCATATACCCAAAGGAGGACCACTACGCCACGAAGACCAGTTGGGTTGGTAACAGGTTTGTTTTAAGTTTCCCTTCCTTTGGATGCTGTATTATGTGTAGTTTGTACCCTTAGTCGTCCCTTAGGAACCCCACTGGATGAATGTGGGCGGTGACATTCTGTATTCTCAATCCGGCTTCAGTTAACGTACGGATATTTTTATACGGAACCCGACATCTAACAAAGAACTAATTAAGATCCTATGACTATATTATTGATTATATATATATACATACATCGCATTCCAACACCCAATATTTAAAACAGTATAGACGAGCAGACGTCGCGTCAGAACAATTTATTGTACGCTTTTAACAACACCGGGAAATTACGCTTTACTTCGCTTTGGTGACACGTTGGTTAGGAAAGGGTTTGTTTACACCTTATGGGATGTAGAAACAAATATTGGCCGCATGTGTCAACTGTTTGATATAAGTTTACTGAGAAAATTGAATCAATTTAACGGATCTGTTTTTTTTTTTTTTATTTTGATAAAGAGGATGTGGGATTTTTTCTCAAAAAAATTGATTGATTATAGCGACAAAGGGGGACCGCTCCAAACCTAACAATTCAATTACAAATATTAAAGTACTAGCTTTTAGACGCAGCTCGCTCACGCAGACGTGCATCCCCTGATTTACCCCCTTAGGGGTGGAATTTCAAAAATTCCTTTCTTAGTGCTCACTTTCTGTGCTCACGTTATATCAAGAACCTACATGCAAAATTTCAGAATTCTAGCTACAGCGGTTTGGGCTGTGCGTTGATCTCTGGGTATGTCAGTCAGTCAGTCACCTTCCTCTTTTATATATAGATATAAGTATACATAACGCGATGTTGGTCCCCCAACGCGATGTATTTTTTTTAGAATTATTAATACTCGTACATACTTAGGTACTTTAAGATTGAGTTTCTTTCATTATTTTTTACTTTTTAAAAGGAACTCAGGTTATTGTGTAGGGGGTTTTTTTTTTTTAATTTAATTTTTAACTATGTATACAGAGATCGTAGTAATGTTATAATAATATCTGACCAGTGAGTCATAGTAGGTGAAGACCAAAAAATTACATAACAACTGTTTACAGCAATTTTCTAATCGTATCGTCCCAATCGTATCGGATGCTGTAAAGAACTTCTTAACGCGGTGGTCTATCTTTCATTTCGATCAAACGCAAGAAATGTCGCTAGCTAATGAGGCAATCATACTAATATACAAGTTATGTAAGTAATACTTTAAACTTTATTACAATAGTATAAGGTTCGAAATGAGGTTGTGAAATAATTTGGGCACAATAGGTAGTAGAGCCACGCTGATTTCAGCATGAATGGGCCGGCTCGACCGGGGCGGTACTACCCTCGCACAGAAAATCAACGTAAAGTGACAGCGTGCTGTCGTGTTTCGTTGGTGAGTGCGAGACCGGAGGCCCAATTAGTCTAGTCAACAAGTTCCATACGTGTTGACTAGACTAAAAGATGCAGCAGCATCACTAGGCCGCCATGGTGTGGGTCGCCATACTGCATTGTCTGCATTCGCAGTGAGTATGGTGACCGCCACTCTTGGATTCTGCTTATGCTTTCCATCAGGCAGAGTAGAGTCATTTTGGCGGGCCATACATAAAAAAAAAAAAAAAAAAAAAAAACATGAAAATTTATGGCTTTATAAACAGCATGTCAGTTTTATTTTACTTCTAAAACGGTGCAGCGTATTTTTTGATGACCGATAAAGACCGTTTATGAGATGGATATCTTTCCCATTTAGGGTTCAGTGGAATTCTTATTAATGTGGGCTTACCTGTGACCGAGTGTTTGTTCAGATGAACTTTATGTGCGGTCATTCTTTAGAAGTGACGTAGTCAATAATTTAAAAAAAGAATGTAAACTTCTTCTTCATCTTCCTAGCCTTTATTATTCCCAAGATTTGGGGTCGGCTACTAGTTCAACCGGTTTTACCTGAACATCAGTTTTTACACGGAGCGACTGGCATCGGACCTCCAACTAAATTCGATGATTGAACTAGTTGTCAGTACATTTGAGGGCACTGACTTCCCAATAACGATTGCCATAGATGTTCATGACAACCGGGACCGACGGCTTAACGTGCTCTCCGAGGCACGGGCGGGAAACACCGCCATCTTCCTTACTCCGGGCTGCTATTAAGAATTTTTTGTAAGAAAAACCCAACAGCAGTCCGACCCGGGAATCGAACCCGAGACCTCTTGATCTGCAGTCGCTTACGCTAACCACTAGACAAACGAGGCAGTTAAAAAAGAATGTAATATATTTATTAAAAAAATTAAAGAGGTATATATACCTTCTGATGTTTATATTTCTACATACTATTTTATATCTCTAAACTAAGAAAATTAAGAAGTAAAAAACAAAAAGCAAAAAACAAAGAGAATAAGTCCTTTTTAAACTTTACACGCCTTTTGCTTTTATTAAAAAAAGTACGTTCCGAGTTTGCCCAAACGCTTTGGCTTTGCATAACTCCATCAAAAAGAGAAAAAGCCGGTATAGAAATAAAACGTTTGAAACAAGGAAGTATGATAACAGCACCAATACCAAATCGATTTAAAAAGTTACCATCGCAACTCGCCCATCTGCGGGTGAAGTTATTTAATAAAAATATATTTACCGCGACAATCCTGGGATTTCTGTTCGTTCCCGATGTGGGACGGATTTTATGCTCAGCTTAGACCGTTTAATTTTTCGTTCAGGAACGTCTTATAAGACCAGGTGGGATTTGACCTTGCTTCTAACTCTACCTCTATTAACTATGGAACATTTTGAATAGAACTTATGATGAGTGTTTTGTTGAGGTTCTAATATTGGTGGCTACAGGTTACACTTTTGATATAGCATGATAGGTCTTATCTCATAACTTTTAGGCAAAATACATTTTAAATGTAGGCCCCGATATACTGTTTTTTGTACTATACTCCATTGTGATCTAAGATTTCTTTAGCGAAACTCATAAATAACTAAACTACACTTACAATGAAACTGAAATAAATTTTAAATAACTTGGTTTTACTAAATAAATTTAAGCATGTTGGTCATTGGCGGCAGTCGCTCGAGTGCTTAAGAAGAACAAAACAGACTAAACATCTATACATATAAAATTATTGCTTTTCCTGGCCCTGAATAGTTGATTAAATGATCAACGCAGAGCCTAAACCGCTGGCTGAAACTACAAAGTTAACATTTTAGCAGTTCATTCTCAACCGTCAACCGATGTTCTAATCACACACTTTACTCTTCCCAAAAGCGTTTTCCATCGAACTTAATAGTGGGCGAGTCGTTACACAGAGCCAAACATCAAATATCACATTTAAAACTGCACACCGTCATTAGTTTACTATCCTGTGTAATCTATACTATTATATAAAGCTGAAGAGTTTGTTTGTTTGTTTGTTTGAACGCGCTAATCTCAGGAACCACTGGTCCGATTTGAAAAATTCTTTCAGTGTTGGATAGTACATTTATCGAGGAAGGCTATAGGCTATATATCATCACGCTACGACCAATAGGAACGGAGCACCAATGAAAAATGATTAAAAAACGGGGGGAAATTACACGCTACGGGCAATAGGAGACGCAAACGAGGTTGCGTGGGTCAGCTAGTCTCGTATAAGGCGTAAGCGATGCGTAATTCACGTCTATATCTCTATTCTCGTCTATATTATATAAAGCTGAAGAGTTTGTTTGTTTGTTTATTTGTTTGTTTGTTTGAACGCGCTAATCTCAGGAACCACTGGTCCGATTTGAAAAATTCTTTCAGTGTTGGATAGTACATTTATCGAGGAAGGCTATAGGCTATATATCATCACGCTACGACCAATAGGAACGGAGCACCAATGAAAAATGATTAAAAAACGGGGGGAAATTACACGCTACGGGCAATAGGAGACGCAAACGAGGTTGCGTGGGTCAGCTAGTCTCGTATAAGGCGTAAGCGATGCGTAATTCACGTCTATATCTCTATTCTCGTCTATCTACAGAACATACTATTTATTCAACATCAGATTATCGAACGAAGGGATAGGTAGTGTATAGCAAACGCTCAATTTGCAGTCATTCGTGATGCATGGGTGCCTGGGTTTACATTTCATCAACAACCCATAACGTCCCACTGCTGGGCTCGGGTCTCCTCTCAGGAGAGGGTTAAGGCCATACGTCCCCACGCTGGCCGCGTGCGGGTTGAGGACTGGCAAGGCAACGCTGTGGCTACGTTATCTTGCCGTTGGATGTTTTTAAGCCGTCCAGAGGCCTCCAACTAAGCTTCACGACTGTTATCATACGATAACAACCGGGACCGACTGCTTAACGTGACCTCCGAATCACGGAGACGCTCATGGTAGCATGCCACTAACGGTCACCCATCCAGGTGCTGTCGTGTTTCGTTGGTGAGTGCGAGACCGGAGGCCCAATTAGTCTAGTCAACAAGTTCCATACTTGTTGACTAGACTAAAAGATGCAGCAGCATCACTAGGCCGCCATAGTGTGGGTCGCCATACTGCATTGTCTGCATTCGCAATGAGTATGGTGACCACCACTCTTGGATTCTGCTTATGTTTTCCATCAGGCAGAGTAGAGTCATTTTGGCGAACCAAACATAAAAAAAAAAAAAGGTACTGACCGCGCCGTCCTTGCTTACCCTCGGTTATTGTTTCTAATCACCGAGTGCAACTGAGCTATGAGCGCCATTACATTACCCCACTGAAACTTCAATAATCATCCCGTAAAATGTAGTTAGAATAAAAAATATCTTCTTATGAATATAGACTACAAAGGATCATCATAATTCTCTTAAGATACTACTAAGTCTATCCGCATTGTTTCCTAAATTTGACTACACAACACAAATGCAACTAACCCTATGGTACGGGAGGAAGGGAAGCTTAACTAATGCATTGGGAAAGTTACAAGCAGTTAGCAAGTTGTAGTACCAATATCTATGCTTTAATTACTCTTGGAATCTTTTATAAGGACTAGTTACTTCTCTATAGGACAAACACCTCTTGAGACGTTCCTGAGGGAATTTCTAGACGCAGAAGATACTCGCGATCCTTCTTTTCTGTAAAAAAATTATAACTTTTTTGTCTTATGTAAAGGTTATTGCTGATTAAATTATGTAGGCGTCTCTTAATTGCTTTCTTTTCCAAAAACGTTCATAACTATTCTTGTCGTAATTGCTTATTTATTATCGATCTATGTAAACTAATCTACATTTTTAAAACGCTGTACTAGCTTCATCTGTATATTTGTTTGTTTGTAACCGACTTTTGTTAGCGTGTTATTTTAAACTATATTTATAAACTGTGTTGCGAGAGACTTTACAGGTTAAAAGGTTGTAAAAATTTATTGTGCTTACTATATATTAGGGACTAACTGACCCACGCACTAATGTCCCCCCGTTTTTGTAACATTCTTCATTGATGCGCCGCTCCTGTTGGTCTAAGCGTGATGATATATTGCCTATAGCCTTCCTCGATAAATGGGCTATCTAACACTGAAATAATTTTTCAAATCCGACCAGTAGTTCCTGAGATTAGCGCGTTCAAACAAACAAACAAACAAGTATAGATTATTACGTACTGTGTAAACTTAAACATAGCCTTCATAAGTATAATAAGTAATAAATCAGTTTAATTACTTACCTACGTTTTTACTCCATGGAGTACCTAACATTATAAAAATGTGTTTCTATAGAATAATCGAAATTGAAACATAGCACTATGGTACAATTGAAATTGAAATACATTAGTCAATTTATATTAGTCAGGTATTTTCGTATAAAGGTAGTTTTGTACCCATTTATAATTCTATTGTTAATATTTCAATGAGTTTGTACGTGATAGTAATTATCTACAAGAGGATTAGAGGTTTGAACGCATTTGGTTTGTCTAGATCTAAAAATAGAAACTACAAAGGGTAGAACAAAACTTTTAGAATTAATTGTTTTATTGATTTGATTAATTAATTTTTAGAGTCAAAGTTTAATCAACTTGTAACTGCCCTTATAAGCGAGGTTCAAAATAAAATCAAGGCAGGCATCCTTTTATCAGCAATGTGAAAAATGCGAAAAAATGCGACCAATCGATCAATCGAAAAGGAATTCTGATACATTGATTTACAGCACAAAATCGACTGTAACATTTACATTACCGTAGTAGCCACATAGAACCTTATCGCTTGCTGGTGCTCATTACTGAATGAAATATTTTTACTTGATGCGTGTGATGTATATATAAACGCTTACAACAACACCTTTTATATGTATTTCAATAACAATATTCCCTTGTAGAATGTCTGGATCCTACGCAATAGCAATCCCTCATACTCTAATAAAACTAATTATCTATAGGGTACTGTGGTCGAAATTCAACTATTTTTTTTTTAGTTTTCTTCACTCTTCAAACTTTAACTGTGCCAAATTTCATACTCCGCATAATTTTCTTAAAAAGGGGTACAAAGTTTTAAGCTTTGCATAGCTTTGAACGCGGCGACCGAATCAAGAAATTCCGTAACGAAAAAAAAACCTAACACCCGAAGCTCGCACGGATCGAGACGAGCTGCTCCGAAATCGGATGAATACGTAAGCAGCTGTTTGTGAGAAAGTATAGGTATCTATCATATGTTTATAATGCCACACTCACCGTTGTGCGCCCTGTAAGTACACATGTTCAAAGAAAAAAAAACTGCAGAAATAAAAAAATAAAAAAATTGCATAAGTTAACAAAAAATTCTATGCTAGTCTATGGCAGTTCTCGAGTGCCACACCTTTTTTTAATTCACGTATTATATGGATAATATTTTTAAACTATCGAGATACTGATGCTGACTGCTTGCCATAGGTGCCACTTGTCGTGCAATCCGCAGCTGTTTAATCTTACTAATATTATAAACGCTTTATAAACGCGAAAGTTAAAAGTATGGATGAATGGATGAAGAAACTACTGATCGGATTTGGATGAAACTTTACAGTTATATAGCTTATACATCAGAATAAAACATAGGCTAGTATTTGCCGCTAGAACCGACATATACGCAGGCGGAGCCCAGGGCAACCACTAGTACATCATAAATTTAGAAATAGGGCGTTCTCTGCTAGACATAAGTCTCCCTTAACGACTTCTAAGAAGACCAGTTCGAAGCTTCCTTCATTTATCATTGACCTATGGTCTCCACAAAGCCAACTATCGACATTATTGGGTGACGTCGTACCTATAAGGCCATGTTTAGATGACGAGCGCTCAACGCGCGTTTTGCTAACGCGCGTTAACAACTCCATGTAAAAACGCGCGTTAGCATGTGTACTCCTAGAACAAATTACATGTAGTTGTAAACGCGCGTTGAGCGCTCGTCATCTGAACATGGGCTAATCCTGCCCATGGCTATGGCATTTGCAATGTATTTGCAGGAAGCTTAAAAAAACAATATTCGCCATCCTAAAACGTTTTTGTGCCTCAAATTAGAACGTCAAAAGTATTCACAGTCAAAAAAAGTAAAAGAGCATTAAGCCTCGACAATTTACGCGAAACGCTTGCAACTTACTTTAATCCTACACCATATTCCAATTACCTACAACTCGTGGTAATTGTTCAAAGAGTTAATTGATAGATGTGCTGGTGGAATGATCGAGCCATCTCCCCTGGTGTGTAATTTGTGCTAAATAGTTCCCAACATCCCGTTAAGAGTATCTTTATAACTTAATATATTAACTGTATTTTACTGTACAGACTTTCGGTTTGGTAGGGTGACGTTGAAAGTTTGGCAACGTACTAAGGAAGTAAATGTTGCTTTTGGATGAATAATTATGTCTACTGAGGTGGAAAACCAGATGCGTTTTGGATGAAGAATTAGTATAATTAAGTTTTAGTGAATGAATTTTAATAAAAATAAATTATAGTTAAAAAAAATTTAAAAAACACGCTTTTATAAAATAAACTAAACTAAAAAGTAGAAAATAATTTTAATGTAACAAAGAGTGGGGCGATATTATTGAAATATTTTCAGAAAGCATCCCGCACGCTTTTTTACATTAAAATTATTTTCTACTTTTTAGTTTGGTTTATTTATAAAGCGTCTTTTTTTAGTCTTTTCAAGCTATTTTTCTTTCTAATTATTGTATTGTCATCGATCCTCGATGAGTCTACTAAGTTTAAATGAAATTTGACCGTTAGAATTGGGTTAAAATCAAGTCCAAAGGAGTCGGTTACAAACAAACTCACAGGTGAAGCTAATAGAAAGCTTGTAAAATTGGGCAATGCTGAGCTGATAGCGACTTTTGCTTCAAATAAATGTACGTTTATGTTTGTATGTCTATTTTCAGTTTAAACAATATTTACAATATAATAATATTGCGTTAAATATCTTGTTAATAGTTTGACTAGCGACCCAGCCCAGCTTTGCGCGGAAGTCTTTGTAAATACTCGGATTTTTTCTACTTTAACATGCATATATCACTACATATTATAAATCACTACATAATAAAAAAAACAAAGTCCTTCTCCGCGTCTGTCTGTTTGCGAGAAACTCAAAAGCTACTGCACGGATTTTTACCAATAGATAGAGTGACTCTTGAGGAAGGTTTTCGTATATAATTTGTTGATTTTTTTAGTATATTGGCTAAAATATAATGATATTTCTTGAAGACGTCGAAAAAATCAAGCCACACATCTTCTCGGGGTAACAAAGGCTATATTATATTTTCCGTAAAGAGCCCGTGCGAAGCCGGGGCAGGTTGCTAGTTAACATATAAACCCTTCTCTTGAAGCACTCTATCTATAGCTGAAAACTGTATTAAAATCCGTTGAGTACTTTAAAAATCTAAGCGAACAGACAGGAATAAAAAGGAGGAGGTTCTCAATTCGACTGCATTTTTTTTTATGTTTGTTACCTCATAACTTTCGACTGGGTGAACCGATTTACATGATTTATATTTTATTTGAAAGCTGGTGCTTTCCGTGTGGTCCCATTTAAGTTCCCGATTGAAGTCGTTTTTTTTGGTAAAATTTGTTAATTATATACCATGTAAAGATGAAAGCTTTTCACATAACCCCTATATCTGGTTATTATATTTTAATCCTTAAGTAAAAGAATACGGTAAAATGTTAGGTGTGGTATATATACTTATTAAACCTACAATAACGTTGCTATAACAGTTATTTCTACATAAATTCTAGAAGAAAGTTTTTCTCCAAATGCTTATTGCAAAGTTCTGAAATTTATGCCCGCAAATACCTTCAATATCAGCAGCGATCGCAGTGATCTAGGTCGATCTTGGCATTCAAGACTTTAAACATTCTAAAGGGTTGATCTAACTGCCAACATGATATAGGTATTGGAATGTTATCATCTTGGAGAATATCCAAATTCAGACGTTTTTAACTTGTGAAATAAATGTCAAATATATCTCCAGTAATATTAGGTTTACTTTGAAAATAAATTAAATTAAAAATATTTTTTAAAACAAGCTTTTACTGGTATGTCTCGGGACGAATCAAACGAGTCCAAACTCGATGATGTTGCGACGTTTCTTTACAGAGTTCCTATGGCCACGTTACAGCTCCAGCATCAGATCAGCTCCATGTCATTATAATATTGTATTGTCACGCTGTATACATATGCTTGCAAAATTTCAGCAAAATCGGTTGAAGATATATGCTTTCAAATTGAGTTGCAAAATTCCACCCGAACATACAAGTATACATACATACATTGCAAGTTAATAAAAAGCTTGTAAAAAAATCAAACTGTTCTGCAGAATAAATATGGCTTTATTAAATATAGATAATGATTAAATTAAATTTAGAACCCATTTTGAAAATTCATTTTGAAGGCTTTAACAAATTCTAAGTTCTTATCTTTATAACGTAATAATTTTCTACATTCCAGCATTGGCTATATGCTATTATATCGCTATTATAAATGAAACTAAGTAGTAGTAAAAGTAAGTACATAAAAAACTTCATTTTATTTTGAAAAATTCTTCAAAAGCTGGTTTCATAAGTTAAATGTTAAATATAGAAATTTATAAAATTAGCCATGAAATAAACAGGCTCAAATTAGCATTTATAACATTAGTTAGGTACTTATCAGTATAATAGGGTAGATGACTGTTTCATAAATAAATATCGAGGTCTCCTTCATTAAAACGAATACTACAAAACATCTCGGAATAATTAATTATTTCAGCTTCTCATTTCTATAACGAATTTTAGTAAAAAAGCATTGAAATATATTGCTCAATTGAATAGTGTAAAACAGTGACGTCATAAGTTTGTATTTAGTATATTATTATTTTTAATACAAAGTAATCGTTTTGACAGATCATAAAAAATAATTCATTTGACTAAGGTGTCTACCCTATTGAGTAAATATAAACCAATTTCCACGTAGAAAAAGTCAAGCTCAGGAAAATATTTTTTTTTTCTTAAAATATCCTTTAGTAAATGACCAAATGCTTCTTAGGTTAAAGTATTTTAAGTGCCATGGACCACGACACGACGGAACAAAAAATATAATGTGGGAACCCTAGTATCCGTGACACCTGCACTGAAATGGTTTTGTGGCTATCTTTTTAATAATAGGGTTAAATAAAGTCAGGGTGTCCTTTGTTGGACGGTTTGTGATGTGAATACTAGCTTTTAAAATTCTTTTAGACGTTTAATTTGTACTGAAAATTAATGGGTTGAGAATAAAATACTGTTGATATAATTAATAGCTAACTACGTATTGTTTTTTAAACGGAACTTTCAAGAAATAACATTTAGAATAGGTGTATAGAGTGGTGTAGAGTTGTGGCGATTTCCACATACAACGCAAACAGAAGCACACTACAGTGCCATCTACCGAAGTTACACTGAACTACGGACTAACATACAATACGAAGCAACTACTAATCCTGAATCGCGTAATAGAAGTTCTCGCGCCAATGAAAACATCCCAACATCAATCGTTGGGCAGTGGCCCGGCAGGCACCTCACCTGGTCGGAGGATCCTCTCTTTGTGTTGGAGGGACATGACACCATTCCTCCACAGAGTTATGTAGTGTTTATGCATGTAGGATTGTAGGTATACTCAAGTCTAATTCTTAATTGGTTTTTCTAGTTCTCTCTAGAGGCTTGCACTCACGAGCGGACAGAAATAGGCTGGTGATAGTGGTCCTAAGTGTGTATGTGTTCTACTGGTGAATTTCTTCAATAAATTACATATAAACATGAATTACGTATTCATGATACGATATGATAATACTTATCCATGAAATTTGAAAATTGAAGTGTCTGTTTTTAATTTCGAATTAAAAGCTTTTCACTAAATGCATCTGAAAGTAATTACGGTACTGAAATCAAAAAATCAATTTTTATTTTTTTGTCTGTCTATTTGTCAATTTTCCTGCGGCTAATCTCTGCTACTACTGGAGAGATTTTGACGGGATTATGACTGGCAGAAAGTCGATGATATAAAGAGTAACTAAGTATACTTTTATTTTAGACTGGCTAAAAAAACACCAACATCGAGGTACATCTAGTTTCTAAATAAATATCATTAATATTAGAAGCATCAAACCGTTGTTTGTGGTTAGAATTATAAAGACTACTAATTTACTCTGTTTTCTTTGTACACTTCCAAGTACTGGTATACAATTTGCTTTTAATTTATGAATAAAATATGGCTTCGTTAATGGTAAAAGTGACTATCACCAACCTTGATTGTCATACAACCATTGACTATTATATGTAGTAATTTAATAACCCGTATTGGTTTGTTTGGGGTATATCAAAGGTATGATCAAAGTCAGGGTTGACAATTATTTTACTTCGACAGGTCGATATATAGGAAAGGCATAAACATTAGAAAATGAGCTGTAGTGTTTGTAATTTGGTAGGTTTTTCTTTAAACGAAATAGATTATAATTGCCTCATTGGTCTCGCGGTGGGCGTGTGCAACTGCTGATCACGAGGTCTCTGGTTCGATTCCCGGGTCGGACCAAATGTTTGTATGATCTACAAATATTTATTTCGGAGTTTGGATGTTTTCTATGTATAATATGTATGGATTTACAAAAAAAAGTATAAATGTATTTGTATTAGTTGTCTAGTACCCATAACACAAGCTCTGCTTAGCTTGGGACTAGATGGCGTTTTTTGTTAGATTTCCGAAATATTTATTTATTATTTTATTATTATTGCAAATCTTCCTGGGCTTAGTCAGTGACGTCACGGATAGCATAGTCGTTTAAGCACTCACCACGCGCATTGGTTCTAATCCCACACGGGACAACACTTTGTGTGATCCAAAAATGGTTGTTCTGAGTCTGGGTTTTCTTTATGTCCGTTGCATATATGTTTTTAAAGTTTCCAGCGAAACAGGATTCGTTTCCGAATACGGGAAATTGGGCTT
Source organism: Diaphora mendica (assembly GCA_949125395.1). NCBI lineage: Eukaryota > Metazoa > Arthropoda > Insecta > Lepidoptera > Erebidae > Diaphora > Diaphora mendica. Next base: position 26,723,924 of record OX421316.1, read on the forward strand.
TATATGTAAAAGATATTAGCTAACCTCTTCAAGATTCATCTTACCTAACAACTTTTATGAAATTGGTATAAAGTCTGAAAAAATATACCTACTGTTTCTATTCTAAAATTACTGTTTGATGAATTGTTTCTATATATAATCGATTGGATAGTGGTTTTAACTATCACTCACATTCATTATTCAAATCTATACTAATATTATAAACGTGAAAGTTTGTAAGTATGGATGGATGGATGGATGTTTGTTAGTCTTTCACGCAAAAACTACTGAACGGATTTCGATTAAACTTTACAGTAATATAGGTTATACATCAGAATAACACATAGGCTACTATTTGTCGCGATAACCGACATATACGCGGGCGGAGCCGCGGGCAACAGCTAGTAAAAAATATGTATGAAGATGTATATGTAAGAAGATCTTGGAACTTTGTCATTAACACGCTTTTATTAGTGCCACCTGTATGATTGCTGGTTTGTTTGTATGCGACTTTTGTAAGAGTGTTTTTTGTTTTTTAAACTATATTAATTTTATCTTATTTTTATTCATCACTAGCTGACCCGCCGAACTTCGTACCGCCATATTTACATATGTGTCTCAGCTTCCCACAGTCGCGGACAAAAAAAAACTTTTCCTGTAATTTTTTAATTTTTCTTGTACACAAACCTTGTCCTAACAATAACGAACACATAAAAAACATTTTTTTTATTTGGTGCAGCCGATCGGAAGTTATGCGCGTACATACATTTCGGCGATTCATTTTTAAATATATAGATAAACTTTTTTTTCATCTATATAAGCTTGCTAAAAGTGAAATTAGTCTGCCTGATAGAAAGCATGAGCAGAATTCACACCATGGCGGCCTATTGAGATGCTCAGTCCTACATCATTTGGCCTCCGGTCTCGCACTCACCGATAAGACAGAAAGTACGAATGGTGTCATTTTAGGTTGGTCTTCTCTGAGAGTTATTTTATTAGAGATTTTTCTCTGTTGAAAACTGTTCCAATTTTTTGAATAGTTGTAGTATCGTAAAACGTCTTACACAATCACAGTTTTTTTGAAATAGAATTCCCATTTTAAATCGCTTTATCGAGAAGTATCAAAACGATTCCCGATATAGTTCTCGATATTGATTAGAGTCGTTCCCTGAGCTGAGGTGTTGTAACTTGATAAATGTTTAAATTAATTCTATAATTTGTTCGATCCATCTGCCTTGGTCTCAAGAGAGTTTTGCGTCGCTAACTTTACAGTTCTAAGTCAGACTCCAACGAACTTTTGTTCTAAGTATATAAGATATAGCGGATTTTCTTGGATACTCTTATATTGTGACTTACAATCATTTTTAGCTTCTTCTTTATAAATGTTTACTTACTCAACAGAGATGCCGGAGTTTTACAATTGTCAATCTACAAAAAATCTGAGTATATTTTGCTTTCTTTAGTTAAATTTAAATAAATACATGTTAGACTCATCTAGCATCGCACGCATTGCGTAGCATTCCAGTTTTTTCAGATGTTTTTCTTAACGCTTTTCAGAAGAAGTGATTTCTAAATACAAATACATTTTAAATAACTCTAATTTGTGCAAATGAGCAAAACTGCTATTTATTTTACGTAATTGTTTCCGACAACTAGAATTGTTTATAAATTTATTTAGCAGTAAAAAAATAATTTACTTCAAGCTAATACATACTTAAATAAGACAGTCAATAAACACAAAATAAAAAAGCTGTTACTAGAACACAAACTGTTTAAAATAATGAGAAAAGAATATTATGATGAGAAAAGCTCGTAAAGCGACTATAAAATTTACGACAACTATTTGGCTCTTTCTTTCACATTAATTAAGAAAGAGACGCATCTAGTCTAGATGTTTATTCCAGTGTTGGTACAATAATTAAACGAAGTTCGACTATTGCCTTGTACAGTCTAGACACGTTTTGGTCGTGAAGGTTTTAATTTCATGCTAGCTGAGACCCGCGATGTAACCTGCGTTTGTTGTACCTTGTAATAATAACCGCGGGTAACAACGTAGGGCGAAGCTAGTCTAACAAAGTAGTCTAAATTACTCCTTAAATCTTCTGGTTTCTGTCATAATTGGTCAAGGCTTTCCAGAGATAAGTCGGAACAAACAGACAGACAGACAAAAAAAAATAGAATTTATAATTTTTTACATATGGGTATCGTATATACTTTCATAAGCATTTAGTGAACAACTGACACGTCAGTTTTATTTATTTGTATAAATGCCCCGAATAACTAATCTAAGTTTTTATTATAATTTATGTAAGGTTTGGTAATTAAATTATTTAGGAGATTAAATATTTTCTGCTCATTTGGTGTTTCAAAACACAAGCATATAATTTATTTAAAAAATAAGAAATGTAGCAAGAAATCATTTAATTTTAACAAAAAAAACCAACTTCAATCTGGACCAATTTAAATGGGACCATTCGGCAAGCGCCAGCTTTAAAATAAAAAAATAATCATCAAAATCGTTTCACCCAGTCTAAAGTTATGAGGTAACAAACATAAAAAAAATACAGTCGAGTTGAGATCCTCCTCCTTTTTTAGAAGTCGGTTAAAAAGTATGAAACACAGCTGGTGCCGGCTATCAAAGTTTCGTCAGATTTTTCCTTTCCAGATCATTTTCAGAGAAAGTTAAATAAAAATTTACGACTGAACAATCGTTAACGACAGACTTATTTCTGTACATTTTTTTTTGCAATCGATAGGTACACCTAACTGCTTGAAATCTATAATTTCTTTACGAGCTACATTAAATGGATAACAATACAAAGTGATTACATTTATTTTTTATGGAATAGGCAGGCAAACGAGTCGACGCGGCGACGTATCGCCTGATGGTAAGCGATTACTGCCGCCCGTGGACACCTGCAACACCAAAAGCGTCACAATTGCGTTGCCGGCCTTTTGGGGATTGGCGGGGGGGTAGGGGTAAGGGATTGGGGTATGGTATGGGCCTCCGGTATCCTCACTCACTCGGTGAAACACAGCACAAGTACTATTTCACACCGGTTTTCTGTGAGGCCGTTACATACTGCACGGTTGGCCTAGTGGTTTAAGCTATCGCTAAGCCGCTTTGTACTGCGCTAGGTGTTGTGGGTTAAAATCTCAAATGGAACAACACTTTGTGTGATCCATAAATTGTTGTTCTGAGTCTGGGTGTTCTTTTTGTCCGTTTCATGTATGTATGTAAAGTCCCCCGCGACACAGGATGTATGTTCCTAATGCGGGACTTGTCTTTTATAAAAAAGAAATGAAAAACGTAAAATGGTAAGGCAAATTTGTCCGTCAAATCAACTCACACACACTCTTATTATAACCAACTTATTGTAATAAGGTTATATAAATTTATGTATATAATGAGAATACACCCTATCACGTCTTCGTCACGTCTATCAAGTCTGACTGTGATCACGTGATACACTGAAATTCCTGAAGATGAATTTGAATTACTTTATTTCTATTTAAGCTAATAGAGTATCGCTTCACCGCATATATTAATTTCCACTTTAAAAATCAAATTAATAGGTTCAAAGTTCCGTTTTTTAGTCCTTTGTTGTAACAATTGGCCGCTGGCACCGCTCACTTTGGCCACAATCGTCGCAGTTGGCATTCGAGCTCCATCCGGGATCGATTCCATCCGCCACCGGCTTTTATTCGATTGTACTTTTTCATCTCGCGGGGATTAACCAAACTTCAACGGACCACAGTTCGAAGTCGACTTACCATCGATTTCTTATCGGTTCCGTCTTTTGTTTACAGGCATTTAAATTTTTTAATATTCTGGGGCACTGATTTACAGAAAAGGTGAATAATTATTACAATTCGTATAATAGCCGTACACATTCTACACACGGTCCTTCTTTAAATAAAACAGCTACTGCTGGTAAATATACTCATAAACGTATATCTAAATACATGCATATCGCAAATAAATTACCTGACACAGAACAAATAATTGTGATCGTCCTACAGTAATTGTTCTATAAGAAAAACCATGACCATTTGGTTTAGGAGATAGGGTCATTAAACCACCAGGCCTATCAAAAATATTCTCCATTTACTTAACAGTATCAGTACCCAAATATGTTGCTCAATGCCGTGGTAAAATAATGGCATCTTTACATAATAAAAGAGCTGGGCCATAGAAGTCTGCACTGTACTACTTCTGACAGCAATCAAAACTGGTATGAAACTAAGCTGATAAAATGCAAATGTCTGTTTGAGGTCAGCTGTCTGCCTACGATACAGTATACTCAAAGCCCTACTCAAAGATCAAGTTGTCTCACTCGAACAAAGTCGAACGATCACCATCACAAGCTATTCGAATGATCCAATAAACAATTTTCGAGTTTGCTTAGTTTCACCACAATTCTGAAACGGAACCTTAAAGCTATTACTATTGAAGCAAGAACTACCAGAATTTTAAGTTACTTATGTATGTTTTAATTCGAAAGTAACAATACTAATATTATAACTTCGAAAGTAACTTTGAATGATAGAAATCGAATTTACCAGTATATTTAAGACAAAAACAATAATGCAACGGCCCAAAATGACGTTTTGTGATTGGGCGACAACAGGAATATACAAAAGTAGGGAAAGGCTGTATGATTTGTATGCTGTGAAAAAGGGTAATTTTGACCCAAAATTTCATGAATATGTAAAAAATTACTCAAGGATTTTTAGGAGAGCCTGTGGTGTGGCGAAGTCTTTGTATATAAGTGATAAAATTAAGTCTTCAAATAATAAAATAACAGCTACATGGAACATTATTAATAATGAAACGGGACGTTGTAAACCTCGAGATAATGATTTAAAATTAAATATCAATAATAGGTTTATAACAAACAATTTAGACATAGCTGAATCTTTTAATACCTTTTTCACAAGTGTACCGGTTAGTACAACGAGTACCTTGAATTCTTGTGCGTCCGGGTCTGAACTGTTGTTAAGGGCCAATGTAAATGAATGTAAGAATCTATTTCAATTTGAATACATAAACCCCACAGATATTATAAAAACGTTTAAGTCTCTTAACTCTAAGAAAACAGGGGACTTATGGGGGATTTCAGTTAAATTAATAGAAACTATTATAATTGATATAGCACCATTTCTAGCAATAACATTCAATCGATGTGTTGATTCTGGGGTTTTTCCTAACCTGATGAAGTATAGTAAAGTAATACCTTTATTCAAGAAGGGTTGTACAACCGAACCAAGTAACTTTAGGCCAATCTCAATCTTACCGGCTATTAGTAAAATTTTTGAAAAAGTTATTTTGCAACAACTAGAAAGCCATTTTAATCTAAATAATTTATTCCACAAAGAACAATATGGCTTTACAAAGGGTCGTTCAACAATTGATGCGGGTGCAACTCTTTTGAGACATATATTTAATGCATGGGAGAATTCGCAAGATGCGATAGGTGTATTTTGCGATCTTTCAAAAGCTTTTGACTGTGTAGAACATAACACGCTTTTTCTAAAACTTAGGCATTATGGTGTTAATGGTATTGCTTTGGAACTAATCGTTTCCTACTTGAAAGATAGAATTCAACATGTAGATGTCAATGGTGCGAGGTCATCTGGATTACCTGTTACTATGGGCGTTCCGCAGGGCTCTATACTGGGTCCATTACTTTTTCTCATATATATAAATGATTTACCATATTATATAAAAGATCTCTGTGATATAGTTCTATTTGCTGATGATACGTCACTTATTTTTAAAGTCGATCGTAAGAAAACAGTTTTTGACGATGTGAATAGGGCACTAAATGATGTATTGAATTGGTTTACAACGAATAATCTCCTACTGAATTCAAATAAAACAAAGTGTGTGAGATTTACTATGCCAAATGTAAAACAACTAGGCACTAATCTAACTATAAATAATGAAATCATAAGTATTGTAGACTCAACAGTATTCTTAGGAATTACATTAGATAGTAAACTTCAATGGGGAGCCCAGATAGATAGCCTTGCGGGTAGACTTAGTTCGGCAGCTTATGCAGTGTGGAAGGTACGTCAGCTCACTGATACGGACACAGCTAGGTTAGTTTATTTTAGCTACTTTCATAGCGTCATGTCCTATGGTATACTACTTTGGGGCAAGGCGGCTGATATTGAAACGATTTTTATTCTACAAAAACGAGCCATCCGCTCAATGTACAATTTAGGTGCTAGAGTCTCTCTTCGAGAGTTGTTTAAAGATATAGGTATTTTAACTGTTGCATCACAGTATATATTTGCTAATATTATGTTTGTTAGACACAACATTAATGACTATAAGAAAAACAGTGATGTACACAATATTAATACTAGAAACAAATCTAAACTCATTGGTACCTATCATCGATTACATAAGGTACACAACTCGTTCGAAGGTCTTGGTGTACGTTTTTATAATAAAATTCCTATACATGTAATCAACCTTCCTGTAAATAAATTCAAGCTAACTGTAAAAAATCACCTTATTAGGAAATCCTACTATACGATCAACGATTATCTAAACGACAAACAGTCATGGGCTTAAGGTGTCATTAGAATTTAAATAGATACACACAAACTTCTTTGTCTTCTAATAAAGCTAAATATTAACAAACCATTGTTAGTTGAAAGTAATGCGTGGCGATTATCATGGTAATTTAATTAGTAGTGATTTTTATCAGTATCTAGACTATGGTTTGTCATGCTCACTAAAATGTCATTGCTTGCGGTGTCGTCGTGGGGCGGGTCGTTTCCTTCCCTCTGATATGGCGAAGGAGATGATGGCTGGTCCATGCGTCATACTCGTGAACGGGTGCTGCTTGGGGTGACTGGTCGGCCTAGTCAGCGATTCTTTAGACAATACTATTATTCTGGTTCGTTCAACTGCAACCCTAGCCTCTTAATCCAGTCACGAATTATTTTCAACAGTAGATTTTGCAACTGAATGTAAGTGGATGTGCACCTTGTTTCTATTTTGTTCTATGTTTAATAGACTCAAACCTTCAACGTTATCACTGAGTGTTTTTTTTTGTTTGCGCGTTAGATTTTGGAGCTTTTTAATAAAAGGAATTTCAGGTGGCAACAGCTTGCATACTGTTTCCCTTACATGTAATACTAACACTATTGTACCTGAAAATCAGATTTTGAAAAAGAGTAGCCATGAGTTTCTTTGCCAGTATTCTTCTCATGAGCTCTACGCATTTTGGAAACTGGAAGTTATGGATCGACACAGGCAGGCAGTAGATTTTGGTGTTTTCGCCTAACTTACCTCGACAATACAGCACATGCTGTGGCCTCTGTTTGTGTCGATCTATGATTTTTAACTATAGCTTCAATTTGACGTTCATAAGTGTCACTTGGTGTCTTAGATGAATAAATGATTTTGATTTGATTTGATTTGATTTGATTTGAATGTATCTCAAACTTTTACGACTGAACCGCTGCACCGATTTCAATGAAATTTGGTTTGGAGATACCTTGATTCTTGAGGAACGACACAGGTTACCCTTTACTACGTTAACCAACATACACGCCAGCAGAGCCACGTGCAAAATCTAGTAGTTACATACAAAAATAATGGTTTTGAAAGTAATTGCCTTTGATGTAATGTAAATTTAGTTACAGAATCGTCAATTGTAATAATTTTACGATATCAAAGAGGAAAAAATTGATTTAGTCGATATTGAACTTAGATTCTTAGACTTCGACTAATCTAAAAGTCCTTTTTAACATTAACAAGTAATTTTTTCCAAGCTCAAGCAAAAACATGACTCAAGCATGAGTCATGTTTTTTCATTATAAGAAGTTATCACGTCAAAATTAAACCTCAATTGGATTCATACTGCCCTAGAGTTTGTAGCGATAGTTTGCAAACAAAATATGACCACTAGTAGGGGATCTCACAGTCCAACGTTACACGGATTGTTACAATTTTGTGATGCAGATGCGAGTCGTCGAGATATCGACAGCAATCGGACTCCACCAATTGCTTCCATTGTTATAACGTGTAACACTTTAAAGGACGGCCATTGCACTGTTGGTATTTTCGTGTGGGATACTGAATACGTGTATTATCGGAAAATTCAGTAACAGTTATGCAGTGTATTTCGAGATTTATTCTTGTTTTTTGATGATGATTTACAGATAAAGTCAGTTTTTAGAGAAGACAAGGTTTATTACGTTTTAGTTCGTTGCGAAATAGACAAACCGTTTATTTGTTTTACCATGTTTTATTTGCTATGAGTTTAACGGTTTGAACCCTTCATATAAAGCTTATAATGATTACAGATTTGGTAAATAAGCGTAAACGCCTTAATGTAAATGGTTCAACGTTAAAAGAAAAGGTTTAGAAAAGAATCCTCAGATTATATTAGAAGCAAATGTCAAATTGACATCCTTATAACGTCAGTTTGACATTTGCCATCATTAAGTTTCAAAGTGACATTTGCACATTGATATTCACATAGGTCAGTCTCTGGTATTAAAGTAACTTATTATGCATGTGTATCTAACGCAGTTTTTATTAAGGCAAGGTATGAAAAAGATACACATGAATCCACGTTTTCATATGTTTCAGAAATTGTTAAAGCCTACTAATGTTAGGACTCAAAAAATAATTAAACTAAGTACTTTTGTCCGCAAAACTTTATAAAATTCAAATTGTAGAAATAATTTTCAAAACAATTTAGTTTGAAGCTTTTGAAACATCTTAATGAGAGGCCCGTCAGCAGATGGTCCCCAACATTGTGTAACCTACTTTTCATTTATAATACACGAACTATACAAATCCTCTTACTCAGATTATGTTAGACTATATTGTCTTAGTACAGGAAAGTTTACTTTGAGACAAGGATTAGGAGATAAAGTGAAGTGTGGTCGGTTGTTCCACTTTTGGGTCGTCCCCGTTATCTGTCAGCTGTAAATCTAGCCTCAAAATGTCTGGATACTTAGCAAAAATATTTCTAAGTCTGGCGTTAAATAAGTGGATAAGTTTTTTGAAAGGAATACTTTATTTTAATCTGGACCAGCTTCTGACAGAAACTGTGGTTTAATTTATTGCTCTCGAAGAAACTGTTCACGTTTGCCTAATACATAAAGAAGTAGCTATAAGACAAAGGAATTTAGGATTTTTCATGTTGGATGTAGAAAAAATAGTTTCTTGGTGTCAGCAATAAGACAACGTTTCAAAAACTGGTATCGTAATGTTGTAACTATGGTAGCTTTCTTTGCAGGCTTAACATGTTTCAGATTTTTTCCTTTTCTTTTACTGTAAGACCTTAGTTGTAAAATTTTGGGATATAATCATGAAATTATGAACTGAAGATACATTTTAATTATTATATCTTTGAATTGAGTTTGACTTACAACTTTGATATTGTTTTTAACCGACTTCAAAAAAGGAGGAGGTTCTCAATTCGACCGTATATAGATATTAGATCTTTACCTATGAAATTGCCGTTCTTCAGTACTGGTCATTTCAAATAAAAAAAAGTTTGTAATGGCTCTGTATTCTAAATTCAAATAAATTTTGTTTTAAAACCATGACATTCTATTTACAAACTCAGTTTTGTTTTTTGATTAGCGTTGTATTTTCATTACATTTGAACATTTTTCGTCATAATGGATACTTTAAAAATTCGTGTAATTATGGAATATGAGTTCCGTCGTGGCACCAACGCGACACAAACGGCACGTAACATCAAAAACGTTTACGGAGAGAACTGTACAAACGAACACACAACCCGTTATTGGTTTTCCCGGTTCCGTTCTGGAAATTTTGACTTAAAAATTAAGCTCGTGGTCGTCCGGAGACTTTGGTTAACAATAATGAATTAAAGGCGATTGTGGAAGCTGACGAAACTCAATCTACAGCTGAGCTAGCAGCAGCTTTTAATGAAAGCATCAAAACAATATTGATCCATTTGCGACAAATTGGCAAGGTTAAAAAGCTTGATAGATGAGTGCCCCACGACCTTAACGATCGCCAGCGCAACGTACGCGTCGAGACCTGCCTTGCGCTGCTCAACAGGCAAAGAAATGAAGGAATTTTGAAACGAATTGTTACGTGCGACGAAAAATGGATTCTGTTCGACAATCGAAAGCGCTCAGCAAGTTGGTTAGACCCTGGTTCAGCACCAAAGCAATGCCCTAAACCAAAAATGACCCCTAAAAAGGTGATGGTCACTGTTTGGTGGTCTAGTGCGGAAGTGATTCACCACAGCTTTTTACAAAACGGCATGAACATTAATGCAGATGTGTACTGTGAAGAACTGGAGAGAATGATGGAGAAGCTTGCACATCTGCAACCAGCTTTGGTCAATCGGTTGTCCCCACTGCTCCTTCACGACAACGCGCGACCCCATACTGCGCAACAGACAGTCTCCAAGCTGCAAGAGCTGGGGTTGGAAGCTCTCCCACATCCGCCATACTCACCAGACCTTGCACTTACCGACTATTACTTTTTCCAACATTTAGACAACTTTTTAGTGGGTAAAAAATTCAATTCCCGAGAGGCAGTACAAAATGCCTTTGAAGAGTTTGTTGCCTCCCGTCCAGCTGATTTTTATAAGAAGGGCATCAATAAACTGCCAATGCATTGGCAAAGATACGTCAATTGCATGGGTGATTACTTCGAATAACAGAAATAAAAAAGTTTGAAAAAATAAGTACTTTCACTTATTGCATAAAAAACGGCAATTTCATAGGTCGTTTATGACCCGATTTTGATAATTCTTTTTTTAATGGAAAGAAGATATCCCGACGGTGATATCATGATAAGGACACTAAGATCTGATGATGGCATCCAAGAGAAATCGAATCGAAACTTGAAGTCGGTTTTTGTTCTAATTTTTGACTCAGGAGACCACGTACATAAAGTATTTATTATACATACAAGTTTGTGATATCAACGCGTTTTTAATAAATAAAAACTTTTAGATCGAAATACAGATAGACAGACCAAAAGTTTCTGTATAAATTTCCACTTTCTCTTCATAGAACAGATCCCTAAAAAGTGTGTTAAACACTTTTGCTTCCTCGCCGAATACAAAGTTCAACACTATACACGTTTGTGAACAACAAAATACTTAGAAATTCAGCAAATAATAATACGGATAACATTTCTTCTTACTGGTTTTGTACGTAGGTATTATATTTTGGCGTGAATGGGTTGGTCACGTGCCTGCCGTTACACTAGCTCAGGGCAAGGGCGGAGCCCGGGAGAGCTCAATTGAAAGCTATTGAACATTCTATTACCTGATGTGAAACTCCTTAAGGCTTAGAGACTATTATTTTTGTTTCATATTGTAATAGTTTTTTACTGGATGGAAGTTAATTTGATAACAAATGCATTACTATGTAAGGAAAACGATTAAATCTGTGTAAACTTTAATATTTAAATCTTACACATGAATGCTTGTTCAGTGCAAATTGAAAGCAACAAACATGAAGTCGGACCCTAGAGCAAAAGCAATTTATTAATAAAAAATAAATATGTAGTTTGAGAATATTATTTTCACAGTGCCTGAAGTATTTTATTATTTTAAATTGATTTTTTGTGGTTCAAGGCAATCGAGTCATCAGGTCACTGGATAGTTAGTAGTTACCACCGACCATAGGAAATTCCATGTGTAAAATGTTATTGTGACCGTATGAGGTAAATCGACGTTGATTTTTATCAATGGAAAATACTAGCTTTTGCCCGTGGCTCCGCCCGCATATATGTCGGTTATCGCGACAAAGAGTAGCTTAAGGCCTTCTTCAAGGTCAAATTTATCTCTGTACCGAAATTCATCCCTTCTCCAAGGTCCAATTTATCTCTGTATCGAAATTCATCCAAATCGGTTCAGCGGTTTAGCCGTGAAATCGTTACAGACAGACACAGAATTATTTTCGAATTACTTTCGAATTTATAATATTATATTATTATGGATATAAAGCTACTGTTAATTTAATCAGATTACTTTTTTCAAAATATTTACGTAGTTTATTGTATTATATAAAGTAGCTTAAAAACAGTAGCTTTATTAAAAAAAAAAAATTTAGTTTAATTGAAAATATCCATTGTACCACGACAATTATTCATTCACGTTTTTTAGGTACTGAATATGATAATAAGAATACTTGATTGATGATATTGTTTGATATTTATACTTACTGAATAAATAAGATTAGTTTTATATTTATCAAGTACTTGGACTGTAGACCCAATAATTTCATCACTGTCCTATAAAAACGTTGAAATTATTCCGGTGTAATACTTGAATGCGAAAATGAATTAATTGCGCTAATGTCAAAATACTTAAATCTAGAACCTTGCATAGGGCATAGAATGATGTTGTCCATTATGCTTGTAACATCGAGGTTGGTAACCGAAACTCCATGTTAGATTATGTGGGGCGTATCGTCGAAGTGATCTCAAATATCACTGATCTCAAGAAAAAATAAACAATGATTTAAGAGAAATGCGTACGTAAAATAAACAACGTTTCTTTTTTTTTATTTTAAACAAGACAACGCCCGCATTAGGAATATAAATCCTGTGTCATGGGGGACTTTACAAACATACATGAAACGGACACAAAGAACACCCAGACTCAGAACAACAATTTGTGGATCACACAAAGTGTTGTTCCATGTGGGATTTGAACCCACATATATTTATGACATTTTATATTCATAACATGAATATTTTTTTGTATCCTAACTGTCAATTGCTATTTTTGTTCAAATAGAAATGGTAAAAGGAAAAATTAACTTTCTCAAAAAAGAAAAGAGTTTTGCAAATGGGTTCTCTAATTGCCGGAGTTAACAAATATAAAAATATACAACCAAATTGAGAAGCCCTTCTAATTTTTAGGTTTACTTGCAATGTAAGAAATAAAACAAGAATCGGATGTTACTTTGAATTGTTCAAAACATCTGACAGCTTAATAAATGTTACAATAAGTTTTACAGTTGCCACTAATCAACTGCTCTGTGTAAAAAAAAGCACATTCAATTCCGATTTCGTCGAACCGTATAGAACAGTCTTGGAACTATAATGAATTTCTTTTTAATTTCACAGTGTAGGTTACAAACTCGAGGCGGTCGACAAATTCATCTAATCCGTAGAGATCGGAACTTGATATTTGTGGAACCGATCGGTCCCTTCTCAGATATTAGTTTAGACACCTACACGCTCTGATGACAGTAGGTGTTCGTTATTTTACGGCTTTTTATTGACTCGATTATTCCCATATTTGTGTTTACTGACATTGTAGCATGTTTAAACTAGTTTAATTTAAAATCAGTTTTATTAATAGTAAGGTAACATTAATAGATTGCATAGTAAAACTTTTATTTACATAACGTGATGTTTTTAGTTCGTGCATTAGTTTTGAGTTTAACCTAGATTGGGCACCACTTTTGTTTTTAAAAACAATATCCTATGTAAAACTATTTATCACAAACTAATGCTAAATTCATAGAATTCCTTTGTGCTAAAAATTTAAAGTATCCGGCTTAGAATACTGTCATATTAGCTTAGCATGTTGGTTAGAAATGTCACATGAATTTAAATTGTCTCATGTACCCATTTAAATACAGTGCGTTGATATTAATAATAAATATGATTTCATCTTTGAAGGTAAAGGAAGCACGTTTTCCAGGTAGATTGATATATGTCTTTATCCATTATATTGAAAAAAAGTTTAAAGGATAAGATATTTTTGTTAGGAGCAAATTAATTGTTAGGAGCGAATATAATTTAGAAGAAATAAGGGTACTAGGGGTTTTACAAATAAAGTAAGCTTTATTGGATAACTATATCTACCCAGAAGAAGACCACTAAGCTTGTGAGTAACCAGAAATTCGTGAGGAATGGTTATGTTATTGTTGCGAGTCATTCTTCGGTATAGTTAGACTGTTGTCTGCCGTTATCCTTTAGTTAAGGTTGGTTGTCAAGTTGTGTTGTCAAAGTTAAAATAGTCTATCTTTTTTTGACGAAAGGTACTTTTTTTTTTTTTTTTTTTTTTTTTTTTTTTTTTTTTTTTTTTTTTTTAACTTTGGTATTAATGTAGACGAAAAATGATCAGTAACAAAAGCATTAAAGTAAACATTCATATGTCATATCAACTGCTTAGAATGATATGGTGTGATGGATGTGATCTCAGTAGTAATTACAAGCAATCAAGGATAGACAGAATTTAGGTTAAACCTAAGGATTAAGCGGGATGATTAGGATAGTGTTACATTACACTTGGCAAATCTTGCCTTAACTAAAGATGGATTTCCTCCAGAAAGTGTCACCGTCGTAATTTCCCGAGGGTGCCGTGTGAGGAGACTAATAGATTCATGGCATCCACTCGTGAACTTGTGACACCATACACAACAATTACGGTGGCATGATCATGTTTGTGCCTACAATGTTTCGTTTGTAATAGTTAGCCTTATTTGCGTATATTATATTGAAGCGTGTGATAACCGAACTTCATTGATGACAGATAAATAGATTTCTGTAAGTTTGTTTGTTGTGACTGGATTAAATTTTAGCCCTACGCAAGTCGTCTGTACCAAAAGTCACCTTCGCTTCATTGAAATAAAAAAAAACAAACGTTAAACAGATGGTTTCATTTTATTATTATTTATTCATTATTATTCCATATTTTTGGAAATCTCACACAATTCACACAGGGTCGTCTGGTACCAAATACACACATCACAAATAAATTAAACTGATACTGAGAACACATTTTAATGATTGTGCTAATTACACAACCATTTGTTCTGGGTGGAAATCGAACTCACAGCCTCTGGCATAGCAGTCCGGATCACTAAACAACCACTAGAGGAACAGGCCAGTCAAAAAACAACCTCCTCGAACAATGCGCGATCTAAAAACATCAGAATAGAGACATATCTGTTAATTTTGGCTAGTAAAAATGTTTATGGACAATGATCTAACCGGAGATCAGAAATCACGTATACAGCAGCGACTGAAATATGTATATCCATCCATTCATCTATCTGCAATTGCATATTATTAGGTTTAATTTTTGAGTGTGTTTCAAACTTAACGAAAGATTTTCATGTCACTACTTGTTTCTAGTGAACACAATAATACTAAACTCCTTACCTCCTTACTTGGTAAAGTGTTTATAAATCATAAAATTTTCCTTGTCGTCTTTCATAATGGAAACGCACCGTCAGTTGTAAGCCCTGGTATCGTTCTCCTCAAATATTTTCTTGCGTTCATCGTCTCATGTACACTGTTATTGTTTTTCTAACGAATTATATGAAATTTTCACTGGTAAACACCAATATTAATATTGTAAGTTATTAATTTATTTTAGGTTCGATCGTTGTTATGTTGTGATATTATGATATATTTAATGTGTGTTCATATTGACGTGCAAATAGATAAGTGACCAATTTAACTAGCGACTCTTGGCTCTAAAGAAACAAAACATATTTGGATTGTGTCCTAAAGAATTTATAGATGAAAAAATTAAGTTTTTTTACTTACTCTAGCTGATGGAAAATAGAATCCAAAAGTGGGGGGCCACCATACACACTGCAAATGCAGACAATGCAGCATAGCGCCCCACACTATGGCGGCCTAGTGAGATGCTTTTTCAGGCATCGCTAAATAACTCTATTCATATATGACCCATATTAAATAATAAATTTAACATAGATAGCAGTGTGTATGTGTGTTAAGGCAAAATTTTCCACCAGAAAACATAATATTATCGAGTTCATTAGTCGAATTGAAAGGTTTTTAGTGATATTACGAATATTGAACACTTTCAAACTACACTACTAAAAGCCTTAAATCATCTAAAGCCCCTAAGGCAATGTCACTATCCACAATATCGCAAACTGTTCCTCTCACAGTGACGTCACCAACTGGATATATATGTATGTACGTGTGTATGTATGTGTGGTAGATGCCCGGGGCTGGGTAGCAACGATAACTTAATCCTCGAGTTTTTATCTTTTCTGCAGCCTTCGGAAGGGTAGTCTTAGTTTGTAACGCATTGATTAGAATTTGTGACATTAATGTTATTTTATTAGAGGTAAAATGGTTTATGTACATGTTGTTATAGATTGTTGTTGTTGATATATCATTATATGTTGTTATACATACTGAAGAAAATGAGAATTGATGCGACGAATAGCTATTTTACAAATTTGAGTTGCCGGACACAGTTTTCTGCGTTTCTTTTACATTTAATTTTAAGTAAATTACAAATTTACGTAAAGTAATATTACATATACCTTTAAGTATATCCAATATGAAATACTTTCGTTTACTAGCTTAGAAGCTTGAGTTAAAATTAATATTATAGATATATATGAACGCGAAAGTGTAAATGTCAGTGACATACAAAAACGTGTTCGGTCATCATTACCATCAACAGCTTTTAATCCATTGCCGGATAGGCTTCTATTTATAAAAAGGTATGTTCTGTGCAAATTTAAACCCAAAATTATATATATAAAATTATACTACTTCACATAAAAAGTTAGAATTCCTTTAAGATTTTTTAAAAATTAATTTTTCAAATTTTTTGTTTTATTTTTATTTTCATTTCAACAGGAATAGAACTAACCTAGAGAGATTACATTTTAGACAGTTTTGAGTACTATTGAATTGAAGATACGGATGAGTTATTATTGAAATATATATAAAAATGTTAGGTAAGATTATTTGTGTACATTTTAAAATCTCAAAGAGTTCTGCATCGATTAGGCAATTTTAAAACGGTGTACAACACAGCAAAGCATGGTAGACAAATTCTGTTAATATAATTCACATTTGTTATCTTGTACGTATTTACTATTTCAATCTTTGAAATATGGATTTTAACCCCCAGTCTTAAGACAGCAATGGCCATGTTACAACACGGTTACAGCAAGCGTATTCTTAGCCATGATAGATAAATGGTATCCTCTAAGAAATGCGTCCCAAATCCTATAATAAATACGAATACAATTTAGATGCTAAAAACGGCAAGGTTCCTGTTATTGATGGCTTGAATTACGGAAAGGAGGCATTTGTTTCGAATGTAATCCATATCTGGAAGTTGCCAGTGAAATATCTTCATGCTTCCTTCACATGAGAAAAGGTCAGAATTTGAAGGTTTCTATCTTATTCCAATGCTACAAATCACTTATTTATTCCAGAGAAATGTATTTTTCGTAATATCTACAGAGAGTTATTTTTCTTTTTATATTGTTTAAATTTTTAAATAGCTCTTACATATTTTTTAAAAGAATATTTCACGAATGCTTTGTTTGAAAAATTGAATGAATTAATAATATAATATACACAAATTAAAAAAAAAAGCACTACTTCTAGAATTAACCAAATTGAAATGGGAAGCAGCAGCTATTAAATAAAAAAAGAATCATCAAAATCGGTTCACCCAGTCGAAAGTTATGAGATAACAAACATAGAAAAAACAGTCGAATTGATAACCTCCTCCTTTTTACAAGCTTTTTATTAGCTTGCAATGTATGTATGTATGCTAGTATGTTCGGGTGGAATCTTGCAACTACATTTTGAAGCAGATATCTTCATCCGATTTCGCTGAAATTTTTAAAGCATATGTATACAGCGTGACAATACAATATTATAATGACATGGAGCTGATATGATGCTGGAGCAATGTCGCAATATCATCGAGTTTGGACTCGTTTGATTCGTCTCGAGGCATTCCAGTAAAAGCTTGTGTTCAACCGACTTCAAAAAGGAGGAGGTTCTCAATTCGACTTTTTTTTTTTTATGTTTGTTACCTCATAACTTTGGACTGGGTGAACCGATTTTGATGATTCTTTTTTTATTTGAAAGCTGGTGCTTCCCAAATGGTCCCATTTAAATTTGGCCCAGATTGAAGTCGGTTTTTTTTTTGTTAAAATTTATTAAAATGCTTTTTATCTTAATTTATTTTGAAGTCGGTTAAAAAGAGGTATTATTTTTCTTGATTAAATTTAGAAATAGTATCTTTGATCGGTGAACTCAAAAGTGAAGCAAATTTACTATTACATATTTATATTTAGTGTTTTATAACATTGTTGTTTATTACTAAAAATAACTAAATTCAGTTCCTTATAATACGCAATAAATAAAAAAATAAGATTTAAAAAAACACAAAATAAAGCCATTTCCAAAAAATTGAAATTGAATTGAAAAAAAAAATGCTTTCTATTTAGTACCTTATCTGTGCATAGTATTTGTATGTACAACTTCTACAATTCACAGAATTTACCAAACTACTGTTATCGGGAAAGGTACAGTTATATTATTATATGGTTTGTTGAAGCGGATATGAAAGGCGTATCATGACGACACTCGTTTTAAGGATAAAAAGGGAAAATATTCCGGAGTGACCTATATATACTATATCTATACACGCTTAGGATGAATCAAAGAGAAAGAGGAAAAAAGCATTCCAGATTTTAAATTGATTGCGCCAAAAATTGGTACAATAAAGAACAAAACATCTGTACATTTTTGTTACAAATTGGTATAAGATTTCATGGAATAGTCCTATAGGCATTCTTTGGAACAATTTAAAAACAAACAACAATTTTGTTTCATGTAATAGCTTGTCATAAACCTTAATAGAACAAATTCAAAGATATTTGAAATAACATAAAACAACGTTAAGAAATCCAAAGGAACTGAATAACAGAATGCGGGGATTAAATTAAAACGGTTTCGCAATAAAAGTCGATGTTTATAACCAAATACGGAAACTAAATTTTCAATTCAACTATTTTGCACTACTTTCTTTAGTCTTAAGGAAAAGTCAAATTCAATTTTACAGACGGTCAACTCGACTGTTTATCGCAAACTAGTGTAAATCGGGACACGTCCAATACAGGTCTCCCGTTTAATTATCACCGGGTTCTGTCCGTTAGTCAGTACTGAACGCGATTAAACCAATCAATTTGTCACGCCACTTTCGATTGGCAGTTGTACGTTTGCTATCTCGATACGGGGACGACACGATTGCGATTTTGGACAGTTTTTATTTCTATTAAACAGTATGGTATGTTGTGTGTTCTTTTATATTATGAGGTTTTCTAAGTATATATGGTTGGCAAACGAAACATCACTTCTAAAAAAAAAATACGACAATCGGTTCTAAAGTTAGAAAAGACGATTTTAGAACTTTTAATATATAGACGGTACCGTGTCAGACCATATATTTTGTTCGCGTGGTATTTGAGTGTTATTTATTAGGGGGATATGCTTTAATAATTCTATTTCAATGGAATGTTTTCCATTGAAATAGATAGTTTTTCTCAGAATGACCAGACAAGCTAGTGTGAGTCAGAGATTCAGTTTGGCAACCAAATCTTATGAAACTGCATAATAAAATGGATTCGAACTAAATAAGTTGTCTCAGACTGAGAAGTCAGACCAGTCACTGTCGAATATCTTTAGATATACTAAATGTTTATATAAGTTTTAGTAAAAGTAATATGGAACAAATACCATAATTTACACAGTTCACAAAATCAATAGAAATAAATAGCAAACTGAGTTTGAAGTAATAGTTAAAATGTATTCTGCACTGCGGCAATACAAACTACAAATTGTTGGTGCAAGCCGAACCCCAATAATTGGAAAGGTCTTACCGAGACAGGTACGAATGAGTATGGGTGATGTGGTCTCTAATTTATTGCAAAAATAAGGGCCCTGCCTGAGGGTGAGGCCCTGGCTGTAAGCAGGTGTTACCATCGCTCGTAGTGCCCCACAGCTAAAGCTTTTATTATTCTCGATGGAATATTATAAACCGTGTCTTTGGTTTTTTGAAAAGGGTTGAGATTAGAATCTTGTGTGACACGGGATTTATGATTTGGGGTACATGTTGTATCTTTATTTTGGCTTGAAATTTTATGTTCAATTCACACTCAAAAAGTGCTAAATTCTAAAACCTAACTAGATTTAACGCTTAAAGATATTCTTACTAATAATGTTAATGGTGGTGATTCTCTTGGGGACATCACTAAACTAAAATTCACTAAAATTTATTATTGGATTATATACTCTAACCTCATCTGTTTACAGTCCATCTTTTAATATCTCACATCTTAGCTGTCACTGTGTTTAGTTCAGTACCAAATACATGCTAATCAGAAACACACGCTTGTTTATTACTTGAAAAAGTAAAATTTACTTTGTCATAACCAAAATTTGTTAAATTACTCAACTTAGACCATAACTCTTAACTCCTTAAAACTCTTAAAAAGACAACTCCCGCATTAGGAATTATTTTTTCTTTTTCGATTCTTATGTTGAACGTTTAAAACGTGTAACGTGTGACATAAACTTGACATCTAGCACTAAACTTAGACGTCGTCTAAATACATGCCGACTAAATTACTTACGTAATAATTTCTTGTAATTATTACATTTAGAGTATAGTTTAGTTTTTTTACTAATAAACAAGCGTGTACATCTGATCAAATTTTAGTGGGTTTTGAACTAAATATAGTGAAAGCTGAGATGTGAGATATTGAAAAATGGACTGTTAACAGGTGAAGTTAGAGTATATGTCTGAAATATTTTCTATAATCCAATAACAAATTTTAGTGAATTTTAGTGAATTTTAGTTTAGTGATGACACCAAGAGAATCACCACCATTGTCTCACTAAACTGAACTTAAATGTCTCTTAAATTCTCTTACAAAATCAATGTATGTATGTATTTAGATGACATCTATTTTTAGTGTGACATATCTAACATTAGTCAACCTGAAGTGTTTAGAACGTCGATTGATAGCACAGAACTTATTTTAACAACAGAATAAATACAAATATTTGGATAGACTAATTTAATTTTCCTTAATTAACATTTCTAGCAAACAAAGTAACGTTTTAGTCACTTAGCGACTGATGTATTTATTTGTATTATACAGTAAAGGGTTTGTTATTCTTAAATTATAAAGTCCATTAAACACATGCTAGGCATAGCACACGTATAATATACAAACTGAGAATGAGAGAGGCAAGATATAATTGATTTCTATTTAGGATCGAGACGTCAGATTCAGGAACTGTCCCCTCGCTATTCTCGTAGAGTCTATATAGTAGGGAGTACTGCGTGTTCAAACAACACCGTTGGGAAGTAGGATTGAGAGTTCTGAAGGAAGGGGGATATAGTTTCTCAAACGCGTATAAAGCTGCTGTTGTGACTGTCTTAAGTTTGTTTGTCATTTTCATCATTCTAATGAAATGTGACTGATACGATTTGATATCTTAACTGCTACTGATATTATGAATTTAACATGTTGTCAGAATAAAGTGTGTACATAATGTTGTGTGACCAAAATCCTGAAACAAGGCAATTTAAGAAAAAAGTCAGTACCTACCATTTTTTAATGTAATCAAGGACTAATTCTAATAGAATATGGGTAAACTGTGGCAGTTATCTGACGTGTAGTAGACAAGAATGGAATACGAAAAGTCATTGCGCTAATCTCAAAGACTTTTGTTAATATAATTGAAAGGTTATTTTATGCATACCGAATATACACACATCAAAAGTGTTTAGGGATCAAGCATTTTTATGCGGATTTCTTGAGATTGAGATGTGGCTTTGGCCCTGGCCTGCTCAGTCGCCAGACTTGAACCCGATTGAGCATGCATGGGATATGCTACAGAGAAGAGCTCTGCCGAATATGGAGGGTATCTAGTCGCAAGAAGACCTTTTTTTGTTGTTGCAACGAACATGGGCGGCCATTCCACAGCGCGATTTGGATGAACTCATTTTGAGTATGCCGAACCGATGTTCTTGTGTTAGTGTTCGCGGTAGAAACACGGATTATTAATTGTTTAAGTTACCTAATAAAATTTTAAAGAAAACTGTTATTTCAGTCTTGTTTTCGAACTTTAATGTTAGTGGTTCAAATGTCAAAAATCCTTTTATTAGGAAAATGGCAAATTTCTTTATTAATGCAAAGGTGACTTGGTTTTTCGTTACTGTGACAAACGAAAACACTTTATTTGATGAATCCTTAAAGAAAATTTTAATTAATATCAATCAGGAGAAAAGTTATTGCAAAAATATATGTTGATCCCTAGACACATATGTTGATCCCTAGACACTTTTGATGTGTGTATTTCGCGTTCTTCAATACTTGTACATTTCGTATTAGTTGAGCGGATTGACTGACTTGTGCTAACGACGCGGACTGACTGGTCCAAACGTATGTTAGCTACCGATGATGCGGACTGACTCGTATCGGTGCTGCGGACTGACTGGTCCTGACAATGCGGAGTATGCGGACTGAATAAAGTCTCTAGCGGAGCCCTGTCGAGCCCGAGGTGCGCTGTGTTACATTAGCTGACTATGCATTTGTTATTACAAAGCATTGCATCATCGCGACCCCACAAAGACATTTGGGAAAAGGGTAAGAAGATGATGATGTTGAGAATTTTGAGAATAGTTGATGATCAATCCTCTTGCCAAGGCAGCGATCACCTTTTGATGATGTTTATAATACCTACGGGCCCATAGATAGGTCTACAATCACTGAACTATGCCCTCTGGCAAGAAGAATGACCCACGGCAGTGTCACAGTGTTCTTAATCTAAACTATACTTACTGGAGTTGTGTGGCGTCCTGTTTTCGGCGCCGTTGATGGGGTACCCCACCGCCTGGTCTGTCCTGGTACGTTTACACATACAGCTCCTAAAATGCTGTACAACTTCCTATGGTATTCGAGCTACAATACACTCGTTTCAGCTTACGCGGAACACGCCTACAAAGACTCGCGAATCCACGACCTAACACAATACGGTTTATCACTAAAGAGACCGCGGGTCGATGGACAATACAATTAGCTTACTATCAATTGATTTTCACAATAACAAATAAAACGTCGGCCGGTTTCAACACACGCGTTCTATCAAGTTCTTTTTTCTACATATTAACCTCAAACGTCAAAACGTCAAACACGAACCAGAGACAATCAAAATGTTGCCAGTACAATGACGTTCGAAATCCAACAGTTGATAAAAAAACAGCTAAAGCAATGTCTTTGCGCATACAAAACCTCATTATCTATAGACTGAAACTAAGCAGAGTTTGTAATATGACCCTAAAAGGATACCGGCACAAAAATTATACAATGATTGATATTGACCCTGTGAACCCTGTCACTCGTTTCTACGTCGAATGTAATAATACCGCCGCGTGTCGCAAAGGTCGTCATAGCGCAGTGAAAGTCCCCATATAATTGCCTCCATGAACTTAACATTAAAGGAATGCAAGATAAAATTATATTATTTTTGGAAACATTCCCAAGTCTAACTGAATCATACACACCCTTCGCAAAATTTGGCAAAAGACTGATCACATTCACTTCTTTTATTTTTTGAATAGTGTGGATGTCGTTGCCAAAGGATTACGTTGTGATGGAATGGAGGCAACGTTGCTGTATTACTAAGGGGAATCCTGAAATGAGTCATGTACTACTGAGAAATATTGCAATAAATAATCCGATGAGTATGCTTTTCTCTCTCTGTTTTGGTTTCTGATCCGAGACTTGCAGTTTTCATTACCGAATTCCCTATATTGCCCTATTTGTTTATTGTCGTGTGTGCTTTCTGAAATAGATTATAAGCTCATGCTATAGAAGGTTTGCGTTAAGTAGGTATTCAGCTATGAAAGTAAATGTGTCGTGAATTTTGCATCGACTGTAAATAAAATGCTGAAAAGCAAGAAGATATTACAATGTAATTTTTTGTGTGGGTAAATGAAAATGGGTTACAATCAACAATTTTTTTTTGTAAAGGACCCCAAACTCAAGAACGTTTCAGATACTCGGTTCAAGAGTCAGTCAAGATAGAACGCACGAACAAGACGTAACACGCGAAAAAACGAAACAACAATGGCAAAAAATACAATTGAATTTGAACTTTAAGATACATATTTTAAAAGCAAACAGTCAGGGACAAATCTGCAAATATAACCTTGCAATGTCAAATTTCTTATGAAATAGTAGACTTGAAATTTCATTCGAATTTCGTTCTTATTGTTATAAATGTAAAAGAGAGGTGGAATGCTTTTGAAAAATAAAATGTATCTTTGTATAGGTAAACACTCGAACCACCAGAGACGCCCTAGAGCAGACGTCAAAAAAGTGCCGTGGAGTTTGTTAACGAGGGAGAGGAAACAATGTGTTTTCCGCTTACAACTTTTGTGTACGCCCTCTTTGGGATTTAATAGAAATTGATCGTGGGATTTGTCTCAATGAAACTTAGACAAGATTGATTGCTTTGTTAAGTAAATGTCTACACAATTAAGATTTTAAAGTTGAAATCATTTTCATATACGGATGGCACATCAGTTTGAATAGTCACATTGCCAACTGAAATCACGAGGATGTTATTTGCCTGTACTTTGACTCGGAGATTCATAAAACGGTAATAAGTCACTGTGATAGTTGTTAAGTTGTATCAGGCTAAGCTATTGGCGAGAATGTGTGTGACTTTGTATCGCAGCCTATCTTATGCGAGTGTTAATGGTTCCAAAAGTTAAAGTAAAGTCACTCACTGTTTGATAGATCTTTAGATAGTCGTGGACATTAGTTTTTAATGTTCAATATATGAAGCTATCAGATGTATACAATATCCGCAGACTAACGTCAAACACGATCCAATCTACTCACACCATCTATTTGGCTTTATTTAGAGTAGCAAAACGGAACGCAGCAGGCGATAACAATCTCATGGCACATTCGACCCGAGGCTCGAATACTAATGCGAACACTCGATACAACGCTCTCGTTATACAACCTTTACTCAAGATTCGTTTATTTCAGCGACAAAACAATTTTCAAGTAATATAAGTATTCATAATATGTGACGTAAACATTTCGAGACTTCTGTAATGGGAGAAGTTCTTGGGAGTAAATTAACAAAGACATACTTTTGATAGAGACATGGTCGTATCTTAGACAAGGACGTTCTGTTAATGAGTAGAAATTGGTTTAAGTTAAACGGAGGAACGGAATTGTCAACGTGCGACAACTTCTGCTCGAAGTTTGTAGATGTTACAGGCTTTTGATGGGTACTAATAACTGTATTTAGATTTCGTGACTACTGTTATAAGTAACGATTCCAACCTCGTATAAATGCCTCATTTGTTTAAATCTTAATAATTACTAGGCATACAATAAAATATATTATAAACTTATAATTCAATTGGTGATTTTATAAACAAGTAAATAGTTGATTCATATTAATATCTTGGCGCCTTCCGCTTGTCAGCTTCCGGCGCGACTTATATTTCATATCAAATCTTTAATGTTACACAATCCTGTATTATCAAATAATAATTGTATGCTAATAATCATTAGAATATTTATGGTAAACAATATTTAATATTATCTACTAAATATGTGAAATTAGTATTGAATTGGGTCAAGCCTGTCAAATACTATAAAAATACCTTCGTTCGAGTAATTTCACGCATTCATATCCCGAACGTTCTACTTGGTGCTAATCGACCGTTACATTTCAGAAGTGGGATATAGCATTCTCGCGCGTCCTGTTTTGAAAATATTTAAAAGTTAACGAAATCTTTATTTGGATACCGTACGAAATTTTCTTGTTTTCGTTCGAGTAATTGGTGAAGGTGCAGTAAAGTATATCTATCTGTACATCTGGTGAGTACGTTCCAGTTTATTTATAATGAAATTTAAAAGTGTAAACAAAAGTTCATGATTTCCATTTACCTATACTTGTCTGCAATTATATAGTACCTACACTGTGTGATAATACTAAGTAAACAGTTATTTACTGCTGTGTTTTAAATCTTACCTGTAAAGACGGCTGTGTGATCAAGTCTATTTACTTAAATTAAGCTATGTTTCTAAATTCAAGTACTACATGTGAATACGGGAGGCTATGTGATCAAGTCCGTGTTACAACTATAGATGTAGTACAAAATAAAATCTGTGTGATGTAGTAAAAACAAAAGCTGTGTGATGTAGTAAAAACAAAAGCTGTGTGATGTAGTAAAAACAAAAGCTGTGTGATGTAGTAAAAACAAAAGCTGTGTGATGTAGTAAAAACAAAAGCTGTGTGATGTAGTAAAAACAAAAGCTGTGTGATGTAGTAAAAACAAAAGCTGTGTGATGCAGGTTAAAACAAAAGCTGTGTGACGTATTACAAACAAATACGAAACTGTGTGACGTATAGCAAATACGAAGCTGTGTGACGTATAGCAAATAAAGCTGTGATCTAGGAAAAATATATAAATTGGTCAGTACCAGATTTAATTAAATTAGTGGCAGCTCTGATCGCCGTGGGACACGGCATGCACAGGATGGCCGAATGTTATAAGTAACGATTCCAACCTCGTATAAATGCCTCATTTGTTTAAATCTTAATAATTACTAGGCATACAATAAAATATATTATAAACTTATAATTCAATTGGTGATTTTATAAACAAGTAAATAGTTGATTCATATTAATATCTTGGCGCCTTCCGCTTGTCAGCTTCCGGCGCGACTTATATTTCATATCAAATCTTTAATGTTACACAATCCTGTATTATCAAATAATAATTGTATGCTAATAATCATTAGAATATTTAAGGTAAACAATATTTAATATTATCTACTAAATATGTGAAATTAGTATTGAATTGGGTCAAGCCTGTCAAATACTATAAAAATACCTTCTTTCGAGTAATTTCACGCATTCATATCCCGAACGTTCTACTTGGTGCTAATCGACCGTTACACTACGTTATACTAGACTTGAAAGTTTTTGCGATGTTTTCATAATTATCAAAACAGTATAAAATTATTCACTGTTTTAATTTCCTGTATATTTCGGGGAAGCTTGACAAGTTTCATATCTGCCAGGCGACAGTTTCTACTGAGTTGAGTTTGACGACCGATAAGTTCTAAACCTTGAAGACTTGAACTTGACCTTGCATCTTGACACGTTCTCCGTTAGCGATATCTTGTGGTATATTGTGTTAAGTGTATCTCCACAATATACAAGTGGTATTATATAGTCCCCAACCCGCACTTGGCCAGCGTGGGGACGTATGGCCTTAACCCTCTCCTGAGAGGAGACCCGAGCCCAGCAGTGGGACGATATGGGTTGTTCATGATATCAATGTAGACGGGCCTGTTGGTCTAGGCTAGTGATGAGTGATCTTGGGTTCGATTCCTATTATGGACAAATAATTGTGTGATGGGTATTAGTTATACATTATCAGAAATTTATAAGTATCTTTATCTGCAGTTTGGTTACCATATTCTCTACCTAGTTTGGGATCCAATGACCGTGAGTGGGATAGAAAACAAGTTTAAATCGTATACCTAGAACTTAAATTTATATTAACCTGTCCAACGGCTCAGCGATTACACTATTGTTATCATACAAAAGCCATTATGAAATTGACTCCAATTTTTTATATCGGATCATCACATAGCTCACACGATATCCGAATATCCGAAAGATTTTTATGAGACTACCCTCATTTTCTATTATTAATCTACCAAAAATATAGTCCATTAAAATGTAGCGATATCTCATCCACGGGAAGCTGTCAAACTGATAATAAGAGAAAAGGACCTCGGTAGGTGGAAGCGAGCGAACAAAATACGATCCGTCTTAATATTAATGTAGTTGTTAAGTTGGATGATGAATGGTGACACAGCAAAGCACTTTGCGGTAAACTGGCCCATTATTATTCTTAGCGGGGTGTTTAGTTACCAATTTAGTTAATTCATATACATTTCCATAAGTATGTAAGTGGGGAATTTTAATTATTTTGTAAATAGTTAACATTAGTGTAGTGTCGAATATCCGAGGGTGAAAAAGATCTGTATCCGATACCGAATCCGAACTTTGTGGTGGATCTCAAAAAAAATCCATTACATTGAAATTACAGATTCATTTTACCTAAGTGAAGACGAGGAATGTTTGCGTATTTACATTGTGATTTCAAAGTAACAGCTTTGCAATAAATGCATATCAAAGTATAGGTACTTACATTTTTTTTTATTTGTTTCTCTGTTTGTTCTGGTTAATCTCTGAAACGAGTGAACCGATTTTGACGGGACTTCCAATAGCAGGTTGCTAATGATATAAGGTGTAACTTTGGCTACTTGTTTAAGACTAGCTAAGCCCCGTCAAATTACCCGCTGCTGATGTTGTAAGAGTACACCCGCGGGTAACACCACGGGGTTCATCTAGTTAATTAATAAACTGCAATTCCTATTTGAGACTAAACTAACCAAATTAAAACTTACACTAAGAATATAACATCAAAACTCTTGCAAACACCAGTAATTACTAACAATTCCTGTGAATCTGATGTTTGAATAACAATATTTAAATGTGTCAGAATACTGTGAACTGCAGTAGCGAACCCATTTAATGCTGACATGTGCAAAATGTATAACATTATTAGTAGAAAGAAGGATTGTACAATCGATATCTATATCTATCTATCTATACTTATAAAATAACAAGTCCTGACTGACGGATTAATCATCGCCAAGCGTAAACTATTAAAGTAAGGGCCATGAAATTTGGTGTTATAGGTTTGACGTGTCTGTCTGTCTGTCTGTTTGTGGCACCGTAGCTCGCGAACGGATCAAGCGATTTCAATTTAGTTTTTTTTATATGAAAGGTGAGTTACGTGCGAGTGTTCTTAGACATGTTTTATGAAAATCGGTAGAGTAGTTTAAAAGTTATGGGGGTGAAAGTGGGGAAGAATAACCGAATGTCTGCAAAAATATCATTGGCGTATGATTATTCGGGGGTTTTTTAAATTTTGAATTTTAGCTTGTATTGAGTAGACACCAACTAAGGAAGGAATTTCGGAATTTCTACCCCTAAAGGGGTGAAATAGGGGTTGAAACTTTATATGGACGTCCGTCATTTTTTAAGTTAGAAGCATGAAACTTTATTTTTGGGCTACTGTTTAAAAATGAGTAGATACATATTTAAGCGTTTCTGGATATTCTACTCCTAAGGGGGTGAAATAGGGGTTGACATTTCGTATATAGGTTAGTCTTTAAGTCCGTCATTTTTGAAGTTAGAAGCATAAAACTTTGTCTTCAGGCTTTTGATAACAAATAAACGAATACGTATTATCAGCAATTCTACTCCTAAGGGGTTGAAAGCTTGTATGAAAGTCCTTATTAATGGGCAATTGATTAAAATATAAATACGTTTAACAACATGAATAAATTGTATATTCTATATTTATTCAGTTTTTAAATAAATATAGTCAACTTCCATGCGAGCAAAGCCGCGGGCAACAGCTAATGTATTATATTATCATCTTATTATTACCGTACTAGCTTTTGCAAGTGGCTTCGCCCACGTTTATGTCGGTTATCGCGGGCAAAGAGTAGCCTATCTCCTTAAAAAAGAATTAAACTTTCTCCATGACAAATTTCAATGAAATCGGTCCAGCAGTATAGCCGTGAAAACCAAAACAGATAGAGTTGGTATAATATAAGTATGGATTAACTCATTTTAATATAATCACAAATTATAACAAAAAACCAACTTCAATCTGGACCATTGAATTGGGACCACACGGGAAGCACCCGCTTTCAAATAAAAAGGAAATCATCAAAATCGGTTCACCCAGTCGAAAGTTATGAGGTAAAAAACATTAAAAAAAAATACAGGCGAATTGATAACCATCTCCTTTTTTGAAGTCGGTTAAAATGATCTAGTTTTACGACTTATTTGAGCCTTCGTTTTATACAAAAACATAGGATTTTTCTTAGAAGAAGTATTTCAGAAACGAATAACAATATGCTCTTTAAAACTGCAGCGCCTCAGTTGAGTACCTCAGGAGTGCGATAACTCAATTTATTGGAGTTTTTGACGGTAGCTTAGGTTCGGTAAGCAGTTTTACACTTATGTGAACTTCACTCTTTTTGACTCTGGATAAATTTATGTTGGAATTCAACCTAGTTTCTTTTGTAAAGAAAATTGATTGTTGAGATTAATAGTAGACCACTATTTTTAGTAAGCTTTCTTGGGTTTATTTGTAATCATGTTTCTTATCACTCTAGGCTCTTATAAAAATTAAGGCCCAATATATCTCCAATGTGCATTCATATTGACTACAGTGTACTGGTTTAAGCGGAGTTGTCAGTTCAAATCCCTCATGGGACAACACTTTGTGTGATTCACAAATTGTTGCTCTGAGTCTGGGTGTTCTTTACGTTCGTTTCATGTGTATTTGTAAAGTCAACCGCAACATAGGATATATGTTACTAATGCGAGGATAGTCTTTTTTAAAAAAAAACATTATTCTTAATATCCGATTTTTCAATTTCCATTAATTGCTCTTTCTTTTAAGAACTAGTTAGTAATCTAAGCCGCCATACTACACTATTATTCAGATATATTCCGACCAAGATGAGAACGCTCAAAGCTTTATTTAATTAAATCTGCAATTTTTCTTTTATCGTACAAAAATAAATACACACAAAGTTGCGAAAATAAAATGCTTAAACTTCCGAGCGCACCTAGAGATCTTAATTTTACATCGCGTCTTTTATAAGACCACTCATTCCATCCACGTCTTGTATTACATTTATTTTACAAGCTTTTTATTAACTTGCAATGTATGTATGCTTGTATGTTCGGGTGAAATCTTGCAACTCAATTTTGAAGCAGATATCTTCAACCGATTTTGCTGAAATTTTGCAAGCATAATGTATACAGCGTGACAATACAATATTATAATGACATGGAGCTGATCTGATGCTGGAGCTGGAAGGTGGCCATAGAAACTCTGTAAAAAACATCGCAACATCATCGAGTTTGGACTCGTTTGATTCGTCTGAAGGCATTCCAGTAAAAGCGTGTTTTTAAAAAGCTTTTTAATTTAATTTATTTATTACAAACTTGCTGAGCTCCGCGGCGTCATACGCGGTTACTGTTGTAGTAATAAAATAGTTTTACAACAACAATCACGGGTAACGTAGCGGGACGATGTTCGTATAAAAAGTAGCAAAAGTTACTCCTCATATCATCAGCTATCGGACAGTGACAACATACAGGCAGACGAGACAATTTTGAAAATTGTATTTGTGATGTTAGTACCGTATATACTAACATATGCGTTTAGTGAAAAGCTGTTAATTTGAAATTACAAACATACTTTAATTACATTTATTTAATACATATGTATATATATTTCATTTTATTTAATTCTCTATTTCTTTTACAACAATGAAGCATAAGTCCCTGCTGATCTGTCTTCAGTACTAGCAGTACTGAAGATAGATCACATGTATAGCTATAGATAGCAGATATACCATGCAATAGTTCTCTATACAAGTCTGGAGCACCATTAAGGAACCCCTCTGAAAAGTTTCCGACAAAAAGCAAGTTGCACCTGACATTTATAATTGATATACGACATCATTAATCACTTTGTATTTTAATGTACAAGCCTCGTGTATCTTCTGCGCTGTGTATTTAAGGATGGTGTTTTTTTATAGACATGTATTGATAAAGTGTGACATAGCATCAGTCCAGTAGGCTATTGTAATACGTAGTAATTTTAGAGGAGGTCTGTAATTTGATATTAGTAATATTAAACAAGATACGAGTTGAATTTTGAGACAAAAAGAATTCGTTTATTTTATTTGTTTGAAACTAAAAATAAATTAAAAAGCTTTTTACATACAAGCTTTTACTGGAATGCCTCGAGACGAATCAAACGAGTTCAAACTCGATGATGTTGCGACGTTTTTTTACAGAGTTCCTATGGCCACCTTCCAGCTCCAGCATCATATCAGCTCCATGTCATTATAATATTGTATTGTCACGCTGTATACATATGCTTGCAAAATATCAGCAAAATCGATTGAAGATATCTGTAAATTGAGTTGCAAGATTCCACCCGAACATACAAGCATACATACATACATATATTGCAAGTTGATAAAAAGCTTGTAATAAGGTACAAAATCGTAAGGTTACCTAACGGATTAGGTCTCTAAGTGGAACACGAAAATCAGCTTTTGTTTCTATATTATTATTATAAATTCGAAAGTAGGTCTGTCTATTTGTCTATCTGTTCGTTTGTTACGATTTTACGGCTAAACTACAACACTGATTTCAATAAAATTTATCATGGAGATATTTTGATTGAGGAAGGATAACATTCAAGCGGCAAAAGATAGATAACTAGGATAGATAACTGGGACAGACAGACGGGCAAAGTTTTTTAATTTATAAAACATTAGTATGGATACACCAAAATACCACACATTCTACAATTTATGGCGGTAACTGACATACACGCGGGCAAAAGTTAGTCTTATATATGCCGAAGCATGTTTCTTCTACAGTTGTCTTATTTTACAAATTTAATAACATATAACATTCCATATTAAAATCTCATTATCTTGAAAACTAAAACACATAACACTAACAAACGACGTAACAATATTCTAAAGCAACGTACATAAAAACTCAACAATGTTACTCCAACAGAAATATGTTAGATATTTACCACAAATAAGCCATCGCCAAACTTGTACAGTATAATAGAGCTATGATATACGGAGTTTCGACTACTAATATCAATGAATGGTGCCCCGGGGAGCGTAGGCACACTTGGAAGTATCATTGAGGTTAGCTGTAAGTTAGGACAGCCACGAAATCCCAAATGAGTCTTGTGCACAATATATAGAAATATGATGGCTGTAAATAAATCTGTTGAGGGATTTTGGCATATTTGTATGACATGATTTGTGGTTATATAGTTCTGTCTTATTTATATCTACGTGGCAAATGTGTATGAAAATAATAAAAAAATTAAAGTTGTTTTATAACTGGCTTGGCGGCGAAGTGGCAGAGTATGCTGTCCTGGGTTATTAATAACCGTGATTAAGGTTAGTAATAAAATATCTGTTTTCGTTTTCTTCCCTTTTACATAAGCTTTGCCTAGATAACGATTAACACTAAGTAATATATCTTCCTTCCACCTAGTATTTTTCCTAAAGGCTTCCAAAGCCCAAGCATTACGCAGAAAAACCGTTGTCGAACTTTGTAGGGGCTGAAACTACCCGAATCGATTACTACAATTTTCGAATAACAACCGGGACCGATGGCTTAACGTACTCTTCGAGGCACAGAGAGGACTCAGTATTTTAACAATGGTCACCCATCCATAAACTGACCCGGCTAGCATTGCTTAACTTTGCAATTGACGCTTAAATAAATTTTGAAAGTGCTGCAAAATTTATCTTTGTCACCTTCTGTAATTGTTACCCACAACTAAACAATGGGCAGTAGGCATTAACAATTTGAGGTCATAGTTTAATTAGGCCCTGTGTCCTTAATTGTGGCTACTAATTAAACTGGAGATAGTGTTCGTTTAAAACTGGACCCTTTTCTCACTAAGATTACTTACTATTTAATTCTCATGTAGAGTGCTACAATAGAGTATGATTATAGTGTGGTATGCTATGGTCATTGTGTGACAGTATCTTCAACTATTTATGTTATTTTGAAGCAACTATAATTTCCGTTGAAAAGTGACGTACCTAAATGCAAATTTTGAAATTAAAATTATGCAATTGTTAATCATATCACAACTTAATCGATAAAATGAAACAAGGTATTAAAAATTAATATTTCCATTCACCTGACTTTTTTTCTCCCGCATTATTCCCCTGTCCTGTCCAGACTTATTCGTTTTTGGTTTACAGTTATGTTATAATATATTTATGTGTGTTTTCAGTCTGAAATTATAAACATCGTTGCAGTCATGTCTGTCCTGTCCGTTATTGACAATACATTTTCAATTTCAATTTGTTTCTTTTGAAATGGGATTTCTGGAATAGAAGTCATAAAGGTTCCTAAAATTGTTATGTTATTTACGAATTCTACTTAACGACATTAAAGTACCAAGACGCCTTTTTCCCAGGTGAATTTGGAACAAATCACAGAACGCTATTCTGAGTTCTGAATCTAGATGCACTTCAATTCCACATCAAAAATTCCTTCACAACGACAGTCGATCTGTTGTATTTCACAAACAATACAAAGAAGTTGATTGTTTCAACTGTCGGGATACAAAGAGCTACAAATGATAGAAGTCTTGTTATCAATTCGATGGCGCACTATCTATATTTAAAGATATTCTACAACTGTAATAAACTTCAATGTTTTGATCATGCATCGGTGTTTTGTTCATTTAAATGTTTATGATAAAACTTCATCAGAATAATACCTAATTTGTTTTATAGAAAACTTGCATGCAGAGCACAATTTCTTGCCAAAATATTTGCTTTTGCCAGCAGCTCGCCCGCGTGTATGTCAGTTAAAAAATAACCTATAAGCCTCCATATAATTGTTGAGATGTCACATAACTATAATATTACTATATTACTAACTGTGATTAGTATGTTGTAGAACGTCACTACAATAAATTATCATGTAAGATCTCTTCCTTTTACGTCGGTGTTGAGACTGGTTTGTCTGTGATGTGTAATGTCTGAAATTAGTTCAAGTTCGTCCTGAATATATCTTTTAATCAAGCAACCAAACACAACAATAATCTCAATATAATATAATAATCTCATATATAAAAATCAATTGCTGTTCGTTTGTCTCGCTGAAACTCGATAACGGCTGGGCCAATTTAGTCGATTTTGATTTTGAAATGTTTGTCGTAGTCCAGGAAAGGTTTAAACAGTGAAGAATTCAAAATAACTTTAAAATCCAAATGTCTTGTGTACGAAGTAGCGGGCTAGTAATATCTAAAAATCTTAATTTCTGTAATAAATTGCACTAATGTGGAAAATATTTCGTAAGAGGAGATGGACACTTAAAAAATAGGACTAAGGCTGAAATTTATAAATCGTGCTTAGGCTTTGCTTAGACTTACCTCACGAGTTAAGTGTGCATTGAAATTTATAGTCATTATGCTTAGCTCAAGCTGAGCAAATGCTTAGCATAGTCTAAGTCACCGAAATCCTTGACTTAGCGAATACTTACGCGCTCGTAAAGATGGTTCGATTGAGCAGGTAAAAAACCGTAATCTAGTTTGAAAACTTTATAACAGAAGTCCGTAAGGGCATGCCAGGGTCAAAGTAAAAACTTATTTCTAGAAATTGATAATTAATTATATGTAATTGAAATCGAGACAATCTAAATAATTGTTCACAATTTTTTTTTATGGAATAGGCGGGCATACGAGCAGTCGTATCGCCTGATGGTAAGCGATTACCGCCGCCCATGGACACCTGCAACACCAGAGGCGTCACAAGTGCGTTGCCGACCTTTAGGGTGGAAGGGGAGGGGGTTGGGGGATGGGCCTCCCATTCATGCCGATGCGTTGCTCTCCCACGGTGTCAATCCGGTTTTTTTTTACTGACAAGTCAAAGATACATTTTACTTGTACATGTGTTATTTTGGCCCTTTTTCACTTAAAATCAATAAAAAATAACGGTTTAAATTGATTGATATGCAATTATACGATAAAGATTATAAGATTACTAGTATTTAAGTTTTATTCAGCTTTTTAAAAATAATATGTGTTTGAAATACCTATATAATTTAAATAAATATGCTTTGCAAATTGAAACGTTAAACATTTTTTCCTGAGCTCTTGCTTAGCATACACTCAGTAAATACTTAGCCCAAAGGACTATAAATTCGAACGCTAAGATTACACTGAGCAGGAACTTAAGTAAGTATAGCGTAAGCAAAGTCTGAGCAAAGTCTAAGCACGCTTTATAAATTTCAGCCTGAATGTCGCATTTTCAGCCCTTTGCATGTCGCTGTTCTGCCAACCCTTGTCAATAATATACAATTTCTTTACGATGTGTCATAACTGTGAAGTTGAGAGCAATTTATAGTTATATTAAGTTAGACAAAGGTAGTTGAGGTCTTTAAATGTATAACTTTTGTAATTTACGTCTTATCTTTGTGGTTAAACTGAGGGTTTAATGTGTTCTTTTGTAGTCACTTTGTATGTAAATTTAAGTTATCAGTAAAACGAGTACCACAAAATCTCGCAATACACACTAAACACTGGCCTATTTTTAATGTAACTAATCCCGCCCACCACTGTAACTCCTGTACATCAGGATCAACAGCAGTGACCCACGAACACACCGTGCTATGACTCGGGAAGTCCCAGGAAAAAATAAACTGTCTTGGAACCCTCAACGAAATTAATCAAAAAAATATTGAAA
This sequence comes from Diaphora mendica, assembly GCA_949125395.1. Lineage (NCBI taxonomy): Eukaryota > Metazoa > Arthropoda > Insecta > Lepidoptera > Erebidae > Diaphora > Diaphora mendica. Next base: position 26,760,164 of record OX421316.1, read on the forward strand.
GAGTTCGTTTTTTTTTGTTTTTATGTATCAGGGGCAAGCGACCTGACGTATCGCCTGGTGGTAAGCGATTAACGCCGCCCATGGACAAGTGCGTTGCCGGCCTTTGGAGGATGGAGGAGGGGATGGAGGGAGGGGTTGAGGTAGGGCCTCCGGTATCGTCACTCACTCGGTGAAACACAGCGCAAGTGCTGTTTCACACCGGTTTTCTGTGAGGCCGTGGTATCACTCCGGTCGAGCCGGCCCATGCAAGCCGAAGCGTGGCTCTCCCACGGAATATGATAAATCCACTTCCCACCTTAGCAAAGCGGGAGACAAAATGAAGTCAAAATAGGCAGACCCCTTTTTCAAACCGGGAAGGATAAAGCAACACTAGCCTATTGAGTAATTATTTTATTCTATACTAGTTATCGTGGTAAAGAGTAGCCTATGTCCTACCTCAAGAACCAATGTATCTCGAACCCAAATTCCATTGAAATTGGTGAAGCGGTTTAGCCGTTTAAGCATAACAGATAGAGTTACCTTCGAATTTATAATATTAGTATGGACTGCATTAGGTATACATAGTTGACATCAAAGTACCAAACAGCACTATGGAGTATGGACACTTAGCTGCCAAGCAAGCCAGTTTTTCCCGTGGTAATTATTTACAAACTACTAACTAAAAGTCTTATTGTATATACTATCAAGAGTACAATATACGTGACATCAAATATTGTTTTTGTTCTTAACACAGTTAGTGAAGCTTAAATGTTACAGCGGATTTACATCGGTAATGTTCGAACTCGGGTTTTAAATAAAGATAGATCATTGAAAACGTTCTGAATTTACCCAACAAAGAGTATAGTTCTTTCTTTTAAAAACTGATACTCGTTAAAAAAAAGAAAAGAAATGATCATAATTATAATTACCTATTAAACTAAATTAATCCATTGTCCTTTGAGTAAATCCTCCTTGGTAATCAACATAGTATTATCCATAAGAAATCACGTAAAGCACTAGGTTGTTTCTTCAAAGCGAAACTACAAAAGTGAATATTTAATAGCTATAAGATTTTTATTTACTCAAGGACTGAAATTCAAAGGAATATAATACTTATAAAGCAGTAACTATAGACTATATTTGTTCATAATGAGATTTAATAAAGGGAGAGGAGTTTACCGAGGCAGGGGAGCAGAGCAGTAAATTTAATTATTTTGAAATACAGGTTGAGTTATTAGCCGGTTAATTACCTAATATTAATATAAATAACTTCGTTACTACTATTAGTAGATGATTGTGAGATCGATCTCTTTATAGGATAATTAGAATTTGCCCGCGTGTATGTAATTGCGATAAAGAGTAGCCTATTACCCTTCCTCAAGAATTAAAGTATCACTATGAATTGTTTTATTGAAATTGATGCAGCCGTTCAGCTATGAAAGCATAACAGACAGACGGACAGAGTTACTTTCAAATTTATAACGTTAGTATGGATATGGATTCTTGGTGAGGAATAGTTTCTAACATACACACATCAAAAGTGTCTAGGGATCAAGCATTTTTATGCGGATTTCTTGAGATTGAGATGTGGCTTTGGCCCTGGCCTGCTCAGTCGCCAGACTTGAACCCGATTGAGCATGCATGGGATATGCTACAGAGAAGAGCTCTGCCGAATATGGAGGGTATCCAGTCGCAAGAAGACCTTTTTTTGTTGTTGCAACGAACATGGGCGGCCATTCCACAGCGTGATTTGGATGAACTCATTTTGAGTATGCCAAACCGATTCTTGTGTTGTTAGTGTTCGCGGTAGAAACACGAATTATTAATTGTTTAAGTTACCTACTAAAATTTTAAAGAAAACTGTTATTTCAGTCTTTTTTTCGAACTTTAATGTTAGTGGTTCAAATGTCAAAAATCTCTTTATTAGGAAAATGGCAAATTTCTTTATTAATGCAAAGGTGACTTGGTTTATCGTTACTGTGACAAACGAAAACACTTTATTTGATGAATCCTTAAAGAAAATTTTAATTAATATCAATCAGGAGAAAAGTTATTCCAAAAATATTTTTTTGTTGATCCCTAGACACATATGTTGATCCCTAGACACTTTTGATGTGTGTAGTTGCAGCATTTTGCCGCGATGTCTTAAATCCCGAACCAAACAGATCATTTTAATGTTGTATTGATGTTATGTTTACTATATCTATGTCTAATTTTGCTTATAATACGTATCAAAAATTATGCAACAGAATATCTAGATAATTGTATAAGTGAAGTTATCTAATGGTATCATTATAATTGTGTTACATTGTAAAAGGCTTTGGATGTATTTTTTGTAGCTTTCTGCCTGCATGGCTTTAAACTCCTATGGAATCTAATATTTCTAGAGCAGGGCAGTTAAATATATATAGTTTTATTAAGGAAAATGGGAAGGACGATAAAGTTACGGAAAGGGATACCGCAAGCCTCGAACGGTGAAGCGAGACTCGGATTAGAGTAGCGCTTAGAGGCCAGGATTGCATACCTACCCGTAAGTCCATATTGTCCCTTTTTAATGCCACTACGATATGGTCACTGGTCATATTTAATTACCATCACTAGATTCTACCTAATAATTAACTCAGCAACTTGTATGAAATTCCAATTAAGTCATAATTTCATACATGACGAGTCAAAACTATAAATACATGGATTAATTAACAGTCATCAACAGATGCATCAACTGTATTTAAAAAGGGCACGAGCGATGGCGGAAACAGTAATAAAACAGGGTGTGTGGCAATTAAAAATGAATATCCCTCTTTTTTAAATACAATATCCCAACTATCCCGTTTTGGGGTTCCACTTGGCAGCAGGTGAGAATAGTTATGGCTATATTATGGGGTACACTTGAGGCCAGAGAAACAGGTCAGCGTTTCGTAAGTTTTTTTTTTATCTGGCGCTGCCAAAATGACTCTACTCTGCCTGATAGAAAGCATAAGCAGAATCCAAAGGGGTGGTCACCATACTCACTGCGAATGCAGACAATGCAACAATGCAGCATGGTGACCCACACCATGGCGGTATAGTGATGTTTCTGCATCATTGGGCCTCCGGTCTCGCACTCACCAACGAAACACGACAGCACGAGCGCTGTCATTTTACGTTGATTATCTGTGCGAAGGTAGTACCGCCCCGGTCGATATTTCGTAGAGTTGAGTTGTGCATTAAACAAAAAAATGAAAAACTAACAGACTAGCAGTTTCACCTGCATTATTCGTCTCTTTCTCGTTCTTAACAGTTACCTTTCTCAATGAATACTCTACCTAATAATTATTTTTGATCGAGTAACCAAACAGATGATCCTATAGTATGGTTTAAACAAGCTAAAATTCAAAATTTAAAAAACCCCCTACTCAAGCACTTAATCGAGTAATCATACGCCAATGATATTTTTGCAGACATTCTGTTATTCTTACCCACTTTCACCCCCATAACTTTTAAACGACTCAACCGATTTTCATGGAATGTCTAAGAACATTCGCACGTAACTCTCCTTTCATACAAAAACAAATAAATTGAAATCGCTTCATCCGTTCGCGAACTACGGTGCCACAGACAGACAGACAGACACGTCAAACTTATAACACCCCTCTTTTGCGTCGGGGGTTCATAAATAAATTATCAATTGAAAGACACATTAGCTAAATACAAGTAATTTATAAACATACCAAAATAAGTAACATTGAACTGTTGTTGTCAGATTAGCAACATTAGTCTGGTAATGTTCCCTAGGTAGACGACCTAGCTATGGACAAGACCACATAAAGCTAAGTTCCTTCAAGAACCTTATGAATTCTTCTATTAATACAAATATTAAAATTCATCATCATCATCTCAGATGAAAGACGTCCACTGCTAGACATTAGCCCCCCCCCCAAAGCTTCCAACTATAACCGGTTCTACGGGCAGCACAGGGCCTGCATCCAGCGGTTTACCGCTAAATAAAATATTTAAAAAAACATGTTAAAAATATATATCGTTGCCTAATATGGTTGAAATCATTCCCTAGAAAAAAGGTTTCACTAAAACCAACCCAAATCTTTTCCATAAGAAGTAATAAGGGCCGAAAGAGAAAGGGTGAGGATAAATCCATCTTTTGTTTGATACTTGACAATGGGTAGATTATTTCGGAGTTATTCGAATTTTCTATTAAGTGTTTTCAATATAATATTTCACGAAGCTTTTTAAACAAACTATTAATATATATTTTTTTTCTTTTTTTTTAATACATACATGTCATACATATAATACATAGAAAACACCCAAACTCCGAAACAAATATTTGTAGATCATACAAACACTTGGTCTCGGGTTCGACCCGGGAATCGAACCCGAGACCTCATGATCAACAGTCGTATAATAAAGGTTTACTGAAGCAATATTACGTATAGATAATTTGGATACACATATTTTAATAAAGTATTTAAAAAATAGGATGGTGTAATGACTTTCAATTTAATAATACTCTATGATATATTATGAAGAACATTTTTTTTCAAAGTGAGAAAACTACAACTTGGGCCTTTGATTTGATTTAATGAACTCAGTAATCTGAATCTCTTGATATGAAACATTGCCTTGAAACAGCAATCTATTACAGTCCTTAAAACTTGATCTTCGTGGCAGACGGTTAAGAAGCTTACGAAGTAACTTTGTACACTTTCGAGTTTCTTCTATATCACTTATATTGTCATTTCTTATTTGCCAGTTCTATCACAAATGTTTTTTTTTTAATTTGAATTTGATTATTAATATAAAAAAATCATACCTAAAATGTAACTCGTTAGTTCTAAATTTACACGAGTGACAACTGTCACAGATATCAAGCTTCATTTTAAGGATTATAGTATGTAATTATTTACTATACCTCATTGCACCGACCAGAAATAAATTTGGGAAAAGGGTAGGGAGATGAGATGATGAGTATGTAATTATTTTTAATCCTCTGTCCTTTCCTTATCTTTGACAAAAACAAACTGTACCTATTTATGGAATAATATTATTTAGTATTTAACTTTTTTTCCCAATAAGTTGGATAAGATTAATTAGCCAAGAATTCCCAAGACAGGATATGTTATTTATATCCTGTCTTAATGAGAGCTTAGCAAGTATTAATTTGCTCACTTCCTCGTTTCATCCTAAGTAGTGATCAGTAGGCTCATTAAATTAAATCACGATGTATTATTTATATATATATTATAAATGTATTATTCTATTCGAAAAATTGTATATGGTTAAAATTCTTAAGTGATTTTTATGTAAGATTGTTCGTGTTTAATTATGAAATAACAAAATTGTTATAGCTGCACAGAAAAAAAAGATGTTTATTATAGATTTATTAAATGTGATAAGATAAAGGTGCATGCGGTGCTTACCTGTTAGTGATTGTTACACTAGACTAACATATATTTTAAACTGTATAATGATATATACTCAGTGTAAACAATTATTGGTGAGCCAATAAAGAAAATAAAATAAAAATAAATTCTATAATTAAACACATCTAATAATACAAGTCGAATTTAATATGTAGCTTAGTTGTTTCATGTTAAATTATTAATAATGTCGCTCTAAAACACTGAATATTTTTCTGATGAAATTTACTAACGTGTTTACTGTTTAATATCACATTATTAAAGTATTTAATCAACTCGTGTCTTATACACGTCATTTTCATATTCATCTACATTCTCTAGGAATTTTACGTTGCTAAAGTTAGAAATCTTGATTAAGTACAACATGTGGGGGAATGGGTATCATGTCCCTCCAACACAAAGGGAGGATCATCCAACCAGGCGAGATGATGATGCTTGGCGGGCCACTGCCCAACGGTTGATGTTGGGATGTTGTATATATGTTAATTGGCGCGAGAACTTCCATTGCGCGATTCAGGATTTGTAGTTTCTTCGTATTGTATGTTACTCTGTAGTTCAGTGTAACTTCGGTAGATGGCGCTGTAGTGTGCTTCTGTTTGCGTTGTATGTGGAAGTCGCCACAGTACATAATGGTTTGGTTTGACTCCAAAGGAATCAACCAAGGTTACGCTTCAAAATATTTGCTTTACTTTTACCCTTGACGAGAACTGGATTATAATGTTCGAATTATAACCGGTATACCTGTCTTTTACAAAGAAAATAATATATTGAAAGGTAACCCAGGAATAAGGAGACCTAGGTAATTTGGGCAATATATTTCCAAAATCTGTCTGTACAATGAATTTACAGATGTAAGCATCAAACAACACAACAACAACAATCACCGAAGGTAATCAACGACGGCGCGGTCAGTACCTGGATGGGTGACCGCTAGTGGCATGATACCATGAGCGTCTCTGTGAGGTCATGTTAAGCAGTCGGTCCCGGTTGTTATCGTAGGATAACAGTCGTGAAGCTTAGTTGGAGGCCTTTGGGCAGCATAAAAACATCCAACGGCAAGATTGCATAGCCACAACGTTGTCTTGCCAGTCCCCAACCCGCACTGGGCTAGCGTGGGGACGTATGGCCTTAACCCTCTCCTAAGAGGAGATCCGAGCCCAGCAGTGGGACGTTATGGGTTGTTGATGAAGCATATAGAGCCATGATAAGCAACGAAGTCAGCTTAGTAGACCCACAGTTTTAAGATTTTTTTCTACAAGAACTAGTCTACTACTTATTTTATAAGAAATGACAGTTTAGTTTCATAAACACTAAAATACTGTCATACGTTGGTAGCACAAAGGTATAATAAATTTTAAAAGATGAAGTATTTACACAAGAACCTACTACCTACATCGTTAAAAGGCGGGTACTTTCTCACAGCGTACACAATACATGTATACGGAACTTAACACTTTACCATTAAAAAAAATTAATCAATTTGTCCTTCAAACAGCTTTACAATTCCCATACAAAAAAATACAATGAAAATCTTTATAGAATTTAATTGATTCTTGAAAGCACACGTCCTTTTTTCCATTAAACCGCTATGGTGGGTATATTTCGCTGGGCGACAGTGTACAAAGGTGAAATAAAACATTAATTGCTGTCAGACTGAGGGGCGAGACAAAAGGCTTGTTTTTTCGTAACTATTGTATGTACGGGACCCTCCGTTACGGTTCGGAGACAACTTTGGTTCGTTGAAAAATTGTTGATCGATATTTTTGTTTTTGAGTGTAATATATAAAATTCTTTATTTTGTGTTTATAAATGTTTTATTTATACAACTGGATCGGTCCCAATATTATGAATGACTGTGTTTGTTTATTTGTTACACCTTTTACAACTAATCCGATTGGCATGAAACTTTGTATACACCTTGTCAGTTATCAATTCAGACGATGGGTCCCTTCATTCTGGAAAAAATACTGATCTCTTTTTTTACGGGCAAAGGGGCAGATGGGTCTTGTTATGGTGACTGAGTAACGCCAACTCAAAAGGTACAAGAGCAACGTTCTTTGTTTCTTAAATTAAATAATATTTTAAATAACATTGTAAATGTGCCCGTAATAAGTACAGGGTTTTTTTTATTTGGGATTTGATAGCTCTTTTTGACGTATGCAAGAACATTATTATACAAGTAAAATTTTAACAAAAACCGACTTCAAGGTACTACTCCATTTTTCTTGGATAACATCATCAGATCTTAGTGTCCTTATCATGGTACCACCGTTGGAATATTTACTTTTCAAAAAAAAAAGAGTCATCAAAATCGGTTAATAATCGACGCAGTTATCCGCGTGAACACATAAAAAAAAAAGGTCGAATTGAGAACCTCCTCCTTTTTAAAAGTCGGTTAAATATAGTATTAAACATAGATCCAATATTAAATTGAAGTTGTTTAAGTATCGAGTGAAGTTTTATGTATAACATAAATCGACAACATTGTAAGAATATACTCGTAACCCTTTAAGATTTAGCAAACACGAGTTAAAAGAGTTAGGGTAGTAGAGCCACGCTGATTTCAGCACGGATGGGCCGGCTCGACCGGGGCGGTACTACCCGCGCACAGAAGATCAACGTAAAATGACAGCGTTCGTGCTGTCGTGTTTCGTTGGTGAGTGCGAGACCGGAGGCCCAAATAGTCTAGTCAACAAGTTCCATACTTGTTGACTAGACTAAAAGATGCAGAAGCATCACTAGGCCGCCATGGTGTGGGTCGCCATACTGCATTGTCTGCATTCGCAGTGAGTATGGTGACCACCACTCTTGGATTCTGCTTATGCTTTCCATCAGGCAGAGTAGAGTCATTATGGCGGACCATACATAAAAAAAAAAAAAAAAAAAAAAAAACATACCAAATTCAAAAATACTCAAGTATAAAATACTATGTACCTCATCCCTAGCTGTTTGACAACGGCGTTAGCATTGTATCTGACGTGTTTACGACTTCAAGAGAAATTTACAACCTTTTTGTGACTGTCAGATTGGCCAGACCGATAGTTTTATATATAATAAGTATTGTACAGGGAATTATGTCGATACCGCTGAACGGAAACGTTCGAGGCATATTTTTATTGTTTAGCTTTATTGGTTAGATTGCGGTGGTATAAAATAGGGTTGTTTAGTGGCGCAGGCCTTGAGTACGAAGTTTTATTTTTCCTTATTGCTATATTAAATAAAATGCATTAAACTGCGTTTGACATTATAGGGTATGGTTCTCAATCTTTTCATTCCAGAATACATCGGAGACCCCGCCAATAATACAAGACCCCATGATAGCTTTCTTTAGTTAATGAAGAGAAAGTTGTGAAGGTTTTTTATGATACTGAGTGGGCAAATAAACCGTTATTCTATTTACAGATGTTAGGGTGAACTAAGTATCATTTGAAAATTTGTAAGCCTATTGTAATGATATCAGGTTGTAGTGTAAAATGGATGAATAGGTGGTAGAGTTTGATCGTTAAAACAATACTGCAGTTATAACATCATGTTTTTGTAGTGGGACAGACGTTTGTTAGTATTGCATGAACAGATGTATTAGCATGCATATGCAAGTTAACATACTCGACGACCCACTATATACATATCATGTAGATAAGTATAGCACATAAGTTTCCGCGTCATTAAAGTGTGAACGACTAATGTTGTGGTTATATAATATGTTACACTCAGAAATCTTAACCAGTCAATTAACATTTTTATCTGCAAAAGTATTTTGTTGATTTTTTTTCTCTTTTTAAAAAGACAAGTCTTAGAGCGTTACAAATATTCATGAAACGCACACAAAGAACACCTAGACTCAGATCAATCATTTTTAGATCGCAAAAGTGTTGTCTCATGTGGAGATTAAACCCACAAAATTCCGCGCTGAAGCATTGCTAGGTGATCCTTTAAGATACATGTCATCTAAATTGTCGAATGGCTAACTGTTGTTAATAACACAAAATTTTAACAAAATCGACTTCAAAAACTGGACCAATAGGGCCACACGGGAAGCACCAGCTTTCAAATAAAAAATAATCATCATAATCGGTTTACGCAGTCGAAAGTTCTGAGGTAACAAACATAAGAAAAAAATACAGTCGAATTAAGAACCTCCTCCTTTTTTAGGGTCGGTTATAAATGCGGTGAAAACTTCTTACATGTACAATAAACAAGATGACTACCGCTGTCTTTTTTCAAAACTTGGTCTTGAGTTCTTGTAAGTATCGCAGGCCTTTACAAACAAAGAAAGTTAAACGATCCACTATTTCGTCTACGGGTTTTCCTCTTCCAAACATACGAACTATTATCAAGTAATCGGGAGTACATCATCTACCCACTAAACTATTTTAATATACGTAGACAACTTTATCATAGTGCGTGTCGCAATACTAATACACACACATACTGACGCCTTCATCCCAGAGGTGTAGGCAGAGGCGTATTATAACACCCACTTTAAGCCAAATGTGATATTAATGCCACTTTCTTAAACAACAACAAGGGACGAGCATTTCAATGTCGAGTGGGCATTTTTTTTAAAGCAACTCCCGTACTAGGAATAAATCCTGTGTTGCGGGGGACTTTACAAACATACATGAAACGTACACAATGAACAGTATGAACACTCAGACTCAGAACAACAATTTGTGGATCACACAAAGTGTTGTCCTATGTGGGATTTAAACCCACGACACTTGGCGAAGTAGGAAACGGCGTGGTGACCGCCAAACCACTAGGCCAAATGTTTCAGGGATTAAATAGGTAAAATGAGAGTATATTGAAATGATAGCTGAATGAAAAGGAAAGGTAATGGTGGGTCAACATTAACAGGTACGTTGTTTACAAATAATATGACTTTCTATTAGTAAAAGAATTTTCAAAATCAGTTCAGTGGATCCAGAAATCAACCTACGTCCTCACAAAATCACAAATTTTACCTCTTTATGATATTAGTGTAGATAAATAATAAGCCCAGATAAAGAAAAATGATCGTGCTGATCACATTATTATTTGAATCAGGTAAGAATTGAATCCTTACTCGCTGGTTCAGTAGTTAGGACCATTTGTCACTAAACCAATTATCCTGAAAAACTAACAGATACATCTTCCGTTTCTTCTACTTATGTTGTTTTTATTAATTTTGTTAAGCAAAATTTTAAGTAGTTTTAAACTTCTTAAAATTTTGATAGATTTTGAGGTGACAAACTTATATTAACTGGGCCATTATTACGAATCTATTGACACCTTATTAATTAAAATCGGTTCAATAGTTTAGGCGGTACAATGGAATATAGATACATAGACTGTCAAAACGAATTGTCCTTCCTTTTGGCTTTTGATATTTTATGGTTTATGATTTTTTAATATTATCGGTTTCTTCGCTTTGCCTTATTTTACCAAGCTATTTAAACATGTATTAAATTAAAGTAAGGCTAATAAATATCAAATGTCAGTGATAGACTTCTTACAAACAACATAATCTTACACAGAAATTGTGCAAGCGTTCAAAAGAGCAGTATTTATCTGCTTACCATCACAGTAGGGCTGTCCAATAAATGTCAAGTGGTCCTCAACATTTTTATAGCACGGCGTAAACGCTAAACGTTATTTTATAGCGCGATTATGTCTGTGAAGCAACCCTGATCCAGTTACGTGTTCCTATTTTGAATCTTTTCTTTTATGTTGTTGTATGAATTCGAATGCCTTGCTTTGAGATGTTTTTATGCCAGTATTTAATTTTTTAATTATTTTGTAAAAATTGATGTTTAGCACTATTTTGTTTTTTTTTACCGAGTAAGTGCTTATCTCCAGCAGTAGACTGATAAAAGCTGTTATTGATTATAATAAAGTAAACCCTCCCCCTTTAATTTTAAGAATTCTAGCACTCGAAGTGTGATGAAGTGAGTTGCATGTGTAAAAAACAACAATAGCTCGTATAGGTCCGGGTTCGGTAATTTATAAAACACATTGGAAAGAGAATTCCCAATTATTTTTTACATATGATCTTTCTTTTGTAATGATTGGATACCTTAATTCAATCTACGGTCAATCGTAAAATTCAAATCCAACTTACGTAGATGTTATAAGACGTTTGCGAAATCACAGCCCTATGGTGTTAATTCCGGAGATAAGCCGACTACATAGCTAATCGTGTATTACGAGTAAGGTAACAAGACCGCAACTAATGGGCTTGGTCTACACAAACAGAATGCGAACGTTACCAGTGCGCGGCGGCGATGTGCCCTCACCTTTGTAACTGGGTTAGGATTTGTTTGCGGTCGCTAACATAACAGCACCCGGTTTGGTTTTTATTATTCTTAATTCAAATTCGGTGTACATTTATTTACCAGTACCGATTTAAAGTGATGTTACGATTTTATAAAAAAATGAGATTGGCGGGAGGTCGAATTTGGACCGAAGCTGCCAAGTTCTATTATTCTCTGTATCAATAAAGATATTTATTTTACATACGACCGTGAAATATGCTTTAAGAAGAGGTAAAAGACGTTATTTATTTACTCTTTCAAGTAAATAAGGATAATTTAAACGGACTAATTCATCCTAGATAGTCTTGCTATCACTTAGTTTATGTAAGTGCTAACGATAATTTTTATTTAGTTTTAGCAGTTTTTATTTTTTCTAATACATTTTAAATTAAAATTCTTATCACATAAACTCTTATTTGTGTTTTGTTTTCACGTATTATACTGACGAAGGCATTCCATAGAATAGATCAATAGATTGATATTATTCGTTTTTATTTCGTTAACATTTTACAATAATTATCCTTGTTTTTGGAGTTGCCTAAGGATCATTTCGGTATCAAACTTTGAATCAAACAATCACATACGTATGTAATATTCACTTTAATTGTCAAACGGTTCCAACTTTTTTGTGTCGTCGACGATTGTTACGACTTTTCAACTTGAAAAAGCTTTCACGATAGTGACATCGCAAATATCGTTTGTGATATCATACGGTTCTTATGTTTGAAGCTTTAAATGTACCTACTTTCATTTCACTTAAAATGTTTATTCTTGTACTTAAACGTGACTTTGAGAGATACGTTTAAACTTAGACTATTAATGAAAATCGAGTCTTTTAGCGTAAACCAATACTATAGTCCTTAAAATAAAGCTTGATCTCTGTGTTATTTGTGACTAGTTTATCTTCAAAACGTACAAGGTGAATTTTAGGTGTAAAACTTTATATTGAAAATGTATTCACTTTATTTGTGATATAAATGACACGTTAAGAATTAAAATAAACATAGGTGATACAAAACAAAATTGCTGGCTCAAGGTTAATTCGTCGGCTTTGAAATCATGTCACAGATTTCAAACCGACTGACTGTAATATATTTTAAGGTTTAATCGAACGGTTGAATGGAATTCAATATACAGAGATATATTCTAGTCTTGAATAGTATATAGGACATAGAATATTACCCGGAAAAATTATAGATGAATTTGATTAATTAAATCAGTACGAATTCGACTCACCATCTTGTTTGACAGTGTTCCCAAGCGGGCCGCAGCTAGCGAACCACACGAAGAGAATCCACCTCAGCATGAGGCCTCGGCGTAACTCCGGCTGGTTGTGGAAGTGCCTGACCGTGGGTTCCGCCCGCGGTGCCGCCATAATGTCTGTGGTACCATTGATCCGCTCACATCATATACCTGGAAACAAAGATTCAGTTAGTCACATGTAGTTCTGGAAATCCCAAGAAAATTATAAATTGTCAATATACAAAGCAAACGCTTTTCTGTCAGTAAACAATCGGGACATGCTGAGTATGCATAATCTATCTATTTAAACAATATTCCAGAACAGAATTCTGTTTAAAAGAAGTTCTAGCTAAATGACAAATTTGATGCTATCGTATGATCTCCTCACTCCTCACAGATGCGTTAACCCTTTTATACTTCTATACAAAGGCATACAAAATTAGGTGTTCTGTTAAGTCTGCTATTAATACAGTGTGACAGTTCATAACACAGTAGCATCCGAAGCACTTCATACATTACTTAGTGGCAAGATTATTACACGTACCTTTCCACATAATTCACAATGAACAACCGACGTGCTTTATCGAGCTTCTGACCTTAATAAATCAAAAAGCTAAAACAGATCTGCAGATAAGGGGCCTTTTAAGACATAACCTTCTGATTTCTATCCGAGTTCCGCACCATAAAACATTGGATAGAGAAAAAAATATAGGTTTTTGTTGGATCATACTTCCTTTTTGTTATTAATTTTGTGAATGTTGATTTAAGTGCGGTTATCGGGTACGGGAAAAGTAGAAGGTTATGAAGTAAGGATTATCCTGAAGATACTTTTGAGAATGACTATTGAAAAGAGACGGCTTTTATATTGGAGAGAGATGAGATGTCGATTAGAAATGACTAGTTAAGGAGAAAACTGCGATTGAAATTTTTAGTTTCTCGCCTCGTTGGTCTCGCGGTTGGCGTGTGCAACTGCTGATCATGAGGTCTTGGGTTCGATTCCCGGGTCGGACCAAATGTTTGTATGATCTACAAATATTTGTTTTGGAGTTTGGGTGTTTTCTATGTAAAATATGTATGTACTTACAAAAAAAAGTATATACCTATGTATTTGTATCAGTTGTCTAGTACCCATAACACAAGCTCTGCTTAGCTTGGGACTAGATGGCGTTGTGTAAAAAAAAAATCTAAAAATTATAAAAATCTATTATTTTTGCTACATTTTTATTAGACTATCTATCGAACGAACGTGTGATTATATTTTATTTTGTGTTTCTAACTTTGAAAATAACGAATTGCCATAAAAACCTGTACCTCTAAGAGGCGAAAATTCCAAAAATATTTTCTTAGTACGTGCCTACAATATAAAATGTATCAGCTGCTTTTCCAGCAGTTTAGGCTCCGCGTTGATGATTCAGTCAACAAGGGCAAGTAATTTACATCTATAGATTTTATTCTGGTGTAAATTCAGTATTCTTGCGCTATATAATTTTTTCAATGAAAAGCTTGTAACTTTGGTATACAATAAACAAAAATGTTCTATTTGGGCATGCACTTAAGCCAAAATTTTCTCTCTTTAGATTGAAACTAAAAACTTCTTTGTCTACTGTAATAGTTTTTCATTGTTTTTGCACCCGTTTGTTTGTTTACAGTTCATCGAATTTGGATTTTATCAAATGGTCTTCTTTTCGACATACTTCAAAAGCGTTCCCTTTCCAAACTGATTTTTTTGTAGTTTCTTCGAGATTACAGGAATTATTTAAGGATTTTCTAAAAGAGCTACAAGTATTTTGACAACAGAAACATTTTAGTTCCCTTTAGTACTAGGTATAAATTTGTTTTACAACGGAACAACAGTTTTCTGCGGAAATCGACCTGCAAGTTCTGTTTCCTTTGCTGCCCCTTGCCACGCCTCTGTTGATATAGACAAGCTACATAGTATCTTGATTATTTACACTTTCTGTTTGAGAAATATTCTGGCATGTTTTGAGTACTATGAAAACTCTATAAATATTACACGTAAGAATTTCACGACGCTATGCTGGACAATACTTATGCCAATTCTATATAAATGAATAGTGAAATAAAAGTAATTTTTTATACACGACTATTGAAATCAGAGGTGTCCAATGAGATTAAAGAATCTTATATAACCAGTATCTCAAATAGCATTAAATCCTTGAATGATCAGATAAAATCAACACAAACGTGAGAGTTACAACATGAGCATTAAAATTTATAAAAAAATTATTAAGGAAAACACTGCAAGATTATTACTCTCTCAAGATGTAAATTTCACTTTTTATAGGTATTATTTATAGGTTTAAGATCTCATTCAACGTCCTGGGTCTCAACTGCAGCGTCAGTTTTGCGTCTGTCTTGTGTATAAACTTTCCTGGAGTAGTTAGTTCTGAAGTGCACAACGTCCTAATTTAATAATCTAGGACATATTACACAGACGCTAACAAAGTTTAACTTGTGCTAGGGATTCCAAAACACCGTTGTGTGTTGGCCGAAACACCGTTGGCACACCGTGTGGTTTTAGTCGGTTCGATTCCGACACACCGATCCGCCGCAAACCCCGGTGGGTGACGGCCCGAGGGGGTTTCCACACGTACAAAAAAATAAGGTATTCCAAAACACGGAGGAATATGATGCCTTAAAAATATATACATCTGTTAATGGATTATTAACTTTCTTTTAGTCTTGTTTTTGATTACAAGATCGACGTTTACATGATTGACTTACTGTTTGGCAACTTCTGTAGTTTTGGCACAGAATAAATAATAGTACTTACGTACAGAAGTTCCACTGTCGAACAAAAGTCAAGTTTAGGCATAAAAAAATTTCAACTCTGTGACCTCGCAAGCGACTACCTACAAACATAATAATTAGTTCGTTTCGTAGTCATTTTTCGCGGTAAGTACACTTAATATTTAACTTGTTTACGCACGACGCGACGCGGCTAGCGTACGCAGCGTGCGAGCCGTGGCAATCATTGCCTAGTAGTCCTTCTCGGAAGGCGCTCGGCGGAACATACCTTAACTGAGAAGTGAAACCCCCCTGATTTTGGTTCCATATTCCCATCCAAGGTTCCATTCATACTTTACCTAGTTCTCTTGTCTTAGTCGTTTGTTATTCATCATAATTTAATTTCTTACTTCCTTCCTAAAACTTCCTTAGAATTGTCTAAAGACCAGTTAATTAGCCAAGAAATTAAAAAAAGAAAAAAATTAGAGAAATTAGCCAAAATCCTTTGCAATAATATACTGACCTCAAATAAATTAAGGAATTGGACAGGAAAATAAACTAAATATGATCTTAGAGTGCTTAGACTTAGCGGAAACAACTAGGTCGAGTTTAACGATCTAATTTATAATAAGAAAAAAAAAAGTATTTGAAACGCCTATGCCTATCTCTTGAGTGAGTGTATTTACGTTTCAATGTGAAAAGCAGCTGAGCAATGTGTATATAATTTATTTAACAAGGCAGTAACGAGTTGTAGCAAATTGTCGTGCTTGTTATAGTAATTTTAATAATAACACACACAGTACTCTCTTATTGTTATAATTTAATTTTAAAGGATGTGACATGCAGGTACAGTTGTTATTTCCCAGAACTACGAACATATTGTGTTGTTTGTTGCGAATTTGAGGGAAAAATTTGGTTTAAGGATTTATGAAAAATAAAGACGGGAGTTGAATTACAACCACAATTCATTACACGGTAATTCGTTTGCTTTGTGTTATTATATAGAACTAGTGGTTGCCCGCGGCTCCACCCGCGTTTTTGTTGGTTATCGCAGTAAAAAGTAGCCTATGTGTTATTCTGATGTATAAGCTATATTACTGTAAAGTTTCATCCAAAACCGTTCAGTAGTTTTTGCGTGAAAGAGTAACAAACATTCATCCATCCATCCATCCATACTTACAAACTTTCGCGTCTATAATATTAGTATAGATATATGTAGATTGATATAGTATTATTTGTAACGTTAATCAAGTTTATTCAACTATAGTAGTGTAATTCAATGTTTTATGAAGATTACTTGGCTTATTATCGATTGTAACATACGCAGGACGATGTTTTTAGAATTGCATAATTAAGTTGGTGTTTTAGTTGGTTAGAACAGAATTGGATTGTCTAAGAATTAAAAAAAAACGACAATCGATTATTGAGATTGAAAAACATCATATACTCACTAGTTGTAAGTAATGCTCGCTGCTTGGGCAAGAAACATCATTCTGTATTTGTCTGTTTTACCCAGATGTTATTGTCACATTCTTGCATCAAGTTCTCGCGATAATTCTTTAAGGAGCGGAACAATCATACGCTACCAAATAACCTACAAACTCACGCACGCCCTAAAATTTATTGCCATAATAGTAATATGATTGAACACATCGTGCCCGTAATTTTGAACGTGGTTCGATGTCTAATAATGTTATTTTTGTTCACCAATAAGGTCGTTGCGTGACGGGGGCTAATTCTTGCAACTTTCACTTTTCACTTACCCTCAACCTTATTGTTTTTGCATTAAGGTTGAAATTCGAGCGTTGCAGGGAAGTTCTTTTATCACAAAAGTTTGTACCATAGTGAGTTATCGTGTTGCCATTGTCTGGAATGTCGCGCTGATCGAGTGTTTTATTCTTTACTGCTATTTTAGTGGCTGGAATTAGACTGCATTGGGTTTAATGTTCGTGTAGAGAGATTCGAAACGTAATAGGAATAGAATAGCAGGGATTGAAAACACTTTTAGATCAGAACTTTCTCCACTATGATCATCCTACTAATATTATAAAACGCGAAAGTTTGTAAGTATGGATGGATGTTTGTTACTCTTTCACGCAAAAACTACTAAACGGATTTGGATGAAACTTTACAGTAAAAAGCTTATACATCAGAATAACACATATGCTACTATTTGCCGCAATAACCGACAAACACGCGGGCGGAGCCGCGAGCAAAAACTAGTATAGAATAATAAGCTGAATGAAGTTTTTTCTTGTCTATGTCTATGTTTTAGTATCTAAACTGATTCAGTTTAATTTTAACATTATTTTATGAGCTTTGTTTGTAACTGACAATGTAAACAAATCTTGGAAGTTGATTTTGCCCTAACTATAATAGTCTTACCAAAATAAAATTTATAAGTGGTTTGAATAATATCACTATGATTAAGACCTTTTTGAGTTAGACCTCTTGATTCATTTTGACAAGGTAATGAAGCTATGATGATTGTGATAATAAATGGTACCGAGATGGTCTGATGACGGAGCTATGAAACTTAATAAATATTTCGGACATCTAACACACAACGCCATCAAGTCCCAAGCTAAGCAGAGCTTGTGTTATGGGTACTAGACAACTGATACAAATACAAATATAGTTTTTTTTTGAAAACACACTCCGAAACAAATATTTGTAGATCATACAAACATTTGGTCCGACCCGGGAATCGAACCCGAAACCTCATGATCAGCAGTCGCACACGTCAACCGCGAGACCGCGAGACAAACTGAAATATTTTAATTCGGCTTGGTATGAATGTGTGAGTTTAAGCTTCACCAAACAATTTTCATAGTTCTATAAAGGCCTTGCCTCATAGCTCAAAGGGCTTAACAGCTGCTGTGCCGAACATTTAAAATAAAAAATTAAAAAATCGTTAAATCAGAACTTTACAGTTTAATCACAAACTAAAGAAATGGGCTTCTACCTTTTTTAAACTCTTTAACAAAAAAGATAAGAAAACATTGTTATTTTATGCATGTATGACTTTGATATCTGTAAGGTAGTAGAGCCACGCTGATTTCAGCACGAACGGGCCGGCTCGACCGGGGAGGTACTACCCTCGTACAGAAGACCAACCTAAAATGACAGTCTTGGTGCTGTCGTATTTCGTTGGTGAGTGCGAGACCGGAGGCCCAGTGATGCAGGGGTGACAGTTATCGGGGTAAGTGTGTGAGCAGTGGAATGCTCGTGGAGTCTTGTAGAGGGTGACGTGAATCGAGCCGTCGGCCAGGGAGACCCGTAGAAACGGTGGTGCCGCTGGCCGCCCGCGGCATAGAGAGGGGCCCAACCGCGGCTAACCACCCTGGGAGGCTGCCCCGTCAGGTCGCGCATAATCCACGGAGTGGCTCGTCGTGCCGGTTGGTGACCGGACGGTGGGACCAGGCGACCACTTCCGGGAGGGTACGGGGGCCCTTCCGTCCGACGGCTCGGTCACCGTCATGCCTCACCGTTGTATGACGCCACAGCATTCCAAGTCTCAGTATTACACTGCCACGATGACTGTCACGCCTTTTACGCTCCCATTTCCCTCCCCCCCTTTTTTATCATGGCAGCAAGGAAAAAGCAAAAACGTTTTACAGCGGCACTTCATTCTCCCACCAACCCACTTTTTGAGGTGGAGTTCACTAACATCCGTGGACTCCATGCAAACCTCAACGCCGTCCACCAGCATCTTGAGACGGCAAGGCCGGCCATGCTATTCCTAACGGAGACACAAATACGCCGCCCTGCCGACATGACATATCTTCACTACCCTGGCTATGTGATTGAGGAGTGCTTCCTGGCGAAGGCTGGGGTATGTCTTTTCGTCAGGGCGGATGTTTGTTATCGCCGATTACGCTGCCTTGAGGACCCATCCTTCTCCATCCTATGGCTCCACGTGGATATTGGCTCTATGAGCCGTATCTACGTCTGCCTATACCGATCCCACTCTGGAGACTCTGAAACAACTCGACTATTTGAACATCTCAGCCAGGCAGCGGACAAAGCGCAGGAGTAGTTTCCGACCGCCGAACTGGTGTTTCTGGGAGACTTTAACGCCCACCATGAGTCCTGGTTGGGATCTTCCAGAACTGACCACGCGGGTCGGACTGTCCACGCATTCGCTCTCACGCATGACCTCACCCAGCTGGTACTCCAGCCCACCAGGATACCAGACATACCTAGTCAAGCGCCTTCTTTGCTGGACCTACTGCTGACGAGTAACCCAGTGCAGTACAGTGTATCGGTGCTCGCCCCCCTGGGATCCTCCGATCACTGCCTGGTATCCACCACGGTGCCTCTTGCTGCCCCTCCACGACGAGTGGCAGCAAAAAGACGTTTATGGCACTACTCGTCGGCAGACTGGGATGGAATGCGGGATTATTTTGCATCCATCCCGTGGGCTCAACGCTGCTTCAAAGATAAAGATCTGTCGCAAAGTGCGGCTGCCGTGGCTGGCGAGATCACTGTAGGAATGGAATACTATATTCCCCACAGTGAGGTCGCCAGCGCAACGACCCGTCCCTGGTTCAATCGCGAGTGCGCCCATGCTGTCTCACAGAAGCAATCGGCCTACCGCGCATGGATCAGGGCCCGCGCTCAGGGCTCTGCTGACGTTGATCGACTAAAAGCAGCGTTTAACAAAGCCACTAGGGAATGCAAGAAGGCTTACATCAGAGCGGATGCCCAGCGCATCGCGCGGCTTGGTCAAGAACTCGTCGCATACCCTACGGGTAGCCGAAAGTTCTGGCGATTGGCCAAAGCCAGGCAGTCCAACTTCTGCCAGTCCTCGCTACCACCGCTGAAATATCCAGATGGATCACTGGCCCATCAGCCGCAGGAGAAAGCGAAACTGCTTGTTGATCTTTTTGCGGCTAACTCCCGAATCGATGACCGCGGCAAGCACCCGCCTACCATTCCGACCTGTGACACTACAATGCGAGATATTCGTATCCGGCTGAGTGATGTCCGTGCGGAGCTTCGGTCACTCGACGTCCGGAAAGCCAGTGGACCCGACGGTATTCCAGCGGTGGTTCTCAAGAACTGTGCACCAGAGTTGTCTCCGGTATTGACGCGCCTGTATCGCCTGTCATATTCCTCGGGAGATGTTCCGGAGGCTTGGAGAGAGGCAAATGTTCAACCGATCCCCAAAAAAGGCGACCGCTCCGACCCGGCCAACTACCGTCCGATAGCCGTCACCTCCATTATCTGCAAAGTGTTTGAGCGGATAATAAACAAACAACTGGTCCACTACCTGGAAGATCACTCCCTACTAAATGATCGTCAGTATGGTTTTAGACCGAACCGATCTACGGGTGATCTTCTAGCGTACGTCACTCACCTTTGGGGTGAGGCTATTGACAGGCATGGGGAATCCTTGGCCATCAGCCTCGACATGTCCAAGGCCTTCGATAGGGTTTGGCACCGCTCGCTTCTCTCCAAGCTACCGGCTTTCGGCTTGCCCCCCAAACTCTGCAACTGGGTTGCCACATTCCTGCACCAGCGCCGCATCAGAGTCCTTTGCGACGGTGCGGCCTCTGATTTTCAATCGATTAACGCCGGAGTACCGCAGGGCTCCGTCCTGTCGCCCACACTGTTTCTTCTGCATATCAATGACATGTTAGCCCTAGGCAACATTCATTGCTATGCAGACGACAGCACAGTTCATGGGCGATATTTTGGACACACTACAGCCAAGCTAGCAGATATTGAGGAAAAACGACACGAGCTTGTCGTTCAACTCGACCATGTTCTGGGCCACATTTCTCAATGGGGCTGTGAGAATCTGGTCGAGTTCAACGCCAAAAAAACACAGGTGTGCGCGTTCTCTGCCAAAAAGTCTCCATTCCTTCCCCTTCCCACTTTTCAGAACACTCAAATGGCATTACAAGGTAGGCTCGATATCCTAGGCATGGATATCTGCCGAGATCTCAACCCACGTGAATACGTTGAGAGTGCCACTAAAGCGGCCTCGCGTAAGCTAGGTGTTTTAAACAAGGTGAGACAGTTCTTCTCGCCCGGGCATCTGTGTCTTCTTTACAAGACCCAGGTTTGCTCGTGCGTGGAGTACTGTTCTCATCTTTGCGATGGTGCCGCACAGTACCTGTTTGACGCTCTCGACCGGTTGCAGCGACGAGCAATCCGCATTGTCAACAGTCCCGAAGCCACCGAGTCCCTTGAGCCTCTGCAGTTGCGTAGAGATATCGCCTCCATGGCAGTCCTCTATCGCTATTATCATGGAGAGTGTTCTGAAGAGCTCTTCCAACTGATCCCTCCCTCTCCCTTCCTCTACAGGACAACACGAGCCGGCCTTGGAAGTCACCGCTTCAGAGTAGTAGACATACGTTCTCGTACTCATCGCTTCGGTTCTTCCTTCCTGTGCCAAGCGGTGAAAACCTGGAACTCACTACCAGCATACGTGTTTCCTTCCCACTATGATCCCGGGTCTTTTAAGCGGGGCGTGAAAAAGCATCTCACCAGGCCGCCATAGTGTCGGTCACCATGCTGCATTGTCCTTATTCGCAATGAGGATGGTGACCGCCACGCCTGGATTCCGTTCATGCTTACCATCAGGCAGGGCAGAGTCATTTTGGCACCTAACTATAAAAAAAAAAAAAAAAAAAAAAAAAAAAAAAAAAAAAAAAAAAAAAAAAAAAAGCTCAACGATTTAACGTGAAGTAATCATATAATAAAAAAGTTTTGATATCAAAATAAACTGTAGAATACTCACACAATTAACCGAATAAATGGATCTTTACTATTCTCAGCTGTTGTGATTCAGCGATTAATTCCGCATCATGACTTCGTAACCACGTTGAAAAAAAGGCTATTACGATGCCGAAAATGATCGGGCTCAAACTGACAACTGCACCGATCTTACCCGAAGCATGATTGTTCAAAATTGTTTGTTGAGAAATATGCGGTTATGCAGTTTTTTATTTATTCGACTTGTAAAGTTTGAAAGAAACACCTGTCAAGCATTCGGGCTTGCAGTATTAATTTATCATTCGTACAGTTTCTATTATCATGAATACTGAACATCAAAGAGCAAATGGGCTTGTTTTCAGTCCTAAGCTCACATACATGAAATGAAATACATCTATTTACATAAATGAAACTGGAACGTGTGTTTGTGGTGTAAAAATATCAGCTTTTTTAAATATATCATCGTATACTACTTGTAGTTTTTTTCAGTTTCTTTGTTCTCTGAAACGGTTAAACCAATTTTAATGGGAATTTTGTATGCTCTCTTTAACTTTTAACAAAAAGGATATAATTGTTTGTATTTTTGGTAAGTTTACGTGCTGCGGGATTGCTAATCGTGGCTTTGATTCCAGCCCCGAGACAAACGATTTCTTTATGGTAACTTGCACGAAGTGTGGGTGTAAATTATGTGCATTAAGTATTTAGAAATACTTATACAAGATGAGAATTTATCAGCATTCTGATAACATTACATAGTACAGGCTTTACGTAATTTGGGATCCGATACCCTTGTGTAAATTGTCAAGAGATTATTACGTCTAATACGCATTTTAAGATCTTTTAGATCAATATTCCATACTTTTATCCTCATATGTTTATCACAGACGAATCTATAACCATATTTATTCATTGCACTAAACTCATCGATGTACCAGAATATATTAAATACCAGAAATGCTATAAAATACCAGATACCATCATTTATAGTGTTTACTTTGGAAACCAGTAATCCGACAATTCGTAATTTTATTAGTTGATGTTTAAAATTTAAATTATCAAAATCGTCTCAGCAATATCAAAATGTATTCAACGACTTTCTTGTATCAGCGTTAAAGTATCAACACGGCGCGTTTTATTCCAAATCAGCCTACAAATTAACATACATACTGTTAATAAACATAACGAATATAAATATACCATAAAACTGTCAGACTAGTAATCCTGCTGATTCATATCGATCCGGTTGGAATGCACCTTTAGTTAAGTATGATCGTTTGGTTAACTTTAGGCAGGTGTTTCGACGGTCAGTTCATTTTTTTATGTTTTGGGCTATGGGGAATTTATGAGTATTTTACCTTACGACAATTTGAGGTTTTATATTTTAGAACCATGGAGTGGAAGTGGAAGAAGCGCCTTGAGAATAAACCTATACTTACTGACAGCTACTAGTCAAAACAAAAACATTGATGTTCAAAAAATGTATATGTCATGTAAAAATATGTGTTTAAAATGTAATGTGATTATAATGATAGATGATATTTATTGAGAGAATTTAAATCACCGTTTGTTATTTAATTTTGTCCTATTATTATGAAATTTAATCTATGCTTTGTTGGTAGTGCCAACAATTTTTTGGCAGTGTTTTAATGAAGAAAATCTAAGTTTTTCGTGCGGTGAAAAACACACACAATATTAATGATAACTAGATGTAACATGTCAGATTTCGCTGATGCCCATTATTGTTTTTATTGATAAGAATAAAATTGACGCTAAATGATAAAAAACAATAATGGTATTTTTAACTTAAGTGTGCTACTTTACCCTGATGATCGATCGTAATAAGTATATTGTAAATGGTGTTAAAATTTAAGCTCAATCGTTGCACAAAAACGATCTTAATATTTTTATTTTCAAATAGATCTTAATATTTATATATAGAGATTGAAGTACAAGTAGTCCTGTTACAAATCTACAATGACACAAACAAACCCAGACCATTCTAACTTCCTTCCATTCAATTATTAAATAATGGACTTGTGCCAATATTCAAATAAACACACCTACCTGCATACTAATGATTTAAATGCACTTATCATTGTCTGCAAATAGCAAAGCAGTATCGTGAGTTGATTTCTATCTTTATCATTTAATATTCCGTTGAGCAGTGCTTTAAGACGAACAAAGGACGTCAGCCGTGATAAACGTGAGGTCTGTTCATATAATGATAATGTTATGAGTGGTTAATGATTGCGATAATGAATCATTGTTTTCTCGACAAATTTTGTTTGCATTCACTGAAAGAAAGGAAGCGATTGACTTCAATACTCTTTCATCTCTTCTTGATCATTTAAATACCGTATTCTGATACACTTGAAAGCAATGTTTCTGGGCTTATTAAAGGAGTCCCAAGGGAAACCTTGAAGCGTTGAATACGACAACAACGAAGAAATTGAAATTATTCCAAATATCAATTATAATGTTCGAACCGAACAACATATCTGTCCGTCAAAAGCAGTAATACCACTAACCACAAATAACATACAAATCCTCGATTTGTCTTCACATTCCGTCTCATTCTAACAACAGAATACCCCGTTAAAAAGAGCAATAAAGAAATTCATTAGGGAGGAAAAAACGGCAGCTTTTATTGCACATTGAGTGCACTGGGGTCTCAATCCGTTTGGAAATAACTCGGTCAGAGCGGAGGGGAATGGATGTATCGATAGCGCATTACGGTTAAATAGAACTGTCTAGATATTGGCTGATAGAAGGATATTAATGTGTCCGAGTTTTTGTTAGACTACTAATAACATAACATATTTTTGATTGTACTTAATTAGCAGAACTATAATAGAGTTCCTTTTGAGAGTGAGGGTTAGTTTTGGTTTTATTTAGCTTTATAGGTACATTTGTCGGAAATCTTTGCGGTTTGTCAAAAATGAATTCGGATCTGCTCAATTGATAGTGTTGAATTTATTTATTTTTAACACGCATCACATATTTTTTTTGTAACACTCTTCATATATTTTATTTTTTTAATCGTTTAATTTTTTTGTAAGCTGGTTTTTTAGTTTTTTAAAATATAATATTTATGTTTACCACTGTGTCTCCAAATTACTTTACTTCCATATTTTGGAATATTCAAAAAAGCTTTTCTGGGAGATGTTAATCTTTTCACTCATGTTTAAATTGACGCAAGTTAAGACAACAGAAATCTATGTTATTTTGTTATCTTCATGGAAAAATAACGAGTTATCTAGGCTCTACCATAACACAAACACTTCGTAATGTAAATGACCAGTTCTGTGAATGAATGCACATAACATTTATGGCTTGTGCATTTCGGTGTGGAAATGTTTGATCTCAAGTATAATCTCCGATGCCGATTGCAATCAGAAACGATAGAGCATGGAAAGCAACATCCGATTATTCGCATTCCGAAAATCTGTCCCTGTGGCTCATTCACTGATTCAGAAGAGAACATGTTCTAACTGTTGGTCGTTAGTAATCAGTGTATAAAGCGCTTCCGAGCGTGATTAAGAGCATATCAGTTTGTCTGTCTCTAGATAATATTATATTCTGTCTAATGACCAATCAATACTGAACTTTAATTTAAACATTATTCAAAATTGGATTTGGTCTTGCAATCAATGTAGAATGGTTTCGTCAAAGGAGGAATACACCCCATGTGAGTTAAGTGTGCCGTTCCTATTTTTTTTGTCACACAGGCACTCAATAGTTGGGACCACCGCAACTTGGGTCACTCCTGTTTCTGTTTAATAAATATTCTTTTTAATTTAATAATATTATAGAAAATCCATAAGACCCTTGTGAAGGTACACAAGGGTCTTATGGATTTTCTGCAAAACTATACTATAGCAGATACTAATATAATAAATTTGAAAGTAACTAACTGTCTGTTACGTTTTCACAGTTAAATCGTTTGACATAGAGATACTTAAGGAAGGGCATGGACTACTCTTTACTGCTGATAAACAGACTAGAACTAGACCAATAGGACTGTCTTAACACTGGATTTTTGATAAAATAAGCATTCGCTGTTTTATTACTCTGTGACATCATCAACAACCCATACGTCCCCACGCTGGCCGAGTGCGGGTT
Organism: Diaphora mendica; assembly: GCA_949125395.1. Taxonomy (NCBI): domain Eukaryota; kingdom Metazoa; phylum Arthropoda; class Insecta; order Lepidoptera; family Erebidae; genus Diaphora; species Diaphora mendica. Next base: position 26,786,691 of record OX421316.1, read on the forward strand.
GCGGAATGGCAACACAACGTGGTGGCTACGTAATCTTGCCGTTGGATGTTTTTAAGCCGCCCAAAAGCCTCCAACTAAGCTTCACGACTGTTATCCTACGATAACAACCGGGACCGAAAGCTTGACGTGACCTCCGAATCACGGAGACGCTCATGGTATCATGCCACCAGCGGTCACCCATCCAGGTACTGACCGCGCCGTCGTTGCTTACCCTCGGTGATTATTTCCAATCACCGTGTGCAACTAGGATATGAGCGCCTATGTGTGCGCGCCTACTCTATGACATAAATTCAACTTGAGGGAATGCTCTCCTCAGAATCATCGCCATAATCCATGATGAATCATGATTTTAATCAGCGCAATTGAATTGGAATTTTCCTTTCGTGTAATTATCACATCAATCAGGCAAAAGCACAAATAAAAATGTTTACACATGTTATCATTCAGTCTTCAAGTCAAAGGTGATAAACATTATGGTATTTTTAACTGAAGTGTTCCACTTTAACCTCGATGATCGATCGTAATAAGTTAATGGTTAATTCGGTGATAAAAGCTACAGGAATAAGATCTTGCACACAGTTGCTATTACTTACTGCCCGCCTCTTACGTTATCCTACTAATCCTACTAATATTGTAACTGTGTAAGTTGGTGAGGATGTGTAGATGTTTGTTATTCTTTCACGCAAAAAGTACTGAACAGATTTAGATCTAGGTAGTAGAGCCATGCTGATTTCAGCACTAACGGGCCGGCTCGACCAGGGCGGTACTACCCTCGCACAGAAAATCAACGTAAAATGACAGCGTTCGTGCTGTCGTGTTTCGTTGGTGATTGTGAGACCGGAGGCCCAATGATGCAGAAGCATCACTAGCCCGCCATGGTGTGGGTCACTATGCTGCATTGTCTGCAATTCGCAATGAGTATGGTGACCACCACTCTTGGATTCTGCATATGCTTCCCATCAGGCAGAGTAGAGTCATTTTGGCAGAGTCAAACATAAAAAAAAAGAAGAAATTTTAACGTTCGTCGTTTATGAACCGATTTTGATGATTCTTTTTTTAATGGAAAGGAGATATACCAACGGTGGTACTATGAAAAGAACACTAAGATCTGATGATGGCATCCAAGAGAAATCGATGGATTTGGTTGTTCTTGAAGTCGGTTTTTCATTTTCTTAAAATGTTAGGTCTATCAAATACTTTAAATGCTATGAAATATATTTAGCTTTAATTCCGCGAGACAAATATCCAGGTCTGAAAGCAAGGCACAAATCCCACCGTCATGCATACTCACATGCACACATGGATTTCCGCAAAGTAACGCCTGATTCCATAACTTATCTATCAAATACGTCTAGTGCAAATAAAGTGTGACATATATTGATGCACGATCAATGTGTATTTTTTTAAGTAAAGCTGCCAAAATGACTTTACTCAGTCTGATGGAAAGCATGAGTAATTCCAAGAATGGGGGTCACCATAATCATTATTCTAAAATATGGACTATTAGGAAAACCATCACAAAATTTTTGAGTGATAAAAGTTAGGATATGACCACCTTCGTAGTTCGAGAGCATTTCGCAAGCGTTCGTCAGCTATTATCAACCTTAACTATATTAAAGGGAGCCGAAAGACTCATCATTTACGTCAAAATGATATTAAAACCAAAATGATGTAAGCGTCAAGTAAATGTCATACATTTTAGAAGATGAATCGCACATTTTAGTTATGGGAGACCCCATCTCGTGACACCACGTGACTGTGACAGCTATCAACTGAGACGCAACTGCGACAGCATCCGCACGTCAATCAAACGAACTGAGAGGGGAATGGGAGAGGAATTGTGTTCGAGTTACGAAATTATTTAATCTTTTTTATTTCTGTATGTAAGTAAAAATTGGCGCTTTTGCAGAAAATCTTAAGTTACATACGATGTTTTATATTTTACAAGCTTTTTATTAACTTGCAATGTATATGTATGTATGCTTGTATGTTCGGGTGGAATCTTGCAACACAAATTTGAAGCAGATATCTGCAACCGATGTTGCTGAAATTTTGCAAGCATATGTATACAGCGTGAAAATACAATATTATAATGACATGAAGCTGATCTGATGCTGGAGCTGGAAGGTGGCCATATGAACTCTGTAAAGAAACGTCGCAACATCATCGAGTTAGGACTCGTTTGATTCGTCTCGAGGCATTCCAGTAAAAGCTTGTTTTTAAAAAGCTTTTTAATTTATTTATTGACTTATGACTATGACTTATGACTCTATAACTTCATGACCTGAAACCGACCTTCATCTTAATTGTGCACAAAACTCCACTTGAGTAAATATGGATTATCTATTAATTAATGTTACGGTTATTTATTAATATTTCTATTTATTTATTTAATCATCAACACTAGGTGTTACTATTACTTTATATAATATTTATATATACTTCTTTTCCGTATCACCTTTTAATACACCAGGCACTACCCTATACTTTCCACAACTTTCTCTCCATCCCATGATTGCCTGTAAGAGATTGCCTTTGGGCGATAAGGCCGCCGATTGTACTTCCTATTTTTATGTTACCTATGTAATTAATCTGGTGTACAATAAAGTGATTTATTACTATTATTATTATTGAAGCTTTTGTGGCTAATGACAGTTGCCACACTATGTCTACATAACTCATAAAGCTAGATGTCGCGTATCTATGTCTTTTATTAAGCTTAAAAGTTTGTTTTGTTGGTTGAACGCGCCAATCGTTGGAGAGTTCATTAATCGAGGAAGTTCATAGGCTATCTAACATCAGTCTGTGATGAATCAGAGCAGAGTGTCTATGAAACTTTTCAGGAAAAGAGAGAAGAAATTATTTTAGACAAATGCAGGTGACGTTGCATGAATCAACTTTTTAGCTGTTACAGAATCATGTAAACCAAAGTAAAGTAAATTAAACTAAGACCAATACCGGAGAAGCTCAAAAAGACGCGCTTGAGGTGGTACGGTCACTTCATGCGTCGACCTGACGAACACATGACCAAGAAAGTGCTGCAACTGGAGTCGGGACCAAGAGGCCGTGGCAGACCCCGAGCTACATGGATGTCGACCAACAGCAAAGACCTCGGAGAAGAGAGAGTGGACCCCGTGACGACCCAGAACTGATGTCTCTGGAGAAGAAGGATAAGGAGAGCTGACCCCGATTAGAAACGGGAAAAGGCCAGACGAAGAGGAAGAGACAGAATCATGTAAACCAAAGTTATGAGGGTTCAAAAAACGACGAAGCACTTCGAAAAAAGGTAGGTAGATCCCTTGCGCTTCGCTTGGCTCGTCCTGGCGGAGGCACAACTGTACCAATAGATTACTTTTATAATGTAAAAACTGTATTTTAAAGCTATCTTGTTTAAATTTCAAAGCTATGAATATCTATTAGATATTAAAGGAGTCGTACTAATTAGAAATTTAATTTAACACGAAATAATTAACAGGAAATTAACTTTATCCTGCCTCTTTCAAAAGCACCTCTTATTTAAAAATACCAGTGTTGTCAAATAAAGAGGGACTCCTATTAAAATAATCTGATTATTTCGAAATTAATTTTAATATTTTATCTGTACTAACATTAAAAGATGTAAAGTTTGTTTATTTGAACACGCGAATCTCAAGAAACTACTAAAATACATTTTTTTTTTTATATCCATTTATTAAGAAAACATGAAACTTATTATGAGATAGGAGCCCTATGTCCCTGATGAGGGATAAGACGACGGTAATAATAATATAATAATATTAAGAAAAGCTTTAGTATTTATAACATCACGCTAAGACCAAAAAGAGCGAAGCCTCAATAAAAAATGTTACAAAAACGGGAAAATGCTTCTGTTTTTTTCTTGACTTGTGAGTGCAGCTAGACTTTGTTTTGTGTTTACCGTTTATGTTCCACTTTCATTCATACAATTTATACTTTAATATATAATCTTAAAATACTAGGAAATAATAATAAAAAAAAGGAAATAACAATATTTACATACAGGCGTCAAAAAATTCCTCCGCATCATCGCCTACTGGTAGCGTTCCCAAAAGGCTGGCAGCATTGCCACGTTGAATGGCAATGCTAATTATTTAATTCGTTGATTGTATAAACGTTCAACGTTTATCTATCATTCAAACTTTTGTGTAGAACTGTTGATACACGACACTAGCGGAATTGCTGTTGCACCACAAAGTTGCACCTTTATTAATCAAAAGTTGATGTAGAAGTCGTTTCGACGATTGTATATTGTAGTTTTTTTCTAGGATTTTTCATTCCACAAGGCTTGCTGCTTTAAGGGTTCCGACACATAACTGCGAATTCGTAATGCATCGCAAATATCTGCGAGCTCGACCGAATGCATCGCAAGAACTTCACGCCGCATCGCATCGCAGTTATGTGTGGGAGCCCTAAGAACTTAGCTTTTTGCATTTTTAGATATGAACTTTATGTATTCTAAATTCCTGTAACACACTCCTGTATATGTGCGATTACTTAAAACTGAGCACTAAGGTTTTTCCATACGTTTAAAAATATGTACGTCTTCACACTTTTAGGATTCGACATTAGCACAGACATATTCCATTGTTATCAATAGATACATACACCTTACCCATTACTAGAATAAATAGCAATTCATATTAAATGTTGGTTTTCATTACAATTCATGTGTATATAACAATTAACCAAATTTGGCTCGTGTCATTATAAAAATACTAAGATATGTGTTCTATCTCAGCCTATTGCCGTCCACTGCTGAACGAAGGCTTCCCCCAAAGAGCGCCAACCCTCCCGGGCCTGGGCACTCCGCATCCATCCGTTGCCAGCCATTTTTTTTAATATGTGTTATTAACATATAATGATATGTATTATTTAGGTAGCACCTGGATGACCGTTGGATGAGCTTTGCTCAGTATTTGTTTTTAAGTGTGTATGAAAGTCGATTTTAATGGACTATTGATTATAAATAAATAAATACGTTTAAAAACATGAATAAATTATTCATAGGTACTTACACAGTTTTAATTAAATACATATAATCGACATCCACGCGAGCAAAACCGTGGGCAACAGCTAGTATATTATATAAGTATAGATTTACAAAAATTGCTCCTTTAAAGGTATGAGATGTATATAGATCCATTATCATGTTTCTAAACACTTTACAAGGGAAAATATACTCACTACGAATCAATTTATTTTTAGTTATGTATTGTTCGAATAATATATCGAATAACATAATACCCTATTCTAATAAACGTGAAACCGACTTAGTTACAAACAGCGTGCTAAATTCGCAATTTTCATCAATGAATAGAGGTGTAATGCTATTGTCTAATAAGTTTATTGTTCCCAATATATATTATACTAGTATACATTTAGGCTCAGCTCACAGATATCGCTCTCTGTTTAGAGTACAAGCGCTTTATTTAACGATCTAGTTGACAGTTACTAAACTAATGGCCGACACACACGTTCAAGTATACTTGCGCAAGTCCGTCTGTCTGTCTCTGTCACGCACGTCGCGACAGACAAAACAGTCTGGATTTGCGCAAGTATACGTGAAGAACGGTTTTATTTTTGTCAATTGAAATATATATTTTTTGTTCCTTTATGTCTGTTGATTGAGTATGGAGCAAAATATCAACAGAAAGATTACAAACACAGGTATTTTATTGTGTATGTTAATAGAATTTAATGAGAGAGTTTTAAAATTTCAGTACGGTATTCAAAACGAATTAGATTATTGATAATGAAATTAAAAGTGGGGTTCAATATACTTCTGGCCATTAAGTTTGCGATTACTGTCCGTTGTCAGTTTGACACAGTGGTAGCCTAGCGTATGTCGTGATTGTTTGGTTGTTTTCCATATTTCATATGCAAGTATTGACAAAAAATAATGAATGAAGATGATATGGGTGTGCTTAGTTTGAGACTAGATGAGGTTGTGTCAGATGTGCAAATAATATCTTTAGAAACATTATTCTATTATTATTATTACTGTTGGTACAAAGTCGGAAAGTCATGCAATACAAAGATAATAAGTACCTACAAATCATTGCGCTATTTTTAGTTCGCCAAATCGTACCTACAATATTAATGAACGCAAAAATTTGTAAGACATTTCAAAAAAATTACGATTTTCACTTCCATCTATATATATGTCATGTTATATTAAAAATACTATACTAATTGTCGAAGTTACTTCTTTAAAAATACTTACCTAATTTTTCAAGTTACTTATATAAAAAATAAAGGCTTAGTACAACTAATATTGTAATCGCTGTTAAGGTCACGTACGTCTACTGTGAATTTACTTTCGTTGTCATCCATTAAAGTAGTTTGTGAGCGTCGAACCTAAATTTGTTTGTGCTATATTTGTGTAAAGGACTTCTCGTGAATGTTCAATTTTATTACCATTAAATACCTCCCTTACATTCATGTCGGGTAGTGTGGAAAGAGGTTTTACTTAGAATTAGTTCGTAATGAATCTTTGAAGGTGACTGTACTTACTGAATGTTTTATCGAAGTTACATCAGTAACGACAATTCACAGGCTGAATTTTATGTCACCTCAACTTATAAATAGTAAAAATTCTTAGGTTATTACAACATATCTCGACTGAAATACGTAAAAAAAGGCTGACATTGTAAAAACAACTACTTATAAAATTATTACAATGTTAATTAACATAGTATTCAAAAATCTCCTTAGGTACCTATAAACTTAAGTGAACCCTAATGGGGTTTTTATGAGAGTATAAAACTAGTTCTAAGTGTTCTAACCACCTTTAAGATCGATTTTAATCTTTCAATTCACTATTTCCAGGAAACATTACAATATTTATGCTTTATTTTACTTAAGTTTTATGTCTTTGAATGATTCTCTCTTTGAGTGAACTTAATCAAAGATTAAATAAAATTCAAGGAAATAAAAAACAGTAAAAATGTTGACAAAATTACGTGTTATTAAAATAAATTTGAGTTTAAGAAACACGCTTAAAAGAAAATCAATCTAAGAATTTATTCTTTGTGTGATATGAAGTCGATTTTTTCATTAAGTACGGGTAATTAAAATATTTAATTAGGTAGGTCCATTGACAAATTATGTTACTAATAAAAAGTACACGTGCTTGATCTCAAATACGAACGACTTCCTCCGTATAAAAAACTCAGTTTTCATGTTTTTTTAATCTGGGGGCACGGTCGTGCCCCCGCCAAGACGAACCAAGCGAAGCGCAAGGGCACTACCTACCTTTTCTCGAAGTGTTTCGTCGTTTTTTTGAACCCTCATAACTTTGGTTCCCGATATATCAGATCGTTCAAATTCTCAGGATATGATGTTACCAATAGACTAATGAAACATACAAAGTTTCAATTGCATAGCTCTGATACTTTACATTTTATTGATACCTAAAAAACACCGATTTCGTCACTGACACACTGATGATCATCAAAACTGTTAGGGTACTTCCTGAAGTGCTAGAAAGCTGAAATTTGGTATGTAAACTAAGTTTAGTATACAAACAACAGAAAAATTCATAAACCTATTACTTTTGCCTTTTGCTTTACTGACATGTAGAGTTTATGAAGTTAGGGTTGGTAGAGTTAGAGCGTGTAGATTCGGAACCTTGGCTCTACATGAGATCCGATATCTTTTTCACAGGGTAAGCCATATGCAGTCGTCTTGGCAACATTTTACATTAAAATGTTTTTGGTGGGATGTACTTTTTATTTATTCTATGAAATCGACCGAACCTGATATACCTAAACCTGTAATCGAAAATGTGTACCTACGTAAAATTTTAGTAAAATCTAAGCTCTGAAACTGTATCGCTACTAACGCGCTTCAGCATCGCGACTATATCGATGCAATGCGCGAGCGTGTCGGACGACATCTCGGGGGAAGAATGTAGAGAGGCTGGCGTTTGCAGAGCGACTGAATCGTGGTTATGTGGGCGAGGGCACGCAGCTTGCGACCGCATCGCGGCTGTATTGCTGCGAACGCGGGACAGCCTCGCTGCTGCAGCGCTGTATAATTCGCCGTGGGCGAGAGCCTTAGATTTAACTTGACAAAGATGTATATAATGTAATGAACAATGAAATTTTGCATGGAAATACTTTGATTCTTGAGGAGGAGGAAGGATAGGCTACTTTCCACTGCGATAACCGACATACAAGGCTAATTTACTGTAAGAATAAAATAACAAGCACTCAATAAATACCTTGTTTTTATACTGAATTATTTATATTGAAAACCACAATACATAATACTTTTTCACAACATTTTCCGTGATATAATTTAAATTAGCCATAGATGTTGTTATAGTGTACACTCCCATGGTAAACCATAGTGCAATAAAGTTTTATAGTAACTGTAATGCCCCATATAATTATCATGGGAAGGTAGAATTGAATCATTTTATGATGGAGTTCATTTATACCAGGGTCATAAATATTTTAATCGTGGAATATACCAATTGCTATTTGTCACGTCAAACTCGTACGTATTAAGAGTTCAATATAAAATAATAAGTTTTAGTAACTTGATAAAAAAACACGAATTAGTAGCATATTTTTTGTTTTCTGCTAATTTTCTAATTATGGGTTGCGGTTCCTTAAGCTTATTTGAAAATTTGAAAACGATTCTTTGTTAAAGAGAGTTCTAACATTAAACATTGTATCTAAGACATTTTAAATATAGTTTCATGATACACAAGAAAACTCTACGTCTTTCTAACTATTCGCCCCATATTGTAACTTCTTCCACTCTACTATCTATTGAATTTTTAATATAAATAATACTCAAGATAAATGTAAAAAATAAATAAAAAAATATGATCTTCACATGTTGTGATTTTATATGTTTGACACTCTTAACGCATTTCTATAGTAATGTTGGTGTATATGCCAACAAGTTGTGATGATTTTGTAATGGGTAGTTGTCCTTAGACAAATCATGTCCAATGTTAGTTAAGAAAAAAAAATATCTTTGATGATCTTCTCATGTTGTGATTTTATATGTTTGACACTCTTAACGCATTTCTATAGTAATGTTGATGTATATGCCAACAAGTTGTGATGATTTTGTAATGGGTAGTTGTGTTGTGCCTTGAACTTATCATGTCCAATGTTAGCTAAGAAAAAAAAATATCTTTGATGATCTTCTCATGTTGTGATTTTATATTTGACACTCTTAACGCATTTCTATAGTAATGTTGGTGTATATGCCAACAAGTTGTGATGATTTTGTAATGGGTAGTTGTGTTGTGCCTTGAACTTATCATGTCCAATGTTAGCTAAGAAAAAAATATATCTTTGATGATCTTCACATGTTGTGATTTTATATTTGACACTCTTAACGCATTTCTATAGTAATGTTGGTGTATATGCAAATAAGTTGTGATGATTTTGTAATGGGTAGTTGTCCTTAGACAAATCATGTCCAATGTTAGTTAAGAAAAATAAAAAAAACATTAACACTCACTCAAAATAACAATTCATTTTTTTTAAACTCCATAGCATTTATACGTAATACATTGCTTTTACTTCGATAGGCTCATGTAATATGTTGCGGCTCATATACTATGTGTGATACAGGAAGATACAATCGTATACCGTTTTAGTTTCGTGGTACAGCCTCTATCGTTCCTCCGCACAATTTAGCGATAAGCCCTGTTCATTCTTCGCTGCCGTAAATCGATTGTCGGAAATCGACTTTGGAAACAGACGAATGAAAATTCGTCCTATTTATACTTAACCATCTTGAAAATTTAATAGAATCGAAATCGAGTCATGGTTAAATGTTAGGGTATTTCTTCAAAGAAAAATCAGGAAAGAATTCAAGGGAGAAAAGACTTTATAAGCTCTAAACCCTCGTTCACATGAGCTTGTCATTCTTATTAATAGTCGACATGATGTCACTAATTGAATACGAAGTTATACGCATCGTTTGCTCAAACATTTTTTATCTCGAACTTCAGCTTAAAGGGCTTGACACGTGCTGTGTGAACTCAACCTTATCTGCCGCATCCGTTTAGAAACTAACCTTATTGCTTTAGTAATTAGGTTGCTTTTTTAGTGGCAGGAAGATATTAACCGTTTAGTAAGGAAATGACAACCAGACGTACTCTTTTCGCATGATCGGTTTTTTGTAGGGTTAGGTATTTGGGTATGAATGATTGATTAGATGCGGTGTGCATAAGTTTGATAGGGGTGTGGGATATTTGTTTGTATGTTTTGGGACTTTGTTATGTGTACCAGCTAACTGGTGGTCTAGTATAAATATTGGTATTGTTATATTCTTTGTGTAGAACTTTCGTGGCATGTATTATTGTGGGATCTAGGACAAATGGTAAATATCACGCTGATGTTGTTGGTTTTGGTTTCTGTTGTAATACGAAGCATCTAGTAGGTGTTTGATGTATAATTACTGTCCAGTTAAGGAGTATTATGTCTAGTATTTTGACTGCACGTTTGGCCTAGTGGTTTAACGGTCACCACGCCGTTTCCTACTTCGCCAAGTGTCGTGGGTTCAAATCCCACGTAGGACAACACTTTGTGTGATCCACAAATTGTTGTTCTGAGTTCTGGGTGTTCTTTGTGTCCGTTTCATGTATGTTTGTAAAGTCCTCCGCGACACAGGATTTATCCCTAGTGCGGGAGTTGTCTTTAAAAAAAAAAAGAAAAAAGTATCGGCCCTACCGTTTTATTTGTAAGTGGCAACCCTATGTAGTACTTAGTTCCTATTTAAGACAGCAACATTAAAACATTCTTCCCTTTCTTGTTTGTTCGAGACACACACCTCGATCACAATTAATTTATTTTAATATATTTCACGCCGAAACATGTAATTATTCTTTACATTAGGTACTCGTGTAATACAACGTGGTGTTATAAATGAGATTGAACCTTTCGATTGTTCTAGTTTTAGCGTAAAATTAATTCTCGAGACTATACCTGACCTGAACATATCTCTTTTATTCATTGTTTTGACATACTGTCAAAGCAAAATTTCAGTTTAATTTTTTATAAATAAAAATTGGGTTAGAAGACTACGCTTAAGTTTAAAAGAAATTACTACTTGTAAGTTCAATATTTCACAATTAACAAAGTGTAAATATTAAAACAAAATATTTTTCTTGTTTGTAAACATAGTCTAATCTTGGCCGTACACAAATGAACGGACAGACAAGCAGACGAGCAGTCCTAGTTAGGACTATGAAACCCTAATGAACACTCTTATTGTTTTTAATAGTTGGTAATTTATTAATTATGTATGTATTATGACAGCCAACATACATAATTATGTATATGAACATATTTGTTAGTATACCACCTATTAAATATGTAAGTGCATTATAAAGTGTTCGTTTAGTACTGTTGATACATTGTTGGACATATTATACTTATCGGCCAGTAATAATAAACTTATCCCACGGGAAATAAAAAATAAATATTTGAACAATTCAAACTTCGAACACTGGATATTATGAGAACGCAATAACGCCTGTATTGACTAGCAACCTGTTCTTCATTCAAAATAAAAAAGGCACTTGATAAACTCTTGCGCATTCATCCAAATAAACGAACGAATGAGAACAGGCTTCATTCTTGTGAAGTTTTTGAGATGCTTTATTAACCTTTTTTGTACGGTTTCCTTTAAAGCATTTTTTTTTCACAAAAACCAAAAGAAATTTAAAAAGAGTTACCCAAATTTAAAAAGAGTTTGAAATATATGGAACGCTTTCTCTTCGAATACTTATCACAAATTCCAAAGTTGTTGAAATTTATATACTTTAATTACTTCTTGAATTCTGACTCAAGTCAAACGTCGTTTGTTCGAAGCCCAATTAGGACAAATAAATTATGTGATGACTACGGAAATCAGGTCTTTATCTTGTTGCTATCTATACAAATAAATAAAATTTAGGTGACTGTTTGTAATTTCAAATTAACAGTTCACACGCTGCATGTGAACTTATACGAGTATACGGTATTTAATCAAAAACACAACTTTCAATTTTTTTTGTCTGTGTTTGTTACGGCCAATATCTGGTAGAACTTTCACAAGCAGATAGCCGTGTTATAAGGAGTGACTTAGGCTACCATTATTATTGAAAAAGTTAGGGTTAGTTAACAATACTTAAAGGCAACAAAAACCACAGGTAATACGGCTGTGTGGAGCCAGTCTGTAATATGCAGTAGTACATGTATGTGTGCTTACGAGCCGTTTGGTAACAAAGTACAGGGCCTGTATCAAATCAGACGGTTGTATATGAGACATTATGTTAATTTCAATAATTTTTTTCTAGAGTCTATAAAAGTCTTGATACAAATCCATACTAATATTATAAATTCGAAAGTAACTTTGTCTGCCTGTGTAATAGACAGGCTTTCACAGCTAAACCGCTGAACCGATTTTGATGAAATTTGGCGCGGAGATACTTTGATTCTTGAGAAAGGGAAGGACATAGGGTACTCTTTACTGCGATATCCGACATACACGCGGGCGAAGTAGTACAAACTTGTACAAAGCTAATAGGTTGATAGAAAACACCGTACCAACTCTTACAGTTTTCTGATGAGCTCATTTGAAATTTAACCCAACCGACTGCCATAGTGAAACAAAATTATTTCATACGCATAAAATATGAAGACCCATCGACATTGGAGCCATTGTTGTGGCTGGAACCGGTTCGTATCTATCGGAAGATGTAACTGATCCGTTTTCCAATCCCTTTATGAAGATCTATTTGTGTTTCGGTTTATTTTGGAGATTGCATTGATTGTTTACCCCTGGTCAAAATTAAAAAAGAATTTAGTTATTTTTACGTTAAGTATCCACATATGTTAATTAAATATGTAATTAGGCCGTCTTATCTGAAGAGATAACCTTTATTGCACCGGAATATGAATGGACATGTTTTTAAATGCAGTAATTTGATCGAAAGAGTATACTAAGACCTTATTTTACTTGTAACATCAGTTTGAAAGTCAAGCCAATAGATTTACATCCACTACACGTCTAATGTGTTTTTATTCTTCTAACAAAATATGAAAGAAAACAATATATATGGAAAAAGAAAATGCAATTTCAGTGTTTTTTAGATCACGCCTGAGGGTATAAGACATGGATATTCCAAAATTTGTATCGAAGAGCACGATTCGTTTAAGTCCCAAGGGATGATATATAAATTTCAGTGATGTTAATATTCTAATGTTGTTCCTCACGAGTGCTGTGGTGAATTGTCACATAGGTCACTGTTGCAGGGATTAAGAAGATATCGAAGTGCGCAATTGTCGAGGTTCATATCCTAGTTATTCTCTTAATTTTTTATTTCTTTAAAAGACAAATGCCGCACTAGGAATACTACCTACCTATGTCGCGAGGGATTTTACAAACATACATGTAACTTATACAAATTACATACAAACTCAGAATAACATTTGTGACACAGTTTTTTCCCATGTAGGATTTGAACCCACAGCACTTGGCGAAGTAAGAAGCGGCGGCGTGGCGAACGCTAAAACTACCAAGCCATACGTGCAGTCATTTTGCCCAGAGTCTATTAGTAAGAATGCATAGGATGCGTTTAGTTTTAAAACTGCCTCTTTTTTTATGTGATAACACGCTGTAGGATTTTCAATATAAGGGTCCTTGACAACTTGCGTATTTCGTGTAAGGGAGCAGTGATATAAAATGAAATGTGACAACTGGCCGTGACGATAGTTTATTTGCGACTGTCTTACATATTACATTCACAGTAATTCACAACTTAGTATAACAAGCGTGGGCACAGCCACGCGATAGAGTAATACGACCTAATTACATCGCGGCATCAGCAGGTATATAGTGTGTCCCTACACACGTTAATATCGATTGGATATAACATACATCTTCTGGTGTACAATAAAGATATTATTATTATTAATACATGTAACTTATACAAAGTGTTTTCCCATGTAGGATTTGAAACCACATCATTTGGCGAAGTAAGAAGCGGCGGCGCGCGTGGCTGACGCTTAAACTACCGGGCCATACGTGCAGTCATTTTGCCCAGAGTCTATTAGTAAGAATGCATAGGATTCTAACTTTGCGTTTAGTTCAATATACAACTGCCTCTTTTTTTATGTGATAACACGCTGTAGGGTTGTCAATATAAGGGTCCTTCACAACTTGCGTATTTCGTGTAAATGAGCAGTGATATAAAATGAAATGTGACAACTGGCCGTGACGATAGTTTATTTGCGACTGTCTTACATTCACAGTAATTCACAACTTAGTATAACAAGCGTGGGCGAAGCCACGCGATAGAGTAATACTAAGTACATCGGCAGGTATATAGTGTGTCCCTACACACGCAAATATCGATTGGATATAAAAATGGAATAAAAATAGACAGTATTAAAAGGATGTGGGATGAAAATGTTAAGGAGGCGTTGATTTTGTTATGTTTGAGGCAAGTCAGTAGGCACCTAGTTATTACTATCTAAACTTTGATATAGAGATACTTTAATATTTCGTATTTGCAGAGTTCAGACAAGAAAGGCACAGAAAATCAACGTAAAATGACAGCGTGCTGTCGTGTTTCGTTGGTGAGTGCGAGACCGGAGGTCCAATTAGTGTAGTCAACAAGTTCCAAACTTGTTGACTAGACTAAAAGATGCAACAGCATCACCAGGCCGCCATGGTGTGGGTCGCCATGCTGCATTGTCTGCATTCGCAGTGAGCATGGTGACCACCACTCTTGGATTCTGCTTGTGCTTTCCATCGGGCAGAGTAGAGTCATTTTGGCGGGCCAAACATAAGAATAGAAACTTCATATTTTAAAAGACCGTCTGGTCTTTTGTTAGATTCGAGAGCTAAAATCGTAAAATACAAAATATTTTGCTGTTAGTCGCTCAAAAACATTGCCTGTTTGTATACTGCCCACTTCCAGGTAGTATAACTATAGTTTTAATATCGATTGATGGGTCCACTATCGGGGCTATGACAATGGATTGAATGTGAAATCCTGACAATCGGACAGCTTATAGCTTGGGTTACATACATGAGCAACATAAACGAAAGGCCCAAGTTTCAAAATTTACAATAGGGAGCGATGTCTGAAGGGTAGGCTACCCAGGGATGGTTCGCTATTGTCCTGTTTTCGTCTTAGTTCAGAGATCTTACAATGATGTAGGCACATACAGTAAAATGTGGAATGATACATGTGTGGTTAGATTATTTTTGTCAAATTCGTTGGGTTGTGTACTTAATTTTCAAGAATTTCAAGATTTATTGTTTATATTATACTGTTGCATCACAATACTGCTCGTCTAGTGGCGTGATCCTCTTTCTTATTATTTTGTGGTGGTCATGACATATTCAGAAACTCAGAATCTTTGGTACGAAACAAGAAATAACGTCTCTGTTTCATCAATTCATTTTTAGTTTGTAAGATCAGAAGAGTAAATCTTGACATGGCCTAACTAGACGCCTTGTATTTTGGTCAAGTCAGGGAAGATAAACAGTCTCTTCCAGGTTCAAATCTAACGTATCCGATTTCACCCTTGTTGGGAATGTACGCCGTGCTAGATGTGAATAACAAGACACACATCCTGGGAACAAAATCTTCCATTAATAAATATAGACACTAGAGATCTACTGACCCCGATTGTCGGGTATTTTATACATATATTAAGTCATATACCCATGCACAGATAATTATTATCTGGCTTGACTGATAAGCGAAATTCAACTCTCTCAGTAAGAGGAGATTCTGATGTTACTCATTCGATTAATAAATTATTCTTTGATTAAGGACTAGACTAGGTATATTCCTTTATCCATTATATTAATTGCCTCGGTGGCGCAGTGGTAGTGAATGCGTCTGCTGTGCTTGAGGTCTCGGGTTCAAATCCTGGGTCGGACCAAATGTTTGTGTGATCTACAAATATTTGTTTCGGAGTTTGGGTGTTTTCTATGTATGATATGTATGTATTTACAAAAAAAAGGTATATATGTATTTATATCAGTTGTCTAGTATCCATAACACAAGCTCTGCTTAGCTTGGGACTAGATGATGTTGTGTGTTAGATGTCCGAAATATTTATTTATATTTATTCCAGTAAATCTTTGAACGTATTTACTAATACTTGCTTACTATAGAGGCGCTTAATAAGTCGGTTGACACTCTGTATTCCCTAAATTACAAGTCTGACCCTTAGAGCATATATATCTGAAGGGGCAGACGAGCGGGCGGCAAGCGTGATCGGAATAGTGAGAGAGAGAGAGACTGAGTTTGGGTATTGTCTGCCTGTCTCACGCAAGCTTCTGATAGGTGGACGCACATACTAAATTGCATGACTGATTTGGCGGGAAATACACCAACCAATCAAGAATCAAAATAATGCTTCGTTTTTTAAAAAATACCAGCTGTTACTTATACTTGCAGACACTAGCGTGATTAACGTTTAAATTTCATGTACATTTACACCTTTTTTTTATGTAATAGGGACAAAGGAGCAGTCAGCAGATGTAAGACGATGGTAAGCGATTACCGCCGCCCATGAACAGCTCTTTTCTTGAAGGTTTGAAAGTCAGAATGGTCCGGGAATACCGCAGGCGACAGCTCATTCCACAGTTTAGTTGTGCGAGGCAGAAAGTTTCTTAAAAAGCGCACAGTTGTAGACTGCCGAACAATTCCTCGGAGCACTGCCCATTGTAAATGCGGTAGAAGATGCATAGCGAGGCTACATCTCTACGCAGCGCCAGAGAGCCCAGCCGAATTGAAACCTCTTGGCAATCGACAATTCGAGTCGCTCTTCGTTGGATGCGGTCCAGAGAGGAGCTGGTACTGGGGTGCTGGGGGGAACAGTATTCCATATGAGGCCAAACCTGTGCCTTATAAAGCAGAAGGCGGTGGGGCGGAGTAAAATACCGTCTTGATATATTGAGCACGCCAAGCTTCTTCGAGGCCAATTTGGCCTTACCCTCCAAATGACCACGAAACTGGATTTCACTCGATATGTCGACATCAAGTATTCCAACACTGGTTGAGGCATATAAGGGAGTATCTCCAAAACAAGGACATACGAACAACGGCAGTTTTTTCGCCATAATGCTGAAATAAAATACGCTTCGATTGACTTACTCGATTATAAATGTACTTACAAAATCTCTCAACGTGGTATATTTTCCAAAAGATTGTGCTGTGATTTCATATCGATTTGCCACAAGTTCTAGGTCATGGAATATGTAATCGCTTGAGCCCGCATTTTTTGCAAGCCTATTTATGCGGTTCGGTTCTGTAAGTTATTTACATACAGCTTGAAGTTTGGGAATAAATATAACAGCAATCTTTTATAGATTCGCTGTTTTTCTGATATTTGAATTAATCATGAATTACTTAAGTTACGATGCTTAACTTAAGATTAAAAGTCTCTAAAATATGGATTTATTTGATGAATATGGATAATAAATTAAAAAACTTTTTAAAAACAAGCTTTTACTGAAACGTTTCGAGACAAATCAAACGAGTCCGAACTCGATGATTTTGTGACGTTTCTTTACAGAGTTCCTATGGCCACCTTCCAGCTCCAGCATCAAATCAGCTCCATGTCATTATCATATTGTATTATCACGCTGTATACATACGTTTGCAAAATTTCAACAAAATCGGTTGAAGATATCTGCTTCAAAATGTAGTTGCAAGATTCCACCCGAACATACAAGCGTACATACATACATTGCAAGTTAATAAAAAGCTTGTAAAAAAAAGAATATGAGGCAGCCTTGTTTCCGAACTAATGTGTACAAAGAAGCTAATCTTGATCCTAATATATCCTAAATAATCCTGATTGCTCATCAAAGCACAACACAAGAATTGTGATCTGTGACGAAACGTGCATTTTAAAGTCATGTGGCATCATAAAGAAATGCAGAAGAGACAAGAAGTGGTGTTAAGTTAGGTACCACTTTTTTGTATATAAAACTTGGTTAGTCTAAAATAATTTGAGCACTGATTGTTAAATATTTAAAAAGAAAAACATCACGTGCAACGCACTGACAGATTAAGTTAGTTTTACAAGACCGTAATTTATAGTGGTTTACCCACAAAGAGTATGACAATTTAAAATGTAAATGATTAAATATTAACTTTACAGTGTGTAAGGAATGCTTCGCTACGGAGCATTGTCGTTGCATCGATTAGAAAAAAATCTAATACCTTTGAACGAGTAATTGTTGTATAATATACAATTGCTCCTTGGTACATTTAAATATAAAATCTGATTCTCAAAACGGAGATTTTCATGAAATTTAATTTGCGGGGGGTTTCAGGGCGATAAATCGATCTGACTGGATTCATTTTTAGAAAATTTACCAAAAAAATCAAGCAAACCTCGGTCACTCAGGTAATATAATTTAAAAACTAATAAACACACAAAAGTCGGTTTTACAAACCAAAAAAAAACATACAGGTGAAGCTAATAAAAACATGTTAAAAAAGATAAAAACAATTGATTTCAACAGGTTCATGTATCGTGTCTAAATTTGATCTGAATCGATGCAGTACTTTTAAAGTTTTTGAACTGTACCAGACTATCAGACATCTATGTATACAATGTATATAAAAGAAAGTGCTGTTTGTTACACTATTTATAACTCGAGAACGGCTGAACTGATTTGGCTGAAAATTGGTGGGGAGGTAGCTTAGAATCAGGAGACGGACATAGGATACTTTATACATTTTTTTTTTACTTTTCGCCACGGTGTTAATCGCAGTTGTTGTTATACCACGGGTAACACCGCGGGGCTCAGCTAGTTTTAATATAATTAAGTAAATAGATACTCGGTACAGTTGGTGTGAAATACCTCTTTTGTTAAGTATCTGCACTTTAATTTATTTTTATCTAGATAATGTTTCTTTGCACCTACTTCAAATGGTCAAATTATATTTTGATATTGCTATTGGCAATTTTTTCTATTAAATATACAATAATGAAAAGCAAACCACGCCGGTTCAAACATACTTATGTCCTTAACATTCACGTCGACTTCAAAAAGTAGGCGATGTAATTTTTCTTTTTTTCACGGTTATTTTCGGTGGATTACGATTGACGAACCTTTCTGAAGAGAGCCGGAATTAATGTGATATTTGTTGCTAGGGGGTGAAAGGTCAAGGACTAAGGTTTGGCCAAACTTCAAGAATATATTTCAACAGAAATCTCCGTGTCTGGTGGTCGGCGGAAATGCTTGTAATGTCAACGCTTTTCCTATGGACATTCTTATTGATTTATGTGGTAGTATACATTGTATTGATAGGCAATCTTCAATATCACTGTACATGTACAACATGTATTTCTAGTCTGTATATCTGAATTACGTATAAATTCTTTATATTCATCAAACAAGTAATTCGTTCTCGAGTTAATAGTCTAAGATTAATTTGTATACTAATAGTTGTATAATTATGTGTGGAATATTAACAGCTATGTAATAACTGAACCTATGTGTCGTGTCCAAAATCCAGTTTAAAAATAAACATAACTTCAAATAAATTGCTTCTCAAGTGTAGCCTTAAAGAAAGAACTCCTTAATCCTGATTGGCTATCGGTAAAATCGATACAAATAATTTCAATGACATCAATTTACACAGATTACTCTTTTCTAATGATAGAAGTATATTAACATTATCCTTTCGTATGTTATTTTCTCATTTACCATCCTCCAGATGACAATAATCGAATAATACAACTATCTTCTCTCGTATATTGCGTGTCTTAGCAAAAATCGACCATATTACTAAACTAGGTCTAACAAAATCTGTTAAAGTCTTTGTCCATTTTTTATCAAAAAACTTTGTAAGAATTTTTAATATTAGACATACATTTCAAGTAAAAGAATCCGTCTAGGTTCAAGGAGAAACAACGTTTAATTCAGATTTACCGATTTGTTGGAAAATGTTTCTAAAGTATTTGCATATTCCAGTAGTGCTTTGAGATGAATCCGTTAAACATAGATCTAAGTTATTTTTGGGTAAGAGAAATATTTATTTTACTTAAAACTAAGTAATTATTACCAGTATAAGTTTCGTGAATGCTGCCTTCAATATTTACGAAGAATTTCTTTGTATCTATATATTTCTTTTAGTTAGTTCTCCGATAGTTAGGTACAAATTATGTGTAATATTACTTTACTCAATACAATAGAAATATTCTTAATACGTATATACAACTTGCAATCAGGCATATGAACTATCTAATGGGAAAATTCGCGGTTCTCGATACTAATAAATGCATATAAATTAAAGAGAGCATTGATGGGTTGTCAGAATAGTCTCGCAATCTTAATAAATATTTTTATTGACTTTATATTAAACTAGCTTTTACACGCTCACGCAGACTTTCATCCCCTGATTTACCCCCTTAGGGATGGAATTTCGAAAATTCCTTTCTTAGTGCTCACTTACGTTATATAAAGAACATACATGCAAAATTTCAGGATTCTAGCTTCAGCGGTTTGGGCTGTGCGTTGATCTCTGGGTATGTCAGTCAGCCGGTTACCTTACTCTTTTATATATATAGATAGATTGCAATGTATATACTTGTTCTAAAGATTAGAGATTCATGTAAACGCCTGTTGAGAGAACCAATTCAATCACAAATATCCTTCCATCTATAAGAAATACTAGAATTATTATTCACTCTTTAACTTCTCTTTTCAGAACTCAACGGGTTTCATAGCCAAATGTTTAGGCGTTTGATGTAGTCCATTAGATGTATGTATTAAAGGCTTGCCTATTTTTTTTTCGTTGTAGCTCTGTAAAAGTCCAGTTATTTATTTTCATTGATGACTTTTCCCATTTCAGAGCCTTATTTTAGTCATATTTGTGAAACTTGCAGCGGTTGAGCCGTATAAGCGTAATACAGACAGACATTTACTTTCGAATTCAGTAATAGTATGGATGTAATATTTACGATATTTTTTTCTTAATGCTGCATGCTTGGGTTTCTGATACAGATACAACTATAAATAAACAAGAAACAACATTCTTCCACACTCAGATGTAAGTTAAGATTGTTATTTATTTCAATTTATAAAAGCATTCTTCAATAGTATCTCGTAGGTTGGCCATACCGGTTTTCTGTAGCTATTCTTTAAAGTGGATCACTCGAGTGGTTACCGTTTATTGTTAGAGTATTAGATGCATATAAATCTTGTGGATCTACGCAGGTAACTTCATTACAATAGCTGAATTGGACAGTTGTAGTTCTATCTCTTTCTCTTGTTTCTGAACTGTTCTTTATTTAAATGTAACGAATGAAGTACTGTCCTGTTCTTATTTAATTAAATAAATATTTCATGGTTTTATTGTAACCGACTTTAATAAGGACGAGGTTCTCAATTAGACCGTATATTTTTTATTTTATTTTATGTGTGTTCGCGGATAACTTAGTCGTTTATGAACCGATTTTGATGATTCTTTTTTATGGAAAGGAGATATCCCAACGGTGGTACTATGATAAGGACACTAAGATCTGATGATGGCATCCAAGAGAAATAGAGGGGAACCTTCGAAATTCGTAGGGTTGACTAGTGCATTTGTTAATTATTTTTTTATTTGAAAGTTGGTGCTTTCCGTGTGGTCCCATTTAATTTGGTCGTTCTTAAAGTCGGTTTTTTTTGTTAAAATTTTACTTATATTCATACTAGTGGTCACCGATTGACCGAAATTCGACCATGATTCTTTTTTTACCTTCCACACTCTTCCTCTATATAAACCACAACTGTGCTGCATTTCATAATCGTCCTTTTGTATAATTTTCGTAAAAAGGGGTGCAATGTTTTTGCTTAATGTATTAATATATAGATACCTATATTTGGGCAACAATATTGTCTTCATTGCACAAGTTTATAAAAGTTCTGAAGCGATATTCTTATCAACATACAGGTTTGCATTTTCATTTGTATCGACAATTGCAAAGATGTACTTAAGTACGTCTTATATTATCTTTAGTAATACATCAGCTTCAATTTGAATAGCTATATAATCATTATCAAAAAATGTTTCACACCAAGTAGGTATTCGACAACAATTCTAATTTACCAAAATGTCTGTCCTTTTCCTTAAGTCTGACGTCAATTCATTTATTATAACTTACGTCAAAAGTAATAAATCATCATGAAAATTTAATAAGGAGGGTTTTAATTTATAGCTTATATTAGCTTGTTCATTTATTCAATAAAGCTTATAACTCTCTCAGTCGGTCGCCAAAAGGACAACCATCAGTCTCTTGAAAACAAACATCCAATTTGAAATTCAAATTCAAAACAATAATCAATTCGAGTTAATAGACCGATTGAATACTGAATGGACCTGGACCTAGATCTGATCGCGACACGCTAACAACTGGGATAGCAGGAAATTACGGCAAATAGACTATTGGCACAAAGGAAATGACACTAACCGTTGCTATAATGAAGCGAGAGCTGATGCAGAATTGGGACTTGTAAATTTCTAAAGACACATAATAATGTTTATATTCAAACAACATTCGTCGAAATATTGAAACCAATTTCTCTTTAATTATAACAAATTTGAACACAATACCAAATTCGTATTAGTACCGGGCTCATAAATTACTTACACAAAGGCAGATTGCGAACTTTGTAATGAAAGTAGATAATATACTACGTACAGACGAAGAGGATATAAATTCTAGTGAATTTGCAACACAAATCGCACTGCAGTGTCTAGTGCAGAGCTTTTTGTGTGCGGGTTAAAAGAAACCAACTTATTAGCATATTCCATAGATTTCACCCCCACACTGCGGGTTATGAACTAAATATAAAAATATATATAACAACAGACATCAATGAAAGCACATTACCGATTAAAACACAGTAACCAGGGTTTTATCATAGAAATGTTTTATATCATTATGATTCGACGCTGTTGTTCTTTTGGTATCGCCACTTAGTCACTATTTATTTCACGGTATTTGTTACTAAAGAACACTTATTAATACACTAGCACACTTTTGTTATTCACAATAATGTTGGTGGAAATAATTTTTGGTTTTTTGTTGTTAATATGGTAATGACAGCAACGTGACGCGCGTGCGTGCGCGGTGGTATCGCGCACAAGACTGAGTTATGAACCCCTGGCTAGGGTTTTAGTCCCGGCCGGCGAAGAGACGTTCCATTATACGGTCTGTATTGATTGTTTGTATACAGAACTGCGGTGTGTTACTTTGGAATGTTATAAGTTATAAATAATTTCAATTCAGAGCGCTGAGAAATGGCATGTAATGTTGTGTTTTTATTACTTAGATTAAAAATAATATAATGGTTATTTAAATTATGGGCATATTCTGGTTAAGTTAAATTAAACACACGTTGTTTTAAATAATCAACGTTAATTGATTTATTCTTAAGGGTGTTATTTTTGATTAATTTTATATTAACTCAAACAATTTATACTGTAAAATGACTTGAATGTAAATGTCAAACTTGTTTTCGCGCCACGTGAAAAGGAACGTTATAAACACGCGCAGCAATATCTCCATCTCTTTCTGCAATCATTTACAAAAGGTGACAGAGTAGCGCGTGTCCCAACCCTGTATCTACCCTTCTCAATACATGTTCAAGCGTCCAGCTCTACAAGACCCACGAGATGGTCAGGTCTTAGTAAATAATCATAGCGAGCTGAGCTCTTGGAATATTGGTATTGTTAGGGCTGTATAGGGTTGCGATTTTAGGGCTAACAAATTAGAAAGGGGAAGAAAAAAATGTTCGAATGTCAGGTTTATTGACATTTTGCTGGGCTATAATTAAGGTTTAGCGAGGGTTACCGGTTATCGGCACACCGTTAAATTTAAAACGGTTCATTTTCTTTGCAATTAATTCTTTCGATTGGTTAGGCATCTAATAAAGTTCGGATTTGATTTTCGAATTGTTTTTCTTTTTTAATTAAGTGTCGTTCAGTTTTTATTATGCTATTACAAAACCAAATTAAGTTATATTTTTTAATATAGTTACTTTTATGTTTTGATGTAAAATATAAAATTAAAAAAAAACACGGCATATATTGAAAATAAAATTAAAAATGTATTAAATAAAAAAAATACAATGTTTTTCATAAATGACTGTAGGTACTTATACTTTTTAATGCCCTCAATAAAAGACGCAAAATTCATATTGCACTAGTTTGATTATGATATTCAATAACTATAAATTTTCAAAATTTAAGAAAATCCCCGATATAATAACCTGAGTTCCCTTTAAAAAGTAAAAAACACGTTATGCGCTTTCATTTGAGACCCCACTCGATGATATTTTTGCAGACATTCGGTTACTCTTCCCCACTTTCACCCCCATAACTTTTAAACGGCTCAACCGATTTTCATGAAACATGTCTAAGAACACTCGCACGTAACTTACCTTTCATACAAAAAAAAACTAAATTGAAATCGCTTCATCCGTTCGGGAGCTACGGTGCCACAGACAGACAGACAGACGGACAGACACGTGAAACTTATAACACCCCTCTTTTTGGTCGGGGGTTAAAAATACTAGGTACGTTTAAAAAGAAATGCATCACTCTGTTTTAAGATAAGCGACATCTACAGCAAGTTATAACAAGCTTGAGGTTGGTTACTTACCTAAGCAAGCGGACGAAGTCAGTGTACGATAGAGCTTCAAAGTAAAGTCGATAGATGTCTCTACTGTATGTTGTAATATATGTTAAAAGAAAAAAACAAAACATTAAAGTAGTATATATCCAGCCTCGGTAGCCAATTTGACATTCTTCAAACTTAAACGTTACCTACTAGAAAACTATAAAAAATATGGGTATGACGTCATCTAAAGGCTGACTTGCTCAAAATAAAATATAAGCGAATAATACAAGAGAATAGAGGCGTTTGTGATTGTAGAAAGAAAATCCACGCGAAACACTTGCATCTCGGTTAAAGGGGTAGCGGTACTTATTTTTCGGGACATGAAATCCCATGATCCCCAATCCCCAGACAAGGGCGCCTGAAACCTGGATCCGGTCCTTGGAGTGGATTTTAGTGCAAACAAAACATACTAGCCTCGTTCACAAGAAACCGGGTATCGGAAGGGATTTTCCACCCTGTGCCCAAAATCTTAATATCCATTTCTAAATTGGGATTTTTTGAAACGCCGCGTTGAGCACTTTTTGGTAGTGGAAAATCATATGGATTCACGTAACCGACAAGCTAATGTTTAATGTTGATAATTTTAATTTTAAACATTATGAAATTTCTTATTTTACACATTAATTTTACAAATAACATTCTAAGTTATAAGTTTTCACTTCTATCGGCAGTCCTGGTGTCTGCCATTTTTTTATAGATTACTGGCTGATCCGGCAAATGTTGTTTTGATATTAAAAAAAATTGGGGTATAAAAAATAGATGTTGGTCGATTCTCAGACTCGATATGCACACCAAAATTCATAAAAATCGGTCCAGCCGTTTCAGAGGAGTACTAACATTGTGACACGAGAATTTTATTTATAAGATGTATTTTATTCTATGTAAATTTTCAACGTTTCCCAATGTTTAAGATAAAAATAAATGAATTACATCATGTTACATTTAGCCATGAGTTTATATTAAATAAAATTTATTTCATCCTTCGCTTGCTCGGTCATCAAAATTGAGCACGCGGTTAAAAAGCAACTTTGCACTCTTGTATAACAAATAACTATTGCTTATTAGATACAACCTATTTAGTTCACCACAATATCTCTCCTATTGAAGTAAGTTGTAGTAGTTCTCTGCAGACTCTAACAGTTGATGTCTACAAGCGTAGTACTACTCGTTGACTCTGAGAAAGCTCTTTATTCTAAAATTATATCCCAAACTAAGCAGAGCTTGTATTATGTGACAACTAATATAGGTAAATACGAATATATGCTTTTTTTTTGTAAATATACACATATTATGCATATAAAACACCCAAACTCCGAAACAAATATTTGAAGATCGTATAAACATTTGGTCCGACCAAGGAATCGATTCCGAAACCTCAAGCAAAAGCAATTATTATGGAAGCTTTTATCAATGTTCATTCCTTACTAAAATATTTTATTATATTTAAAACAATAATTGCTGCTGCACGTTTGGCCTAGTGGTTTAACGGTCACCACGCCGTTTCCTACTTCGCCAAGTGTCGAGAGTTCAAATCCCAAGTAGGACAACACTTTGTGTGATCCACAAATTGTTGTTCTGAGTCTGGGTGTTCTTTGTGTCCGTTTCATGTATGTTTGTAAAGTCCCCCGCGACACAGGATTTATTCCTAGTGCGGGAGTAGTCTTCTAAAGAAGTAAAAAAATATACGGTACTGGTTTATTATAAACGCTCAGGCCTCGGTGCACGTAAAGCCGTCGGTCCCGCCTGATCTCTCCCCAATTGTGTCGAATAGCGATCATCGGATTATGAGAGTAAGGGAACAACCCGTGGGAGAGCCACGCTTCGGCATGAACAATTATCGCCGGCTCAACCGGAGTGATACCACGGCCTCACAGAAAACCGGTGTGAAATAGTGCTTGCGCTGTGTTTCACCGAGTGAGTGAGGATACCGGAGGCCCATACCCCAACCCCCCTCCCCCTATCTCCCCCCCCATCCCCCAAAGGCCGGTAAAGCACTTGTGACGCCTCAGTGTTGGTTGGTGTCCATGGGTGGCGGTAATCGCTTACCATCAGGCGATACGTCTGCTCGTTTGCCGGCCTATTCCATAAAAAAAAAAACAAAGAGTGCACCTGTACCTGTATTTGCGTATGACCTTGTGCACTATGAAAATCTCCTGGGTTGTTGACTGGTCTTCGTTGAGACTAGCCACCGTGATTGCTGCTAAAAAAATATATTTTTGTAACTTGTCAATAGATCAAAAGAATCGGTGTTATAGAATTTTATTCAAAATTAAGATTAGAAAGTATAGAACGAAAAAATTATTATAAATTTAGATCTTTAAGAAAGCTAACAGCTTTAATTAATTGTATATTAATATATTTAAAATCGTAGACGGTATCAACATTAGCAACTCGTACATTCACCCTCATTGTTATTCATCGTGATCCACTTCCAAGAGTCCTTAATGCTCTTCATCCTTCATAAGGCAGTGGTCCGACCGCCAGCGAGAAAACGACTGACTATCGATGATTTTCTCGCTCAAGAAACGTACAATAAATATACATTCCATGTAAACGAAAGAGATGCATATAGTAGTAGTTGCTCTCCGACTGTTTACACTGCCGGCGACGACTCGCTTTACTAGTTTTATCGCTGAGCGTCAAGAGCTTTCAAAGATAAACTCGCTCAGCCATACTCGCTCAGCGATGCTCGCTCGCTTGATCATTTCTATACAGTGCGGCTTTGAAATTACACCTATGGATATCAACAAATCATTGCAACTCTCATCGTTGTCCAGTTGAGACGACGACGATGATGTATTTTACGATAGTATAATATTTATACGATAGAGATATTGTCGGACACATTTAATAAAAAACATATCCATAGTGACGTGGAATGTGGTTTTGGCGCGAGTAATCGCTCATCGCTCTTGAACACTCGCTTATAGCCCAGCGACAAATCTATCGAAACTACACACTCGCTGCCCGCTGATCGCCAACTCGTTTATAGTTTCTAGTTCTACTCGTTTCGCGTTCATCGTCGGCGGTGGGACCACTGCCTTAGATCAGGAGTCATAACTAAATTTTAAAGGTGCTCAACAGAAGAAGACATAACTACTTTAATTTGAAGTGCAATTGAAGAGGCATATGTCTAACAGTAAACTGCGATAGGCTGATGATAATGATGAAATTAAAATAATAAAAACAAAACTAAATAAAACGATTGGGTAATTCAATTTCTAATATTTTATTACGGGACTTATTATATAAAAGGGTATACAAGTTTACTTATACATTACTTAGTACTTAAGTTTATGTATAAACACTTATAAAAATATTATTAAAATTTCGCTAAATTGACTGGATTTCTTAGTTATTATAATATCTCCGTAGGTTTTTTATTCCCGTTCAACCACCTATAGGGATAATATACAAATCGAATACATTTTTTATTCAATTTGTAATTACAAAAATCACACCCGTCATTATTTTATTTTTATTAATCTCAATGATTATAATTATATTTACACTCTTCAATACTAATTGGTTAAGCCATCACTGTAATTTTATGTTAAAAAAAACACAAAAAATAACAACGAAAATAAAATTAAAAATATAACAAAGGTATACTGTTTTTTAATACATATTTGTAAAATAAAAAACTTCACGTGTAAATGTAATTTACATAATGATTTTAATTCTTGTACTCTTGCAAAACAAAAAAACAATAATTTAACACTTTATTTACAGTTATTTTTACTTATAACTAATAAAGCTTAGTATGGACGGAAGTAAAGAAATGGTTGCCTTTTGGTAACCAATACTTTAGTCAGAGAGTTTCGGAAAGACATAATAAACATTTAAATTTTAATGCCATTTAATATCCGCTTTCTATTTCATTTTTAGTTCGACCATAACTACTTAAGTATAAGTCATGGACAAGTCCACTCATGAGGTAGTTTGAATATAAAACTGTTCTGAGAAAACAAAATCCATTTTTTCATTTAGCAGCAAGGAGCTTTGAATTTTGACTGGTATACCGGGAGATTTTTGATTACGGCATTTAAAAGCATACGTGTGCCCAGCAGTGGACCATTAAAGGCTGTTGATGTGATACAGGGATAGCCACGACGGGAAATAGTTTTTACATCTGATCTTATATTAACTGTACAATATTTTTAATAGCGTTCATTTCAATTTTAGTTCTATCATGTTTTTTTTTTATTTTCATCAGCAAAGGGGCCAAACAGACAGCAGGAGTATGGGACATATGATCTATAATTATTTATACCATTATCAATACGTTCATTAGATACAACGTCGTAACAAAGACCGAGAAAACGACCACTGAAACCTTGATTGGTTTAAGATTAGTTCTATTACTTTAAGTATTGCTTATTGTATAAATTAGTTATAATAATTTGTTTTCTGTTTCTCTTTAGGATATATAAAGAGGGATATTGAAAAAAAAACATTACACAACATTCAAATTGAAATAAATGATCTTATAAGTATAGATAATTCGTAATAACTGTTATCTACATAGGTGGATACTGTAAAAATGTAAGCTTTGGCTTTACATCCAATATCTTATCTACCTATAAGAGCATTCAGAAGGCGTTTATCAAAATCACAATCGCCACTTTAAAATATGTATTACTGCATCACTTTTCACATCCACGAAGGCGTATAGCGACAGAGAAATTTAACTTTCTCCAATCATCTTGTTACATTACACTGAGTAGAGGAGGCCTCAACGAAATCAAGGTACCTTGGACTCTTTAAACATGGATTAATTAAAGTAAATCTAACTTAGAAGTACATTCTGGGCTATTGCAATTTTGTCTTATTTATCCCATTATGTGTCACATGGCCGTTCGCATGACCATTTTGAAAATGTCCATTCATTTTCGTGAATCCATTGAGGCCGCTTATTTCGTGCTTTAAGTAGCCATTGTGTCCATTGATCATATATCTACTTAAGTCCCCATTTGTGAGATGTCCGTTGACATCTCCATTAGTGATATGTCCGTTCAGATCTCCATTAATAATATGTCCGTTTACAATACCGTTTTTAATATGACCGTTTATATGACAATTTTTATCGCTTTTGACAGCGCCATTAATGTGTGTTACTTCATTGTTGTTATTATTGTTGTTGTTATTATTGTTGACGGCTATATCAACTTTTCTCTTTGGTTTGTCTCTATTGTAGGCTTGCATGTAGAAATTCATGAACAAAACGATGAAAATAGTCGAATGCAGGATGAGGAGAGAGGCGATGATCCTGAAAGGAAAACAAAAATAATAGATCAATATAAATAACAGACATCGTTATGCGAGAGATTCATTATTTATCAAGAGAGGCACGGCATTAAGGCCGCCTTTGACAAATAAATAATTTTTTTGCACTTATTGACAAAAAACAGACAGGTCAATTAGTATCTCTTATTATACCTACTTTATAATAAAATATGAAAATTTCTCGTATGCATTAAAAAAAATCACTACCAGATAAAGGTGAAACTTTAATAGCTGTAAGTTTATGTATAGAAGAAGCATTGAACTTAAAATTTTGAAACAATCTTCAAACAGTGATAAATATTTTAAAATTTACTAAGAATACTGAATGTAATGCTTACTTTGGATATCCGCAGTCATATACCAGTGCACTGATTGAATGAATCAGCACCATGAAGAATTGGACCTGGAATATAATATACAGATCATTAATCACAGATGCTGTGATGACCAGTTTAGATTATTTTTTGAGCCTACCAACGTGACTCTACTCTGCCTGATGCTAAGCATAACATAATTCAAGAGTAGTGGTCACCATGATAATTGTGCTATAAACTACGCTACTTTTCATCAGTATCGTATAAATTGTCGATACTTGTACGATCCTGACGAAAAGTAGCGTAATTTATAGCACAGTTAGTGTGTAACGCGTGTGTTTACTTGGAACTACGCGTTTTTTTCTGCTTCAACAAGAACAAGGCGGTGCGTTATTCCTTTTTTATTTGATCTGAGATGCAGACATCGCAACAATGCAGCATGGTGACCCATACTATGGCGACCTATTGAGATGCTTCTGCATGATTGGGCCTCCGGTCTCTGTCTCCACATTCACCAAAGAAGCACTTCAGCATGACTGCTGTCATTTTAGCTTTCTATACTAGTTCTATTAATATCCAATCATACGATTATTTAAAAGGTAACGATACCTTCTATTTGCTGACGTTTAGAATGTGTTTTAAATATTTTTATCGCGAATAAGTCCCATTGTACATCAAAAACTATGTGCAAAAGTTGCAAAGGTTAATTAAAAGTTCATTAACCATCTTTTCGAAACTGAATTGTTTAGAATGTTTAATGAATTATGAATGAATATAGTGTGTCATATACACCACGAAACCAAAACTCCACATTCACTCCTTCCAAGAATCTGGTAATGTTAAAAAAATATTCTTTGTATTTAAGTCATCATAATATTATACTTGGAAATGTAAATTACACGTGTAATTTTGAAGAAATGAAATGTACAGTATTTGTTTTTTACACAGGAATACTGTTGTTTGTACGATAAACTCTTGTTGGAATTTTATTTCACAAACATATATGTTATTAAGAGCGAAGGATATGTGACATATTTTTTATTATTAAACAATATTTTTTAAATATTATAATGTTAAAGCCAATAACACACATAGAGTATAACATTTTTCTTTGCTCTACGTGTGGTGTTCTTACAAATACATATAGTCATCTAATTATTATGTATAATTATTATGTATAAATATTCTATAAGTTAGAACGGCTGTCCCTCTCAAGATGATAGTCCTTAGTGATGATATGGTGCTAAATTCTGTTGTTGCGTCACTAAGCAGGGCAATACCCGAACTATCTTTTTTGGCCAATCTTTTGAACGTCACCAATTTTTAGTTTGATTTCTGTTTTGTTTGGAGAGATTTTGGAACAACAGAATTACCACCAATGAATAATGTAAAATCTTGGTTGCCGCGACACAAGCCTTGAGCTTAGTGCGGAAACCGTCGATAAGTTCAAATTGTAATTTGTTTATGTACAAATAAATAAATAAAACAAGTAAATAATTTTCCTGCTAAACATTTTAATTTTAAGCATAAGAGTAAGTAAAAAGTCTAAGTCCTTAATATAATGTACGAAGGCAGCCTGCAAGGTGAGTAGGTAGAGTTTCATGTAAAACATTTAATAGAACGTGTGCAACACAGAGAAAGGATACGGCGTTCCGTCTGGTGTTGAAATCGTCGTGTCTAAATGTTGGCATGCACGGCGCAGTAACACTGCTAGTGTAAAAACGATTTCGTAACCATCGTTGATTGAACTCTAGTTAGGAAAACTTATATTAGATTATAAAATGTATTAAATTAATCAGTATATTTCTGAAGTTATTGGTAAAAATTGTAAATTTGTGAAGTTGTAGGGGGTAATTTGTGGATCTACTAATTTTTTTTTATAAATTCTTTCAACAATAGAAGGCCACATTATTTGTGAATGCTAGCAAGCAAAATTATGGCCAATAGCTAGTAGATAAATAAAAAAACTGAATGACGAAGCGATTGAACTGAATTGTAAGAAAGACGAATAAAGTCTTAGAGGAAATAGAATATTAGGAGTTAGGTAGGAAGTAAGCGATACAAAATCATTAGGAACACCCTAATGGATTTATTTCAGGTACGACAGATTATCGACATATCTAGTAAAGGACATAAGGAAAAAATTAGACATGATACTGAGGTCACCAGTTCGAGACCCATGCATTGGCATAAATGAGCCTGCTCGACTGGAGTTTATTCCTTCATCGATTTTCACGGAATTAGTGAGGTTATCGGATTAACAAACCCCACTTTCCTCCCCTTAAGAGGGACAGCAACCAGGTCTCTATAGGCAGCAGTAATCACTTGTCATTAGATGATTCGTCTACATGTTAGCCATAATACTCCATAAAAAAATAACCGGGTTGGATAACCGTTTCAAAATTGTGGAATAATCTTTTTTTCTTCTTTAAATACTAATAAATAGCACTATGCAAGCATAATATATAAATCTGTGGACTTTACAAACGTATATAAAACGGATACAAAGAACACACAGACCCAGAAAATCAATTTTAGGATCATGCAAAGTGTTACCTCATGTGAGGTTTGAACCCAGAGTACTTTGGCACAGCAGAAAGCAACAACGTGACGATCGCTTAAACCACTACGAAGTCAGTCATTCATCATCGTTTGTTCATCACTTTCATGTTGAACGATACTCAAATATTCCTAATTATTAAAAATATGAAATCATTTCGAAACATTATAGAATTCATTTCGGCACATCACGGAATCCGTTTCGGAAGTTGTAAACTAGTATTGCATTTACCGCAGTTCAACTATGCCGTGTGCCGTATATCCTAACGGTTTGCGCAAGCGACTCCCGTCTTGCTAGGAATTCTAGGCGCGGTGCGATCCTTATTGGCAGGTTCCACGTTGTAGCCGGTATGGCGGAAGTACGTACATACTTAAGTACGTATAAAATGTTAATTATATGAAAATCTTGAGGAATATATTTTTTTAAAGAGCTGTTTGTATAGTAAGCTAGGGGAATAAGGTGAATTAATGCCAAAAACACACGGAGCGTCGTTTGTGTTTACGAAACGAAAACAATAAACAGTAATAAATTTAGCTTACAATTAGGCTCTCCGTCTTTTAATTACGATCATTAAGACATAAAAGAATATATTACATACATATGTAATTAATTTGTTGAGAATGCAGTTAAAATGAAATAAGTTTAACACAGAAACAGTATATTGTGAGCTGAGAATATGAATTTGATGTACTGTTATTTAGCAAAAGAAAACGAATAAGACACGCCTGCATGTACAGTTGCTGAAATGCGAATGTTACAAAGGATGTGTACTTTGATTAGGATGGACAAGATGAGTTATTAATACATTTGAGAGAGCCTAAAAGTAACACCAGTGGATGAAAAGTTCCGAATAGGTTTTCCTGGTAAGGACATGTGATTCTCTTACGAACATCACACGATCAACAATATGGTGAGTATATGTAGTGAAGAAACTGCTATTGTATAGTAGTAACAGGATTAAAGAATAAGGCGATCACGGAAAACGTGGATGGACTGCGAGAGGATATGGTGAGAAGAGGAGTAAACAGTAATAAATAATGAAGAAGAATAATTATTTCATTTACGTATATAAAAGTATATTTCTTATTGCATACTACGCTGTGTAAGAATTTAAATAGTTGGTAAAGATTTGTGAACATGTTAACGTTAATTACATGCAGGGCAAAAAAAATGTGATATAGTTGATATAGTTTAAGTGTACTATGTCGATAATAAGCGTGTATTTAGAATGTACAACTATTTCTATTAACAACCTGGGTATCTTAGTTAAGGCGTTGCCTAGTTTGAGATCAGAAGGCCGTGTGTGAGTACAATAATATGAATCTCAATTAGTTAAATCATATTTGAGGCAGATTGGTGATAGTATCGGTTAATTGTCGCTTGTGAAATACCAGTGTTTCATGCCTTTAATTGTTTCAGTACCTAAATGTAAGTAGACCGTGTAAGATGGGTTGGCGTTATCTACTTAATTGTCTGCTCATAAATCTTTTATCTCTGTGATTAGGTGTGTGGGGAATGCTTGCGAAATATAGGTAAATTAAAAGCACGAACTAGAAAGTGTAATCAGATCTTTACTTAAACGTCATTTGAACAAAATAATAATAGCTGTAGTTTTGATTTTACGTTACTTATATTACGGAAGATAGATGGCGTTGTACCACTAAATTAAATGTCACTATTGTTCCATTTAGGATTTTAAACTAGCTGATCCACGCAAAGTCGTCTACGACTCCTATTGCCCGTTGCGTAAAAAAAATCCCTCGTTTTTGTAACATTCTTCATTGGTGCTCCGCTCCTATTGGTCTTAGCGTGATGATATATAGCCTAAAGCCTTCCTCGATAAATGTACTATCTAACACTGAAATATTTTTTTAAATCGGACAAGCGGTTCCTGAGATTAGCGCCTTCAAACAAACAAACATGCTCTTCAGTTTTATAATATTAATAATATATAATAAATATATATTAGTATACGTCGTAAAGTGGATAATTGTTTCGGCGAGCATCTAAAACATTGTTTTGTGGCTGGTAACCAATATCTAAATGTTTATTGATACTTTGGCCTTTTTATTAATATTGGTAGCTGCCAAAATGTAAATTTTTTGGGGAGTAAGGGGGAGAACGGCTTATAACATCCTCGCCGATCCCAATTGTCAACCTCACCTGCACGCGTCAGCAATTCGTACAACTGACGGAAAGAGGATTCAGCGACCTTGGGGTCTAAATAACTCCTAAAATGCCTGGGGCAGAAGGCAACGGGAAACCACTGCTTCTAATTTCCCAAGAGAGTCAGCATGATAAGAAGAGGAACAGAAATTAGTATGTCTGATGATCCAGCTGACGCCCGGCGCCATCTTTCCGGGAGAGGTGGTGCGAAATATGCTACCGGCCATGCAGGTGTAGCTCATCAGGCACCGCATAGAAATTTAGCTACTGATGATTATACGTCGATTCGTCATGCCCACCGCATAGGAACGTGGAATGTGCGCGGCCTCAACCAACCTGGCAAACTGCAAATTGTTGAAAACGAAATGCAAAAGAAGAAAGTTCACCTGCTAGGGCTCAGCGAAACACATTGGAAAGGTCAGGGTCAGTTCACATCTGACCTAGGAAGTACAATATATTTTTCAGGCCCCGAAGATGAGAGCAGCAAAGGAGTGGCATTCATTGTCCCGAAATCTTTAAACAAATGCGTTGTAGGATACAACCCAGCCAGTGATCGCATAATAGCGCTAAAACTTAACACCGTACCGTGCTAACTCAACATCGTACAGGTTTGCATAAACTACAGCACAATCAACTGAAGAAGCAGTGGAGGGCTTTTACGACACGTTGAACGCGCTACTTAAAGGGCTACCAAAACGAGAAGTTACCATCATCTTGGGAGACTTTAATGCCAAAGTTGGAGACACAAGGGGCGATGACCACCTGCGTCGTGTTGCAGGTAAATACGGAATTGGAGAAAGAAACGATAGGGGCGAACGTCTGTTACAATTCTGCTGCGAAGAAGATTTCACTATCAGTAATACCTGTTTCGAACATCATATCCGGAGATTATACACTTGGATATCCCCTGGAGACAGATGTAGAAATCAAATTGATTACATTCTGATAGGGACGCAATGGAGAAGCTCAGTAACGAACGCCACAACTTTCCCTGGCGCTGACTGTGGATTCGACCACCAACTTCTAGTGGCAACAGTTCAAGTGTGGCTAAAGAGGATACAGAAACCTAAACTAGCTCCGAGTATGCAAGGTGTAAACATCAGTGGCTTCAGAGATAGTTTGGAGCAAGAAATGAGAGACTTTCCAAGAGACATGACCGACAGCGTCAATGGGAATACCTCAAAGGGATGATACAGGAAACAGCTAAAGACAACAAGCTAGTGAGACCCCCTATGAAAAATGTCATCACACCTGAGACGTCTCAAATCATCCTTAAGAGGCGTGAACTTAAGGAGAACGGCATATGCACAAATGAGGATCAGCAACGGTACTCAGAACTAAGCCGACAAGTTCAATTGTGCTGTCGAAAGGAGTATGATAACCACATTAACAAAATCTGTCTCGAACTTGAACAACACGCACTGAAACACGAATCCAGATATATTTTTCAGAAAGTAAAAGAACTATCTAGCACACATAAGCCAAGAATCTACGCCATTAAGGATGGGGATGGGCGTCTGTTGACTAATGTGGAAGAAGTGTTAGAGCGCTGGAAAACCTACTGTGCGGAGTTATATGACACAAGTGAGCCTGCAAACGCTAACATTACATGGACAGAAGAAGAACCAGATATCCTTGCATCAGAAATTGAGTTTGCCATCAAAGCTCTTAAGACCGATAAATCACCAGGTAAGGATGCCATTACAGCCGAAATACTAAAAAACCTAGGTCAGCGAGGCACAAAGGCTATCACCGAAATCTGTAATACCATATGGAAAACTGGAATATGGCCAAAAGACTGGATAGAATCGGTGTTCATACCGCTACATAAGAAAGGCTCTTCTAAAGTTTGTGGAAATTACAAGACAACTACATTAATATCCCATGCGAGTAAGATCCTTTTACACGTGGTCAATAGACGTCTAAGCTACTTTCTAAGCTGACAGATATGATGATGATGAGATGTGGAATGTGCTACTTGAAATGGGAGCTCCTAAACACCTAGTTGCCTTAATCCAGAGTCTATATACACAAAACCGGTCGTTCATCAGAATAGGTATGGACTGCTCTAATATGTTCCACACTAAGAAAGGAGTAAGACAGGGTTGCATATTGTCTCCCGCCCTTTTCAATATATATGGAGAGTACATTATTCGAAAGACTGTAGAAAACTGGGAGAAGGGTTTTCCCATAGGTGGAAAGAGACTATCAAATCTCCGATACGCTGACGACACAATTCTTCTGGCAATATTCATGGAGGATATGTATGAGCTTTTCCAAAGACTCGAGTTAGAAAGTGGCAACATCGGTCTCACGGTGAATAGAGCAAAAACTAAAATCATGATAGTTGATCGAGCCGGAAAGTTAACAAATGACAAAGGTAACATTCCTGGCATTAATACCGTCGACCACTACATATATTTGGGCTCCCAAATCAACAATGATGGCAGCTGCGTTCCCAAGATAAAAAGGAGAATCGGTATGCCTAAAGATGCTATGTCCCGACTAAACAACATTTGGAAGAAAAGAGGAATCAGTATCAAAACCAAGATCAGACTGATACGAGCCCTGGTATTCCCTATCTTCTTATATGGAGTTGAATCGTTGACAATTTTAGCCCGAGAAAGACAAAGGATTGATGCATTCGAGATGTGGTGCTGGAGGCGAATGCTGAGAATTTCTTGGACCGCAAAACGCACCAATGCATAGATTTTGAGTCAGCTCCGTATAAATGAAAATATATTATATATATTCCCTCGCACAGAAAATCAACGTAAAATGACAGCGTTCGTGCTGTCGTGTTTCGTTGGTGAGTGCGAGACCGGAGGCCCAATTAGTCTAGTCAACAAGTACCATACTTGTTGACTAGACTAAAAGATGCAGCAGCATCACTAGGCCGCCATAGTGTGGGTCTCCATACTGCATTGTCTGCATTCGCAATGAGTATGGTGACCACCACTCTTGGATTCTGCTTATGCTTTCCATCAGGCAGAGTAGAGTCATTTTGGCGGGCCAAACATAAAAAAAAAAAAAAAAAAAAAAAAAATACTCGTTTGTCCACTGTATGCCGACAACGCATCCTATCATACTTCGGCCACACAATGCGCAGGGATGACGGCAATTTGGAAAACTTGATTGTTGTTGGGAACACCGAAGGCAAACAATCGCGCGGTCGTTCACCAACTAGATGGACAGATCAAATAAAGGAATCGTCGTCGTCCAAATTTTATACGGTTGTGAGAGACGCGCTGGACAGAAACCGGTGGAGGCAGATCATACATTCCAGATGCAACCAGCATGCTGACCACGATCCTCAGTCATGAGGGACCGACCAGAGAGAGAGAGCCAAAATGATTCCATCCTGTCTGATGGGATTTATACCGTGGGAGAGCCACGCTTCGGCATGCATGGGCCTGTTCAACCGGAGTGATACCACGGCTTCACAGAAAACCGGTGTGAAATAGTGCTTGCGTTGTGTTTTACCGAGTGAGGATACGGGAGGCCCATACCAATTTCCCCCCTCCCCCTATCTCCCTTCCCCATCCTCCCAAAGGCCGACAACGCACTTGTGACGCCTCTGGTGTTGCGGGTGTCCATGGGCGGCGGTTATCGCTTACCATCAGGCGATACGTCTGCTCGTATGACCCCTATTCTATAGAAAAAAAAAAATGAATAGCATGAGTAGAATCCAAGAATCCAGTGCTTTCCAGTAAGAACCTAAATCACGTTCAACTTTACACATCTGACATACAATAAATCACACTCACGGAAATGAGAAATCATCTTTGGTTATCACCAGCTTTATAAATATGACTTAAGCTGTTTTTATATGCCTCAAGGCAGTGTGTACAGCTTTCAAACCAACAGGTTTAGTTCTCAATAAGTCAGAAATACCAGCATAGGCTTTGAAATAAGTTTCTAATTAATTACTGATTTCGCTGTCGTGCCTTGGACACTCCTTCATACATCATATCGACGTACAATATTATTTTCAAATATCTGAAGATGAATGCTATGGAAGTACTGGGTAAATTTATCAATTTTTTGTCTCTAGTTTAATATATTTTTAACCGACTTCAAAAAAAGAAGGAGGTTCTCAATTCGACTGTATTTTTTTTTGTGTTTTTTACCTCAAACTTTCGACTGGGTGAACCGATTTTGATGATTCTTTTTTTATTTGAAAGCTGGTGATTCCCGTGTAGTCCCATTTAAATTTGTTTCGGAATGAAGTCGGTTTTTTTTTGTTAAAATTTGTATCTTATTAGTTTCCAGATTACGATAGAACCGGTTAGGTGCGCGTTGTAATGGTAGCAAAGCATATTGATAACGAAATTCTACGTGTGACAATTGAATTGATAATTTAACATTGTTCTGGCATGGTTTATTTTAAACATTTTTATAGTCCAAAGAGAGAGAGACCAGACATGCTGTGGGTACCGCATGGGTATCGACTACCATCACCCACGGGTTCTTGGATTCAAGAGATACAAGTCCTTCCTCCGACTTAGGTTTGAGTCTTTGATAACCTCAGTGAAAAACTACGAAAGATTCGATTAATATTTTTAGAGTTTAATTCTAAAATTTTTAGTTGCAGTGGCGTTTCTTTCAATACTTTCAGCATTTGTATACTGTGCAGCACTAACTGAGTCGTAAGTAATTTTTAGGGTTCCGTACCCAAATGATAAAAACGGGACTCTATTACCCTAGGACCTAAGACTCCACTGTCCGTCTGTGTCATGAACATAGTTTTTTTTTTTTTTTTTTTTTTTATGCTTTTCCCCGTCCAAAATTTCGACAGGACCTTGTTATTCTTTCTTGTATTTCCATGTCTTTATTGTTGTAGAGGTCTGCGCACTATGTGCTTCGTGCCGTGTCATTCTTGCTAATTTTATTTTTGATTCTACGTGTTTAATTGTTTCTGATATTTATGTTCTTATGTTGTTCTCAATTTCTTTTCTTTCGCTCTTATGCTGTTTATTTTACTCTTTCTTAATTATTCTATTTTCTTTTTTTTTTTTATTTTAAATTTAGTTTTATATAGCTTACTCTAATTTTATTTATCTAAATGTTATTTAATTACGATTTGGTCAATGACTGGTTGTTTTTGTGACTCGGTACATTTTTAATTTCTTCTTCTACAATAGTGAATATTATTGTTTTCTATTTTAGATTGCAGGTCTTTAGTTCAAGCTTTGTTATTCCTTTTCATTTTTATTGTATCCAAGATGTCTTTTGTTGTTTTTTATCTAGCCTGTGAGATCGTAACATGTTTTGACTCTGTGTGTTTATATAACCGTATTACTACTTTAATGTCAACAATTTGTGTATATCTTTAAATATATAGAATTGTTGCAATTTCTGTAGCAAGTTTGTTATGTGTATGTGTTTAGTGTTTTTGTGCGTGTTATGATGTAACCGTATATATTCAATATATACTTATTAAATCATGTGTAATGTGTACGTGTTCGTCTGAGTGTGTGAGTCATGAGTATGATGTGTTTGATCTCGCCAGGTAGTCCCATTTTGCACGGGTCGGGTGTCACGTAGCGGCTTTAGGGTGTGGACCCTGAGAGGTTCCATCAAGCGGTCGTCCTCCAAGTTAAAGGCACTTAACTTGGTGTGCTGCGATGAGAGAAGGGACGCTGGCGGCAGCGGCGACTGGCGTGGTAGACGCCGGCCGAAAGAGGTGCAGTGCTGGGGCTCCGGCGTAGGCCGGGCAGCCCAGCCACCAGGCGTGGTAGACGCCGGGCGAAAGAGTGCAGTGCTGGGGGCGGCTTTAGAGGCCGACCCCCCGTAGAGGGCAGCGCAGCCGTCTGGCGTGGTAGACGCCGGGCGAAAGAGAGTAGTGTTGGGGTCGGCTTTAGAGGCCGACCCCCCGTAGAGGGCAGCGCAGCCGTCCGGCGTGGTAGACGCCGGGCGAAAGAGGTCGAGCTGTAGTGCGCTCGTCATTTTATGTGTCCCTGCGGTGGCAGGGACAGCGGCTCAGCGGTGGGAGGCGAGCGCCGATGACGCGTGACACGGGCATTCGGCGCTGAAGGCGTTGTGGCCGAGGCTCCGCAGCCCAGAGTGCGAGCAGTTGCAGCACCGCGGTTCGGCTCCCGTAGCATAATCGGGGCATTTCTCACGCAAATGCGGGCCTCCGCAGTGGCTGCACCTGTCCACACTCTCGGTGCAGAACTTACGGCCGTGGCCGAATACCAAGCACTTCGTGCATTGGATGAGCGGAGACTGGTCCTACACTCTGATCCTTTGCAGGTCCAGGTAGAGATTACCAGCCTACGTCACCCTCTGCCATACTTTTGGCTTGACCTGCACAACAATATGGGAGGTCTTTGGATTTTTTGTCCTTTTACGGTATTTTATTCTTAGTTCACTCTCTTCTTGTGGTAGGCCCATGAAGATGTCGGCGTTTTGGGTGTAGAGGGCCCGTACCATCTCGTCGTCGTCGCCGTCCACGAAGACATCTTTTAGGACGACGAGTGGATCCTTATTCTTCATGGGCACCACCACAAGCCCACCACCACGGCTCTCGATTTTTTGCCTTACCCTATCTCGCTCCGCCTCCGTGTCGCAGCCCAGAATGACTGTACTATTCTTGGCCTTCCGGGCCTTACTCACTTTCAGGCCGGTGCCCCTGGCGTCGACCGCCTTCTTCACCCTGGCGAGTACCTCATCGGCAGTCTCCTGACTGTCGCTTGAGGTCA
The DNA here is from genome assembly GCA_949125395.1 of Diaphora mendica. Taxonomy (NCBI): domain Eukaryota; kingdom Metazoa; phylum Arthropoda; class Insecta; order Lepidoptera; family Erebidae; genus Diaphora; species Diaphora mendica. The sequence continues at coordinate 26,828,407 of OX421316.1, forward strand.
CCGCCAACGAGTGAAGTGCCGGCCGACGCCCGGGCTTGGCTGCTGCGACACTGGCGTACGTTTTAGGGATCGGGTCCGGAACGCTCTCGGATATTTTATCCCTTAAGGCTGCGCTGATGTGCGTCTGTGTCTCTATCACTATATCCCTGGCGACAGTCCCAACCAGGTCTTCGAGCTGGGACTGCGCACGCACTATCATGAGCTCTGTCGACTTGTCGATGTCGACCTGTGTCTCTTCTATTTTCACACAAGACAAGTTCTATGAGATCTGCGCTCTTAGCCTGCGTACCTGCAACGACTCCTTCGGCCGCCTTCACTATCTCGAGCTTTGTGTCATCCGCTTTCTTGAAGATGTGGTCGATGATGTCGGCGCCCCTCTCATCGTTGAACGTGTTGAGGCTTTCCATGCCTTCCTTCAGGTTGGCCTCCAATTGGCCAACTCTCGTGGTGATATTTTCCTCCATCTCTTTTAATCTCTCTAGTAGCACCTCTACCCTACTAGAGGATGCCGCTACCGCGTCCGTAGCAGCTACAGGCGCCGCCGCCTCCAGTCTCTTCATCCGCCCGCTCAACTCAAAGAGCACGCGGATACATCTATCAGACTGTGACTCCAGGAAGACCTTTATATCCCGCCGCATTTGAGGATATTGCGCGACTCTGACGGGAATGTCTTCAAAGGTCTTCATGACCTCCTGGAGTAGAAGGTCACTCGACTGGCTAGCGTAGTTGTTCTGCTGCCTCCTGTAGTGATCCATATTGTCGAGTGACCTTCGTTTGGTTTCTGGTCTCTTGATAAATGTTTTGGCGGCGTCCTGCACTATCGATGGTGATGTGGTGGCGCCGGGAGTTGGTTTCTTGGCCGCATTAGACGTAGGTGGTGTTTGAAACATCGTGTATGTGTTTGTGAGAGAGTTTGTGGTGTGATATGTCGTGTGTGAACGGGGAAAGTTGTCTGTATGTGTAGATGTGTGTTCAACCCTGTATATGGGGGGTGTGTCAATTTGTGTTGAGCTTATAATAAATTGTAGGTAAAAGACGGTTTACCTAGTTACAAGGTTAAAATTTAAACAAAATTAAAAATTAAAATCAGTAAGAGGTTAATGCTCTAATTTGAGCCGGTCTGATAGTATGATGAGGTGTATAGAGCCTCGGGTCAGTTAGTTAAAAAGATTTAAAATTTAAAATAAAAGAGGTACGAAATTTTCACTAGTTTGGTTAAGGGGTCAGTGACCTTTACTCCGCAAAGTCTATATACCCAGTGAAATATGGGAGGGTGGGCGGCAAATTTTTCAATTTTCCGTGAGGCGGATCCGGACGAGAGTGGTGTCGTTCGACGGGTAATTGAAAGGGCTATTTAAATATATATAATTAGTAATTTGGAAAACAAAGGCTATCGAATTAATCGACAAAAACCTCAAAAATGACTAAAATTGAAATTTAAATGTTGAATTTCTAAGGTTATATTTACCAGATTTATTTAAAAGAGGTGTTGTTAGACAGGTCGTGACGCGAGCTATCTAGGTATGTATAATTTATTGTTCCCAAAAAATGAGGGAGCAAGTTATTCAAAGAAAATCTCAGAAAATTTTCGAAAAAGCGGTAAATTGAGTTTTGTTTGTTGAAAATTTACTACTTTTATTAACCAGATCTTAATAAAGGAGGTGTTATTAGATAGGCCTTGACGAGTTCTATCTAATTATGTATAATTAAAAATTTCGAAAATAAATTTCGAAGAGTTATAAGCCAAAAGCCTTGAAGAATTCCTTAAAAATGCCGAAAGTCAAAATGAATGTAGAAATTTAGAAACTTCTATTTATCCAACCTATATAAAAGAGGTGTTATTAGATAGGCCTTGTTGAGGGCTATCTATATCTGTAACTATGTCAACTTTGAGGCGAAGCGTTATCGAATAATTCGACAAAACCTCGAAAATTTGGTAGTTTAGAAATTTAAAAATATTCTAAGTCCAGAAATTAAAAATTTTTCTTTATTTTTCAGGTAATTTTCTTCCCACGGGACGCAGGAGTGTCTACAAATATGATACCAACAAATAACAACGTTACTAGCAGCTGTTTTCAATTAAAATTTCGCACCCATGAACATAGTTAGACAGTTGACATTATCCCAGTTTATGTATTTCTGTTGCCGCTATAGCAACAAATACGAATAGCTCTCATACAAAAAAGGGATGTTTGCCGTTTATTCTTCGTAATAAATAATGGCAACAGGTAGACGCTTGAAATGTATAATTATTGGTACGAAACCCTTCCGACTTGCACTTGGCCTAGTTTTAAAATGAGCTGATGGGTCACCCGATATTGAGTGATTCCCGCCGCTGATAGAGACCTCCAATCTATTAAGCCCCCACCTCCCATACAATCGAGGGTAACGGAGGGGGAGTTTTTACTCTACACTAGTTTAGTGAACGAAGAATTGCTGAACATCAGCCATGGTATCTCTCCGTGTGGTGACGGATAAATGTTTCACTACCCCTATTCATTCCAATGGGTGTAGTATGAGGCAACTATGGGAACAAACACGAAGGACAACATCACTGCACAGTTAAATTGATAACCTCCTCCTTTTGGAAGTCGTTTAAAAAGGAAGGATAAAATGAAACAAACCCTATTATCAACCTGTCTCGCCATCCTGGTATAGTAGACGAAACTTCCTTTATTAATAAAAGTCGTTGATGTGGTTTCACTCCAGTCGAGCCTATACATATGTGCCTACTCAAATAAATTGATCTCATGTTAACGGTAAAAGATTTGTAGTACTTACTAGTTGCAATGAAGTGAGGTGCTTCTTCCACCAGAGATACTTTTGGTATTGAGGTCCCATTGCTGCGAGCATATAGTAGCTATACATGATGACGTGCACCATATTGTTCACGATGTTCGAGAAGGTGCCGTGACCGCCTAGAAGAAGAACAAATTATTATATTAAATAAAACAAATGAAAACAATGTTAAGGGATCATAATTTTTATGCATTTTTTGCAGGCAGTAGTTTTATGGATCCAGGAATTTCCTTTCAAGAGTGCACCTGGTTCCCCGGCTTCTAGTCCCAGAGACGGTGTGCGGTTCTTAGTCGGGTTGGAGTCCGACATAGCCACCAGTCGGTGGGATCCAAGGGGATTTCCGCACAAAAACAGGCAGTATTTTTATAGTCAATAATTAAGAAATATCTATATATATAAAAAAGCGGTCAAGTGCGAGTCGGACTCGCCCATGGTGGGTTCCGAAGCAGCAAGTAACATAATATAAAAGTTCTTGTAGTTAGTTGTAACTTTGATCGATGTTTTAATAATAATGTTTTTATTTGCGGTTTACGGTTTATGACGTATTAAAAAAAACTACTTACTAGATCTAGTTCAAACCAGAGTGACAGTTATAGATACAGACAGTCAGACAGATGTGTAAATATGGCGGTACGAAGTTCGCCGGGTCAGCTAGTTATTTAATAACATTAAATTTTCGTACACCGCCGAATTCGTATTTATAAAACTAGTTAGGATAATATAGCTGTCAAAATGGTAAAATATAGACTATTAATTTTATTCCTTCATTAGAAGAAATACACTATACTGATGATTTTGCAGGCTCATTAAAAACTCTAAAAGAGAAAGCCCCATGTTTGTCATAGGCCCAACCCGCAAAACTTTTACAATAAATATTGTATACACTTTCCAAGTTGTCACTTATAAAACTTGACTGAATCTTCACAAAGTAATAATTAACTGAAAGTTTTTGATGCAACCTTAACTGCTACTTAAAATATTTTTTTAAGGATGAGGCAGTGTGGATTCCAACCGGTCTTGTAAATTGGACCCGACGGACTTGCCTCTTCAACACTAACAGCCTTATTCATAAACATTATTTAACTTAAGCAATGATTTTGTGTTACTTCCAACTTTTAACTTATAGTCTTAAAGTTGAAAATAGAACAGAACTGCTGCTTAAAATGAAATGACGTTTATGAACATGGCTGTACGGTATAAAACATTTTCGACTGACCTGTTAAGCCAGAAATCAGTGGTTTGGTTCCTTATAATCAGGCAGGTTGTGATAAGCACGGGTTCTTCAAATAAGGCGGATCCTTTGAGTTCTGTGTCACAAACATATCCTACTAAATACTATCCGGTAAACGCCGACTCCGCTAGTTAGCGGATAAATTTGGGAGATGACGGAATTTCACTCAGAACTTTTGAACCAGTGCTCAACCAATTCTGATACTTGACGATAAATTTAGACAAGTTAACGACTTTATTAAAATTATAATACATACGTACTAGTTGTTGCCCACGGCTCCGCCCGCGTATAAGTCGGTTATCGTGGCAAATAGTAGCCTATGTGTTATTCTGATGTATAAGCTATATTACTGTAAAGTTTCATCCAAATCCGTTTTGTAATTTTTGCGTGATAGAGTAACAAACATCCATCCATCCATACTTACAAACTTTCGCGTTTATAATCTTAATATATATATTTCTTGTGTGCGTGTGTATGTGACTGAACTCCTCCTAAACGACTGGACCAATTTTGATGAAATTTTTTGTGTGTGTTCAAGGGGATCTGGGAATGGTTTAGATTCACAAAAAAGACTGGACCGATTTTGATGAAATTTTTTGTGTGTGTTCAAGGGGATCTGGGAATGGTTTAGATTCACAAAAACGTAAACGATGTTACGTGGGTCATAAATACGGCGGTACGAAGTTCGCCGGATCAGCTAGTATTAGTATATATTGGTGTCTAGCCAAGTGTCAGTGACACATGATATTTGACATTTGAAGTTTTATTTTAATATTGTCTCATCTCTAAGTGGTGATACAAGTTACCTACGATACTTATCTATAAAAGACTGGCATAAAACATTTTTGTAACAATGTTTTTTTTTATGATAGAAACCAGTAAGTCAACAAGTTGTTTTAACGTAGATTTTAGTTCATCCGGCTCATTCTCAGTACCAACAAATGAATAGCGTCCTAACTCAAATTTATACATCAGATTCGTCAACTGCTACAGCTTTTAGTGATAGATAAAGGATGTATTATGCTTTATAATTTCGACAGTAACTCTATCGTCTCTTGATTAAGGACGTAGGCTACTCTTTACCGCGATTACCGACATACACGTGGGCGGGGCCGTGGGTAAAACTAGTATAAAAATATCTTTGTAGGCCGCACAACATGATGAACCAAAAATAATAAAGTTTATACTCGTATACAAAGAGACATCGTGGTTCTATTAAGGTTGTAATTTAAAACTAAATAGTTTCTGTTTTTAATGGGGGACCTTTTCATTGATCGAACAATACTTTATTTGATGATGGAAACAACGTCGAGCCATGTTATTTATTTAATAGAAAACTTTATCGAATCATTCATTTTGACGTAAAAAGATCTTTGATTGATTTAAATACTAGCCACATATGGAGTTATAGAGCTACTTTACGGCAGCCAGCAATTTATACTTTTATAACCGTTATAGAATCGCTTTTTTCTAAAACAACAAACAAAAAAAGAAATAACATTTTTAGTGTTCTAAAAAAGACCAATTAGTATGTATGTTTACCCATACAAGTGTTTTTTTTTTTTGAAGACTTCTCCCGCACTGGGAATAAATCCTGTGTCGCGGGGGACTTTACAAACATACATAAAACGGACACAAAGAACACCCAGACTCAGAACAACAATTTGTGGATCACACAAAGTGTTGTCCTACGTGGGATTTGAACCCACGACACTTGGCGAAGTAGGAAACGGCGTGGTGACCGTTAAACCACTAGGCTAAACGTGCAGCCAAAGATTATTCTAAATTAACTTATTAAATTAATAAACTCTTACCAGCAATGAACTTCACTAGCAGCCAAGCCTCGAAGGGCGTCAGAGAGTGGTGGTAAAGATGCAGCCAGGTGATTTGACTCTTTTTCTTACGCAGCACGAAAAATATCGTGTCCGCAAACTCCGACAGCTTCGAGAAGTAGTACACCCAACAGAGATCTAACATCTGGCAAAGAAAATATAGGTAGTATTTATTGCTAGAAAAATCAAATTCTGTAAAAGTAGATTTTATAAAGTACGTGCTTAGGAAGATGAACTTCCCTGAATTTTCTTATGAACATTTTGAAAATCATTTCAGGTCTCCTGTCTACTACAGTACTGTGGAACGATATTACGGCGATTCAGGAGTATGTGCTGTTTTCACTAAACATCACTTCTAAAACTTCGGCAATCAGCCCCAGACGACTGAAGAAGATCCTAGAGAAATATCCTTCGAGAAATATTTGACGAACATACTGGTGCTCGATCCAGACCTATTCAAGACAGAATGTTGTACATTGAACTTAATTATATTTAAGGAAGATACGGTATAAGTCTTACTTTGATTATTTTTTTCATTTTCTTTATTTGGAACTAAAAACAGTTACATACTAAAATCTTAACTAGATACAATAAAATATTCGAGGTAATGAACATGTAACCCACACTATATTTAACGGATCAAGTATTAACAAAAATAAAATTAAGACGAAACAGGTCACGTTGTAACAGTGAAATCTAAATATAAACGCGTGTAGGTATAAGATATAAACTAATAAAAACTAACTTATTTTTTTGGCTAAGCAGACAATAATTTAATGGTATGACTCTTCAAGAGGCTATTGGATAAAGCAAATATGTCAATATCGCTGAAATACTTATTATATGTATCCAAAAGGAGTCGTAGAGGTATACAGACACCAGAATTAGTCCTACATGTGAAAAAGTTGGTATTGATGCGCTTTTCGCCGATAGACTGTTCTTGGTGCAGTGTAACAAATTTCATTTCTGATAACATAGCAGTCAAATCTATTATTGCATTGTCCGTGCAACATCATGGCATCGAGAAGTAGATGTATAGACTCTAAGCTTAGGAGATTAAACTAATTTAACAACTCTTAATAAGGTAGTCTAGATACCGTACATTTATAGTCGAGCGTAAATTTTTTTTGGACTCATTTTAGTCTGTGAGAATATTTCATGTAGACAGGGTTCCAAACAGGTATCGCAAATTCCAATTGAGAACGTATGAATGTTTTATACAACAACAATTGTGTGGAGGGTCGCATTATCAACATCGTGATTAAAAACGATTACAGTTCTAAGGTTTGCTCAAGCAGTTAAAGATACTAGTCGAAACTCTGTGAATAGTTAGTTTTACTATACCAAAAAAGATGATGTGACATCATTGATACACGTCAGACAAAGCTGCGTTCAGAGACCGTTAATTTGGGTATGGCTTAATTAAAATCATTCCACAGAATCTGGTTTATCATACGTCGTTTGTTTGTTACACCAAAGATCAGAATACATAATGTATGTGTACCATTACTTCCTACTCGTTGAGTTTAATAGCTAATGATTACTGTTTTAAAATATTCTAAAACAACGTGTTTAACCGGAGTTTTATTTCATAATTATTTTATTTTTACTATTGACTTTCTACTCATTATACGTTGGCAACCCCCAAGGGAAAGGCGTAAAGACATTAGGCACATACAATTTGAAGACTACAGTTTAAGATGATTTACGTAATATGAATTAAGTTCGGAATGTTACATCTTTAGCCGTGACGTCTAGACCGGAGTCATTAGGGACTGGTTATATCATGGTCAATTTATTGTCAAGATTTTGTTTTCTACTACTGACATTCTAATAACCTACCTGTTTTAACACGCTTTAATTAGCCTGTATGTTGTTTGATAGTAAGCGGCTTTTTAACCGACTTCAAAAAAGGAGGAGGTTCTCAATTCGACCGTATATAAGTTTTTTAATGTATGTTCTCGGATAACTTCGTTGTTTATGAACCGATTTTGATGATTATTTTTTTAATGGAAAGGAGATATCCCAACGGTGGTACCATGATAAAGACACTAAGATCTGATGATGGCATCCATGAGAAATCTAGTCGAACCTTCGGTTTATATTTTTGTTAAAATTTTTAAAGTGTGTTTTTAGTAATTTCAACTATATTTTTAAGACTCAGACCAATAGTTGAGTTCGGCTACTGGACGTTTACTGAGAATACTGTGATCAGTTTTGTTTGACGACTATGCACAATATTTATGCCTCAAATAACGTACCAAAGAGGATGAATGTCAAAAACTAACTTAAAGATTTTAAAGGCTCTCAAATAGTTTTTTTTATATGTATGGCCTGCCATAATGACTCTACTCTGCCTGATGGAAAGCATAAACAGAATCCAAGAGTGGTGGTCACCATACTCATTTCGAATTGCACCATTGCGAATGCAGTTTCTAGTATATTCACAAAGAGTAGGTGATCAATCCTCTTGCCAAGGCAGCGATCACCTTTTGATGATGTTTATATTACCCACGGGCCCATAGATGGATATACAATCACTACTAATACCACTGGCAAGAAGAATGACCCACGGCTGTGTCATCGTGTTCTTAATCTAAACTAATGAATAAAGCACTTACTGGAGTTGTGTGGCGTCCTGTTTTCAGCGTCCCCAAGAGCTCTTGGGTAGGTGGGTAGGTTCTTCTCTGCGTCGTCACACAAACATCAACTCCTAAAGTGCTGTACAACTTCCAAGGTATTCGAACTAATCTCAATAATCAACTTTTCAGCTTACGCGGAACACGCCTACAAAAACTCGCGAATCCACGACCTAACACAATACGGTTTATCACTAAAGAGACCGCGGGTCGATGGACAATACAATTAGCTAACTATCAATTGATTTTCACAATAACAAACAAAACTTCGGCCGGTTTCAACACACGCTCGATCACATTTTTCTACCTTAACCTCAAACGTCAAAACGTCAACACGAACCAGAGACAATCCAAATGTTGCCAGTACAATGACGTTCGAAATCCAACAGTAGGTATATATTAAAAAAATAACTCGTAATCGGTTTATACTCGTAATTAATTCATAATTCGATAAACTTATGACAGAATCAAATTAAAAGGCGTTCGCTTCCGTTTTTTCTACAAGGTGTTTTCAAAGGTGTGGTTTATAAAGTGTATAATAAAACTCAAAAATTAGGTTTAATGATTTGTGATGTTCTTATAGAAATCTTATTTTCTAACTATGAATTTTTATATTTAGCCAGGAGAGGTGAGACTTGGATAGCAGTTTTGGTGTCAATACTGTTTCAGTAATATTCTAATTTATTCAAACACAGCCCCACCAGATAAACCGAGATCAATTGGATTGTTAATAATGTTTTTTTATTACTTTTTTAAGCAAAATTTCCGTACTAGACGTGCCCATACCTCGTGTCACGGACGACTTTACAAAGATAAATGAAAGGGACTTAAATAACACATTGATTCGAGAACAACAATTCGAGGATCAAATAAGGTGTATTAGGTGTAGTGTGTGTTTATGGTCAGTCACTTCACTAGTAACGCATTCATTCATTCAATGAATGAGAAGGAAGCAATAGGTCATCTCTAGGCATGTGCGGTCGCACACAGTTCAGTCGACTGTGAGCACGCAGGTGAGTGTGCACATGTACGTAGGCGGTCCCACAATGAATTGGCCTAACTATTAACTAATGAAGGAAATGAAACGAAACCAATTTTATTTTTCAATATAATCACCATGAATACTAACACACTTCTGACATCTGTGAATCAACATCTCTAAGCCTTTATAAAAATAATCACAATTTTTATCCTCAAAATGACCGAAGACGGCCGCCTGCAACTCTTCATCGCTTGAAAATTTTCTTCCTCTTAAGTCCTGCTTTAAATTTGGAAATAAATAAAAGTCGGACGGGGCCATGTCTGGACTGTAAGGTGGATGTTCCACTTCTGTGAACCCGCATTGACGAACTGCATCCTTCGAAACACCAGCGGTATGAACAGGGGCGTTGTCATGGAGCAACAGGACACCTTTAGACAGCTTGCCTCTTCGTTTTTCCTTTATCTTGTCTCGTAATTTATATATTAAAGAAGCATAATATTCGCCATTCACGACTGTATTACGTTCTTTAAAATCCATCATTAAAATGCCTTGAAAATCCCAAAAGATTGTGCACGTCAGTTTTTTAGTCGATTGTTGCACCTTTGCCTTTCTAGGGGGCTTTTCCCCTTATAATGCCATTCCATTGATTCGCGCCTGCTTTGTGGATCATAATACAAGATCATAGTTTCATCACCAGTCACTAGCCGCTCGATCACAGTCCTTGAATTTTTGCCACAAAGATCCTAAAACTCCGAAGCGCAGCGCACTCTTGCCTGTCTCTGTACCGATGAAAGAAGTTTCGGTACCCATCTTGCACTCACTTTTTTCATGTGAAGATGTTCATGGATTGCACGATGAACGGTACTTTTAGAGAGCTCTGGCCTAGCTGCAATTTCTCTAATCTTCAAACGGCGGTCACTCAGAACCTCCTCTTCGATAAGAGCAATCGTTTCGGGAGTGAGCACTTCCACAGGTCGACCGTCGTGGCCAATGTCTTCGACGGTTTCTCTCCCGAGGCGAAACTCTTTTACCCAATTTTTCACTGTGCTATAGGAGGGGGCAGACTCCTTATACACGCCATCCAATCGTTCTTTTATTTGGGCAGGGATAAACCTTCTTTAAACAGAAACTTTATGACACTTCGATACTCAGTTTACGACATTTTGAAAAAAATTGCGACTCTCGTTATTCAAATGCCTGCTAAACTAAGACTAAGCATTTCACGTCGATGCTTGTTTCTTATATTAAGTACACGATAAATGTACTATTTAATGCAACACAACATGTAGCGACATGTCGCGTAGAACTATATCAGGCCAGTTCATTATGGGACCGCCTGGTACCTTGGAGCCGACAATATAGTATATGGATATACTACATTAGGAATCGAACTTATTACACGCAGCGCTGTAGGAAGAACAGACTACCTAAACCTACTACTGATTACACCATCCATGCAGTTAAAGTGAAGTATCACATAGTTTTTATTTTATTTTACAAAAGTATTTAATACTAGCTGACCCGGCGAACTTCGTACCGCCATATTTACATATCTGTCTCAGCTTCCCACAGGCAGTGTACAGTCGCGGACAAAAAAAAAATACTTTTCCCGTTATCTTTTATTTTTTTCTTTCTAGCAAAAAAATAATGAAAGAAATCGGATTATGTGTTATTGAATTACAACTAAGTACATATTTTGAATTTCATCCCCTCTCTCCAAGAAACCGTGCTGAATTTCGGGATAAAAAGCATCCCATGTCCTACCTCATAGTATGAACGCAAATCTTGCCAAGTTTCATTTGAGCCCATTCAGTAGTTTCGGCATGATGCGCGACCAAGATACAGACAGACAGACAGACAGACAAAAATTTTAAAAAATGCAGTTCTGGCTTCAGTTTCGATTATAGAGGGCCCTCCAAAAAAAAAATTCAAAATATCTTTAATCACAGAATAGTTAATAGTACTGTGGTATGTACAGAATTGGACCTGTTACATTTTTATTGACCACAAAGTTCTGTAACACCCTCTGTATAGTACAGGAAATGAAACCTTCGTTTGAATTGCTCGCGCAGTTTACATTGAAATCTTTCGTTAGCAAAAATTTTGCGAACTGCGTCCTCCACAGAAAGACAAAGAGTTAATTTCTTAGTAAAGTTTATCTCATTGTATAATATTTGTAAGGAAGTACGTATGTCGTGTATGCAGAGAATTGTTTCCGGTTGAGATTAGGTTCAACTCATTTACGTAAACTATGATTAGCCGCGTTAAATACGGTAATGTATGTGGATGGCGTAATGTATTATAAATAAGTTTTGTAAAGGATTTTGGATGATGTGGTTTTATAACCGGCAGCTTAACTAATGTAAAATGTTTTTGACAACGTAACTAATATAAAAGGGTTAAGGAAGAAGTTCATTTTTTTAAGAGGAAACTATCTCCGGTCTTCGGGACCGGAGACTTAGGACTTGAGGTAGCTAATTGAGGCAGGGTTAGCGTACTTTGTTTATGTACTTTGTTAGGGAGTCCAGTTTTCCAAATGGTCAGAGATAAACTACTATAATAGCGGATTATGGTATTTGAAAAAAGAGATGACGTAGCTTGAAATATTAGATAGGGGGCCGAGAATCGATTGCAGGAGATATTCAACCCTGAGTTTTTGACTTCCTCAAACATTAGTAGTGAAGTAAAAAAATTCTAATGAAGATAGCTCCCGCACTATGAAAATATTTTGTGTTGCGTGGCACTTTACAAACACATGTGAATCGGAAACATAGAACACTCAGATTTGGAAAAAAAAATTGTGAATCACACAAATCCATGTGGGGAACAAACCCACAACAGTGCAGTAGGGAACGTCGAGGGGACTGTTTAAACCACTACGACAGAATGCAATCAAAAGGTGTTATAAAAAGCCTTATTTGTACAATATTTTTGAGAGAAAATAAAGCATTTATTTTTATATTTACAGGTTTAATATGCTTTTAACGGTTTTACGATATTTTGTGGTACAAAATTAGCATCCATATGTCATTATTAAATCTCTGTAAGTAATTTACTTTACTGAAATCTCCATTGCAATTAGCAATTAGCTGCAATAATTAATTTAAAAAAGAATAACTGACATTAATGCGTTGAAAAGATAACAACCTGTAATATTTTGCATTTTTCATGTCTTAATTGTTTGCTATGAGAGGTAGTAACTTTCTTAAAATAATATTTTTTATGGAATAGGCGGGCAAACTAACGATGGTAAGCGATTACCGCCGCCCATGGACACCTGCAACACCAGAATCGTCACAAATGCGTTGTCGGCCTTTGGGGGATGGGGGGGATGGAGGCCTCCGGTATCCTCACTCAATATGGTGAACTTTGATTAATTAAAACCTGTTTCCAACCGTAATGATTACACAAAAAACCATAGAAATAAATTGGCATTGCGACTTGCATAAATAGCTTAGAAATCATTGTCTTTAAGTTTCTTAATGCATTTATTTACATTTATGTATTCATTCTAGAATTAAAGGTTAGTACTGCCGGCCTCGGTGGCGCAGTGGAAGGGTATACGACTGCTCAACTGCTGTGCATGAGTTCTCGGGTTCGATTTTCGGGTCGGACCAAATGTTCGAATGATCTGCAAATATTTGTCGCCGAAACAGTTTGGGTGTTTTCTATACATAATATGTATGTATTTACAGAAAAGGTACATTATGTATTTATATCAGATGTATTACCCATAATACATACTCAGTTTAGTCACAGAATAAATAATAGTACCTACGTACAGAAGTTCCACTGCCGAATAAAAGTCAAGTTTAGGCAAAAAAAATTTCAACTCTGTGACCTCGCAAGCGACTACCTACAAACATAATAATTAGTTCGTTTCGTAGTCATTTTCCGCAGTAAGTACACATAATATTCAACTTGTTTACGCACGACGCGACGCGGCTAGCGTGCGCAGCGTGCGAGCCGAGCGCCGAGTGGCAACCAGTTGCCTAGTAGTCTCGCTCGGCGGAACATACCTTAACTGAGAAGTGAAACCCCCTGGTTTAGTTTGGGACTAGATGGCGTTGTGTGTTAGATGCCCGAAATTTATTATTATTTTTATTTGAAAATGCCACTGGTAGAAACTGGTCAGGATTTAAGTGAATTAAATAGTGGAATAAGTACAAGTGAGTTTAATACTAGCATGAATCTTTACAACTTCCACAAAGTACCTACAATAGAGATTGTAAAATTTAAAGATATACCTTGGTGGTTTTTAGTTGCTATTAGTATGTTATTTATTGTAATTTTTTTGTAAATGATAATTAATAAAAAAATAAAGTATATTTTTTAAGTATGCTGTTAATTTTTTCAGTATTCAGTCACTGAAACAAAAAACTAGCTGTACTCTGTCAAGCTTCGCTGTGGTATTTAGTAGTTGTATTGATGTTAAATTATGAACATAAGTTACGTAAAGAATGATAAAACAATCTTTGAAGAGGTTTATGAGAGAGAAGAGAGAGAAGTATGGAAAAGAGCTCAATCTGTGGAGTACTTTTTGAGCTTTTGAAGCGTAAACAAACGAACTTAATAGTATTATATTTAAAGACTAGCTGACCCACGCTACCATTAAACGTTCTTCATTGGTGCTCCGCTCCTATTGGTCTTAGCGTGATGATATATAGCCTATAGCCTTTCTCGATAAATGGGCTATTTCACACTGAAATAATTTTTCAAATCGGACCAGTAGTTTTTAGATTAAGGCGATTTCAAGCAATAAAACTCTGCAGCTTTATATATTAAGTACTAGCTGGGCCCGCTACTTCGTACACGTGACATTTGGATTTTCTAGTTGCATATTTTTAATTTTTCATCGTTTAAACCTTTCCTGGACTAAGACAGACATTTCATAACCAAAATCAGTTAAATCGGCTTATACGTTCTCGATTTTCAGCGTGACAAACGAACAGCAATTGACTTTTAGATATAAGAATAGATAAGTTAATAAATTGCAACATCTTTTTTTGCGAATATTTAAATGGATATACTTTTCAAAATACAAAGGAACTTTCACGGAGTATGTCAGATTCAAAATTGCCACGCCCAAACATTCTCACATGTTTCATTCATCAATATCTATATAGTTATTAAAAAACCAGTTCAACAGACAATGTCAGTTTCACTTTCGCGCAGACCGGTTGTGACGTAAATGGAGGCTTTCACTGTTACATGGAAGCAAGTTCACTGGTACGGTCAAGTGCGAGCAGGTTGTAAATATCGTCTCGTTTTGCTGTGGAGGGGCAGAAGGCCGTTTTTAAATTATTCAATTATGGATATCGGACCTTGGATTTGCATGATTTATGTCTTAGATGTTTAATTATCCAATTAAACACTGATTTTTAATTTTTCAACTACATGAGTGGATTAAGGCTGTTTTTTAACCAACTTCAAAAACTCTCAAACCGGTGTATGTACTGTACTTTCAGTAATTTTGATTATGCAAATTTTCAAACATTTATATTCTAAAGTTGATTTAAGCGATAAACTCTCGGAAACAATTTCTCGATTGTAAAAACCACATTAGTGTTTCACTTTACAGTTTCTAGTAAGCCCAAACCTCATCTTTTAATTTTTCCAAAAAATATTTTTATGGCTCTACTTTCTAAAACATCGCATTTGTATGTGTGGGTTCCATTTAACAATTAGTGCATCCTGATTCAACTGATGTTTACCACAATTTTCAATTCTAGTCTAGTGCTCTTGCGGTATATGTACATCAGAATATACTAGAGGTCTTTGACCCACACTTTTTTCAAATGAGTCGGTTATAACGTGGATTTTATATATCTACGAGTATTAATATGAATCAGTTAATTAAAACTGAATTTGACACTAATATCTATATATATAAATAATTCTTTTATTTATGGTTAGGACGAGGTTTGTGTACAAGAAAAATTAAAAAATAACAGGAAAAGTCTTTTTTTTCAGTCTTTGAGTCAAGCTGATCAGGCATCAGCTTGACTCACTAATAGATTCTTAAAGATAATATCCGTATCCCCGTGCCTCGAAGAGCACGTAAAGCTGTCGGTCCTGCATCTTTCTCCGGTCGTGTCGGATAACCGCCCCTTCGGATTTTGAGAGTGAGAGAACAGATTACACACACTTTACAGAGAACACACACTTGTGCACTAAAATATCTCCTGAGTAGTTGGCTGGTCTCCGTTGAGACTCATATATTTCTTACTTAGCAAAATGAGAACGTTTAACTCTGTGTGCTTCGGGAAACTAACAGAGCATGTATTTATTACGTCTTATCTTTATTATTCAAATTTGTTTTTTATAATTACCTCAAGGAGCAGGTAATTCCGTTATATTCATTTACTGAAATAGCTTCATAATATACGCGTACATATTGGATATCCGCATGTTTTGACTGGGCCGTGACATTGTTGGTTGAAAATAACATTCATTAAATCATTCACGCAATCAAATTTGAATTATTTAACAGCCTCAAATGTCCAAGTTCATTGCTTTGTAAAATATATTTGATTTATAAATTAAATGGCGGATGATTTTGTTTTTGATTGGTATGTAAATATTATATAAAGGGTATTTATAAATTAAAAGGAAGTGATTTTTATTTTTACGGGAATCAACGTGATCACTTATTTAAAGGTACTATATAACTCTGCTATGAGGCGCTCATAGCACAGTTACACTCGGTGATTAGAAACAATCACCGAGGGTAAGCAACACCGGCGCGGTCAATACCTGGATGGGTGACCGCTGGTGGCATGATATCATGAGCGTCTCCGTGATTCGGAGGTCACGTTAAGCATTCGGTCCCGTCTGTTATCGTAGGATAACAGTCGTGAAGCTTAGTTGGAGGCATTTGGACGGCTTAAAAACATCCAACGGCAAGATTACGTAGCCAAAACTTTGTCTTGCCAGTCCCCAACCCGCACTTGGCCAGCGTGGGGACGTATGGCCTTAACCCTCTCCTGAGAGGAGACCCGAGCCCAGCAGTGGGGTGTTATGGGTTGTTGATGATATAACTCTGTGATTTGCCTGACGTTTCGACCAGGTTGCACTGGCCGTGGTCACAGGCTGACAAAACGTCAGGCAAATCAAAGGTATATAATACCTTTAAATAAGTGATCGCGGTAATTCCCGTAAAATAATTATTATTATATCAAGGAACGCGAAAGTTTAAAATTTAGTAAAAGGAAGTGGATAACAGGCAAAAAGGGTAGTGTTTCAAAACTTTGTGCTTTTAATTCTGTTATTAGTCGTTCGTTGTACACCATGTTTATTATCACTGCTCAACTTCTAATTATAGTAGCATGATGTTTCATAGCTAAAATTAATCCTAAATAAATACTCTATACAATCACATTAATCACATCACATCACAGTAATATATAAAGGCGAAAGTTTCTGTGTATGTTTGTTACTTCTTCACGCAAAAACTAATGAACGGATTTTGATGAAACTTTACAGTAATATAGCTTATACATCAGAATAACACATAGGCTACGATTTGCCGCGATAATCAATATACACGCGGGTGGAGCCGCGGGCAACAGCTAGTAGAGACATAAATTTTAAATTCTTAAGTGATATTCTCAGATATTTATGGAAAAAAGGTATATAAGTATTCTATAAGTCAATATAGTTTTCATAGTACAAGCTCTGCTTAGTTTGAAGCTGAAGTTAGAACTATATCATTTTGTAAACAATAATAGCTTCTGTTTCACATAAACAGATTTGATTATTTGTACTTTAATTAAAAGTTGCTTTTGAGAAGTTTTTAGAGTCGTAAATGTTTTAAATCATTCGAGTACAAATTAAACACAATATCAATTTGTCTTAAATCGCAAACTAATCGATGTTTTGCTTAATTTATACTCATCTGTGTGTACTTGTCAAACAGTGAGGTAATCATCTTCTAATGTTTGTGCGAATAATTCAAGAAGTATAAAAAAACTTGTTAATCTACAACATTTAAGCGGATTGACAATATAACTAACAAACTCTCTGGTAGTGTATAAAACTGCCACTTCGCCATCAATATATTGTATGCATAAATATTATGTTTATCTATTGTAACTATTTTTATCTTATGCTATGTAAATTATTTATAACTAATCATTATGTCTTACAGTTTGATTTTTTTTATTATTTCAGGCAATATACTTCTCTGAGTGTGTGATTTCGCTCGATTGGAAAAGCGTCAATGACCAACGTGTGATGTCACTCGTGGTCTGACTGTCGTGGCACTGATCGCCGTCTGAGGTCATTGTATTATTGATACATTTATACATGATGTTGTCATTTTTGAAACAAAAAGTGGTCTTATTTCTTAACCACTTATTAAATGTAATTTAGCATTTTGTGAGTTCATGTTTTTCTGAAAATCTTTTTTAAATTATGTAGGTACAGAGTATTTAGTATAAAATACAATCATTCAAAACATATTGTATAGGTAAGTGACTACCGAGCGTAGCGAGTGGCAATTTAAGTGTTACCAACTTCAGCATAAGTGGGATGGGAGTGGGCGTACATACAGTGTATGAAATGCTATGGTATTACTTCGATCTAACCGGCCTATGTTATAGATATATGCCGAAGTATGTATTAGCTGCCCTAAGCAATTTCGTGTGCGTCAATTTTCAATCAAGCTCGCCTCCTGTTAGTCTAACCGTGATGTTAACTATTCTATCTTAGGCACCTCAGCAAAACACACATTAAGAAAAAACGTGGAAGTCGGTTATATAGTTTTGGGGTTCATTGTAAGTAACAATGGGGCATGAGTTTTTTTTTCATATATATAGAGGAGACGTATCGCCTGATGGTAAGCGTTTACCGCCGCCCATGGACACCCGAAACTACAAAGGCGTCGCAAGTGCGTTGCCGGCCTTTTAAGAAGGAGTACGCTCTTTTCTTGAAGGTTTGAAGGTCGTATTGGTCCGGGAATACCGCAGGTGACAGTTTATTCCACAGTTTTGATGTGCGAGTCAAAAAGTTTCTGGAAAAGCGCACAGGTTCACACCTGTGCGCTTTTCCAGAAACTTTTTGCTGAAACTGCCAACCATCTAGATGATGGGGATGAAACTTCTGTCCACAACCAAAAAGACCACATCCCATCCCAATCTGCTGACTTGTAGTGCCACACACGACGGCTGCGTGCAACTTGTGATCGCAGCGAGCATGTGAGAGGCATTGTACTCCGAACAAGGCAATGGTCTGAGGAGCAAAGTGGGCCATTTACGGATACGATAGTATCCTTCCGGATGCGAAGTCAGCAGAAGATCAAAGCATCCATTCAGCAGAAGATCCATTTTACTGAAGCTGATCTCTGCGGAGGGGATCTGCTGCTGCACGAAGTCTGCAACCATCTGGATGTGCTCAACGAGTCGATCAGTTTCGGCATCATCGCTATGGGACCTGTAGAGGCACGCATAAACGCGGGGATGGTCGTCGCTGTCCACACGGAGCTATAAGAAGGAGAGGTACCTACTCTTAAGATTGCTGAGGCGACGAGAGCTGATATCGTTTCTGACGTACACGCACACTCCGGACTTAGACATAAAGGAATGTTCTAGTTCGTACCTAGGATAGCTGAGGCAGGATGTGTCTGCAGGAGAAGATATTTGCGTCTCGGTCAAAAAGAGCAATGCTGGCTTTGCTGTCTCGAGGTGGTAATGGACAGCGTCAAGATTACTATGTAATCCCCTGATGTTGCAAAAGTCCACGACCAGCGTGGTCAGGGTGGCCGTTTTGTTACTGCTCCTACCCCGAGCGTGATTGAGCGCAACTTTTCCCCTCCCCCCCTGCCCCACAGGGCAGCCTGGGAAACCACACCACGCTCAGGCGCGTTGTGTCCTGAGAGCGGTCGCCCAGAGAGAGATTCCTGGGGTAACAATATATACTGGGTTGGGGATGGACGTTCAGTATCCTCACTCACTCGGTGAAACACAGCGCAAGCGCTGTTTCACACCGGTATTCTGTGAGGCCGTGGCACTGCGGTCGAGCCGGCCCATTCATGCCGAAGCGTGGCTATCCCACGGTAAAGAATTATATATATCTAATAAATATTAGGTATAGACATACCTAATATTTATTAGATATATATATAGGTATAGACATACCCAATATTTATTACATCGTGTCGTTATCGTGTCTACGGAACGAATTACCTCTCTTTATCATAAGTCCAGTTCATGATCTGAACGTACGAACTTGCAGTTATGACTCAGTAGTTACTAGATCAAAAGGCATTGCTTAATATAATTCATTCAACCTGTGATTCAAACCTCTCTTACGACACTGCCACATGAGAGGTCATAAGTAATAAAACCACTGTAATTCTAAAATAATGAATACGTGTACTAACCGAAGTTAATGTCTGTATAGTCTATCATCATTTCAGCGAAAGACCGGGCGATAGTTAGCGCTTCTTGGGGTACACCTTCGTTCAGCAGTGGACAACGATTGGTTGATTATATATTTATGAGCATTCTGGTCACCATGGTACATACCCTACCTAGTTTGGGAACAGATTTAAAAGCCGTCGCCGAAAGTTTTGATTACTAAATCAGATAGTACTTCAGTGCTATGTACTGACTGGTAAATACAAATATTGACTTTAATATAAAATATTGTTGCCTAATTTAGTCTAGATTTTTTTCGTATCTATTTTTTCTATATCTACATATCTATTTGATTTAACAACTAATAAATTAAAGAGCACTACTTATTTTTAAATATTATAATTTGAATAGTAAACGCTATTTAAAGATAATTGCTTGGTAAAAAAAATATAACGGCCATAATATAATGTCCGACCGTGCGGATTCAAGGTTATTAGGATATCCGATATTCTACCAAACAGCTGTTTTTACGTTCACAAGTGTTTTTGATTTGAACAAAGTACCACTACCACATTATCTCTTACAAATTTTTATTAGATTAAACACCCAAAGAGTGTTGGTCAGTCCTTAATCTTAAGTCTTCTTCTTCCCAGCCTTTATTATTCCCAACATTTGGGGTCGGCTACTAGTTCAACCGGTTTTACCTGAATATCAGTTTTTACACGGAGCGACTGGCATCGGACCTCCGCAACCCTGAGGGTGAACTGAATTCGAAGGTTGAACTAGTTGTCAGTATATTTGAAGGCACTGACTCCCCAATAACGATTGCCATAGATGTTCATAACAACCGGGACCGACAGCTTAACGTGCTCTCCGAGGCACGGGCTGGTAACACCGCCATCTTCCATACTCCGGGCTGCTATTAAGAATTTCTTGGAAGAAAAACTCAACAGCTGTCCGACCCGGGAATCGAACCCGTGACCTCTTGATCCGCAGTCGCTTACGCTAACCACTAGACTTAGACCAACGAGTCAGTCCTTAATCTTAAGAAGTTACTTGTATAAAATTTGTATGAAAGCCTTTTAGTACTTTTACTTTCATAAACAAGGTGATTTTGTATTTCACTTTTAGCGCGGTAGTAAAAAATATTGGGAAGGCAAACACGTTGTTTTGAAATTTATACCTTTCAAGGATCCATTCGATCTATGCTTGTTCATACAACACATATGCATGTTTTAATTTTATTGAATTCATTTAAAACTAATTAATGTACTTTTGTTATTGTTTTTTTAATTATTATTACTTAAAATTTTAAACAAATGTATACGTACCTTAACAATAGGATTTGTTTTTAAGTTTCACAACTTGCATCATTATGGTAGCAATTGCTTGTGAATACCAATTATTTGTTTACCGATCTACATGCGTACAGCGAGTTGAGGCTCGTTGGTGTTATAATTAAGTTAATACACATTATAATACTACCCAATCACATTATATTATTGCAAGTTTATTATCCAAATAAAACTTAATATACTGTATATCGCCATTTTAATTCCTTAAAGAATGAGATAATCTGATGATTTCGTTATTCTCTAGTCATTTTTTTTTGGACATCTAACACACAACGGCATCTAGTCCCAAGCTAAGCTTGTGTTATGGGTACTAGACAACTGATAACTGATACAAATCCATATATACTTTTTTTGTAAATACATATCCATTATACATAGAAAACACCCAAACTCCGAAACAAATATTTGTAGATCATACAAACATTTGGTTCGACCCAAGAATCGAACCCGAGACCTCATGATCAGCAGTCGCACACGCCAACCGCGAGACCAACGAGGCAGTCAAAAAATTAATTAGTCTATATTCTCTAGTTTCGTAGAAGGGATTATTTCTTAATCTAATATCTTCTTAAATGTTTTAGTTCTATTAAGGCGCGCTCACCGAAATTTGACAACACAAAAAAAGGTTGACAACACAAAAATTTACAATTTTCGTTCGGTGGAGACTTGGTTTTACAGAAACCAACACATGTTGACAACACAAAAATTGCCAACTTTTCTTTTGTGGAGACTCGGCTTTAGGATTCCACTAAATTTAAAGAAATTATAGGCTTGATAAATGGCCATTTTTTTAGACTTGTTGCTTACTTATTATGTTGTTACATCAATTATATTATTAAAATACATATTGCGATATTATATTTATTTAAAGTAACAAGCTTGTCATGTGGTAAAATTAAAAAAAAGAATTCAGTAGGTAAAATAAAAAAAAACAGAACTAGATTGCTAAATTATAAATATGTATAATTAAATTTGTAAACTAAGAATAAAACAAGTCTATTTTACTAAAATAATTTAATCTTAATAACATTTTATTATGTTTAATTTTCAGTTATAATTAAATTTTAATATTCAGTTTTATATTTTAATATTCATCTAAACAATTTAAATATTTTTTGCTGAGAACTACATATTTGCAAAATAAAAATGTTAATGTTTAACTCGTAAATTAAAAGTTAAACAAGGCTATCATATGAAAAAAGAAAACATCAAAAATATTTCGAGCGAAACGAAAATAAGACCAAAACTCAAAATGCTCTCTCCGCTCACTGACTGACAAATAAATAATTTAATACTCATATAATTATAAGGTGGGTAGCGTTTTCAAAACGTGACTACTAAAATGAGAAAAAATGGTTATGTTTCAAAATGAAAGTCAATACGATTGATCTGTAATCTATATCTATACTTATAATAAAAATGTAACAGGTCCAATTCTGTATGTGGCGACTTCCACATACAGCGCAACAGAAATATACTACAGCGCCATCTACCGAAGTTACACTGAACTACGGAGTAACGAAGGAAACTAAGAAACTACCAATCCTGAATCGCGCAGTGAAAGTTCGCGCGCCAATTAAGATACATACAACATCCCAACATCAACCGTTGGGCAGTTGGCCCGCCAGGCATGATCACCTCGCCTGGTCGGGGGATCCTCCCTTTGTGTTGGTGGGACATGACACACCTGTCCCCCACAGTGGTGACCCCGACGTGATTGGAAGCAGCCTTCGAAGCAGCATCAGCACGCCACCATCCTGTTCACTCCCACAGCAAGTCTCACAGCAAGTCTCACAGCCAGCCAGCAACTTCGGCCTCAACAGGGATAACACCACAAGCAGGAAGCGACCGCTCCAGCCTGGTTTACTCCTACGGCCTCATCAGCGTCTAGGCACAGCACACTGCACCTACGGTCCATGTAAGCAGAGCATATCTCTCCCGTCTACGCAGCACCCAGCCACTACGCAGCAACCGCCCCGACTCACTGGGGACCTCACCGCAGCACCGCGCACCGCATTCAAACCCGACTCACTGGGATCAGCGGACTTCAGCCCCGACTCACTGGGACTAGCGGCATTCAGTTCCGACTCACTGGAACTTGCGGCACTCAGTTCCGACTCACTGGTACTACTCACCCCTGGCACTGGCAAGCTCCACAACAGAGCAAAGACAGCTGATTTAAAAATATATCGACCTCCGGTCTTGGAGGGGAGTGATGTGGCGACTTCCACATACAGCGCAACAGAAATATACTACAGCGCCATCTACCGAAGTTACACTGAACTACGGAGTAACGAAGGAAACTAAGAAACTACCAATCCTGAATCGCGCAGTGAAAGTTCACGCGCCAATTAAGATACATACAACATCCCAACATCAACCGTTGGGCAGTTGGCCCGCCAGGCATGATCACCTCGCCTGGTCGGAGGATCCTCCCTTTGTGTTGGTGGGACATGACACACCTGTCCCCCACACTGTACATTAAAGGTATTTTGAAAAAAATTTTTGGAGGGCTCTCTATAATCGATACTGAAGCCAAAACTTCATTTTTTTTCATTTTTGTCTATCTGTCTGTCTGTAACTTGGCCGCGCATCACGCTGAAACTACGAAATGGATTCAAATGAAACTTGGCATGATTTGAGTTCATACTACGAGGTAGGACATGGGATACTTTTTATCCCGAAATTCAGCACGGTTTCCTAGAGAGAGGGGATGAAAGTCAAAATATGTACTTAGTTGTAATTCAATAACACATAGTCCGATTTCTTTCATTCTTTTTTTGCTAGAAAGAAAAAAAAAAGATAACGGGAAGTCTTTTTTTGTCCGCGACTGTACACTGCCTGTGGGAAGCTGAGACAGATATGTAAATATGGCGGTACGAAGTTCGCCGGGTCAGCTAGTATTATATAAAAGCGAAATACCACTTACTTATTAATCACGAAATCTCAGAAACTATAACATCTACAAACTTGAAATTTGGCAGGTAGGTTCCTTTTAGGGTGCAGACATCCGCTAAGAACGGATTTTACTAAACTCCACCCCTAAGGGGGTTAAACGGGGGTTGGACGTTTGTATGAAAGTCCTGTGTTTTTAAAGTAAGAGACTTGAAATTTAAAATGTATGCTCTATAGATGGTGTAAAAGTGTACTTATAATGTATCTTTAGAAATAAACCCCCTCTTGGGGTTAAAACGGGGAATGGTAGTTTGTATGAAAGTCCAATGTTATTGAAGTAAAAGTAATTATGGCAGAAGGATTTTAAATGGTATTTAAGTATAAAAAAATGTGCAAACAACTAACTCCACGCGTACGAAGTCGCAAGCGGCCGCTAGTTGTTTATAAAGCGAAGTGCACAATATTTATGAAACAACAGGTTTCGCCTTGTTAGCTTTAGGGCAAGGTAGGTTTGAAAAGAAATCAATTTGCAACAATAATTATATCAAACCTACTTGCGTTGCAATCTCAACTTACTTAAAATAAAGGTTTTCATACACCATCGTTGGGTAATATTTGTTCTTTATAGTTTATTTTTTTTACACTTACCCGCCTCGCCTTATCACTTCCGCTGTAGTCCACAGGTTGGCACGATAAGCTGTAGTCACCCCACCACCCAGCGGCCAGGTGCTGTAGACAAATATACAAGTTTAAAAAAAAACTG
The DNA here is from genome assembly GCA_949125395.1 of Diaphora mendica. Taxonomy (NCBI): domain Eukaryota; kingdom Metazoa; phylum Arthropoda; class Insecta; order Lepidoptera; family Erebidae; genus Diaphora; species Diaphora mendica. The sequence goes on from OX421316.1 coordinate 26,853,261, forward strand.
GAGCAAATCGCGGTCACCTTCTACTAGGCTTCATATCTGCAAACTTATAGTAAGTATAATTGTTAAATTTTTCGTGGTATAAACTTTTCTGTTGATACAATGTTAATGTCTGTAATTAAAAACTGTTGAGTGTCTGGACAAGACATGAAAGGCGCGCTTCTTAACACCGGCAGAGGGTTGTCTTTTTAACCCCCGACGCAAAAAGAGGGGTGTTATAAGTTTGACGTGTCTGTCTGTCTGTCTGTGGCACCGTAGCTCGCGAACGGAAGAAGCGATTTCAATTTAGTTTTTTTTGTATGAAAGGTGAGTTACGTGCGAGTGTTCTTAGACATGTTTCATGAAAATCGGTTGAGTCGTTTAAAAGTTATGGGGGTGAAAGTGGGGAAGAACAACAGAATGTCTGCAAATATATCATTGGCGTATGATTACTCGATTAAGTGCTTGAGTAGGGGGTTTTTAAAATTTTGAATTTTATGAAATTTCCAATCCATAGATGTTGCAGGCGGGGTCTTGCGACATCCTGCGACATGTGTAAGGTCACATGATTCCTGTACTTTTTTACGGAATAGTGGGCAAACGAGCAAACGTATCGCCTGATGGTAAACGATTATCGCCGCTTATGGACACCCGCAACACCAGAGGCGTCACAAGTGCGTTGACGACCTTTGTGGGATGGGGAGGGGGATACGGGAGGGGGTTGGAATATGGGCCTCCGGTATCCTCACTCACTCGATGAAACACAGCGCAAGCGCTGTTTCACACCGGTTTTCTGTGGGGCCGTGGTATCACTGCTCGAGCCGTTGATTTAAATACAAGCATCTCCAATACCTTATCCGCACCTTCTTAAAAACCTTGTTTGAACTTAGCAAGAATAGGTGATTTAAATACAAGCATCACATGGATCGTAGGTTGAGCTACTTTTCAACTCTCGTCTGCTATTTTTAAAACGGCTTTTTTAATTTATGCAGGCCTGTAATCATACGCTCTGTTGTACATGCGAGACGCTTTTTAAATCCGGCCTGCTGCCTTCGTGAATAGCGGAAATGTTACGTCATACCATATTCGCTGTCTTATGTTTGCTATGTCCGAAGTTCCAAACACCTTTGCCAATTTAGAGAAAGTTCATTAAAAAAAGTAGCCTTTCATTCATTACTGCTAAGAAAGTAATGAATGAAAGGCAACCACTACTACACTTTCGATAGTTTATACCCATAAGATGTACCAGATTCTGTTCTGAATATCTTATACTTCTTGATGAGGATCACATAATTTTAGCATTTTTTATGAGAAATCTTTTAAACATCAATAATATATTTTACCAGTGTTGTCATGGCAACCTTGGCATTGAGATGTTTCATTAATAACTATAAATTCTCAAAATTTAAAAAAACCCCCGACTTATAACCTGAGTTCCCTTTAAAAAGTAAAATACACGTTATGCGCTTTCATTTGACACCCCACTCGATAATATTTTTGCAGACATTCGGTTACTCTTCCCCACTTTCACCCCCATAACTTTTAAACGGCTCAACCGATTTTCATGAAACATGTCTAAGAACACTCGTACGTAACTCACCTTGCATACAAAAAAACTAAATTGAAATGGCTTCATCCGTTCCGGCGCTACGGTGCCACAGACAGACAGACAGACACGTGAAACTTATAACACCCCTCTTTTTGGTCGGGGGTTAAAAATAGAATTGAAGATATTGTAGCATTTCATTATTTAGATAGCGGTTGTTTAATTTCAATAATTGAAAAGCAAAACTCGACAAAATCGAAAACAGACATTTATTAATTATTTATCGATAGTAATCGAGTCTTATCTTTTTCTTGACCGTAATCTTGTCTTATCTAAAAGTTCCGAAATTGCTTTAATAGGTATCTTCGGATTCTTTATCCGGCCAAAAACAAGGTCGCTATATTTTTAATAACAGTTTTTATTGGTCTTCAAATCGTTGCTCCGGAACCAATTGGTTATTACAAGGTGAACTACTGGTATTTCCAAGTGTTATATTCGGTATTTTTAAGTATTATGTAAGTTTAGTACTGGTACGGTACATTGACCTTTGTATAATAGGTTTATTAGTTTGATATCGGTCAAAATAATTATGCGGTGATAAGAATTTGATTTTTGAGTCAATTTGATGTTAACGTTTTGTTGTCTGGCTTTTTGGTATAATGGTCCAGGTTCTTAAGCCAGGGGACTTGACTTATAGTCCTATGTCCCATAGATGGGGCAGAGAGCATCTACAGCATTCCGCCATCGCGTTTGTTGTCTTTTCGACCTTCTTCGCCTCGCCTGCAACTGTGCGTCGCCAGGTCAGTTTGGGACGGTCACGTTTTCCTTTAGGATTCCAATTGAGCGCCTATTTGGCGATATGATCGTAATCCCTATGGAGTCTGTGACAAATCCAGTTTCACTTGCGCTGCTTGATCTATTGATCGATAGGCGTCTCACAGCAGCGCTGCATGAGGTCTTCTTTGGAGATTCTCTCGGGCTAGTAAATACCAAGAATTCGGCGAAGACAGCGGTTTACGAAGACCTGGAGCCGGTGCGAGATGTCCTTGGTGTCCTTCCACGTTTCACACCCATAGCAGTAAGGATTTGACGTTGGAACGGAATATTTTAAATTTCACTCTGCGCGTCAATTTCCTAGACTGCCACACGGGCCGCAATTTTTTTTTTGTTTAAAACTCTCGCATTAGGAATGAACATCCTGTGTCACGGGAGACTTTACAAACATACATGTAATGGACACAAAGAACACCCAGACCCAGAACAACAATTTATGGATCACACAAAGTGTTCTCCTGTGTGGGATTTGAACCCACAACACATGACAACAAATTAGTAGAGATCGGTGTGGCGACCGCTTAAACCACTAGGCCAACTGTGCAGTCATAATTGTGCGAAGGTTGCTCAGGCCTTGGCAATGCGCGAAGTTCACGCATCGCGTAAGCCGAGGGACGTGTTTTTAATTCACAGCCAAACCACACCACACCACGTCCTCCTCTCCTCATTCGGCCTCTGCTTAGAAAAGAGATTTTGGGCTACTATACCACGCTAGCCAGACGGTTTGGTATAGGGGTTGTTTCAAGTTTTCCTTGTCTTTGATGTTGTCCTGCGCACTTTATTCCCTTAGACTTACGACACCCATGGGCTAAATAGGGGTGGTGACACTGCGTATTGTTAATACGCTACCTCATGGACAATTAAACTAAGCTGTAATTAATAAAAAGTATGTACCTATGTATGTTTTTTTTATGGAATAGGCCGGCAAACGAGCAGACGTATCGCTTGATGGTAAGCGGACACCTGCAACACCAGAAGCATCACGAGTGCGTTGCCGGTCTTTTAGGGATGGGTATAGGCATCCGGTATACTCACTCACTCGGTGAAACACAGCGCAAGCACTATTTCACACCGGTTTTCTGTGAGGCCGTGGTATCACTCATACCGGCTCATTCATGCCGAAGCGTGGCTCTCCCACGGTATCTCACTCATGTATAACATAGTTTTAGTTTAGATGAAATATGTACTCTAATGTAAACAGATCAATTTTGAGAATTGCGCAAAGAGAACCTCGGATTCCCATAATATGAGCCAGACTCAGTTTGGGAATCAGTGCATATTAAATCAAACAATGTACAATTACTGTATCAATATTGTGAACAACAGCTAGTGTCAGGACTTATTACTGTTGCACCAATGAGGCATTTTAAGGCATAATGAGGCATGTTCTTTAGTGTCACATAAGAAGAACATCGTTGTCAGGCCTTCTCCCGAAGAAAAATTTTTTATTATTGAAATTCTAATGAAGCATTCAACTGGAACGACATCTACTACTTTTACCAGGCCTATATTTACTATGTTCGGCAACTACACAAAACTTATTGAGCGTGAAGTTCACGGTTCATTTGTTTAAGTGGCGCAACATTTAGCAACGCCAAGCGGTTTTAGCACAAATCTATGTCTGATAATAGAATTTCTTAACAAGAGTTGTTTATTTTTTCTAAATCGTTTTTGAAACTTCTTGCAACCTTTTAATTGAAAGGTCTCGATTGATTATGTACAATTCTAGGTAGTGTAAACCGCATTATAACAAGCTACGCTGAAGCAACACAATTTCACTAAGTACTATTTCTTTCTTTTAGTTGGTAAAGAGCCGTTAGAGCCCAAAGAATTCACATTAGTAATCACAACTGTATACTCGTAATTAACACGGTCATTTTCTTTGTGTCTAGGTGTAGTACATAAGTATATAATACGTATGTGTTTAGAAATTATAAGTGTATATGCATATCAGTAATCTGGATATACGGTACAGGCCCCGCCTGGTTAGAGATGGTTTTTTTTTTTTTTTTTTTTTTTTAAAAGACAACTCCCGCACTAGGAATAAATCCTGTGTCGCGGGGGTTTTTACAAACATACATGAAACGGACACAAAGAACATCCAGACTCAGAACAACAATTTGTGGATCACACAAAGTGTTGTCCTACGTGGGATTTGAACCCACGACACTTGGCGAAGTAGGAAACGGCGTGGTGACCGTTAAACCACTAGGCCAACGTGCAGTCATATATGTGCAGTGTGATGATGAGTGCAGTCAGTCATATAAGGCAATTTAGCAGGTCACCAATTACAAGAGATATACTTGTATCTTTTTAATATATAGATGCCAAGAGGACTCTACTCAGCCGGATAAAACTCATGGATAGTGTCCACTATATTCTTTTTTTATGGTATAGACGGTAAACGAGCAGACGTATCACCTGATGGTAAGCGATTACCGGACCCATGGACACCTGCAACACCATAGGCGTCACAAGTGCGTTGCCTATCTTTGAGGGATCGGGAAAGGGATGTGGGGAGGTTGGGGAATGGGCCTCCGGTGTCCTCACTCACTCGGTGAAACACAGCTCAAGCGCTATTTCACACCGGTTTTCTGTGAGGCCGTGGTATCACTCCGGTCGAGCCGGCCCATTTATGCCGAAGCGTGGCTCTCCCTACACTATAACGGCACGGCTCAGCACACAGGATGGTAGACAAAGACAAAAATGGTGGTCAAGTGGTTATTTTTTTAGAAATTTTAAAAGTAAGTATTTAGTGTCATATTGATGTCATTTTAACAAAAAACGTCATTGAACAGTTTGACATATTGTGAATTTAAGCTATTGACTTATTTTTTCCATTAGATTTACAACTTTGTGCTGTAAATTGAATTGCCCGTTATTAAAAAAGTAATGTTACTAAAAACCTTAATTGCATGCACTAAATCTTATGTGTATGAATTTACCCTTTAATAAATATTATTGAGTATTGTTGAATATCATGACCATCTCAGTCCAATGAAGTCCACTGCTGGACTTGTGTGCTCCATAACAACCGGTTTTGTGTTGTACGCGTCCCGTTGGATGCGTACAGCACAAAACCAACGCAACAACAACAAAAACATATGACAGCGCCATCTACCGAAGATACACTGAACTACGAAGTAACGCACAACACGGAGTAACTACCAATCCTGAATCGCGCAATAGAAAGAACTGGGGCTGATTATCATATGTACAACATCCCAAGCGTCAACCATTGGGCAGTGGCCCGCCAGGCATGATCACCTCGCCTGATTGGAGGATCCTCCCTTTGTGTTGGAGGGATATCACACCCGTTCCTCCACAGTGTACAATTATTTATTTATTTCTAAATGAAAAGTGCTGCTGAAAACGCTATGAGAGTGTTATTTATGTAAATGGTAAAAAATATTTATTTGCCTATTTTTCAAATAGGCAGGTAGTAGAGCCACGTTGATTTCAGCACGAAAGCTCGACCGAGACACACACAACAGATCAACTTAAAATGACAATATACGTGATGTCGTGTTACGTTGGTGAGGACGAGAACTGAGGCGCAATTATGCAGAAGCATCTAAATAAGCCGCCATAATGTGGATCACCATGCCGCGTTGTTGCATTGTCTGCATTCGCAATGAGTATGGTGACTCTTGGATTCTGCTTTCCATCAGGCAGAGTAAAGTCATTTAAGCAAACCCAAACATAAAAAAGAAATAGCAGGCATTAAAATATCTAATGTGTATTGGTATATTACTACTTTCATGATAGCTAAATATAACGTCAAATCTGTTATTTCGCACAAATTACTACCTAACGTGTTAATGTTTTTCAACACTTTATAAAGAGTTGCACAGTTAGCTTGACCGTTGCGTACCGGATCCAACCGAAGGTAGCACTTATGTGCAAAATTTATACATACCTACTATTTTAATGCAAGAAAAGTGCCATTGATTACTAGCGCAATGTGATTCTAGCACCTTTGTGTTTATGATGTAATTCGAATTTGTTCATTATTTCTAATTAACTACCAAAATCTTCTTCTTCAATATGATGTTAAGTTATAGTTACTTAGTTCAGAAAACTTACTTTAGCAGAGAGGCGCTCATAGTCCAGTTGCACTCGGTGATTAGAAACAATCACCAAGGGTAAGCAACGACGGCGCGGTCAGTACCTGGATGGGTGACCGCTAGTGGCATATTACCATGAGTGTCTCCGTGATTCGGAGGTCACGTTAAGCAGTCGGTCGCGGTTGTTATCATATGATAACAGCCGTGAAGCTAAGTTGGAGGCCTTTGGGTGGCTTAAAAACATCCAACGGCAAGATTACGTAGCCACAACGTTGTCTTGCCAGTCCCCAACCCGCACTCGGTCAGCGTGGGGACGTATGGCCATAACCCTCTCCTGAGAGGAGACCCGAGCCCAGCAGTGGGACGTTATGGGTTGTTCATGACTTTAGCAGAAATGCTTTTTAAAAGACGAGGCTTTTTCAAGATTGACATGAATTGCTCGTTGTTTCTTTAAGACAAGGAATAATGTGTATCATCCTAATGGTATCACAACAATAAATATGATAAAGAAAAATACGTAACTAAGTTTCTAGATGCTTATTTTTCGTCTTTTGCAAATGAAAAGCCTCGACAGAAGCCCAAAAATGGTAATTATTTTATTTTGCCTCAATATAATTCACTTCACCCAAAACCTATATTTTAGTTTTTGTACGAAATATGCGCTTTTTTTCTGAAAAATAACCTATTTCTCAAAAATTCTCGGCTCCGTTCACTTGGATGCTTAGATCCGTGAGGAATTTTCGTCCACACTGATCCCCTGCGGGATCTTTTTGAATTTTAATTCACTGCTTAATCCGATGGGGGATTTATTAGGATTTTTTGTCCACACAACATGGCTTTTTATGGCCAATATTGTTTATAGGTTTAATGCTATACTTATTAATACATTTCACCATCAAAGATTACCTACATAACTCAAAACTCATTAAAAATCCTAGTATTAAATCCATTTATTAAAATAATATTTTAAATCAAAATAAAATTATGAATATTAGGGGAATTTCTGTTTAGAAAAATTTCTAAATTAATGATCAAAATGTATAGGAAATTCTAAAAGATCCCATTGAAGATCGATGGAGATAAAAAATCCAAATAAATCCCCCATCTGTTTAAGGCAGCAGGGGATCAAAATGTACGAATGTCTTCCAAATGAATCCCCTGGGGGATCAAAATGGAATTGAAATCCAAAAAGATCCCCTTGGGAATCAGGGTGGACGAAAGTTCCCCGTGATCCCGGGGATATAAGCAGGGGAACCAAGTGGATGGAGCAAATTGTCAAGGACGTTTTTGACATGTTGACATTTCTTTTATATTCGTGAGGTAATACTCTGGTTATTAAGGACTAGTGTAATTGTATTTAATTGTGCACACAGTGTCAGTCATATTTCATAAACAAGAGAAATACTACTTCTAAAAGAAAAAAAAACACAAAATATACGAACAAAAAATGGAAGCTATAAATTTGAAAGTAAGTTTTTTTTTAATAACAAGTTTGTACCTGAATGAATGGATATCAAACGTGCGAATTGACAAACCTCTCTGCTGTCAAACGCGAGAACTTAAAACGAACATTTAATTTTTAAAATTGTTGTAATTTTCTCTGCAATTTTATTAATTTTCCTTGTCAGAACTGTCCATAGTGTATTAGAAAAAGTACAAAAAAGATGAAAGAAATCGGTAAAGTCGTATTAAAATTAGAAACTGAGAAAGGGGAAATAGGGTTCATTTCTTATTTAAACTATAATAAACTTTATATAATAATGTAATTAATACATATATATGTATATACTTGTTTTTAAATAAATTTGTGTTATTACAAACGTTATCTAACGACATTTTAAACGGAACATGGCAATAAAAACATAGTTAATTACGGTTTTGCATGGGCCATTGCCATTGGACTTGGTTAGTTTTATTGCTTGTTCTCACAGATCTCACGCTAATTTTTCCTACGAGTAGAAAAATTTAGATTCAAATTCAAAAAAGTATGTAGGCTTCTGATCACGGTTATTTCTTTTTTTAGGTTCATCGATAGCTCTACTAGATATTCTTTTCTTCGAAAAGTTTTCTAGTTTGAAATATAGTCAGAAAAACAGGAATTAATTATTTTAATACGAGAAATTGCAAAAACAATACGAATATTGAAAAGCATTTGTTTGAAACTATTCAAACTGTGGCTGAGTAATTCATACTTTCGCTTTTACGGCTTAACCGCTACACCGATTTCAATAAAATTTGGCTAGTAGTATAAGCTACTCTTTACCGAGATAACTGACATACACGCGGGTAGGGCCGCAGGCAAAAGCTAGTATAATTGTAATACTCAAAGTTGCGTGTAGAACGTCGTCACGGGTTCTCGATTCATGAAATTGTCAAGCCACCTTGACCAGTTGCGAAATGCCGTGCGATTCACGAGCGATTGTGTGGAACAATTGATTAGCCGATGACTTCTCATTGTTGGCGTATAATTGCCGTTTACATCTGTACCAAGACCTTCCATGATAGTATTTGATATAAAGTCAATCTTTCATCTTTCCCACTTTACAAGATGTAACTACAATACTTTCTCAATTATTTTTTCAGCACTTTAAAGGATATGTGCTATTTTTTTTTTTTTTTTTTTTTTTTTTTTTTTTTTTTTTTTTTATGTATGGCCCGCCAAAATGACTCTACTCTGCCTGATGGAAAGCATAAGCAGAATCCAAGAGTATTGGTCGCCATACTCACTCCGAATGCAGACAATGCAGTATGGCGGCCCACACCATGGCAGCCTAGTGATGCTGCTGCATCTTTTAGTCTAGTCAACAAGTATGGAACTTGTTGACTAGACTATTTGGGCCTCCGGTCTCGCACTCACCAACGAAACACGACAGCACGAACGTGGTCATTTTACGTTGATTTTCTGTGCGAGGGTAGTACCGCCCCGGTCGAGCCGGCCCATTCGTGCTGAAATCAGCGTGGCTCTACTACCTTTTAATTTTAGTATATTATATCCATTTTTACGTGAAATTTTATCTAGATTTATTCTGCTATTCTGTAATGATTGAATTAGGAATAATATCAATCCGTGCTCTTGGATTTATAATGCTAGCAAAATATAAAAGGCTGAAAATTATTTTCTCTCATTGGGTGAATTCGGGTGTATTCATAGAGTTGATTGTTAGCACCCTATGGTACTCATATATTATATGTAGTATAAATGTAGGGACCAATTAGATTAAGAATACAGAGTGTCACCGTCCCTAATCATCCCGTTTGTGTTGTAAAAGTCGACAAAGGGAATAAACTCTGTAGGATAAAAGCACTGCAAAGCGTCATATAGTAGGCAAAACCATTCTAAGTAGAAGCCTTGGTATGTCCAGAAATGGAATAGTAAATTCAGTTGAAGTAATGATGATAACACACACACACACACGCGCGCACACACACATACACACACACACCCACACACATGCCGACGGGCCCGTTGGGATTCAGAGGAGGCGAAAGAGAAGGTTTTTTAGTCGATATTGATATCCGAGTCCGACATACCAGGCACAGCATCTTGTCCTGATGATACGTAAATGTATTTTCTTTAACCTCTATAAAAAAAAAAACACACACACGTGTGTGTACTTTGAGAATGTTAAATAGATAAATTGTATAATTGTTTAGATACTAGTCCTAGGTATAAGACAATCGTACTGCTTGATAGCAACGGCACTGGCTCTGCCTAGTGTAGCAAGAACTTTTTTTTTTTGATAACCTTTTATTGTAAAGTGTAAAAGGTGCACATATCTTACTTTCCAAGGTTACAATAATTGCAAGGTTACAAAATCGTGCAATCTGATGAGCACTCACCTAAAGTGTAACGATCTAAGAGTCGATTACGATCATTCTCCTGCAATCATTTTTACAATGTCGGCTGAAGAAATCCTACAATACTAATACGCTTGGGTAATTTAGGAAAAATAAGTAAAAGAAACGATGGATGATTTTGCATTGTTACAGTTTTTACCACGAGTGTACAAACTATACTCGTAATTACAGATTGCGCATATATGGTTCCTCTCACTCACTGTTGTAAATATTGAATCGAACCTTCAGCAGAACTAATTCTGGTGAAAACCCCTTATTAATATTTTACACTGAGTATTATAGATACTTGACCATTTAATGGCCTAGTTTTATGGGTAGCTAGATTTAGACATCTGATTATTCTGTAAGAGTAATAGATGAGTTGTTACCCTTTATTTATTTTATAATTCACTTTTTTTTTTTAAAACAAGCACTGAATATCTAAATGTGAACGTGAAAATGGTTAACAGCTATTTAATAAGTAGTTAACTAGTTTGTTTCTAAATAAAAAAGATTAAGCTAAATATAAAGCTGAACATTTTATCGATTGTCTTTTTTTGTGCGTATGATTATTACATACATACATTACATGCAGACTAATATATCTTAATATATATAAATCTCATGTCACAATGTTTGTCCTCAATGGACTCCTAAACCACTTAACCGATTATAATAAAATTTGCACACCATGTGCAGTTCGATCCAACTTGAGAGATAGGATAGTTTAAATCTCAAATTATATCACAATTTTTGTTATTTCACTTTATACGTAGCGAAGCACGTACTGGGCCGCTAGTAGTATATATATTAGTCTGTGTGTATATATATATTTCAGTGTGTGTATGTATTTGTATAGGTATGATGTATGAGTAGTATGAATAGTGTATATATTTGTATATGGATCTCTACAGATATTTTTAAATATTCATGTTATAATGTGTTTACCTGTGTGTAAGCTACCCTAAATTCTAAAACACCATTAGGTGTTTTAGAATAGACATTAGTCCGTGTTATTGTTGTCTGGAAGAAAGCGCCGTGAGCGATAAGACCGCCATTTGATATACATACTTTGTAACTGATTTTGTTGTACTATTTTTTTTTAGTACTTTGTGTATACAATAAAGATAAATAAAAAAAAATAAAAAAAATGGACCACTATTACCTGACCTCTGACACCAAGTAAATGAATATATGTGTACTCGTATTATGTTTTTCACTCTATATTAAATAATAGTGAATTGAATAGTACAGACTATAATTGAGCTATTAAACACACTGTAAAGTTTAATGTTCGTATCGAATCTAATCTAATACATTTAAAAGAGCACTTCTTGTATAATTTAATGCAAATCTCTGAAACGGTTCCAACGATTTTCATGATTTTTAGTATGCAGAGGGTTTTGGTGGCGATAAATAGATACCGAGTAAAGCTCGGCCATACAGATACTGTTTTAAATAATTGATTACTTCAATACTTGTGAATGTAAGTGCTTAGTGTTGTTTGGTTTGCTTGATATGAAATTTCATTGTGAAACGGTCTTTTGCAAACTAGTTTGAAAATTTTATGATTCTATGATTTTTTAAAAGCCATCAAATTCCTCCTCCTGCCTCCTCCAGGGGGCAAATTTTTAAAGTAATTTTTGTGTAGCTAGCAAATATATACTACCTACTATATATAAACACCACAACTGTCGACGAGGAGTGGAATCGCTTCAAAATGGTCTATACAGAAACCAGCTCCATCGTTCTAGGACATAAAACACACACCACACCCTCCGAAGAGATTCCAACCACATCCCGAGGCAAGCCCTAGACTGGAATCCCCAAGGAAAACGCAAGCGTGGCCGTCCAAAACAAACCTGGCGGCGGACTGTCATCGATGAAGCGAAGGCAATTGGCAAGACCTGGAGCGAAATCAAGCGAGACGCTCAAGACAGAGCGGGATGGCGATGCACTGTGGACGCCCTCTGCCCCATCTAGGGGACATAGGACCTTAAGTCAAGTAAGTCATTGATATAAAAAGATCGATCGAACGAACGAAAAAGTCGTGTGAGTTACTTCATTTATAACTCATGAACGGCTGCACTAATTTTTGTGTAAAAAATTAATCAAGATATTTGCTTATTCATTGACAGTTACGCGGAACGAAGTTTGTCGGGTCAGCTAGTTTCATACAGATACAAAAAATCAAAAATATTATATATCAAAAGTAAAAGTATTAAAAAATAAATAAAGTGCTCTAGAAGTATCGCCAAATGCACACATAAAATATATTCCTATAATTTATAGACCATTTCCTCTTTATATGTCGCTTGAAAAACAGTTAAAAGTAAAACTTTTCATATCAGAACTCACCTCATAGAACATGTAACTGGACAACAAGACTTGCGCAAAATTATAGATGACTAATGTGTTCTTTATTTGGAATGGTTTGCGGTTCGCCATCCACAGGGGCCCGGCGATCATCACGAACGCCAGGTAGACCAGCACCATGGCCAGGGTTGGCAGCGGAGTGTCGAAAAATAACCATCCTTGGACACGAGGATCTGGAAATAAAAAAACAATATTAATTGTCTTTTTTATTGGCAATTATCTTCTTTCTTAATACTAAAATCACAGTAATATCATAAAGGTGTAAGTTTGTGATTATGTGTTTGTACGTTGGTTTGTTTTGTTTTCTCCATGCTCATAAGGCTGGACTTAATTTGATGAAATTTGGTACAGTAGTAAATGACACCCTGAATAAGTTCAAATTATACAAAACAGTATCCTATGTATTGCATACTTCCTAATCACATCACACTAATATATAAAGGCGTAAGTTTGTGTGTATGTTTGTTACTTCTTCACGGAAAAAATACTGAACGGATGGATTTGGATGAAACTTTACAATAATAAAGCTTGTACATCAGAATAACACATTTAGCTAGTATTTGTAGCGTTAATCGACACGCGGGCGGAGCCGCGGGTAACAGCTAGTATCTTATAATTCTAACTTTTTAAATATTTTAAGAGAAAGTGTATGATATAATACAAAGAAAAAATAACAATTGCAGAAAGAACATCGTTGCATCTAAGTTGTACAATGAAATGTCAAGGTCACAAGTTCAAGACCAAATTCTCACACGTTTGTGATTTAATTTATAATTGTTTGAAACCATGATCTTTGTTATGAAAAAGACTTAGACAACAAATCAGAGAATCGTTTACACATTGCATTGACCCAAAAAGAGGAAAGTGACCTCCCCCCCATCCCCCAAAGGCCGGCAACTCACTTGTGACGCATCTGGTGTTGCAGGTGTCCATGGGCGGCGGTAATCGCTTACCATGAGGCGATACGTCTGCTCGTTTGCCCGCCTATTCCATAAGAAAATGGTAAAAGATTAAAAAAGTGACGATGATAAATTTATCTAAATTCGTACTAAAATCATTTTAAAGTCTCTGTTTATGTGTCTGTAATGCCTTTACGGCAGTCGATTACATTTAATTTTTTTTTTTATTATATCTGATCGGAGAAGATAGTATTATATTACTTTAAATAATAATAATAATGGCATAATTGATATCCATGTCTTGACGGATTAAGATAACAGAGTATACCTACCCTCATCCCGTGGGTTTTGTAAGAGCCGACTAAAGGAGCAAACTAAATCGGACAACGGCAGAAACTCGTCTGGCCAACGTGGTATTGTAAGCTAAAACCTCCTTTCTAAGAGAGGCCTATGTCCAGCAGTGGACTATTAAAGGCTATTGATGTGGTGTCTGATTCACGGCATTATTTTAGATGCGTAAGATTTTTTTTCTTACCATCCTATATCTCTTATCACCATTTAGAGAACATGAATGATAGAAGACTCACCAAAGGATGGATTGTGTGTGGAAGGGTCGGAAGAAGTCGTCCACGGCGAATATTTACCGAAAAATTGGTGATGTTCTAAAAAAGCGTAATGTGAAGAGTACCAGGAACCGACGAGCATGCATGTAGCGACTGATGAATGTGGACGAAGCAAAAGAGGTGTGTCAGGACCGTAGTAAGTGGGGATCAATTGTCTCTGCCTACCCGTCTGGGAAGCAGGCGTGACTGTATGTACGTCTTCCTGTAATCTGTGTTAATGATGTAACAGAAAGGAACGGAACGTGTAACAGGAAGTTAAGAAAGTGCGAGGTATTTGATTGACCAATGTGTGTGCGGTGTTACTGTTGGCCGTCAGATGGGTAAACTTGGTAAGTGTTTTTTTTTTTGTAAAAGTGCTTTACTTATTTTAGGTGTAGTAATCCACCCATGACACAATTAATTTAAAATAGAAAGTTTTACAGTTAAGTGAATTAAGTGAGACTTTTATTACACTAAATAATGATACAGAATCTAATTATGTACAGTAAATAATGATACTAGATTAATTACCATTACACAAGCTTTTTTTTCTAACTGGTTACAATTAACTAATGTAGGTTAACATTATCTTATGATCGGTATTTTTGTGTTTTAATTATTGTGTACAGTCTTTAATAAATAAAATTTAATTATTTTTTATTTCATAAACAATATGACATTGTGTTTACAAAAAAAAACATCAGCTAATGAAATATTTATTATCTAAAAGAACATATATATGAATTAAAATATAGCAACGAACGAAATAACAAAAATGAAAAAGTAATTTGAATTTTAAATAGTCAAAAATGAAATACTAGTATTGAATGTCTTTATGTATCAACAAGTTGTTGCCCGCGGCTCCGCCATCGTATATTATGTCGGTTATCGCGACAAATAGTAGCCTATGTGTTATTATGATATATAAGCTATATTACTGTAAAGTTTCATCCAAATCCGTGCAGTAGTTTTTGCGTGAAAGAGTAACAAACATCCATCCATCCATTTTTACAAACTTTCGCGGTTGTAATATTAGTATAGATGTCAAGAGGTAAGGTCTATCATTTATACGGCAATTATAATTAGTAAAAAAATATTCTTTCTTTTTTCAAAGATAACTTTTCAATAAGAATTTACGTCCTATATCACGGGGGACTTTACCAACATACATGAAACGGACACTAAGAACACCCAGACTCAGAATAACAATTTGTGGATCACACAACTGTCATATGTGGGATTTGAACCCACAACAATTTGCATAGTAGAGAGTGGCGTGGCAACCGTTTAAACCACTAGGCCAACCGTGCAGTCAAATTTATTATTTATATCTGTGGTTTTCAGCTTTATTTGGGTTAAGGTTTTTGTAATATGCTATGAGTTTTTGTTGATTTCTATTCTGACCGCCTGCTCGACACGAATCGTTGTGAATTTAATCATTTTTGGATGAAACATAGCACTAACGTAATGAGAACCAACAAATATACATATATTCATATAGTTTCGAAGCGGTCATGTGATTTCTTTGCAAAAGACATCAACGCGGAACGTTTAATTAATATTATTTTGAATAGATTTCCTAGTACGAAGAACATTTTACTTTAATACATTAAACCTGTTTTCAATTTAAAATCTAAGTTTTTACTTATGTTTTGTTACTCAAAACTAGAAAATTCGGGATGGTAGCAGAGTTTTTCTTGATAACAAATATCTTAAACGCTAATACCGCCATACCCAATGCCATCACTTCTGTTTCACTATGATTTTGAATAACCAAATCTTATAGCACCTAGTAAGTTATCATTATTTACTTTTGAAGTACCTTAATTCAACCTGTCTTTTAAAACGACAAAATGCCTAGCTTATTGAAAAGGTTAATACTTTGTCTAAATTATGACCTTGTTTGATATTACCTCACTAACTTTATATTACCTTGTTGGCTTCCCTTTTCCCTTCCTTCCTTCCCTTTAACCTTTTCTCAATGAAGTTTTGAAAAACAAGCTTATTTTGTTATTGTTATGTAACTTTGTTACTTACGTATAAATTTTTTAAACTAATCGCCTACATTTTCAAGGACTTCCGAAGTAATATATTTTTATGTAGTTCATTATTAATAATATGAATGTTAAGTTTTTTCGTTTTAACGAATTGATTTTTATGAAATTATGCCAACTTTTTTCTATCAAATTATTAACATTCTTAAAAAACAATAACAATGTATGGCTAATCCACGAAAACCTCTTAGGGTTTATTTAGGTGTTGGCAAGCCTTTCTTACTCTTGGTAAGTATAACATACAAACATCAATATTAGAATAAACAATACACAATACAATTTAAATTCTTTAATATATGTACCTGGAGTGACAAATACTTTTAAATTTAAGAACGAACTGTAATATTTGTTTTATTGAGGCTGTCAAAAAAAAAATACACATTCACAAAAAATCTAAATCAATATGCGAAGGGGCCCGTTCGACCGGGGCGGTTCTACCCTCGCACAGAAGATCAACTCAAATGACAGCATTCCTGTTGTCGTGTTTCATTGGTGAGTACGAGACTGGGGGCCAATGATGTAGAAGCATTACAAAGCCGCCATGGTGTGAGTCACCATGCTGCATTGTTACATTATCTGCAGTCGCAATGAGTATGGTGACCACCACTCTTGGATTCTGCTTAAGCTTTCCACCAGGCAGAGTAGAGTCATTTTAGCAGGCCCATACATAAAAAAAATAGTTTAATATACCTGTTTAAAGTACCTACTGTTACGTTCAATTAATATTTAGTAGTAATTATCTCTAATTTTTGTGGGTAGTTAAATAAAATAGTATCGGCACATTTGACACCGACGAAGATATATGTGAAGGTCGGCGTCAAACGTGCCAGAGACAGCCTGCCATTCGATTAACGAACATTCAAGTGTAAAGCACGGTTATATATTGTAACGGAACCATCTAGTGAAATGGAGATATTAAATTAAATAAGGATTGTTGCTGATTGTTTTCTTGAAGTCCTTCTGAGCGTCTTTCAGCTCAGAAGTGGGATTACTGCAAAAATATATCGTTTTTGCAACGCCCACCACAGTTCAAAGGTAAGGTTATTATGAATTTCACATGTTTTTTTCGCTTATTATTTTGAAAATGTAAAATACACATTATCGGACCTAATAAATTGCTTAACTAACGATCGAGTGGATTACAGTAGATAAGTTAGGGTCGATAATTTATAGTTTGAAACACATTCATCTGAAATTATTGATATTTTTGTCATTTTTAAAAAAAATATCTTTACTGATTATTATAATTGTGACTGAAATTTTATGTATCGTTTTTTTTTTATTTTGAGAATATTGTCTGGATTATAATATAGAAAAAATGTGTTCTATATTATTTCATCGCAATTTCATGTTGTGTGATGTAATGGCGGCAGATGTGTTCGTTTTGTTAACAATGTTGAATCCTCGAAATTTAAATTTATTTAGCTTGGTACATTTAAAGTAACAGTAAAACAATATTGTTTGTTACAAAATAACGTGGCAAAAAGTGGATGCAATTGGATTGAATCAATACAAATTCTTAACATAATCCTACTTGATGCAAAAATTTAATTAGGTACCTACCGTTTTGTTAACAATGTCGAATCCTCAAAATTTATATTTATTTAGCTTGGTAAATTTAAAGTAACAGTAAAACAATATTGGTTGTTACAAAATAACGTGGCAAAAAGTGGATGCAATTGGATTGGATCAGTACAAATTCTTAACATAATCCTACTTGATGCAAAAATTTGAATTGCCTACTACAATTTCGAGTTATTCTAGCCGCCTGAAATATTATCATAATGTTTTCCTAGTGGCATTATTAAAGATGAATGGCTGTGAATATTTTTTTGTACATCAAGTATGTAGTACTACTATTACATCAGGGATAGTGACCTGCGATTGAGCGATTGTATCACTGTTCTATATCGCGTGGTCTATACCCGCACGGCCACGGCACGACTAAGTGTTGACTCACGTTAATGTCTAGTTAGTTCCAAGTGTATTTCACACTTTATTAATGTATGTTAATAAAAGCAAATAAACATATTTATACATCTTTTATTATAGTTGAATGTCTAGAAGAGTACACTATTAGGCGATTAACTAACACAAATCATGTCGACGAGTTCCAGATAAGCGAGCGTGAGGAATGTAGACGACGTAGAGGAGAATCTCCGTCGAGACCCACTACCCCACCAGACCAGCGAAACCCAAGAGTTCGTGAGGCTAAGCGCCGTAGCCGAAGCCGCACTAAGGACAACAGCCGACGAGGTAATACTCGACATGAACGGAGTAGAAGTAGGAGCCCCAACGACAGAGAGGTACGTAGGCGATTACGCCGTAGCTTCACTCGGGAGGGTAGTGATCGTCACAGTCCAGACTTTGCTCACGGAGAGTCAAACGAGAACGAAGACTTGTATCAGAGGGTGCGTCTATTAGAGGATGAATTGTCAAAGCGCAACGAACATCCTAGGCGTATTGAAGCGCCTATTTACGACAGGATTTCTTCGGAGTGCCCACGGCAAACATTTCCCCTTTCTAGAATTAACCTGAGAAGCTCGGATCCAAAAAAACCTAGGTACTCTGATCGTATAGATTCTTTTGAAGAATTTGTTAACATTTTGAAGGGTAGGGACCGTGAACCGTTTCTTTCGTCGTCGAATAACGTTCTCCCAAAGTTTGATCCACTCTCGAAGGAGCAAACTATTGATATGTGGTTAAATAAAGTCGCCGAATGTGCAGAGATTTACAATTGGAACGACAAGCAAACGGTCCACTATGCCCTACCCATGTTGACCGGACATGCCAAATCTTGGTATCAGGGCCTGCCTTCTATTAAGCATACGTGGTCGAATTGGAAGAGTCTGTTACAGCAATCTTTTCCATCAACTGAAAACTTCGCGGAATTACTCACGGAAATGCTGAACAGAAAGGCATGTCCTGGTGAGTCCCTTGAGCTGTATTATTTCTCTAAAATTAACCTACTTAACCGTTGTAAAATATTTGGGAAACAAGTGGTGGACTGCATTATATTTGGGATAGAAGATCAAAGTGTTAGGTTGAGTGCACAAGCTGGGAAGTTTATTAGGCCTGAGGAGACCTTATAATTTTTCAAAACGGTTAGAATCCAACAACCGCGGGATGTCCATGAGTTTAAGAGGGATACTCAATCGAAGGATACGAGATCCTTAAACTCTATGTCAACCTCAACGGATATCTCTAGGCGCTATAATGACGCGGTGAGGAGTCGATTTAGGGGAACTGTGACTTGTTTCAATTGCAATGATCTTAGACACATGAGTCTGGACACTGCCAGAGTGTCGTAAGCCTATAAATAAATGTAGTGAGTGTCATTTTCTAGGTCATAACTCAAGTAACTGTCCCAAAAAGACCAATAGTACTCGATCTAACCCTAACAGTAGTGTTCAGTCCAGTTTTACTCAATAGTATATCTGAGAAAATTGATGATAGTGAAAAGGGAGAGGATATTGACATTATAAGAGCGCATGTGCGTGATAGGATAGAACGTAATCAAAAAAAAGATAAAAGAAAGATTTGATAAGAGTCGCAAAAGGGCCACAGAATTTAAAATAGGTGATCTAGTTAGAGTGATAAGAAACATAGTAGGAAAATCAGGAAAGTCAAAGAAATTGAACCTAAATGTCAGGGACCATACCGTATCTAAAGCATACTTCCCAATGATCGATACGTCATAGTTGATACCCCGCTTACTAGAAAAGGTAAGCCATATCAAAATGTAGTCTCTGTTGATAAAATTTATCCGTGGATGAGTTATAATGCACCCGCTTGTTCCTCAAGTGACGAAAGCATCGCTGATTGATGATTGCCTATATAAAGAAAAAAGTGATGTATTGTATATTTTCTTCTTCTTCTTCAAGTGCCGCTCCTACAGGAGGTTGGCCGTCAGCTCGGCGAAATGTGTCCTGTCCTGAGCCAAGCGGAATAGCTCTTCGACATTTGCGATATTCGTCCATTCACGGATGTTGCGGAGCCAAGACTTTCTTCTTCTTCCAACTCGTCGCCTTCCACAAACTTTCCCCATCATAATGAGTTGGAGCAGATGGTAACGCTTATTTCGCAGCACGTGGCCCAGGTATGCCACTTTCCTCTGCTTGATGATGGATAAAAGTTCGCGATTTCTCCCGACAAGCTGGAGCACTCTAGTGTTCGGCACTCTTTTGATCCAGCTAATGCGGAGTATTCTACGGTAGCACCACATCTCAAATGCTTCGAGGCGCTTTTGAGAATTGGCTTTCAGAGTCCAAGCTTCGCTACCATAGAACAATACTGGCCACACATAGCAATGGAGAATGCGGACTCGGAGCTTGATATTAAGTTTACGGCCGCATAGTACCTTCTCCATCTTCTTAAATGATGCTCGGGCAATTTCTATCCGGGCACGAATTTCTTGATCACACTCCCATTCTTCATTTACCCAAACACAAAGGTACTTGTATTGTCGGACACGTTCTAGATCCGAGCCCGACAGTGTGATTCTGGGATATAGGTCTCCGTTATTTGATACGACCAAAAATTTGGTCTTCGAAGCATTCATTTTCAGCCCGGCCTTTTGACTGCATTCCTGTACTCTGTCTAGTAAAAGTTGTAGGTCTTGCTCACTAGATGCTATAAGTACGGTGTCATCTGCGTATCTGAGATTATTAACAGCTTTACCATTTATCTTGACACCAATCTCCAGGCCTTCTAAGGCTTCTCTTATAATAGCTTCTGAGTAGATGTTGAAAAGTAACGGTGATAGAAGGCAGCCCTGTCGAACCCCCCGGCAAACATCAACTTGATCGGTCTCTGTGTTTTGAACCTGAATGGTGGCCTTTTGGTTCCAGTAAAGATTTTTTATTATGCGTAGGTCTTTATCATCTAGGTTGGCATCCTGCAAACACTTCATAAGGATGTCATGTTTAACGCGATCAAAAGCCTTCTCATAGTCAATGAAACACAGGATGACATCTGTTTGCATATCTTTGCATTTTTGTACAAGAACATTGAGACCGAAAAGTGCCTCGCGAGTTCCCATTCCGGAGCGAAATCCAAACTGGCTCTCACCTAGTTGTTCATCACATTTAGGTCGTATCCTATTGTGTATTATAGACAAGAACATTTTCGTGACGTGACTCATCAGACTAATTGTGCGGTACTCAGAACATTTCCGTGGATTAACTTTTTTAGGTATTGTTATAAAGGTAGACAACAGCCAGTCCCCGGGTATTTCCCCCGAATCATAAATTTGCTGAAAAAGTTTGGTCAAGGCATCCATGTAGTCTTCTTCCAGAAGCTTCAGAACCTCCACAGGCACCCTATCTGGTCCCATGGCTTTACCGGTTTTAGCTGATTTAAGGGCATGCATGACCTCCGACCTCAACAAAGGTGGACCTGAGGTATTCCAGGACGCCAAGTTGACGCTTCTGGAGTTGTCTTCAAATAATTTTAAAACATAGTCATGCCAAGTCCGCTTTTTGCTATCAACATCGAGAAGAAGTCTCCCACCTTCATCAAAAAGCATGTCAGGATTAGTTTTCTTTCGCAGACCAGCCAGGAGTTTTATTTCCTTGTGTAGGTTAAAGTTATCGTGTTTACGTAATAGGTCTTCTACTTTGTCACACCTTTCTTGAAAAAATGCCTCCCGTGCTATCCGTATCCGGTTGCGTATGACT
This sequence comes from Diaphora mendica, assembly GCA_949125395.1. Taxonomy (NCBI): domain Eukaryota; kingdom Metazoa; phylum Arthropoda; class Insecta; order Lepidoptera; family Erebidae; genus Diaphora; species Diaphora mendica. The sequence continues at coordinate 26,875,130 of OX421316.1, forward strand.
CCATCCAGTTCTTTATATTTCTCCGGATCGTTTTTATTTAGTCTACGCTCATTCATCAGTATCAGAATATCTGTGGTCATCCAATGTTGTTTTGGTATGAGTTGATCTGATTGCAGATATCTGTCGCAGATGTTGTTGACGGTTATTTTTAGTGTGGACCACAATTGTTTGGGTGTTGATGGCTCGGCTAAGCTGTTGCGAGCCCATTCGTTTATGTCATTATGAACCTTTGCTCTAATTTTGGTATTCTGCATTTTCTTAATATCAATAGGATAAATTTTGCGGGTAATAATTTTCTTTAGCTTACATTGTAATGTAGCAACGACAGGGTTATGATCCGAACCAACATCTGCTCCAGGATATGTCACTGCATTTGTAATAGCATTTTTGAACCTAGTGTTAATCATAATAAAGTCTATTTGATTTCGTACGACATGAGTTTTTGAGTGTTGGGGTGATGTCCAGGTGTACAGACGGCGCAATGGTTGTTTGAAAAGTGTATTAACTACTACGAGATCCTTTTCTTGACAAAATTCAACCAGTGTATCCCCACGCTCATTCCTTGTTCCTAGTCCATATTTACCAATGGTACCAGGTACCTGGATCGAACCCACCTTCGCATTCATGTCCCCCATTACGATGTTGATCTCATGTTTCTTTGTATATTGTAATAATGTTTCAATTTGGCCGTAGAACTCGTGAATTTCGTTATCCGATTTATCTGATGTAGGAGCGCAAACTTGTATAATATTTATGTTGAATGGTTTTGCGTCCAATTTAATAAGCATTGCGCGGTTCGACAGGGGTATGAAATTTTTTACAGACTGAGAAGTTATCCTGCTCATCAGTACACCTACGCCGTAATAGTCCGATGTTTGGTCACCGCCAGAGTAGTAGAGGACTTTCCCCTCTGGGGTATAGTATTTGTCTTGTCCTGTCCATTTCGTTTCACTTAAGCCCAGAATATCAATCTTCAGGCGATCCATCTCCATGCTTATATTTGAGAGTTTCCCCTGCCTCTTCATACCTCTCACATTCCATGTCGCTACTCTTATTTTCTTTGCAGTATTTCTTGGGTACCCACCGGAGATTTTTCGCACCCCTGTCCCATTTAAGGGACGCCGGGGACTCGGGGCCTTTCTATTGGTGTACATTCACATGAGTTGAACTGACTAGGGATTATAATGACGGTGGTATCCCGTTGCCTTCCGTCATTGCAGTGTTATGGCCGTCGTGCTATCCTTAAGCTGCGCCCACAAGTGTTTGGAGTATGCCCTTTAGACTATTCTAGTCTTGTCCTTACACCAATACTGAAACCGCTGCTACCCGATCTCAGGTTACAGATACTATGCCTCTGTAACATGGCTTGCCTCCTCCGCTGATATTGCCGAATCCACAGTAAATATCTTCATCGCCACATGTCACCGTTGAGGACTTCGCCTGTAACCCTAGGCAAGGGGGCTGTGATATACCCCACAGCACTGGGTCCTACCCTGAACTTGGCCACTGACATTTCCCGGCCTACTGAGAAATGCAGTGCCCACCCCCGCGACGTGGACGCGCCAGCGTAGTTTTACCCATGTGAATAATAAAGAAGGTGACTCTATCATTCCATGGGCCGGGTTAACAGGCTTGTATGTACCCAAGCCCGAAGGCTGTACCCAAGCCCGAAGGCGAATTGTATATTTTAATCATGTTTTATTATGTTAAAAACACTGTCTGTTTATTGTTGCTGATAGGAAGGTTTCGTGATTTAATTAGTGATCAAAATGAAAAGTGAAACTGTCTGCATAACTAAGAGCTCGAGCGGATGTGAGCCGAGCATGAGTGTTATGTATGACAAGCCTGTCAAGTTGGTGGTGAAAGAATAGAAGTAGCTACCCGCTTGTAGGCTGTAGTGAATTAGAATATATATTTATTGTCTGCATAACTAAGAGCTCGAGCTCATGCCGAGCATGAGTGTTATGTTTGACAAGCCTGTCAAGTTGGTAGTGAAAGAATAGAAGTAGCTACCCGCTTGTAGGCTGTAGTGAATTAAGTTTATTGTCTGCATAACTAAGAGCTCGAGCTGATGCCGAGCATGAGTGTTATGTTTGACAAGCCTGTCAAGTTGGTAGTGAAAGAATAGAAGTAGCTACCCGCTTGTAGGCTGTAGTGAATTAAGTTTATTGTCTGCATAACTAAGAGCTCGAGCTGATGCCGAGCATGAGTGTTATGTTTGACAAGCCTGTCAAGTTGGTAGTGAAAGAATAGAAGTAGCTACCCGCTTGTAGGCTGTAGTGAATTAAGTTTATTGTCTGCATAACTAAGAGCTCGAGCTGATGCCGAGCATGAGTGTTATGTTTGACAAGCCTGTCAAGTTGGTAGTGAAAGAATAGAAGTAGCTACCCGCTTGTAGGCTGTAGTGAATTAAGTTTATTGTCTGCATAACTAAGAGCTCGAGCTGATGCCGAGCATGAGTGTTATGTTTGACAAGCCTGTCAAGTTGGTAGTGAAAGAATAGAAGTAGCTACCCGCTTGTAGGCTGTAGTGAATTAAGTTTATTGTCTGCATAACTAAGAGCTCGAGCTGATGCCGAGCATGAGTGTTATGTTTGACAAGCCTGTCAAGTTGGTAGTGAAAGAATAGAAGTAGCTACCCGCTTGTAGGCTGTAGTGAATTAAGTTTATTGTCTGCATAACTAAGAGCTCGAGCTGATGCCGAGCATGAGTGTTATGTTTGACAAGCCTGTCAAGTTGGTAGTGAAAGAATAGAAGTAGCTACCCGCTTGTAGGCTGTAGTGAATTAAGTTTATTGTCTGCATAACTAAGAGCTCGAGCTGATGCCGAGCATGAGTGTTATGTTTGACAAGCCTGTCAAGTTGGTAGTGAAAGAATAGAAGTAGCTACCCGCTTGTAGGCTGTAGTGAATTAAGTTTATTGTCTGCATAACTAAGAGCTCGAGCTGATGCCGAGCATGAGTGTTATGTTTGACAAGCCTGTCAAGTTGGTAGTGAAAGAATAGAAGTAGCTACCCGCTTGTAGGCTGTAGTGAATTAAGTTTATTGTCTGCATAACTAAGAGCTCGAGCTGATGCCGAGCATGAGTGTTATGTTTGACAAGCCTGTCAAGTTGGTAGTGAAAGAATAGAAGTAGCTACCCGCTTGTAGGCTGTAGTGAATTAAGTTTATTGTCTGCATAACTAAGAGCTCGAGCTGATGCCGAGCATGAGTGTTATGTTTGACAAGCCTGTCAAGTTGGTAGTGAAAGAATAGAAGTAGCTACCCGCTTGTAGGCTGTAGTGAATTAGAATATAAGTTTATTGTCTGCATAACTAAGAGCTCGAGCTGATGCCGAGCATGAGTGTTATGTTTGACAAGCCTGTCAAGTTGGTAGTGAAAGAATAGAAGTAGCTACCCGCTTGTAGGCTGTAGTGAATTAAGTTTATTGTCTGCATAACTAAGAGCTCGAGCTGATGCCGAGCATGAGTGTTATGTTTGACAAGCCTGTCAAGTTGGTAGTGAAAGAATAGAAGTAGCTACCCGCTTGTAGGCTGTAGTGAATTAGAATATAAGTTTATTGTCTGCATAACTAAGAGCTCGAGCTGATGCCGAGCATGAGTGTTATGTTTGACAAGCCTGTCAAGTTGGTAGTGAAAGAATAGAAGTAGCTACCCGCTTGTAGGCTGTAGTGAATTAGAATATAAGTTTATTGTCTGCATAACTAAGAGCTCGAGCTGATGCCGAGCATGAGTGTTATGTTTGACAAGCCTGTCAAGTTGGTAGTGAAAGAATAGAAGTAGCTACCCGCTTGTAGGCTGTAGTGAATTAAGTTTATTGTCTGCATAACTAAGAGCTCGAGCTGATGCCGAGCATGAGTGTTATGTTTGACAAGCCTGTCAAGTTGGTAGTGAAAGAATAGAAGTAGCTACCCGCTTGTAGGCTGTAGTGAATTAAGTTTATTGTCTGCATAACTAAGAGCTCGAGCTGATGCCGAGCATGAGTGTTATGTTTGACAAGCCTGTCAAGTTGGTAGTGAAAGAATAGAAGTAGCTACCCGCTTGCCGGCTCTAGTGATATGATAACAGCAAGTACCTAACTAAATTTAGAGCAAGGTGATTGTGAAAGAATAGAAGTAGCTGTCCCCTTGCGACTGATAGTGAATTATTATAGAGATAACGACTTCGGGCAAGATGGTAGTGAAAGAATAGAAGTATCTCCTCTTGCACGACTTTAGCGATATCTATACCGTAGAATGATTTATATTATACTAAGGTTGTGATATGTAAAATACATTGTTCGTTAATAAACCTAAAATAGATATGTTAATTGCTCATCGCCAATTGGTGTAGTCATAACGAAGGAACTCGTTACTGTGACGGATGGCCGACTGTTACGTTCAATTAATATTTAGTAGTAATTATCTCTAATTTTTGTGGGTAGTTAAATAAAATAGTATCGGCACATTTGACACCGACGAAGATATATGTGAAGGTCGGCGTCAAACGTGCCAGAGACAGCCTGCCATTCGATTAACGAACATTCAAGTGTAAAGCACGGTTATATATTGTAACGGAACCATCTAGTGAAATGGAGATATTAAATTAAATAAGGATTGTTGCTGATTGTTTTCTTGAAGTCCTTCTGAGCGTCTTTCACTACATTTTAATAATATTGTTGAGGTCATTTACGTTGCTTTTTACAAATTTCAACAACAACACTAAACAATTTCTGAAGTACCCTGAAGTGTTTAAGTCGAAACTTCAAGGTGAACGTGACAATATTTACGTAGTAATAATATTCAAAATTAATACTTTTGTTTAACGTATAATGGTACATAATGCTTACTGATTTACAAATGGAAAAACACACGCAAAACTAGCATGATTGTAGATATTAAAAACAGTGATTGTTTTGATTCTAACACAACATTGTCCTATAGTTAGATTGTTGGGACACTGTGGACTCGGTCATAGAACACAAACTCATAAACAGTGATGCTCTGACCATCATGTGTTGTGGTTGCATGCATCTGTGCGCACGGGAATAATTTTATTCAAAAATCTCGCTATCGATAAAAAAGAAGTTTAAGAAATCATTGACACTGAATTTCAATTTTATATTGCCTGCGACTGGTGCGATTCATTCCTATTTTTCCACTTTTATAACCTTAGAATGATTCGAATTGATAACGTTTATAGCCCTGCATTTGATTTTTTGCTGTTATAGAGGGAAAAATAGGAGACAGGACAACTTATAAATTCTCAAAGTCATCCTGCAACTGTTGTAGAAGACAGACATGTTTTACCCATAAGTGTGAGAGACCAGAACAGATACATCTTAGATTTTATAGTAAGATTTGATTACATGTAGTATATTTATATCGACATAATTTTGTATAAAACTTAATTTAAATTAAATAGTTGATTTTATCTTCTGCCTCTTTGGCGCAATGGTAGCGTATGCGACTGCTGTGCTTGAGGTCTGGGGTTTGACTCCCGGATCGGATTAAATGTTTGTACGATCTGGCGTTATTAGCGTTCCCCAAATTCACCCAATTTTTTTTCATGTGATCCCTAAAAGTAAACAAATATGGAAATAAGAATTACGTTTATTACAATTTCTTAATACGCAAAAACAGTGATGTTATTCATATTATAGAAATAATTATAATAATGTATACGGAACTTGCTATTCCTATAGCCACAGTGCTTGCCAAAACTTGTATTTTATGTATAATAAATAATCTGACAGGTTTCTGTTACCGACATTGAAAACCAGTTTATTGATCAGCTGTAGTATATTATCAATAAACTAGTTATGTTTAGTTTGTCAATAACCTTAATATTTATTTAGGAAAATCACCGATTACCTTATTAGTACATTGAAACAACAAAAAGACGCCCCGTAAGTATACATATTAAAAAAAAAACTGCATAAATAAAAAATGAATAAAAAATTGCATGAGTTGATAAAAAATGCTGCAGTCCCCGAGTGCCACACGTTTTAAAAAAAAATATTTGTATCTGCACCAATTCCTAATTACGTATGACTGTGCCCTTACGTTACTCTGCTATACTCTATTAACTCAGGGTTTGCTGGAAGAAAGCTCAATTTTGAGTTAAGCTCGCCTTTGTAAATTATACTTCCTTGTGTCTGATACATTTATTTGTTTAATGTACAATAAAGAATAAATGCAAATACAAAAAAATATTGCTGGTCAAATAGATATATTTGAAATGGATTGTGATATTAATATGGTGTCTTGTAGCAAGTGTCTGTGCTGCGGTCAACGCCGTTCAATGTTCACAATCACAATGTGAAAGTGACGCACGGTTACTAACTATAGCTTTCTATATATGTACATGCTTAGATGATAAAAGGCATGAATGAAAGCTCAAGGCTCATTATTCTAATAGTTTATTTCACACATCGCATCAAAAGCCTTTAATAGTCAACTAGACATTCGTCTCTTCTTTGAAAGTAGGTTTATTTATGAAAATCTTATATTCAATCATTGTCTTAGTTGTTGTTTTATCGTTTTTTTTTTTTTTTTTTTATAGACAACTCCCGCTCTAGGAATAAATCCTGTGTCGCGGGGGACTTTACAAACATACATGAAACGGACACAAAGAACACCCAGACTCAGAACAACAATTTGTGGGTCACACAAAGTGTTGTCCTACGTGGGATTTGAACCCATGACACTTGGCGAAGTAGGAAACGGCGTGGTGACCGTTAAACCACTAGGCCAAACGTGCAGCAGTTTATGAGTGAGTATGGTTAAAGTTAGGTTAAGGAAGACCAAACTTCCTTCCCCCTGATATTGGGGGTAACAGACTCGATAGGAGGGGACACTCAAGTTACAGGTCTCCATGGGTGACCATAGCCCTTACTATTAGAGACCCGTCTCGTCATCTCTCACCTATAGACGAGAACTTTTTCCATGATTTTAATTTTTTTAAACTCATGAACTAGTCATCTCATTTTTAACCGACTTCAAAAAAGGAGGTGGTTATCAATTGGACTGTATTTTTATTTGTTTTATGTTTGTTACTCATAACTTTCGACTGGGTGAACCGATTTTGATGGTTCTTTTTTATTTGAAAGCTCGTGTGGTCCCATTTCAATTTGGTCCAGATTGAAGTCGTTTTTTTTTGTTAAAATTTGTGATTATATTAGTATAGATTTAACTGGTTTCATTACAATTTAATAAAACACAACGTAAACAAATTATTGAAACGTATTATAATTTGATCGAGCTTGCTTGAATTGATTAAAAGGTCCAAGTGTTTTAGATAAAGTTATTTATATTTTTATTGATAAAATGAAAAGTTTGCGTGTTTTAAACTGGTTGTTCATTTTAACATGTACATTTTATGAAGGAGAAGGTGTTACATTTTGAAAACAAAGGTCACTGAACGTGAACAACGGTACTTACAAATCAACTTTCTTTGCTCATATTGCTTAATAGTTCAATGTGAAGATAATGTCACACTACGGCTACATTTTACTCAATTTAATTTACGATATTAATACGTGAAACAAAAACGTTGTACCCCTTTTTAGGAAAATTATACGAACGGGAAGAGTATGAAGTTTGGCACAGTTAAAATTGGTCTCAGTTAAAATTTGGCACAGTTAAAATTTGGCTCAGTTAAAATTTGGCACAGTTAAAGTTTGGCACAGTTAAAATTTAAAAGGAGGAAAGCAGAAACAAAAAAAAATGGTAGAATTTCCACTACTGGACGACCAATAGTACTGATAAATATATGTTATAGCTATCATGATTTGATTATAATATAATCAAATAAATGAAACATACTCTGACAGACATTTATGTTAATTTTAATTGTAGCAGGAAGCTGGCGACTTCCTGATTTCTAAGTGGTTTGGAGAATATAAATATGTACTGTACTTTTCCAGATAGATTTGAATTGTGTACATAACTGAAATATTACTTTTAGTTGTGTATGAATTGATAATATATAAACAATTTATAATATGTAGTAAAAAGATAATTCTTACAAAAAAAGTGAAATTATTTAATAATAAAAAAAAGCCGACTGCGCCAACATCTGATTTTTTTAAATAAAACATTAGTTATATACTTATCTGTAATCACTGTTAAAATTTCTTTATTTTGATACCACACTCGATGAATTTTGAAAACATGAATTTTATTTGAGATTACTTTTTGGCGCCAAACTTTGTGACTCCGGTATCTTGCCCTGTCCTGAATATATTGACACCTTATTTATTAAAATCGTTTCAGTAGTTAAGGCGCTACTGTGGAACACAGAAACATACATAGACTGTCAAAAATATTACCCTGCCTTTAGGCTTCACCGTTGTCGGGTAAAAACTAATAGAAGATGTCATTTTCTTGAGTACGAATATTGAAATATGTACGAGTATAAAGTACTTTTTCGCGGCAAGAGTATTTTTGCCCTTCGATATCTGAGTGCAAAAGCCGTTTTTATCCGCTAGAGGATAAGGTAAATTGAATTTAGAATATCGTGTGCACTAAGTTTGTGAATTCAAAACATCATATAACCTATTTACTTCTACCTCCATGGTGCCGAATTAATCATACAACCTTTTTTAATTTGTTAAAAACTCAGAATCGGATCCTTCGTGGTGTACTTTTTTTTTAATTTGCTTTGCCCGTGCCATTTTCTTTTTGCATTTAGTCATTTCCTACATGAACGTACGTGGGATGAAAAGTTACGTATTGTACTCGAGTGCAAAGATTTTTCACCTCGTGCTCTTTTGATTCCCTCGCTATCGTTCAGGATTCTAATGTTTTTAGAATCCTTCGCTTGCTCGGTCCGCAAAATTGAGCACGCGATTAAAAAGCAACTTTGCACTCTTGTATAACAAATAACTATTACTATATCAAAATGAGTAGAAATAGGATACTATATTAATATAACTGTATAAGGAGGTTAAGTGCAATGTTCTATTTATATTTCATATTATTTAAATGTTTAAATCAATATAACATAGGCTATACAAATTCCATCAACGGTTTTTACGTAGTCAGTTTAGTGTTCTTTAAGCTTTTTCTTGTTGTATATATATTTTTGATCAAAATTTTTAAGTTAATTAAGTAATTATATTTTACTGTTAGCTGATTTTATCTACCGCGTATGCATGCTTGCAACCTCTTTTATGTACTAAAGTATTAAAATATTTCGAAATAAAGACACAATTTACAAAATTCGTAATTTATACGGTTCAATTTATACGGTTAATTCAGTCTTTATTGCACACCAACATATTTATTGTATTAATTCGAAATATCGCCTTTCAAAAATAGCACAACGAATGGTTTTATAGCAGTCTGAGATCGATTTTAATAAAAAAAAAAACTTCGTTTAAAAAAACCGACTTCAAAAACTGAAAAGTATCAAATAACTTAATTTGTATGTGCTACTTATTCATAGGTTTGAATTCGGCGCCAAGCCAAATGTAATAGTAGGTACCACACTCGCTATATTTCGAGACGAACGTCAACCACGTCACCGACGCTTCGGTTGTTTTGACCTACGCGAAGAGCAGCTATCCCACTCAAGGTTACACGTGGCGAGTCCTACTATTACATTTTGGCTCGGCACCGACTTCAAACCTATGAATAGGTAGCACATACAAATTAAGTTATTTTATACTTTTCAGTTTTTGAAGTCGGTTTTTTTAAACGAAGTTTTTTTTTTATTTTTCGCTTTTTAGTCTTTCTCAAGTCTCTCATCATCATTTCACCTAAATAACTTGAAAGAATACGACTAAAGGTAACATACAACATACTGTATAGAATAATAAATAAATATTTCGGACATGATGTTTACAGAATATGAAAGCATGCAGACAATTGCCTTAACTTTATCGCAGGCGTTCACGTAGATTTGAGGGTTTCCTTCAATTTCCTTGGGATCCCATTATCAGATCCTGATATGGTGGCTATGGGACCACATGGGGAGCATACCCTTTCGAATACAAAAATTTTTTCAAAATCGGTCCACAATTGACGGAGTAATCAATGTACATACATAAAAAAAAAATGCCGATGAAATTGAGAACCTCCTCCTTTTGGAAGTCGGTTAATGAGGTTACAATACATGAAATGGGCTATACAAATGCTATAAACGTAGTCAGTTTAATGTTCTTTAAACTTTTTATTGTTATCTATATATATAAAAGAGGAAGGTGACTGACTGACTGACTGACATACCCAGAGATCAACGCACAGCCCAAACCGCTGTAGCTAGAATCCTGAAATTTTGCATGTAGGTTCTTTATATAACGTAAGTGAGCACTAAGAAAGGAATTTTGAAATTCCACCCCTAAGGGTAAAATCAAGGGATGAAAGTCTGCGTGAGCGAAGACGCGTGTAAAAGCTAGTATAAACATATATGCCCAAAATTTTGTTATCAGATTCTAAAGTTCTGTTAATTTCAAGTATTGTAAACTCGTGTAGAGACAGGACAAATTTAAATGAAGCTCGATTTTATTTTTATTAAATAGTTTGTTGCACCAATGCTATAGCTATACTTTAAAAAAATATGGTAACCGTGAAATAATTGATTTTAAAAAGATGGCAACAAATAGCAAAGTCGCAAGGCTAGGCTCGCTAGGCTCTAGGCGCTAAGCAAGACTCTGTGAGGCGTGGCCTAAAGGTTTGACTGCACGTTTGGCCTAGTGGTATAACGGTCACCACGCCGTTTCCTATTTCGCCAAGTGTCGTGGATTCAAATCCTACGTAGGACAACACTTTGAGTGATCCACAAATTGTTGTTCTGAGTCTGGGTGTTATTTGTGTCCGTTTCATGTATGTTTGTAAAGTCCCCCGCGACACAGGATTTATTCCTAGTGCGGGAGTTGTCTTTTTAAAAAACAGAAAAAAACAAAAAAAGAGAAAACATTTTACGGGCAAGATTGCACCTTTAGCTGCTAGTCAAACGTATCTCATAGATCAAAGAAACTATTGTGACAATAAATCTAACTTTCATTTACAAATTGATGCCATTGCCTTTCAAAGGTCATAAGAAACCAGAGGTCAGAAATACAAAGTATCTCTCGTATATATCTCGTGTCTCGAAATTATTCATATTTAGCTTTTAACTGATTCTAATAAGAAATAATAATAATTTAAATAAAAATGAATCCCAAAAATGTATGTACGCGCATAACTTTCGATCGCCTGCACCAAATTGGATAATTCTTTTTTTATCTGTTTGTTTTTATCAGAACAAGGTTTGTTTAGAAGAAAATCAAATGAAAACTGGAGGTGTTATATTTTCTTAGTCCGTTTAGTGCTATACACTGCGGCACTGCGGAAAGTTGACACAGGCCTACTAAAGGAGTATTTCGGTAATTTAGAAAATATTCACGAAAATATTTTAGCGAGTTTACCGAGTCAACTAGTAATAAATAAATGATTGTTCGTGTATTTAAGTAATATGCATGTTTAAAAGCTTTTAGATTTTATTCGGTAGACAACAAAGGTCAACGACCGTCTAAAAAGAGTGCCTGGAACTAGTGGTCGTGTGCTGCTTTCTTCTTATGCTTTTCTTGAAAAATAACCATATTCAGAATTCACACATTGCACATTTGTAGAAGTAAGTCGGTCTTAAAAACTACTAAAGGTAACTTCTATAGTTTAAAAGGTTAATCAGCAGTCGGTAAGTGCCCCTGCTCTGATAAGCTGAGGTCATTTGACTCTTTCGGCTTAGTGCGTCTACTAGTAAGAGATTATTCCAGATATATTTAAAATACTTCTGGCTTCCCTTAAGATTTGCTTTTCTCTTGAGGCTAAATCGGGGATTTAAATATTATTCATAAATGATTAGTTTGTTCAACACAAGACGAAGCTTTTGAATTCTATCAATAGTACAGTAGTTTTTTTGCCGTGAAAACGTCTAATAAATCGATGAACGCCGGCTGTATGCACGAAAAAGGATGACTCGTTGTCCCGTTACGCTCATTGTACGTCGTTGCATGAGAGATAGAAAGTGACAATGTCAGAACAAAACATCAATATTTTGTTATGACGTTGTCACGTTAAACTATCTTCCGTAAACAGACTTTACAGACAACCAATTTTTTTAAATGTAAATGCCTGCCAAAATGACTCTACTCTGCCTGATGGAAAGCATAAGCAGAATTCAAGAGTGGTGGCAATCATAATCATTGCGAATGCAGACAATGCAACAATGCAGTATGGTGACCCACACTATGGCGGCCTAGTGAACCTTCTGCATCATTGGGCCTCCGGTCTATATTTATATTGATAATGACATCTTTTTGGACGAGTAGTGTAGTAGCCCTTCGAGTATTCAACAATGTTATATTAATTTTAAAATATCATTTATTTTTACCTGCTTTTATACCAACACAGATAAAAATACTTTCTATTTGACACATAGCAGGATGGTAGCGGTGATTGATAGATACGATCTGTCTACTTTCTAAGCTTCATTGCAATCTATTAAACTGTATATCAGCTACACTATCCTACCTACACTATCTCAACTTTCACATACATCGAAATTATAAAAGGTCAATTTCTTCTCATCCCTCATCTATATATACAAATAAATAAAATTAGAGTGTCTGTAGTATTAAAATAACCGCTTTTTACTAAATGCACATGTATATACACGGTACATTTACCAAAATAACATTTTTTTCAAATTTGTCTATCTGTGTGTTCCGGCTAATCACAACCGATTTTGACGGGACTTTCATTGGCAGAGAGCTAATAATATAAGGAGAAACTTAGGCTACTTTTATAGACTAGTTTTGCCCCGTGGCGTTACCCGTGGTGGAGGATGTTACAGTGGCTCAGCTAGTTATAATTAACAATGTAGGTGTGAATGCATGTTTACGTGTTTATTATGCTCTTACGTATTAACTACTTAACCGATCAGCATGAAACATACATTTAGTCATAGGAAGCGGGGTCTGTTGTGTGCCTTGGAAGAGGCCTATGTTCAGCAGTGGACTAATTATGAACGAAGAAGGGTACAGAATACCACTGCCAAGCACATCTTTAGCAACGCACTCGTGATATATTGTTGTAGGTGTCGTTGAGCGGCTGCAGTCACATTATATTTCTGTACTGCCTCGGTCGTGCAGTGGTAGCGTATGCGACTGAGGTCTCGGGCTCGATTCTCGGGTTGGACTAAACGTTTGTATGATCTGCAAATTTTTGTTTCGGAGTTTTTGTGTTTGATATAATATGTACCTATATATTTACAGAGGAAAGAATTTCTGTATTTATATAAGTTGTCTATGGTACAAGTTCCGTTTAGTTTGGGACTAGAAAGCTTTGTGTGAATATGGTAGAATTTTATTAGTAATAATATTGTTATCATCACTGTAATCCTTCCCCTCCTTATATCATAATACACACATCAAAAGTGTCTAGGGATCAACATATGTGTCTAGGGATCAACATATATTTTTGCAATAACTTTTCTCCTGATTGATATTAATTAAAATTTTCTTTAAGGATTTATCAAATAAAGTGTTTTCGTTTGTCACAGTAACGATAAACCAAGTCACCTTTGCATTAATAAAGAAATTTGCCATTTTCCTAATAAAAGGATTTTTGACATTTGAACCACTAACATTAAAGTTCGAAAAAAAGACTGAAATAACAGTTTTCTTTAAAATTTTATTAGGTAACTCAAACAATTAATAATCCGTGTTTCTACCGCGAACACTAACACAAGAACATCGGTTTGGCATACTCAAAATGAGTTCATCCAAATCACGCTGTGGAATGGCCGCCCATGTTCGTTGCAACAACAAATAAAGGTCTTCTTGCGACTGGATACCCTCCATATTCGGCAGAGCTCTTCTCTGTAGCATATCCCATGCATGCTCAATCGGGTTCAAGTCTGGCGACTGAGCAGGCCAGGGCCAAAGCCACATCTCAATCTCAAGAAATCCGCATAAAAATGCTTGATCCCTAGACACTTTTGATGTGTGTATATAAAATTCTAAATTTAAAAAACGCTCTACTCAAGCACTTAATCGAGTAATCACACGCAAATTATATTTTTGCAGACATTCTGTTATTCACCCCACTTTCACCCCCATAACTTTTAAACGACTCAACCGATTTTCATGAAACAGTCTAAGAACACTCTCACTTAACTCACCTTTCATACAAAAAAAACTAAATTGAAATCGCTTCATCCGTTCTCGAACTACGGTTCCATAGACAGACAGACAGACACGTCTAACTTATAACATCCCTCTTTTTGCGTCAGGGGTTAATAAAAAAGACAGTGCATGTGCTTGTGCAAGTGACTCGAGAAAGTAGCACTTCACCGGTCAATAGCCCGGTTCACAACCATTCGAGTTATAACACCAAAATAATAGAGAGTTTCAAAAATTTCAGTGTCTCACAAAAGAACAATTATGAGGGATTTCCAAAACTATTAACAAGATTGACGTATTATAATATTGAAATTATGAGGTTAAGTAACAATTAATGTTTGGTTTAGTATCCTTCCGGTATGTTCAAAATGAAGGTTAAGGACTATATTTAGCGAAAGGTAAGACAACTAAAACAAGGTTGTTTAACTTTTTGTTATCACTACCATAGTCTAGAAGACACTGTTCAACTAAGCATGATGTTAAACAATAACATTTCTTGAAGAATTGGATTCTTTTGACAAAGTTCTTATTTAACTTGAAGCAGTTATAATTTTTTAACCGACTTCAAAAAAAGCTTCTCAATTCGACTGTTTTTTTTTATTTTATGTTTCTTACCTCATAACTTTCGACTGGGTGAACCGATTTTGATGATTCTTTTCTTTATTTGAAAGCTGGTAAATTTGGTCCAGATTGAAGTCGGTTTTTTTTTTGTTAAAATTTGTAATTTTTACATTGCACTGAAGAAAAATAAACTAATTAAGTTATGACAATCTACGAGTCGAAAAAAAAGGTGGTGTGGGATGCCCACAGGCTAGGTGGAGTGACAATTTGCGCGAGATGGGCAGAAGCTGAATGCGAGTAGCCCAAAACCAATCAGAGCGGCGTGCAGTTTAAGAGGTCGATGTTCAACAGTAGACTAAAATAGGCGGATGGTGATGAGCTGCTGAATATTTCCTCGTTTTTTATATTCAATATTATTTTTGTATCTGAAACTGGCATAAATAACAAAATACCATATCTAATTGGCGACCGTGTCATGATAAGCAATAAATTTATTTAATTATGTCTTACAATTTTATTTCGCTCATAGCCCAGTTGCACACGGTGATTAGAAACTATCACCGAGGGTAAGCAATGACGGCGAGGTCGGTGACCGCTGGTGGCATGATTCCATGAGCGTCTCCGTGATTCGGAGGTTACGTTAAGCAGTCGGTTCCGGCTGTTATCCTAGGATAACAGTCGTGAAGCTTAGTTGGAGGCCTTTGGGCGGCTTAAAAACATTCAACAGCAAGATTACGTAGCCACAACGTTGTCTTGCCAGTCCCCAACCCGCACTTGGCCAGCGTGAGGACGTATGGCCCTAACCCTCTCCTGAGAGGAGACCCGAGCCCAGCAGTGGGACGTTATGGGTTCTTGATGATCATTATAATTTTATAATTTAATACGATTTTTTAATCGCAATTCTCCATATATATGTAAAACATAATAATCGCAAATAAAGACAAAGAAGCAAATATGTATATTCATCAAATCATATCAACGTTCTCCAAGGAGGTTCAAACCTGAGTGAAAACAAGGTACGTGACCTATAAATTTAAGGTCATGCATTAGAATTTTGAGAACAAAAGCCTATAGATGCAAAAGTAGTATCGCAAGCAAAGCAATAAAAATTTATAAATTATTAAAATACTTTTACTATTTTAACCGGTTACAAAGGAAGTATTCGTCTTACATTTATAGTTGTTTAAATGCCATACCAATACATAAATAGCTTTCACTAACAAATATATGTACAGTCATTTGTAGAATATTTTAAAACATATTTTTATATTTCCGTTTCTTGTATTACTACGAATATTATTGCGGATTTAAATTGCGAGTCTTGTTTAAAATAATATTATTATATTTACTTAGTATAATTATAGCAAGTCTTATACTACATAGTTTTAAATGTTCTTGTTTAGGTTTTCTATTTACAAATTGCTACAAATGAATGTATGGTAATTTATTTTTCAGAGGCTTTCGTTTTTAATAATTATTGGTCGTCAATCAATTACTGTGAGATCCAATTGCCATCGATATAAGACCATTTCTCAAATCCGTTCCCTTATTTCCTTGTTCACCTTTTGCTTATCAAAGAAAACTAGAGAGAAATAGTAATTAGTCTCATCTTACGATTAGATTACATCTCTAGCTTACTTTCATATAGGAGGTTGTAATTGCCTTAAATTCATGTTGATTTTAGTAGAAAAAATTGTTCTCAAAGCAAGCGCTCTTGCGAGTCGGAAAAGAAAGCGCTTAAACATGTGGATGATGACTTTAAAAAATAATGTATTTATTAACGGGCTTTACCAAAACGCCAGTTATCTCAAGTTCAAATATAGGTACCATCTCCTCGTTGAAAACAATTGTTCAAGCTTGCTTTTTTAAGTAGATTGCACAGAAGAAACATGTTTTTTTATTTCAATACCACGCTGTTTCCTCTATAAAGGTTTTTGTCTCTATATCAATTTCGAACACCTAAACGTGACGATATAAAAAAAAAATTTCAATGAAAAAACCATAAACCCCCATATGATTTTGCTATTCACATTTAACAGCATGTCTTCTCCAGAGCTATGATAGACTTCACTCCCGTTCAAATTGAAGTAACTCGTAAGAAATTATGCTTTAATTCAAACTATAGCAGTAGCAGAATTAAATATTGCTTTCCATTGACACTTTGTGATGGAACATTATAATTGAAACTTTCCCCGAGACGTGCCGTAGTCAGTGTTCATTATTGTTATTAACCTTCACATTGCACAGTGAACCGATTCAAAGAGATGAACACATTAGTTTATAACATTATTTATTATGAACGATAAACATACTAATCTATTTCTACAAGCTAAAAAGAAATGTATTGTTTGTACACAAATATAAGCGTACATGATGTAACTCTAAATCTGACTAGTATAACCCATCTTCTAAAATTTTTTTTTTTTACCCGACTAGGGCAAAGCCAAAGAAGGGTTTTAATTTTCACAGGCTATGTTTGTATGTGTGTGTGTTCATATGTTCCCTCATAGCTCCTCAAGTACTTATTAGAACTGGACAAATGAGGTATCGTTAGAAGTGTTTTGATTGTCTGCTGGTTATAGGCTATATGACGTGTAAATAAATCTAATGTGGCGCTTCTAGCGGTCATAAAGTACTGTGTTAAAAAAATCAATTTAGATAAATATGTCGTGTTTGGTATCATTGGAAAAAGCGTTACTTGTACATTTCAAAAATATATATATTATTAGTATTTGCTCGTGACTTTGTCACAATAAAAAGATCTTAGTTACTTGTATTATTCCTAGATTTTATATTATTTATGATGGAAACCTAACTAATTACTACCTATTTATGTTATCTTGCATGTTCCAGTTATAGTGTTAGAAGTGTAAAAGAGAATATAATTGATAACCCTGTTGGTTTAGTGGTTAGTGACCCTGACTGCTAACCCGGAGCTCGTGGGTTCGATTCCTACTCAGGACAAATTTTCGTGCGATGAATACGATAATTTGTTGTGTCTGGGTGTAATTTATCTTTAACTAGCGACCCGCCCCGGCTTCGCACGGGTGGAGTTTAGATGCCCCAGCCGCATCGACGACACGATTCGTGCATTTTAAATTTGTAATATCTTGGAATATTTTCATTTAAATTTGATACAGTAAAGGGCCATTTTCATCCATATTAAATGCACAATATATTTAATTTACTTAATTGTATAAAGATTCATTCTGTATTGCTTAATATCGCTTCGTAAATAAGCCATTATTTCTCGTAAAAAGAAAGGAAAAAAAATGTTTATTGTGGGTTATCCCTAAGAGATAGACATATACCGTCCCGGACTTTTTTGTAGACCGTTTTAAGGTGTATAATACTGTAGTATATTATCTTTATCTATCTCGTAGGGTGCAACCAGCGTTTGTAATGTAAGCGCAAAAAATGTGTTTATTTGCGACATCATATTGGAAACCTCGAAAATTAACAGTGTTTCCATACTATATTATGCATTTATTATACATAATAAAAAATATATAAAAAAGTTTTTTAATTTAAACGGTTTTATCGAAAATAATGTACTAAAAAGTAAAAAATAAAAAAAACATTGTCTGATAAAAAATAAAATCGTTGGGCCCGTGTTTCCATCAAGTCAACTCAGTTTACGCTACGCCCAACGATTTTATTTTTTATCAGACAATGTTTTTTTTATTTTTTACTTTTTAGTACATTATTTTCGATAAAACCGTTTAAATTCAAAAACTTTTTTATATATTTTTTATTTTCAAGTTTTTAGGTTTAATTTTTCATAGTATTAGTAGTATCAGTAGTTCAATATGAAAAAAAAATTAAAAACGAAAAGCTTGTGTGAATGATGGGATCGATAAAACCTACGTTATCCGCCATTTTGTAGCGGCCGCCATCTTGTATTTCAATTTTTTATAGTATATTGTATTCTGCTTGTTGAGCCCTTTCATTTGATACCCATATTGATGGGATTGATAAAACCAACGTGATACGCCATTTTGTAGTGGCCGCCATCTTGGATTTCAATTTTTTATAGTATATTGTATTCTGCTTGTTAAGGCCTTTCATTTGATACCCATATTGATGGGATTAATAAAACATAAATTATCCGCCATTTTGTAGCGGCGGCCATCTTGAATTTATAATGATAATGAATAAACATAATTGTATTGTCACCAAAATCCAAAGTGTATACAAAATTTCAGATTAATCGGTTGACAGGAAGAGGGTGAAATTTGAATTACTAAATTTGACCCAATAATAAATAAAACAAACGGGGTGAGCTAAATAAAACCGTTTAAAAACCTTCCTCTTGAATCACTCTATCTATTAAAAAAACGCATCAAAATCCATTGCGTAGTTTTAAAGATTTAAGCACACATATGGGTAAAGAGACAGAGAAAGCGACTTTGTTTTTACCCAACTACGGCAAAGCCAAAGGAGGGTTATGATTTTGACAGGCTATGTATGTATGTATGTATGTATGTATGTTCATTTGTTCCCTCATAGCTCCTTAACTACTTATTAGAACTGGACAAATGAGGTATCGTTAGAAGCGTCTTGATTGTCTGCTGGTTATAGGCTATATGACGTGTCACTGAATCTAATGTGGCGCCCTCTAGCCGACATAAAGTGCTGTATTAAAAAATAAATTTGAGATAAATATATCGTGTTTAGTATCATTGGAAAGGGCGTTATTTGTACATTTCAAATATATATATTATATATTAATACCATCACCAAAACATTTTAAATAAAAAAAAGTAAAAACTAAAACCCAACTACGACAAAAAACGACGCTGAAAAAGTATGAAACAAGTTTGAAAAGCCGTAGTCACACGTTAGATAGAAACGCACTATAACAACGTGTGACTACGGCTTTACTTTGTTAAATACTATGTAGTGATATGTATGTGTTTAAAAATATAAAAGTATGTGTCTAATTAGTCTGGATACTATAGTATAGGCTTTTCCTAGTTTGGGATCAGATTTGGGAGAGCCACGCTTCGGCATGAATGGGTCGGTTCAACCGGAGTGATACCACGGCCTCACAGAAAACCGGTGTGGAACAGCGCTTGCTCTGTGTTTCACCGAGTTAGTGTGGATACCGGCCCATACCCCTATACTTTCAAATGCATTTAGTGAAAAGCTGTTAATTCGATTTTTTTTTTAATGTAAAATGGGGGCAAACGAGCAGAGGTATCGCCTGATGGTAAGCAATTACCGCCGCCCATGGACACCTGCAACACCAGAGTCGTCACAAGTGCGTTGCCAGCCTTTGGGTGGCATGGGTGGATGGGGAGAGGGATGGGGGGAAGGTTTAGGGTATGGGCCTCCGGCATCCTCACTCACTCAATGAAACACACTGTTTCACACCTGTTTTCTGTGAGGCGGTGGTATCACTCCGGTCGAGCCGGCTCATGCATGCCGCAGCGTGGCTCTCCCACGGTAATAGTCATATTACAAACAGACACTTTATTTTTATTTATTTGCATAGATAAAGTTGTAATCACAATACAATTTTATAGTGAATTCACTATCATTAAATTATGGGCTTACGATTATTTTATTTGACTTGTTTTATAACCCTTTTTAGGCTATCCTTATACGCCTCGTTTGAATTTATTTCTCGTTTTGCTGCACATTCGCGTTACCTTGAGTCTGCTACAATGCAAACTGTACTTATACAGTTAGCATTATATACATATGTTTAAGATTTTGGAAAAACCGTAGTAAATATAATTTCTTCGTTTAATATTTATGTTCAGTTTCATGCTTTAACTAATATGTACCAAAAGCATTTATATTCGAACAATTTATGGATAAAAAAAAATATTTTGTTACAATTTTATTAAAATACTAGCTAACCCACGCAACTTCGTTTACGTCTACTATTGGCTATCCTTCCTCGATAAATGGGCTAACACTAAAATAATTTTTCGAATCGGATCAGCGGTTCCTGAGATTAGCGCGTTCAAACAAACAAACAAACTCTTCAGCTTTATATAACAGTATATATATAAAATAGGTATTATAAATAAGAAACACTTGTCAAAGATTAAACGTCTACTCTCTATAAAGATAATATATGTGTAGTTAGTTAACTGTACCAAACGATTTCAAGTTCAACCAGACAGCGTTTAATGTATTATAATTGACCGTAACTATTTTACTATTACAGGTCATACAGCATATCGTTCAAGCGATCATATGACGACCTACTAACATCCTCAGTAAAAAAGTTAAATTAGTATGACATTGAAATAATTCAGACGAAAATTCAAGAAGTAAGTTATAGAAACCTTGTTAATTATTTTAAAATAAGAAGACATTAAAACACTGTAACTCGAACACGTAAAAAAATATATAAAATGTATATGGTGTATGTTACCCGGGCCATTATATCAAATCTATTTCACCTCATTCGCTAAAATCGGTTCAATAGTTTAGGCTTCTTTCTTAAAAAAAAACTCTTTCTTTAGGCTCCGCGTAGTCGGATAAAAAACCTTGTAATTCAATCTATACTATTATAATAGGTCTTTACCTATGAAATTGCCGTTTTGTATGCAATAAGTGAAAGTACTTATTTTTTCAAACTTTTTTATTTCTGTTATTCGAAGTAATCACCCATGCAATCGACGCATCTTTGCCAACGCATTGGCAGTTTATTGATGCCCTTCTTGTAAAAATCAGCTGGACGGGAGGCAACAAACTCTAGCTGGGGTTGGAAGCTCTCCCTCATCCGCCATACTCACCAGACCTTGCACCTACCGACTATTACTTTTCCCAAAATTTAGACAACTTTTTAGTGAGTAAAAAATTCAATTCCCGAGAGGCAGTACAAAATGCCTTTGAAGAGTTTGTTGCCTCCCGTCCAGCTGATTTTTACAAGAAGGGCATCAATAAACTGCCAATGCGTTGGCAAAGATGCGTCGATTGCATGGGTGATTACTTCGAATAACAGAAATAAAAAACTTTGAAAAAATAAGTACTTTCACTTATTGCATACAAAACGGCAATTTCATAGGTAAAGACCTATTATAAAGCTGAAGAGTTTGTTTGTTTGAACGCGCTAATCTCAGGAACCGCGGATACGATTTGAAAAATTCTTTCAGTGTTGGATAGTACATTTATCGAGGAAGGCTATAGGCTATATATCATCACGCTACGACCAATAAGAGCGGAGCACCAATGAAAAATGTTTCCAAAACGGGGGTTAATTATCACGCTACGGGCAATAGGAGATGCAAACGAGGTTGCGTGGGTCAGCTAGTTCTCAATAAATGTAATTCTGTTCATTATCACGCTTTTATTAACTTGACCTGTATGTATGTATGTAACGGAATCTTTTAACTTCATCTTCACCTACTTCTAGGAGTCTGATTAACTTGAAAATTTGCAAAGGGCTAAGGGCCGATGACAAAACAATAATTTAAAAAAAAACTATAATTTTAAAAAACTAAACAAACACGTGCTGTCTGAAAATATTTCAATAATGTCGCCCCACGCTTTTTACATTAAAATTATTTTTCACTTTTTAGTTCGATTGCTTTTTAACCGACCTTTAAAAAGGAGGAGGTTCTCAATTCGACCATATTACGTTTTTTTTATGTGTGTTCGCGGATAACTTCGTCGTTTATGAACCGATTTTGATTATTCTTTTTTTAATGGAAATGAGATATACCAACGGTGGTACCATTATAAGGACACTTAGATCTGATGATGGCATCCAAGAGAAATCGATCGATTTGCTCAAATCAAATCAAAATCATTTATTCATCTAAGACACCAAGTGACACTCATGAACGTCAAATTGAAGCTATAATTAAAAATCATAGATCGACACAAACAGACGCCACAGCATGTGCTGTATTGTTGAGGTAAATTAGGCGAGAACAACAAAAATCTACTGCCTGCCAGTGTCGATCCATAACTTCCAGTTTCCAAAATGCGTAGAGCTCATGAGAAAAATACTGGCAAAGTAACTCCTGGCTACTCTTTTTCAAAATCTGATTTTCAGGTACAATAGTGTTAGTATTACATCTAAGGTAAACAGTATGCAAGCTGTTGCCACCTGAAATTCCTTTTATTAAAAGGCTCCAAAATAAAAGAAATAAAAAACACTCAGTGATAACGTTGAAGGTTTGAGTCTATTAAACACAGAAATCATTCAAGGTGCACATCTACTTACATTCAGTTGCAAAATCTGCTGTTAAAAATAATTCGTGACCGGATTAAGAGGCTAGGGTTGCAGTTGAACGTACCAGAATAATAGTATTGTCTAAAGCATCGCTGACTAGGCCGACCAGTCACCCCAAGCAGCAACCGTTCACGAGTATGACGCATGGACCAGCCATCATCTCCTTCGCCATATCAGAAGGAAGGAAACGACGCGCCCCAAGATGACACCGCAAGCAATGACATTTTAGTGAGCATGACAAACCATAAAGATACTGATAAAAATCACAACTAATTAAATTATCATAATAATCGTCACGCATTACTTTCAACTAACAATGGTTTGTTAATATTTAGCTTTATTATAAGAGAAGAAGTTTGTGTGTATCTATCTAAATTCTAATGACACCTTAAGCCCATGACTGTTTGTCGTTTAGATAATCGTTGATCGTATAGTAGGCTTTCCTTTCAGGTCGTTCTTGAAGTCGGTTTTTTATTTTGTTATAAAGAGTGTTTGTTTAGTTTTTTTGGACTATAATTTTGATAGTGATCGTCTGTAACGAGTCTAGACTGTTCATGGCTAAATTTGAAAGTAGTAAATAGTAATAGATAGTCATCTAATTATAAGTAAAATATGAAACTATTTCTTAACTTATAATGCAGTAGTAATTACAGCAATAGTAAAAAATTGCAACATTGCGATCAGGCCACTAACTGTACTAACCAAATTATTATTAGTCTAGTATTTACAACTCTTTGTATTATTATGTGACTAGCTTTCACCTGCGGCTTCGTTAGTAAAAATAATTCTATGTTACTTTTAATACCTTATAGAATATGTGTACAAAGTTTTATGACGACCAGTTAAGTAGTTTTCACGTGAAAGCGTAACAAACAAAGTTACATTTACATATATAATATTAAGTTATGTACAACAAATATTTGATGTAAAACAAAGAGGTTATAGTCATATATGTCGCAGGTATATTGTCATAAGTGATATTACAATTTCACTCACTAGTGAAATTGTAATATCACTTAATAAAATATTATAATAATAATAATATCACCGAGGGCATTATAATAAAACGGTAGATTGTTAATGGACATCATTTAACTTTTTATTTTACTAAACAGCGCCGTTAACTAGCGGTAAGGCTATTTTTTTGTTTTTTATTTCTTTAAAACAAAAAAAACTTGCTATTTATTAAAAAAAACCTAACCTAAACTTAATATGACACTAAAATAAAGCTGTTAAATTGTAAAAAATGAAGTCGATTGATAATCCCGGTGGATTATTATATTGTATATTTCACTAGTGATATTATAATAAACCGGTGTTTATTATAATATCACTAGTGAAATTGTAATATCACCGCTTTGAGAATATACCTGCGACATAACATACCTATAGATAATTAAATTAGTAATTACTAAAGCATTTTATTTATGTTATTGTTTAATTAAGAACCTAGGAAATATTAAATTCAGTGATCAACTTCGATAAAGAACTAACTGCTTTATTTTTTGGTGAAGCAATTTTAAGTAAAAGTGCTTCACCAAAAAATAAAGCAGTTTTGTATTATTTTTAACTTTGAAGCCAAGGGTAAGTAAGGTACTTGCCTTACTTATCCTTTCCTTTACTTAAAAGTGCTTCACCAAAAAATAAAGCAATAAAATAATAATATAATAAAAAGCAAAATAATACAAAACCGTTACATAAAGTTAAAACTTTTATGAATAAGGCTGGCAATTTCTTTTTTTACATATACGTGTAAAAAAAAGAGGTAGTCACCAACAAAGATGGGATGACGATATCAGGCAGGTTGCAGATACAATATTGAGCAGAGTGGCCAGAGAGAGACGAGAATGGAAAAGGTTGAAGAAGACCTTTGCCAACTGGCAAACGGACTTACAACACGTTAAGAAGCACCAAATACGAGAATAATGTTAACTTTGTAATGATAAATTAGTACAGTAGTTTATAAAGCATGTATTTTAAGTCCGATTAAAAACCTTTATCATCTATACTAATATCTATACTCTATACTACGAGTAATATATGAAGCTGATTAGTTTGTTTGTTTGAACGCGCTAATCTCAGGAACTACGAGTCTGATTTGAAAAAATATTTTAGTGTTAGATAGCCCATGTATCGAGGAAGGCTATAGGCTATAATTATATCATCACGCTAAGACCAATAGGAGCGGAATACCAACGAAGAATGTTACAAAAATGGGGGAAAAATATTACGCTACGGGCAATAGTAGACGTAAACGAGGTTGCGTGGATCAGCATATATGTGTTTGTTACTACTCTACTCTGCCTGATAGAAAACATGAACAAAATCCTAAAGCACAGTAGATATGTGAATGCAGAGAATGCAACAATGCAGCGTGGTGACCCACGCAATGGCAGCCTATTGAGATGCCTCTGCATAATTGAGTTGTAACTTTACTTACGGTCGGCTTGTATTCATAAATGTCAACGTCACTTTAGCTCTAAGGTTGTGTTGTGAAAAGTGAGAGTTGCAGTACTATGAATGACGTCTGGTGTAGCAGGTTCTTAGTTAAATATATAAGGCATGTATCTGTGTACAGGTTGAGTTGTATTACTCAACAAAAAAATATCAAAATCCATATGAATGTGGTGAAAGGGTTGAATATGACGACATCTGTTAAAGCAGTGAACAGTAAATAGTGGAATTATAATATGCTGGACATACGCCTCTTCTTAGTACGGAGGTATTAGCCTACTATAAAAATAATAATAATATAATAATTATTATAATTTTTGGGTCGGACCAAATGTTGGTATGATCTACAATATTTTTTTTCGAAGTTTGGGTGTTTCCTATGTATGTGTATGTATTTACAAAAAAGAGAGTATATTATATATTTGTATCCGTTGTTTAGTACTCATAACACAAGCTCTGCTTAGCTTGGGACTAGACGGCGTTGTGTGTTAGATGTTCGAAAAAAAAAATTGTAAGAGCCTAATTAAACCTTTGAATTATCCTTTAAACTTAAATATGAAATTGGTTTTTGTAACTTTTCAGTTTTTTTTTATTTTCTACAACGTAAGCTTCGTAATTTATAAACTTTGTACAAATATCAAAAATATATGTTTTTTAGATTGAAATTAAATATTGTACGCATTGTACTATATTACGCTGGCCAGACGAGTTGGCAATGTTTATTTTGACTGTATTTATTTAAATAACAGACTTTTATATCAATTCGATCAATCAGAATTTAATTTACAATCTAGTTTTGAAGGATCTTCCTTGTACAATCAAATTTATCAAATCATCGCATTATGTTCGTTAGACTTGTTTTTTTTGCGACGTTATTTTACTTTTAGTTAAAGTTTTGTAAGAGAGGAAAGAGTCCTTCATAAAAACATACGTTCACTAAAAGACGGAGGAGGGATGTTGTTGCAGTAAAGCGTCAAGAATTACGTTTACTAGTGCTAAGTGATTTGCTATAATTGGATTAACTATTATAAAAATAATCGCCTTAATTATATTTTACTAGCACAGTCATTTATGCCACGTTGTTTTCTTATTACTGTGAGAGAGAGTGTGAGAAAATGCCTCATGTAAAGCGCAACCTTCTTAAGATATGCTTGAATTTTTTGAAGATTATAATTCTTTAGAAATTATATGATACTACTAGCTGACCCACGCAACCTCGTTTGCGTCTCCTTTTGCCCGTAGCGTGATAATTTTCCCCCGTTTTTGAAACATTCTTCATTGGTGCTCCGCCCCTATTGGTCTTAGCGAGATGATAAATATCCTATAGCCTTCCTCGATAAATGGGCTATCCAACACTGAAAGAATTTTCCAAATCGGACAAGCGGTTCCTGAGATTAGCGCGTTCAAACAAACAAACTCTTCAGCTTTATAATATTAGTATAGATTAAAACATGGAAGTCATTACGTTACAATATTTACAGAAATACGAATTAGTATCAAGCCTAATTTAAAATGCTTTGGGGATGAATCTCTATCGTACAAAAACAACAAAGCAATGGTCAACTATTCTTTTAATTTCCAGTCTTTGAAATAAAAATACCTACACTGAAGAACGTTAACATTCAGGCAGTAATATGTCAGTGACCTTTATTTTGCTGACGGTGCATATTGCAAAACAGTGATATTTTTTTGCAATTAATATTTCAAGTCAGGACATTACGACTTTTAAATTTTTGGATTATCTCATTAATTTTATTAGGCTTCGTAACTTTTATAATTATTAAATGGAAAATAATAAAAATATTACAATATTTTTCATTTGGACAAAATAAGAAATTTCTATCTCATCCATAAATTCCCATGCATCTCTAATTTCGTCATTTCATTTAAAATAAATAAACAATAAAATTAATAAATACCTGAAACTCTTTCTGCTAGCATCCAGTATTTGTTGATAATCGTGGTCCAATTACTGTCGGAATAAATATCGTCTATAGCGATTTTCACAAAACCGGACATTTTGTATTATTAATTAAAGTCACTGAACAAATAAATATATTTCAGTCTCACTTGTCACTGTCACTTCCACTTGGCACAATGAATGTTGTAGCAGTCCTGGTAACAATTTGCCCAAAGCAAGCTGTCACCTGAAAAAAAGAAAGGAAATAATAAAAGTATCGAAAGTGACGAAAAGGAAAGAAAAAAGAAAGAAAGTAATTATATTATACATTATAGAAGAATAATTAAATAGTTATAAGGTTTTATTTTTATATTTATTGTTTTTATAATGATTGATACTTGATTAAATAAAAATATATGAGTAATGAATTATTCATAATAATTTAAACGTAGTGATCAGTTATTTCTTTTCTTTGATAAAATTTATATATACAATTTAAAAATTCCTAACAGTAATTTAAATTATTATAAAATAAATAAAAAAATTATGAACAATTTGAATCATTTATTATTATTTTTTCTTTGATGTAAATATTTATACTTAGTTTATTTTAACTTGATTTATTTATTTTTCTTTAAAACCCTAAATATGTTTTTTTAATATTACAAAAATAGTAAGTACTTATGTTCATAATTGAATTAAGTTAATAATTCGTACCGATCGTATATGCTCGTACACATTTTTCGTAAATACAATTTAAGTTATGGTCACAGTACTAAACACATGCGCCTCTCATCTCACCGGATGAAAGCGAAAACTTAACTGAAGTTTTGCGAAAGTGCGCGCAGGCCGATATCCGAACCACAATTGAATATACCGCGCTTGCTTCACCAATCACAAGTCTTTGTACTCCCACGCGGCAGCAAGGACACAAGTCACATGATTA
Source organism: Diaphora mendica (assembly GCA_949125395.1). Taxonomy (NCBI): domain Eukaryota; kingdom Metazoa; phylum Arthropoda; class Insecta; order Lepidoptera; family Erebidae; genus Diaphora; species Diaphora mendica. Next base: position 26,903,337 of record OX421316.1, read on the forward strand.
CGCTAAGCAAATATGAACGCTGTACATATAACAAAAAGTTGGTTTTTACGTGTGCGTGAGTGCGGTCAGATTTCTTGAGTAGTTCAAAGTGCGATGTTTCCTATTTTTAAAGGTGATTTGATGTTATTAATTTTATATTATAGTATTTTGACGTAAAATGGTATACGTTAAAGTAGTTTTTTTTCATACTTCCTTTGTAGTTAAGTGTTAAGAGTACGTTTTTGATAGGAATCACGATGTTCTTTTTATTCTAGAAACATCATCTTGATTATATTTATAAATTTAAAAAGAAGATGAATAACGCTATCAGAGTCAAGAGCGGTATTTCTAAAACATGCTATTGCTTACAATGTGCTTTGCTATTGCTACTGGACAATTTTTTTTTATGGAATAGGCGGGCAAACGAGCAGATGTATCGCCTGATGGTAAGTGATTAACGCCGCCCATGGACACCTGGAATACCAGAAGCGTCACAAATGCATTGCCGGCCTTTGGGGGATGGGAAAGGGGAGATAAGGGGAGGGGAACTCATATCACTTACTCAAATCTCACTCAGTTCCAATCAACGTTAAAAGAAACGTGGACATTTTGAAATAATAATATGTATAAGTGAAAACATATTATGGTAATGTCTTGAATTTTACTACCCAGGTGGCAAACAAGCTAGTGCACATATGACTAGTGACTTAGCAGTTGCCTCACCATTCCTAATTCGCCAAGGACTATGGGTTCATATCGGACAATGATTCACAAATTGTTGTTCTGAGTCTGGGCACTTTTTGTGTCCTTTTCACGTATGTTTGTAAACTACATAGTGCGGGACTTGACATCTTTTTTTTTAAAAAAAAGGAAAAGTACTGCGACTTTTGGTATTCCTATCCGAGATCGCCAGTATACATTTCTTAACCAAAATATATAATTAATCATCTGCACATATAAAACTGCAAGTATGGCCTAGTGGTTTAAGCGGTCTCCATTCCACTTCCTACTTCACCAAGTATTGTGGGATTAAAATCCTACATGGGACAATTATTACTAGTTGTCATTAAAAAAAAACATCGTTTATCCTGAAGAAACTCTCTTCCGGATAAACGACGGCATCAGGCAAGACGACAGTCATAAAAGAGACCATATTAATACTTTTCTAATATTGCCTTGATACTACAAAATAAAATTTAAAAAACAAAACCGACTTCAAGGTTCGACTCGATTTCTCTTGGATGCCATCATCAGATCTTAGTGTCCATATCATGGTACCACCGTTGGGATTTCTCCTTTCCATTAAAAGAAGAATCATCAAAATCGGTTAATAAACGACGAAGTTATCCGCGAACACACATAAAGAAAAACATATACGGTCGAATTGAGAACCTCCTCCTTTTTTGAAGTCGGTTATAAAAGACAAAAAGAGCAGGAAAACGGCGATAATTAATAATCTCTCTGTGATCTGTTAATAAAGAAAATATAATGAAAAGGAACAATGCGACCTTCACCATTGTAGGTTAATTAGACAAGATAATTTACGTGAAAAAACGTGAGAAATAAACGCATTTTTATTAAGATATGGCCGTGACATCGACACGTTTGCGCGGAGACAAATATTTTCTACTGACGAAATACCTGTTATTGTTTCAGGCTTTTTTGCCATCAAGGTGACATACAAACACGCAGCTGGGCATTAAACCGGTTAACTGTTTAACATGCTAAGCATTATATACCACCCTAAGGAGCTCTTTTAATCTATCTAATAGAAGTGCCTGTTTGTAATTCCAAAATTAACAGTTTTCCACTAAATTTTGTATGTCAATCTGTCTACTTGTTTCGGCTAATCTCTGGAATGGCTGCATCGATTTTGATGGGACTTTTACTGGCAGATAGCTGATGATATAAGGATTTCTTGGGTTACTTTGTTTTGTCCCGCAGTGCTTGTATAGGTTCAACAAATACCGGGTAATACCGAGGGACACAGCTACTCATTAATATTGTAACTTGATGACTAATTATGCGTGGCTAACTGGCAATGAGTTTGACAGTTTTATATGATGTCATTAGTTTTTTCACTAATTTACCGACTTCATTGTATATATTATATAAAAATGAATCACCGAAATGTATGTACGCGCATAACTTCCGATCGGCTGCACCAAATTAAATAATTATTTTTTTATGTGTTCGTTATTGTTAGGACAAGGTTTGTGTATAAGAAAAATTAAAAGATAACGGGAAAAGTTTTTTTTGAAACAGATATGTAAATATGGCGGTACTAAGTTCGCCGGGTTAGCTAGTCTTAATTAAATTTGAATCCCCAAACCAGGAAGGAAATTTGTTAATTTTTTAGTGTTTTCTAGCGAGAGATTACATTTCTTAAATTTAGTTATAAGGGTTTAATTTTTTTTTTTGTATATGGGCCAGTCAAAGTGACTCTACTCTGCCTGATGGAAAGCATGCAATGCAATGCAAGCATGATGAGCAGAATCCAAGACCTTTCCAAGTCCAAGTCCATGACACCAAGTCACCTTTATATTTACACATAATATCTTTAAAATAATTTAAACTGATTTTAATGAGTTATCAATTAGTAACAGATTTATTTATTTGACTACTACATAAAAAATTTAAACCACCTTAAAATTAAATTTGTCCACTTAGAATTTGGAATTTCTAGGTAGATACGATAGATAGTGTTTATATCGTAGAACTTGGAATTCGGAATTTCTAGGAAGCTACGATAGATAGTGTTTATATCGTAGAACTTGGAATTTGGAATTTCTGAGAAGCTACGATACATAGTGTTTATATCTTAGAACTTGGAATTTGGAATTTCTAGGAAGCTACGATAGATAGTGTTTATATCGTAGAACTTGGAATTTCTGAGAAGCTACGATAGATGGTTTTTATATCGTAGTATTTTTCTACGATATAAACACTATCTATCGTAGCTTCCTAAATATTCCAAGTGGACAAATTTATAAGAAAAAAAATGTTTTATTCAAATTCGGTGTTTCGTTTCTTTCTGTATAAACGTATTATGCAGAGCAGCAATTTCAAAACCATCACAACCTAATGATATTTCGAGCTCTCTTTTTTAGTGTTTTTATTGTGTAGCTTACTTCTAAATCTATCTTTTTGACTTATAAGAGTCAAAATAGTACCACTGGTGATTTCACTAGGTCACTGAAATCTTACTGTGTATGTACGAGGGTAGAACACTATTGTTTCTCACTCCCAAAATATTTGCCTATATTGATGAAATAATTTTGAGGTCTTCCATACATTGCCGGTGTTCAACTTATATCAAATCACCTTAATTTATCACACAGCTCTATAACATCATCTAGATGACATAGATAATTACAAGACATCAGTATTTTTATGTGCATCTCGCACCTAAAAGTACTGTTGTATAAAAAACACCTGTACTATTTTAAGACTTTATAAAATAAATACATGCACATATTGCACATGCACTCAGTTGAATGATTAAGTAAGTTGACTGACTAGAAAAAAATAGTGTTGTGACCTCTTTAATTTTTTGCTGTTGTCGAAATACTGCCAATAAAATATAAAACAGCGTATTTTTGTTTACTTTAAAATCTACACATTTTTTTTTACACATTTTTTTTATTATTTTTGTTATTTTTTAAATAATAACATTTTTATTACTCTTTCACAAAGGTAAGTATAGATCAGGTAATACAATACAATGAGCAACAATTATTCCTTTGTGAGAGACTGGTGTCCATATTAGGAAAACCTGTGTTACAGTACAGATCACCAAAATCAATAGATTCGGTAATACGAGAGCCAAGTGCAAAAATGATACTGTTACGCAAATTAGTTTTCTGTGTAAACCGTACTTTCTAAGTGACAGTTGACAGATTAAGGTCATTGACGTTCCTGTTATTATTTGAATTGCATTGTATTTGGTTCGGTTCCGACATACCACTTCACCAGTAGCCTTGGTGAGGTGATGGCATGCGAAGGTTTCCATACAAAAAGAAGTACTTATGCCAACGTGTAGAAGATTCACAGAAAACGAGTTTCCTTGAAAACCACGCTATTTGATTTGTCGAATGATCACGCTTCATGCTAAAGTAGGTCGTCAAATGGTAGTTGCAATGTTTCACATCAAATGCGACTACTGTATTTTTTTCTGTTTTTTATTTGCTATAGTAACTACTTCAAAAGGGCCGCGAGTATTGAAAGCTTGGAATGAAGCAATTTGTATTGATATTGGTTTCTTTTTAAACTCTTAACGTACCTACAAACATCTTTGTTACCTGAGATTTATCGTGTCACCGAAAACATGAAAGCATAGAAAGGTGTGATGTTTATAAACTAACTTTTTTATGGTAGTTTTATTCACTCGCTTCAATAACAGTTTTAAATTTTAATTACTTGACATCTTGTCTTTGTAATGCTAAGTACTCACAAACGGTTTTACTCGATCGAGCAAACATGTCGAGTGAAAACCACGGAAAGGGCTTTCGTCCACACATTCAGCATTGATTGATCGAGTGACGCATCTTTTGGCTCGCCGTTCAGTATTCAGCGAACCAAATGGTGTCTGTTCAACAAAGGAGACGTTGGCTACATTTAGCAATTCTTAATTATAAAAGAATTAAAGAAAATGAAAAGGAGAAACGTATAAGCAGATCGAGCCATTGAGCCAGCTCGATGCGAGCCTTCGAGTTGTGAGTTTTGCGGTCCACATGTTAATTTTTACTCGTTTTGGAGTAAAACTATCGAGTAATACCGTATGTGAGTACGGACCATAAACTTACTTATTTTCTGAGTGTTTCAACCAACTAAGTAATTAATTCTAATGATAGTAGATTGCTTAAGATTTGTTTAAATTCTTTTGCTGTTAATAGCCAATGGTTGAATATAAAGTACTCATAGTAATAAAACAAGATGAAGAGTTATAGTGCGCCAGCTCCATCTAGCAAAAACTAGTGGAACTATATTGTTAATAATGATCCTGCATTGCACATTATCCATCTTGTCACACCTTTTTAAGGGTTGTGCACTAGTCAGGTTACAGTCAAAATATATATCATCATGATTATCAACCCGTTGCAGCCCACTGCCGGACATAGACTTAAAATATATCTTGAACTTGTATCAAAGACGAAGAAAATAAAGTCACATTTTGTCCGCTAGATATAGACTTTTCTAAATAAACTATATATTGATACGTGAAGCGAAAGCTTTGTATCCCTTTTTGAGAAAATTATGCGAACGGAGCAGTATGAAATTCGGCACAGTTAAAGTTTGTTTGAAAGAGAAGTGCAGAAAGCTAAAAAAATTAAATGAATGAATTATGGCGGAATTTCAACCACTGAGCGACCACTAGTATCTATTATTATGTGGTTGTTATCGACACTTGCCATGCTTGACAGATAGATAAGCTAATTTAGTTATTGAAACGATACAGTAATCAAAAACAATTTTCTGTTTTATGTCCTTTAACCACCTTTTGAGAAAACGAGAGTATAGGTATATATTTAAGTCGTTAATGACCAGTGATATATTTACCTACTGTCTGCAATTGCAGTGTTAAATGTTACATATATACAAATAAGTAAAATTGGAGTGTCTGTTTGTAATATTAAAAAAGTGCCAAGCCAAATGTAATAGTAGGTACCACACTCGCTATATTTCGAGACGAACGTCAACGACGTCACCGACGCTTCGGTTGTTTTGTTCAACGCGAAGAGCAGCTATCCCGCTCAAGGTTACGCGCGGCGAGTGCGGTACCTACATTTTGGCTTGGCACCGACTTCAAACCTATGAATACGTAGCACATACAAATTAAGTTATTTTATACTTTTTAGGTTTTGAAGTCGGTTTTTTTAAACGAAGTTTTTTTTTTCGCTTTTTAGTCTTTCTCAAGTCTCTCATCATCATTTCATTTAAAATTAAATGATGTCTACAGAATATGAAGGCATGCAGACAATTGCTCTTAACTTCATTGCAGGCGCTCACGTAAATTTGAGGATTTCTTTCGATATCCTTGGGATCCCATCATCAGATCCTGATATGGTGGCCATGGGACCACATGGGGAGCATACCCTTTCGAATAAAAAAAGAATTTTTAAAATCGATCCACAATTGACGGAGTAATCGATGTACATACAAAAAAAAACCAATGAAATTGAGAACCTCCTCCTTTTGGAAGTCGGTTAATAACCGCTTTTTACTAAATGCACATGTAAGTATACACGGTCCATATACTATACCAAGAAAACATTTATTACATTTTTGTCTGTTTGTTTGCCTGTTTATTTGTTTCGGCTAATCTCTGGAACGGCTGGACCGATTTTGACAGGACTTTGACTGGCAGATAGCTGATGATATCAGGAGTAACTTAGGCTACTTTCTTTAGACTAGATTCGACCCGCGGTGTTACCTGCGGTTGATGTTATACCGCGGGTAAAACCTCCGAGCTCTGTTAGTTTTAAGATAAAAAGTAAGCGTAAAATCCTAAATACATAAATTATGATATTAAAATTAGCACCTTAAAATTTAAATATATATGTGAAAAAGATTCACTCGTAAATCTGCGCTTGCTTCGTATCCGTCGTTAAATATTGTGTAATGATATGAATATTAGTGCACAAGAGGTAGCGGTTAAGCAATACATCTTAAGACCTACCGGCCTTCTATTTTATTTTTGTAATGTTTACACGTGTAATGTTCATACAATTGTTAGGTTGAGGTGAGGTATGCAACCTTGCTTAAATTAACTTTCAGTTTATTTAGATAAGATCCATACAGATAATTAAGCACGATATCAATCTTTTTTTTATCTGGTTTAGGTTTACAGTTACGGACAGCGAACGTCAATTAAAAATTAGAAATAAGATAGAAAAGTTTATAGTTAGAATTTTTATGTTTTGATATGTTCATTATGGTAATGACATCATTAGCTAATCGCAATTGATTTAATAATATAGCTTATGTCAATTTAATTATAGTACAGGTATTTTAAGTTGACATTAAAAGTAGATAGTAACTAAGTTCACGACGGAGCTAGTCAAAGACCGAAAACAGTTATAAAGTCATGGTACAATACGAGTAACCGATATCAAGCAAGGACAAAATTAAATAAGCTCCTATTGGGCTGACCATGCTATTTTACAACTTAAAATACTGTTGTGGTTCATTGGTGAGTTCCGATACTGCAATGATGTAGAAACATCTCAATAGGCAGCCACAGACCTACACTAGCGTCACTATGCTGCATTACTGAATTTTCTGCATCTGCAATAAGTATGGTGACCACAACTCTTGGATTGTGCTCATGCTTTCCATCAGACAGAGTAGAGTCATTTTGGCAGGCTAATACATATAAAGTAAACTTACTTGCTACGTCAGACAAATAATATTTTTCTTTCAATACCTATTACGGAGCAGTTAATGTAATTATTATTAACTACCAATAAGGCAGCCTAATAATATATATATATCATCTATATAACAATAATATGATGGTTTTACATTTAAAATACCAGAAATTTGATATACGCCAAAAAATAATTAATAATTGTATTGGATAATATATTTCATTGCATAAACAGTTTTCAATGTAATCATAGTCAATATTATATACATATACTAGCTGACCTAACGACCTTCGTACCGCCAAATTTACATATCTGTCTCAGTTTCCCACAGGCAGTGTACAGTCGCGGACAAAAAAAAGACTTCTCCGGTTATCTTTTAATTTTTCTTCTATACAAACCTTGTCCTAACAATAACGAACTGATTGGAAGGAAATTTTAAGATTAAGAAAGATATATAGAACAAAACAGGAGACAAATTGTGTAATTAGCAAGTAACAGAAATAACGACAGAAAATGTAAAGTTCACCTAGTCAAAAATTATCATTCATAAACAAAATTGTTTACAACAAAGGCAATTTAGACAAATTAAATTAAATGAAGCTATAAGATTGATTTTAAAAAAGCATATGATAAATAAAATAGGAAATAAAATTGCAAGATACAATGAATACTAGTAATATTAGAAATAAATATACAACAAGATGTAAGAAATATATAAGAGTTAATAAAGAGTAATCGTATAAAATATAAGTGTAGTTAAGCTAGATATTAAATTTGCAAAAAATATATTATAGTAGGTAAAATAAAAATAGCAATCAACGGGAATTTTACCCGATGAACTACACAAATAAATGACAATATATAACTTAAGAATGACAAGGTCCAGTCGTTATTATGGACGGGGAAAAGCTGAGATGTCAAATAGACCTCAAAAAAAAAACAATAACAAACACATAAAAAAAGAATCATTTAATTTGGTGCAGTCGATCAGAAGCTATGCGTGTACATACATTTTGGCTATTCATTTTATATATATATAGATATTTACATGCCTAAATAAGTTGAGCTGAGCTAATTTTCTTGTTGAAAACGCAGAAGAAAGTTTGACTTCTTATAGATGCTTACGATATTGTTAGATTTATGTCTGTACTATTTATTTTTACTTATTATTGCTTTATTTATTGTGGTGTTTTAGAGCATACAAAAATCTAACTATTCTAGTATAAATTATATTAGAAAAATATGTAATTTTATAACAAGTGTGTACTATATTTTTCTCTTTCTTTTGCTACAATTTGTTGGAGTGATTTCATGAAGAACCCGGAAAAGGGCGGTAATTTGCATACTAAAGCGCAAAATTTCAAAGAATCTATCTTTAACTACATTCTAATAACTATGTGATGTCATGACAGATAGATTTACTTTCACATTTACAATAATTTAGTAAAGATTTTTAATTTATTTTTAAGCTTTAGATTTAAATTACATTTTTTTTAAATGTTGTCTTCAGACTAATCGTGTGTAAGGCTAAGCTCTTGTGCATTATGGCTACTTCCAAAGAACTCCGCCAGCGGGCGACACTTGTCGCTTTCACCACAACTGCACATATTTGTTTGAACTTGTAACACTTTTCTCAGAGTCAATGTCAGTTGGCTGTTAGCGTTTTGTAATAGAAAACTTATGGCTGGTAATACTCGAATTCAATTTAAAGCGTGACCATTAAAAAAGTACATAACCTGTAGATATTTTATTGTGAGAGATTTGAAAAGAAATTAAGAGTAATAGAGATGCGAGAATAATTAAATAGATTAAGTATTTGCCGTATTTGGTGAGTATGTCAATCAAAGTTTGTACCTACACACATCAAAAGTGTCTAGGGATCAAGCATTTTTATGCGGATTTCTTGAGATTGAGATGAGGCTTTGGCCCTGGCCTGCTCAGTCGCCAGACTTGAACCCGATTGAGCATGCATGGGATATGCTACAGAGAAGAGCTCTGCCGAATATGGAGGGTATCCAGTCGCAAGAAGACCTTTTTTTGTTGTTGCAACGAACATGGGCGGCCATTCCACAGCGTGTTTGGATGAACTCATTTTGAGTATGCCAAACCGATGTTCTTGTGTTGTTAGTGTTCGCGGTACAAAAAACGGATTATTAATTGTTTAAGTTACCTAATAAAATTTTAAAGAAAACTGTTATTTCAGTCTTTTTTTCGAACTTTAATGTTAGTGGTTCAAATGTCAAAAATCCCTTTATTAGGAAAATGGCAAATTTCTTTATTAATGCAAAGGTGACTTGGTTTATCGTTACTGTGACAAACGAAAACACTTTATTTGATGAATCCTTAAAGAAAATTTTAATTAATATCAATCAGGAGAAAAGTTATTGCAAAAATATATGTTGATCCCTAGACACATATGTTGATCCCTAGACACTTTTGATATGTGTATTTAATGTTATCCTTGACATTTCACAGGTTTTGAAAAGAACTACTTGACTGTCATGGATTAATTAATCATCCTATTGTAGTAGTACATGAGAAATAGTTTTTTTTTTTTTTAAAAGACAACTCCCGCACTAGGTATAAATTCTGTGTCGCGGGGGACTTAACAAACATACATGAAACGGACACAAAGAACACCCAGACTCAGAACAACAATTTGTGGATCACACAAAGTGTTGTCCTACGTGGGATTTGAACCCACGACACTAGGCGGAGTAGGAAACGGCGTGGTGACCGTTAAACCACTAGGCCAAGTGCAGTCAAAATGCAAGTTTGCAAATTACTTACAGTTTGCAGACTGTGTGAAGACCGTATGGCCGTATTATAAACTGTAAGGGACTCATGCTTATTTCAAACATAATTTCTCTCCTTCCTCTTGGTTCTGCAGGGCTATACTGCATGAAAAATATTTTAATTCGAAATTCTAGCCATTTAGCTTTGAAATATCACCATAGATTTTAGTGTCACGGAGTATTGGTGGTGATTCTCGTGTTGTCATATATTTTAACCAATCGCCGTCCACTGCGCCAAGGAGCGCCAACTATCCCGGTATTGGGCAGTCCTCATCTGAGATGTGAGATATCGAAAAATGGACTGTAAGCGAATAAGATTCGAGTATATAATCCAATAAAAAAAATTTGTGAATTTTAGTTTAGTGATGACAACAAGAGAATCACCACCATTGTTTCCAAATTCTATTAGAAAACTTTAGTTTCCTTTTTTTTTAAATATTTTGGACATCTAACACACAACGCCATCTAGTTCCAAGCTAAGCAGATCTTGTGTTATGGGTACTAGACAACTGATACAAAGACATAAATACTTTTTTTTTTGTAAATACATACATATTATACATAGAAAACACTCAAACTCCGAAACAAATATTTGTAGATCATACAAATATTTGGTCCGACTCGGGAATCGAACCCAAGACCTCATGATCAGCAGTCGCATACGTCAACCTCGAGACCAACGAGACACGACATAACAATGTGTTACGAAAGCCACCATCAGTTTAATAATAAATAGATTCATGTCTAAATATCTAAGATGTCTATTATATACTATACTAGCTGATCCGGCAAACGTTGTTTTGCTTTTTTTTTAGACACAAAAAATTTCATCAAAATCGGTCCAGTCGTTTTTGTGAATCTAAACCATTCCCAGATCCCCTTGAACACACACAATAAATTTCATCAAAATTGGTCCAGTCGTTTAGGAGGAGTTCAGTCACATACACACGCACACAAGAAATATATATATTAAGATATTTAAATATATTATATACTACACGAAAACAAATGGAGGTGTTCTTGGCACCCCTATTAAACATCTCACGGCTCTTCCTTGACTAATTTTTTTCTTTCGTCCTTATAAACTCCCATTTTACATAATAGGATTAGAGATATTTATTTTTTATTATTGTTTACAATGGCTCTGTCCTTAACTGGAACGTAAAACAAAATAATTAATTGATTTCGGATTCATCAATCATCACACAAATCTAATCAACGGAATGAATTATACCTGCTAATTTATCTGTGTAATATCCAGTAATTCTCGCATATTAAGCGTGAATTTATTTGCTCACTGTACGGATAATATATTAACCATGTAACTAGTTTTATTTATTGTTTCCTTTTATTGTAATATTTGCTGATTTAATGCGATACGGATTAACTGCATTAGAATACGCAATATTAGTACTAGCTGACCCACGCAACGTCGTTTACGTCTCCTATTGCCCGTAGCGTAATAATCTTCCCCCGTTTTCGTAAGATTCTTCATTATGCGCCGCTCCTATTTGTCTTAGCATGATGATATATAGCCTATAGCCTTCCTCGATAAATGGGCTATCTAACCCTGAAAGAATTTTTCAAATCGGACCAGTAGTTCCTGAGATCAGCGCGTTCAAACAAACAAACAAACTCTTCAGCTTTATATATTAGTATATATAGATTTACAAATGATTCTATATTTCGGAGATCTGACACACGAACGCCTACGTCTCAATTAAGCAGAGCTTGTACTATGTGTACTAGACAACTGATATACATGTATACTATTTTTTAAACGTACATAATATACATAGAAAACAAACTCAGAAACAAAAATTTGCAGATCATACATACATTTGGTCCGAATCGGGAATCGAATCCGAGACCTCAAGCTCAGCAGTATTATACGCTACCACTGAGCGACCAATGCAGTTAATGAAATATGGGTGATTAGATACTTGTTCTTTCAAATCTAACCCCTAACTTAATTTAAAAAAAATTGTAAATACGAAATAAATAAATAATTACAGATATTTAAATTACATTATTACATTACTAAATGTTTCGTTCACGCTCTTTAAAAACAACAAAATTGTCTTATCACCTTTATTTTATTTAACCTGATTTATGAAAATATATAAAAGTTCTATGCGAGGTATAAAGAAAGTACCTATTCAGGTATACATTTTTAATTATGATTTTTATTGATAAAAATAAAAAAATAAACTAAACTTGGCACTTGTACTGCCACCTAGTAATTGCTACTGAAACCAGTTCTGTCTAGAGTTACTCCGTACTTGTTACATACAACTTATATTACAGACTAGCTTTTGCACGCGGCTTCGCTCACGCAGACTTTCATCCCCTGAATTACCCCCTTAGGGGTGGAATTTCTAAAGTTATTTATTGTATAATATCTATTCACTTACGTTATGTAAAGAACCTACATGCAAAATTTCAGGATTCTAGCTTCAGCGGTTTGGGCTGTGCGTTGATCTCTGGGTATGTCAGTCAGTCAGTCACCTTACTCTTTTATATATATAGATTACTACGCTATACAAAATTTCGGTTCAAGAAAATAAATAAATATTTCTTTTACAAAAAAATATTTTTTTTTGTAAATACATACATTATTATACATAAAAAAAATCCAAACACCGATAAACAAATATTAGTAGATCATAAAAATATTTTATCTTACCCGGGATTCAAACCCAAGACATTCGCAGTCGCTCCCATTTTGACACCGAGGCGTCAATCTTACGGTCCGAACGTTTTTTGCCGGCTAGGATTCCCCTCCGCAACTTCGTTCCAATAATATTTTACGGATGCAGACGGATTTAAAATATATAAAACTAGTCGCGGCTCCACCCGCGTGTTGTCGGTTATCGCAGTAAATAGTAGCCTATGTGTTATTCTGATGTATAAGCTATATAACTGTAAAGTTTCATCCAAATCCAGTCAGTAGTTTTTGCGTGAAAGAATAACAAACATCCATCCATTCATACTTACAAACTTTCGAGTTTATAAAATTAGTAGGATCACCACCCCAATTCATCCCGTGTGTGTCGTAAGAGACGATTAAAGGAACAAAATATTCAAGACAACATCACTGCAAAGAGAAGTGAAACTTGAAACCAACCATAAACCAACCCGTCCGGCCAGCGTGGTATAGCAGGCCCATACCTACTTTCGAAGGAGAGGCCTGGTATATAAATATATACGTTGAATGCGTTCAAGGGCGGCAGTAGTTGCTTTTTATCAGGTAATCCGAAGATTCAGATCACATCAACAGCCTTTAACAGTCCACTGCTGGACTTAGAAGGAAGAGAAAAAGGAGGTTTTGGCCTACTCCACACTGGGTTGGTACAGGTTTATTTAAAGTTTTCCACCTCTTTGCAGTGATATTGTCCTGAATAGTTGGTTCTCTTAGTCGAGATTACCTTATTTCATTTATCAATCTGCATTCAACGGGACTGTGCATTATCTAACACATTGCATGTAATACAAATTACATGCCATTTAAAGCAAAAAGAGCAAAAGGCATTGAAAGTTACTATTAAGACGGTTGCACCACTCAGGCGTGCTATTATTTATAGATTTAGGTCATCAGCTAACATTTATCAAACTCAACGTACTTAGATATATTTTGGCAGGAGTCACGTAACGTGACGAAAATTGAACCCCATTCTAGGGGCAATTTAGACTACATTTGCAACTTAGTTAAAGTAATTAACGAAGTTAAACTTACACAATTGGTAAACAAATCTTACAAAAAGAGACTTAAAATTTTGTTTTTTTTTTGGTTTAAATTACTGCGGAATGTTTAGTACATACATCATGTTCGGCTCCTATTAATTTAAGCGTGATGTTAACTATCCTATTTTAGGCAGGTCAGCAAACGTGAAAATCGTTTAGATGGTTTCGGAGTTCATCGTGAGCAACAAAGTGAAACGAGATTTATATATAATAGAAAAATATTACTAGGAAATACACACATCAAAATGTATGTAACAAAATTGTATTATTCTAAGAAATAATTTGCTGTTTCCTCGTTCATCTCTAATAATAACATAATTATTATTATGCTAGTTAGCTTAGAAGAGATGACATCTAGCAATGAGGTTAAAAGGTAGTAGAGCCACGCTAATTTCAGCACGAACGTGCCGGCTCGACCGGTGCAGCACTACCCTCGCACAGAAGATCAACGTAAAATGACAGCGTTCGTGCTGTCGTGTTTCGTTCGTGCTGTCTTGTTTCGTTGGTAAGTGTGAGACCGGAGGCCCAATGTTGCAGAAGCAATACTAAGCCGCCACGGTGTGGGTCATCATACTACATTGTTGCATTGTCTGCACTAGCAATGAGTATGGTGACCACCATTCTTGGATTCTGCTTATGCTTTACATCAGGCAGAGTAGAGTCATTTGGGCAGGCCCGTACATAAAAAAAAGGTTGCCCTGTGTACACTACTGTTAAGAGATAGGTACTTGTAATTATGCAAAGTTTTCCACCTTCACAATAGAATAATAATTATATTTATATTATTTGTGCCTGTTGCCTAAGACATTAAACTTCAAAATAGAATAGTAATAAGTGGTTATAATGTTAATATAAAAACAGATATTTTTAAAAGCTTTAGTAAGATTTTAAATTAACATTTTACTCGACACATTTTATCATAGTTAGGTACTTAGTACAAAACAAAAAGACGAGTGGGACTCGGGGACTGCCGCGTTAAAGCTATTGCATAGCATTTTTTATCAACTTATGCAATTATATATTTTTTTCTTTTTTTATGCATTATGTATTATATTGTAAATAAAAAATACTACATTATTAAATTACTACCAACATCGTCACTAGATGGCGTTGATCACTTTTTTTAAGTAGCGATATGGTTTCGTTACACAGCTGCTACAAAAGGTTTAAACTATTCCTAATAAATGTCTTCGTCATTGACCGGTTTGTTTTATTCAGAGTTTTTTTATTCTTTGAACATGTATGCTTACGGGGCGCACATGCGGTGAGTGTGGCATTATAAAGATATGATAGATACCTATACACCTATAAACTTTCTCACAAACAGCTGCTTTAGTCGAACATACACGTTTGAGTATACTTGCGCAAACCCAGACTGTTTTAGATTTCGGAGCAGCTCGTCAACGAATCTGTCTGTCTCTGTCACGACAGACAATGACAGAGACAGACAGATTCGTTGATTCGTCGTTCGAAGCAGCTCGTCTCGATCCGTGCGAGCTTCGGGTGTCAGGTTTTATTTTCGTTACGTTACGGAATTTTTGATTCGGTCACCGCGCTCAAAGGCCTCAAAGCTCGCGATTAAAGCTATGCAATAGCTTACAATACTTTAATGATTAAAAATTATTTTGATAAGAATGCATGAAATGTGTTCTACATTTCAGCATCTTTTTATGATTTATTGTACCAATACTCAGTTTACCTACCTTGTGTTAAGGAGGATAAAACATTTACCATCTAGTAGCGAATTAATTTAATAATATTTACATGAACCACTAAGAGATTTTTCTAGAACTTTTTAGGTAATTAGCTACAAAACTATTTATAAATGAAATGTGATGCCAATTATGGTCCCAGAACGTCCATCCTATTAGTTTCCACATAATTAAACACAATATTTTAACTTTTACTTTTTATACCAAGAAAATATAACGATTTTAAATTTTTCGATACAATTCTAGAAGATTAACGTTGTCAATCTACAATTACAAGCCGCGTCAAGTGCGATGACGTCAGACCTGTCTTTAGTCACGGGACACATTCGCTTGTGCCCTCTCCTCTTTGTATTTGTGTGAAATTGTAACCGTTTACACAGCGCACGCAATGCTTCCATTGCTCTCTCAACATATTATATAATCCCACCAAAAACATTTCATGCAAAATGTTGCCAAGACGACTGCATATGGCTTACCCTGTGAAAAAGATATCAGATCTCATGTAGAGACAAGCTTCTGTATCTACACGCCCTAACTATACCAAGTCTACCAACCCTAACTTCACAAACTCTAAATCTCAGTAAAAATGTATGGCTTCGCCGTTTCGCTACCGTCACAAAGGCGAAACGAACGCCTTTTGTGTTTCCAAATATCTAGTTTCTGAAGTAATGTGTTATGGGAATATTTAGTTTCTGAAGTAACGAAACAGACAAGCTTTCCTCGATAACCAATTAAATATACAAATTGAATCATAACTTCCTAAGACTAGCGCATTCAACATTAGTGCAGATATTAAGTGTCAAGCAGAAAATGTATTTACCTATGGGCGCTGTTTAAACCCCACAAGGTTCACACATATTGTGTAGATCAATCTATCGGTCAGACATTCTAATTATAATGTAATTGACAAATACTGGCATTTGTACTTTAAACTATTTGCAACCAATCAGCACTTGAACAGTAACCAATTTTGAACCAACAATAGTAGTGTTGCAAGACTTATTAATATATTATCTGGTTTAGAATTGACATGATTTGACCTTACACTTCTGACTTCGCTTATTGAACCCACATATTACAAGACTATCTAATTATGGTTAGTTTATGACTCTCTCTAAATGATCACTTTAATCAAAGAACGGTACAAGACCGCTTCTTCAAGCTGCCACAGTCTTAGTTTAGTTTTAAGACCAAAATTTAAGAAACCCTTAGCTCCTTAATCACCGTTCTATCTTATCTTTACGCCTATTTAGCAATTTTTTAACCCGATTGTAAAACGATTGTGTTGCTATTGGGGCTGGCGTCAAACATCGTCTATGTCTGGTTATGGTGATTAAAAAACCTGAGAGAAAGGTAGGGGATAGGAGGGTAGCGCGACTGGAGGTTCAATCATGTTGAAGCATGTGAATAGGCCGCCATTCGTGGGAGATCCACGCTTCGGCATGAATGGGCCTTCTCGACCGTAGTGATAACACGGCCTCACAGAAAACCGGTGTGAAATAGTGCTTGCGCTGTGTTTTACCGAGTGAGTGAGGATCCCGGACGCCCATACCCCAACCCATCCCCCTATCTCCCCCCCCCCATCACCCAAATGCCGGTAACGCATTTGTGACGTCTCTGGTGTTGTGGTTATCCAAGGGCGGCGATAATCGCTTAGCGTCAGGCGATACGTCTGCTCGTTTGCCGGACTATTCCATAAAAAAATGAATATACCGATTAATCTTGGATTCTGCTCATGCTTTCCATCAGGCAGGTAGAGCCACTTTGGCAGGTTCATAGGAGGATGTTTTGAAATATATTCTCATTATTTAATTTGATTGTTTTCTTTTTTACGTGTTCTCAGACATAAATTATAAACTATGCATGTCCAAAATTCGAGCATTATCTTACTGTAAGGAAATCTGTGAAATCGTTATGCCAGGATTGGATTGGCTTAATTGAAAGCTTTTTGTATTTGCATTTAAAAACTTACTTGATCCGCGTATAGCTGCACATAGTTTTATGCAATTCACCTCTGAACAAAATTCATGTAAATTATATAAGATATAATAATAAATTCTAACTGTTTGCGCATTCTCAATGCATTTGTTTCACAAGACACGTTGCGCCGACGCACTGTTATCTATCTGCATAGATTTATTCTGTGCGTGAGAGGTTTTACATTCGACTAATTATCATTAATATACCGTGATTTCGTAATGTTTCTAAAAATATAAATACGGAAACATATTCGTTCATGTATTACATTATTAACATAATATATTCATGAGGAAAACCAGGAACTTAAAGAGATATGAACTTGTTGACTCTCAGAATTAGATTAAATCAAATACACTTCATTACGCTGGCATAAAAAACATTTTTATAAGAGAATAGGTTTTTTTCTTTAATAAATAGTATTTTTTCCCTTCGATATCTGAGTGCAAAAGCCGTTCTTATCCGCTAGAGGATAAAGTAAATTGAATTTAGAACATTGTGTACTGTGTGTACTGAGTTTGTGAATTCAAAACATCATCAAACTTATTTACTTCTACCTCCATGGTGCCGAATTTACCATAAAACCTTTTTTAATTTGTTAAAAACTTAGATACAGAACCTCGGTGTACTTTTTTTTTAATTTGCTTTGCCCGCGCCATTTTCTTTTGTTGCATTTAGTCATTTCCTCGCTGAGGTTGGATGAAAAGCTACGTTTTGCACTTGAGCGCAAAGATTTTTCACCTCATGCTCTTTTGATTCCCTCGCTAACGCTCAGGATTCTAATTTTTTAATCACTCACCGCACTCGTGATCAAATTTTAGAATCAGTCATCAAAATTGAGTACACGGTTAAAAATCAACTTTGCACTCTTGTTTAACAAATAACTATTGCCCGTGGTTTCACCCGCGTGTATGTCGGTTATCGCGCGTAAAGAATAACCCATGTCCATCCTCAATAACTAAAGTGTCTCCATGCCAAATTTCATTGAAATCGGTGCAGCGGTTTAGTCGTGAGAGCGTATTAGTCAGACAGACATACATTATGTGCGAAAAGAGCGTGACCGGCAAAATTTAATGAAAATCTTAGAAATATTAAACGATAAATTGTAATCAATTAAGTCTTTTACTGCTGTTTGATGCTTTATATTAATACGGCGTCCAATCTCCATTATTGTCCATAATCGCTTGGCATCTTCGCGGCATACATCCGCCAATTTTTCAGCATAGCTGCGAGGTAAAGACCTGTAAGGTCAGCGCCGGTCACTACATTTTTTGCCCTTAGTTTAAGCTTCATCCACGCCCAAACATTTTCAATTGGATTGACATCAGAGGACTGTGAGGGCCAATGCAATACGTTAATACCATGTTCCGCGTTCCAAGTGGTCCAGAGCCGACTTCGGTGTTTAGGATCATTATCCTCTTGCAGAATCCAAAAATCATTTTGGTGCGGAAACATCTTCTTAGTCGACGGTAATAATGCTTTTACGTAAATTTTCGTCATCTTCTCAGCATCCAAAGTACCGGTAAACAAGTGCAAATTTCCGAAACCCTTTTTTGAGAAGCATCCCCAAACATGCAACTTTAAAGGGTGTTTCACGGTTCGTACCATCAGTCTATTGTCAGCCGTAGTCCAAGCTCGAGTCGAGTAACCGATTTCCCAAAATGAAGCTTCATCAGAAAAAAAAAACTTGTCCCAATCACGGTCTTTGTTTTCGAACGCCCAATGCAGCCTTTTTTCAATATACGTTTCAGAAAGGAGAGTTCTCTTCATATTGACTCGTTATTTCACGCCCTTTACAACTAAACGCCTTTTGATAGTGTCAAATGATATGATTAAACCCTTTCTTCAACTTTTCTTGCCCAGAGCGAAGTGATAATAAAGAATTCCTGGCAAACAGCTGCACAATCCGTTTATCCTCTGCAACGGACGTCTTTTTCGATTTGCCACGATCTGGTAAGTCTACGACGGTTTTTGTTTGTTAATATCTTTTCACCCACTTGCTCCCGAAGGCCTTGGATTTTTTCATATAATGGGCGGCCTAGTCACGGTACATTTTGGGGCCTTTCAGATGAGTACGGAGAAACACAACTTCAAATCGGGAAGCGTACGCGGCACTCATTGTAAAAAAATATTTTTTTAACAAGGAAAATTGGAGGGAAAACTTTTGTATTTTACAATGCATTTTAGGCAAAGGATTGTTCTATTCAACCTAATATTTATTTTATAAATTGCATTCCAAAATTTCAAAATAAGCCAGTCACGTTCTTTTCACACACACTGTAGTTACATTGGTATTTTAACCGACTTCAAAAAAGGAGGAGGTTATCAATTCGACTATTTTTTTTATTTATCATAACTTTCGACTGGGTAAACCGATTTTGATAATTCTTTTATTATTTGAAAGCTAGTGCTTCCCATGTGGTCCTATTTCAATTTGGTCCAGTTCTTGAAGTCGGTTTTTTCTTTTTCTTGAAATTTGTGATTATTAATATCAAGTATAGAAGAGATTGCCGCTGAGCAATAAGGCCGCCAGTTGTACTGACCTAGCTTTAACTTATGTTCAATAAAGCAATTTGTTATTATTATTATGGATGTGTATGTATTTGGAAATAAAAAAATATGAATATTTCCCTCAGGGTTGCGGAGGACCGATGCCAGTCGCTCCGTGGAAAAACTGATATTCAGGTAAAATCGGTTAAATTAGCAGCCGGCCCCAATTAATCTTGGGAATAATAAAGGGTAGGAGGATGACGATGATAATGATGTATTTGGAAATATATGAGTATGTTTATCAGCAGACTGAATGCTATAGTACAGTTTCTGCCTATTTTGGAAACAGACGAGATTTTTTTTTTTTATGTATGGCCCGCCAAAATGACTCTACTCTGCCTGATGGAAAGCATAAGCAGAATCCAAGAGTATTGGTCGCCATACTCACTGCGAATGTAGACAATGCAGTATGGCGACCCACACCATGACGGCCTAGTGATGCTGCTGCATCTTTTAGTCTAGTCAACAAGTATGGAACTTGTTGACTAGACTATTTGGGCCTCCGGTCTCGCACTCACCAACGAAACACGACAGCACGAACGTGGTCATTTTACGTTGATTTTCTGTGCGAGGGTAGTACCGCCCCGGTCGAGCCGGCCGGGCTCTGGCTCTACTACCTCTAAATGTGTGTGAATATATATAATTCCTTGTATCACCTGTCGAATAAGCGGTAGAAGACTAACGCGGATTTAAAGTCTTTCTTTAAACTTAAGATTTACATAAAGCATTGAGCGTAGGATCGTAAACGATACAAAAATTATTCATTTATGATTGGTTATGGACCTCCAGTAGAAGATGTACACAATAAAATCACTTTAACAAAACAAAAGTTAGTGCACTTCTTCAAATATAGGAGGCCACTAGTATACACTAAATATTGGGTAATTATGTTTTTTTTATAACTTACAAAAGATAATTGAAACAAGTAAAGAACAAAAACAAAAAAAGTGGAATTACAATTTTCATCCAAGCACGAAGAACATTCACATTTTAAAACCTTGGCTATAAAAGCATTTATACAAGGATTCTTAAATTTTGACAGGGCTGTTATTCAGATGCTCTCAGCTAGAGATGATAAAAAGTATTTATTATGTTATAAGGGACTATTTTACTCTAGGACTCGAGGACTTGAATGGGACTAATCCCGCCCACCAGGATCAACAACTAGCGGAGGATTTAACAAACGAACACAAAGAACTTCCAGACTCAGAACAACAATTTGTGGATCACATAAAGTGTTGTTCTGCAGTAGATAGCGGCGAAGGGATCAATTAAACATCTACACCATTTGTGCAGTCACATTGAGGCTATAAGCAAAGGAAGTGTTTTATGATATAGTATTGATTCAACTCAGTGCATCTCTCTTGACTGACTGGTCCAGCCCGGAAAATCCAGTTCCAGGGCAGATCCAGTATCCAATAAATGTATCGTTTATATGAAACGAAAATAGCAAGGTAGTAGAGCCACGCTGATTTCAGCACGAACGGGCCGGCTCGACCGGGGCGGTCGGTTGATTTTCTGTGCGAGGGTTACTACTCAACCAAATCAATGAACCAAATAGTCTAGTCAACAAGTTCCATACTTTTTGACTAGACTAAAAGATGCAGAAGCATCACTAGGCCACCATGGTGTGGGTCGCCATGCTGCATTGTCTGCATTCGCAATGAGTATGGTGACCACCACTCTTGGATTCTGCTTATGCTTTCCATCAGGCAGAGTAGAGTCATTTTGGCGGGTCAAACATAAAAAAGCATAGATTGGGGGATGGCTAAATTCGTAACAGACGATAGCAGTAATATTCGTATAGAAATAGCTGGGAACTACTGAGAGACAACAGCTTTTATGTACCTTGATTACTAAAATAGAAACGTACAAGAAGGATGCAAAGCCAGACCCGATAAAACTCCTTTGCAATGTCCAAGCTAACTTTGAAGCCCACTGTTGCGTGAATAACATATATAGATTGCTAACTAAGCGATCGTGGCAATCGTGAGTTTAATTTAATAATTTTACACAACTTTTACGTGCTACTTGCAAATTGAATACGAGGATTACACATTAAGCTATTTTACAATGTTTACCTGTTTCTTTGCATTAATTTCGCTCACTAAAGTAGCTAAACTGGCATAAATTAAGTTATGAACTAACTTTGTTAACTAACAAAAAATAGTAACAAAAAAGTTTATAAAAAAATTAGGCTAAGTTACTTAAGAACACAGTAATATTTAACTGGAGTACGCTTTTGTGTATTCTGACAATAAATCTGCAACAATTATGCAACCCCGTTACATGCATTACATCAAGAGCACAAACCTTTGGCAGGTGTTTACAAAAGTTTTCACAATCCGTGAATTAAAGATGTCCGAATGTCCGAAAGTGTTAATTACGAAAGCTTTATGATAACACAATTATTCAATTAAGTGCTATAACAGATATATTCAAAAAATGCAATAGTGTTTTATTTTTATTTAAAAGTATTATATATCTGTAATAATATTACCTAATTTTCTTTTTAACCATATTATTACCACTGGTCTTAAAACAAAGGTTATTGTTATTTGATAAAACATTCATCATAAATCCACTGCTGCACTGACATGTGCTAACAGAATTCAAGATACAATTAAGAAAATTCGTAAAATACCAAACCAAAACTATAGAATGAAAATCAAATTATACACACATAATTACCTGTAAGTGATTACGTCATCGATAATATATAATATATTAATGTTGCACATATGTGAAAACACTAAATATTTTATTTTTCAGTCAGCTTATCGAATACGGACGCTATAACGGACGCTATAAGACATGCAAAATATAATATTTATACCACATTTTTAGAGGACAGTTTCACCAAAAGTTCATACAATTTCACTCGATTCGACTATGATAATCCATCGATTTTGTATGTAGTCCGTGTCTTGCTATCCATTGACGTCACCGAACTAACGTATCGTTCGCCAGGTATAAAGAACTCGCATTAGATGCCAACCATTGTGCAACGACCTTCCCAGTGGCTACGCACACGCAACCAACAGGATATTGCAACCGGCAACGATCCAAGGACCTCGGCGAAAACTCACCGAGTTCCGACGATCGGAAATAATCGGATGCTAAGGACAGCCAGGGCTGTATTCGGTGCAATATTATCAAGTAATTTTTTTGATGCAAGTGTTATGAGTACACGTGTGTAGGAACTTTAGCAAATGAATAATTCGTTGAACATATTTTGAATTAATGCACGTATATTATATTTTGCGTATTGCGATTGCATCGTATGCACTAATAGCTAACGACAAAATTTCTTAATCAAATTGTAATGCTCCTATTTAAAAATGTATTCAATAATTTCTGTGCATTTACCAAGGCCTAGTAGTCAGCTTATATTTTTTCAATGTATGTATGATATCTTTATGTAAGATATTACAACATTTTTCCAAAATAAATACGAATATGAAACAATTAAATTCTTTTCAGTTTCAATTAACGCTCAAATAAAATCCTGATCTTAACCAATGCATACCTAGAACTTCATTGCGGTTCATTCTAGAAAGTGTTTTCTGTGTCATTATGAAATTGTAACACATTTCTGTGAATTCCACTAATCCTAGTGCTATAAATAAATAATAAATAAATAAATATTTCGGACATTTAACACACAACGCCATCTAGTCCCAAGCTAAGCAGAGCTTGTGTTATGGGTACTAGACAACTGATACTAATACATATATACTTTTATATATATATATATATACATATTATACATAGAAAACACCCAAACTCCGAAAAAAATATTTGTAGATCATACAAACATTTGGTCCGACCCGGGAATCGAACCCAAGACCTCATGATCAGCAGTCGCACACGCCAACCGCTAGACCAACGAGGTAGGCTATAAATGCGAAAGTTTGTGAGGAGGTTTTTTAATGTTTAGATGTTTGTTACTCTTTCACGCAAAAACTACTGACTGGATTTAAATGAAACTTCATAGCTTAAACATTAAAATCACACATAGATTACAATTTAGTGGGGTTGTTCTCCATCCATGCTCGTTGGAATTAACTATAGTCCGGGATCCCCGGAACAAATTTTTCAAGTTATTACTATCAAACAATTTTTTAGTGAAGAGCTTCGTTTCAATGAGACGCCCAACAATTACATGTGCGAAATTTTCTATTGTGGTAGCTAAGAGAGGTAGCAGGGTTAAAATATGTTGATTTGATGATTCTCAAAAAAATATTATTTACTAGGCTTTTTTTTGTTATATCTTAAGATAATTATCTATATTATTAGAAAAAAATATTTGTACTACAAAATGTATGGTTTGATCAAAGAGTCCCCTCCTTCCAACATGTATCGATAAAGAGGTCATCAAAAATGATTACTAACCAGCTGTTTATTTTTTTACTTAGATAATATTTATATAATTTAACAGTCATATTGTCCTATAAATTGCGTGGTACGATATCTCGGTCTTACGCTCAAAAGTAGTAGTACAACATGAGGCCCAATGATGCAGAAGCATCACTAGGCTTCCATGGCATGGATCACCATGCTGCATTGTTGCGTTGTCTGCATTCGCAATGAGTTTTGTGACCACCAATCTTGGAATCTGGTCATGCTTTCCGTCAGGCAGAGTAGAGTCACTTTGGTGGGCCCATACATAGAAAAAATCACTGAAGGTGTATTTAAAGGTCACGTACACTGGGAAGTCCCATCATATAGGATGTGAACTAATGATAATAATATGTATTTGTGCATCAAAGTAATCATTATACGACACAGAAGTGCACAAAAACAACGATAGTACGTTGTAACTATTAGACGCGTCATCTTCATAATGATACGTGAATTTTCAGCTTGTTTCAATTCTATAAAATACCTGTGGGTTATTACTTTGGAACTTATTATGACGTAGCTCATCGACATTATCAGTTGACTCACGAAATGACAATTACGTACGTCAGAATTTGCATTTTTTAACAACTTCTTTTGTAGTTTACATCAATCTATATCTATATACACATATATAAATGAATCGCCGAAATATTTGTACGCGCATAACTTCCGATCGGCTGCACCAAATTAAATAATTCTGAATCCACAACTTTATGCACTGTAGAAAGCGGCGAAGCGACCGCCTTAAAGCACTAGGTCAACCGTGCAGTTAAACTATAGTAATATGTTATCCAGTGTCTTGAGATCTGTCCCTAATGAAAATCTGTTTATACTGCCCAAGACCAATAATTTATACGAAACAAGAGTTGCAGATTAATTATTCCCGTACTACTTGACCATATTACCTGAACTTGCAGATATTATTCAGGACAAGTTCAAAAAGTTGTAAGTATAGATACATTAAAAAAGTATTTCATACTTGAGGTAGTTTAAAGAATCAGAACTGTACGTGTATGGTTTATCAATACAATAAAATCGTACCTGATCACTGTCTTTACATGGAAGATATATAAGAAAAACTATTATAGGGGGCTTTATGACTGTAATAAAACCCAAAATAATGCACGCTAATCGCAGAAACGGCTTAACTGATTTGAATGCAGTTTTCACTAATACGTTGCAGTTTACTTAACATTTAGTGTTTTTTTCATTTCAATCGGTTCATAATTATGAAGTTATATTAGTGTAAAGAATCACCGCGATAGCCGACCTTACCTTACTAAGCAAGTGAATTGCTCGCCATAACCAGATAATCGACTGCACGGTTGGCCTAGTAGTTTAGGCGGTCGCCACGCCGCTTGCCAATTCGACAAGTGTTCAAATCTTACACGGGACAACACTTTGTGTGATCCACAAATTGTTGTTGAGTTTGGGTGATAATTGTGTCCGTTTAATGTATGTCTGTAAAGTCCCCCGCGACACAGGATGTTTATTCCTAATGCGGGAGTTGTATTTTTAAATAAAAAAAATAAAAAGGAAACCAAAACTGGTTTACGTGGATTGGCCATACATTGTTATAAACCAAGAGCCCACAACAGCCAGACCTTCGTTATTTTATAATGGCTGAAAGTTTTTCTGTGCAATACCCCTATACAGGTAAGAACGGCCAGTGACTATAGAGTTTGGGTTGTGGTTACTTTGGCAGATAACAGGTAGTAAATAGTAATAAAGTGGAGTAATCGGGGAACATACATAAAATAAAAAAATAAAAATAAAATAAAAAAGTACACACAGTGGAACATAGACCCTCCTCCTTTTTGGAAGTCGGTTAAAAATTTAGCTTTTATACTATAACGAAAGTATAACTATAATTTATTAAAGTTTAGGGGGGCAAGCGGTAGCAACTGTCATAAGTGTCCGGCAATGGATGACGAGATTTCTAAAGTTATCCCGAAGAAAATATGAAAAAATTGAGCTTAATACTTTAACGAAAATTAGGTACTATTTTATACACCTTTACTACCTGTTATCTGCCAAAGTAACCACAACCTAAACTCTATATTCGCTGGTCGTTCTTGCCTATATAGGGGTCATGCACAGAAAAACTTTCAGCTTTTATAAAATAACGAAGGTCTGGCCGTCGTGGGCTCTTGCTCTATTATTACTTTTTATGAGTATTGGTAAATAAATTTAAAGGAAAATCTTGAATGTTTTAAGAAAAGAGAAGCAAAAGATCATACAAGACGTCTGTCTTGTAAATTTCAATTATTATGAAACTGTTTTTGTTTTTCTAACTTTTTATGTACCTATTGTCTGTTGAAGTCACGTAAGGTGAAGTTAAGAACTGTGATCAGGTCATTTGAGGAACACAAGGAGGAGACTGGGGTTCAATATACTACCATTTTTTATTCTATTAATCCTCTTTAGTTCATGTATAAAACAGCAGTTGATATCGTATGCGACTAAAGCATATTATTATGTGGTTTTATTTTTAAAAGACTATAATTGCACTGATTTAACTGCTGGTCTTGAGATAATGCTATAGTAAAGCCAAAGGAGGGTTATGATTTTGACAGGCTATGTATGTATGTTCATCTGTTCCCTCATAGCTCCTTAACTACTAATGAGATATAGTCAGAAGCGTCTTGATTGTCCGCTGGTTAAAGGCTATCGTGGCTAGACGTAGGCTAGACGTGTCACTGAATCTAATGTGGCGCCCTCTAGCCGAAATAAAGTACTGTCGTAAGTATGCTGTGTTTGGTATCATTCGAAAGGGCGTTACTTGTACATTTCAACACAAACTTTCGCATTTATATATTAGTGTGATTAGCATTTTTTGTGACTTTGTCCGTATTTATTCGATAATTGTGATATTTCTATGATACCTATTTAAAAAATAGTTTGCAAAGATATTAATATTATAGAGGCACCAAAACATTTTAAATAAACAAAAGTAAAAACTAAAACCCAACTAGCCGTAGTCACGCGTTGTTAATGTGTTATGGGTTATGATACATTTCTACGTAACGTGTGACTATGGCTTTTGAAATTTGTTTCATACTTTTTCAGAGTCGTTTTTTGTCGTAGTTGAGTTTTAGTTTTAACTTTTTGTATTTTTTATCATTATATTATATTTAAAAAAGACAACTACTGCATTAGGAACATATAATTATACATTTGTCGCAGGGGACTTTACTAACATACATGACACAAAGAACTCCCACGTTCAGAACGACAATTTATGAATCACACTAAGTGTTGTCCCATGTGGGATTTGAACCCACAACACACTTAGCGCAGTAGAATGCGGTGTGGTGATCGTTTAAACCACTAGGCCAACCGTGGAGTCAAATTTGTGGGTGTTTTTATTACAATATTTTTGTATTTAGTTTCATATAGGTACATACTCATGTTATTATGTTAATTTATTTTCAAAGATTTAATTATGCGTGAAACCAACTTTGTGGTTGTAATGTATATTAATTTTTGCCGTTGATTGATGTTATTTTACTGTATAATTAGACACTTTTACATTATTGTATGTTTCACCTTCGCGGTTTCATTTTACTGCGAAAAGCCGAAATACTTTCAATAACCCATAATAAATTTGGAAATTTGTCAGTGAAAATTCAGTAGAAATCGGTTTACTCCTTTGAAGATCAGCCAGAAGAAATACAGAGGGTCAAAGTGTTTAATTTTTTTTTTTGTAGATAATATCTGTTGAATATACATAGGTATATTTGCATATGCATTTTTTTTATTAATAAGCACTTCAATAAACTTATAATTATTTTTCTTTTTACATGAATTTTAAAATGTATCTATAGAATTACAAAATACAAGGTTATTTTTTTAAAAGATACAGGCTTCATTTGAATGTTTTAATGATCAATTACCGTACAATTGAGTTTATAATTATCAATTAAATTAATCAACTACCAATTATATTTATCAATTAATCTTACAACGAGAGTGGTGTAATAGATGTATGTTAAAAAATAGAGCAGCTTAATAGTATTTATTTTAAGTTTTTATACGTCAAATATATGAATTCTACTAATATTATAAACGCGAAAGTTTGTAAGTTTGGATGGATGGATGTTTGTTACTCTTTCACGCAAAAACTACTGAACGGATTTGGATGAAACTTTACAGTAATATAGCTTATACATCAGAATAACACATAGGCTACTATTTGCAGCGATAACCGACATACACGCGGGCGGAGCCGCGGGCAACAACTAATAATTTAATAATTATGTACGTATGTATGTAATATAGTTCAATAAATGTATGTGTTTATGTATGTATTACTGTGTATATTTATGTAATTTATACTCTTGATTTTCGGCACTTGATGGAACTTGTTGTAATACATTTTAGAATGAAACTCACTTGTACTTATTCATCTATTTTAGTTAAATTTACACCTGACCGGTTTTGCCTTATGACATCCATGCCATAAAGCAAAACCGATCAGGTCCATGCCATAAGGCGAAACCGGTCAGGTGTAAATTTAATTAAAATAGTGGAATAAGTACAAGTTTAAAAGGTAGTAGAGCCACGCTGATTTCAGCATGAACGGGCCGGCTCGACCGGGGCGTTACTACCCTCGCACAGAAAATCAACGTAAAATGACAGCGATCGTGCTGTCGTGTTTCGTTGGTGAGTGCGAGACCGGAGGCCCAATTAGTCTAGTCAACAAGTTCCATACTTGTTGACTAGACTAAAAGATGCAGCAGCATCACTAGGCCGCCATAGTGTGGGTCGCCATACTGCATTGTCTGCATTCGTAATGAGTATGGTGACCACCACTCTTGGATTCTGCTTATGTTTTCCATCAGGCAGAGTAGAGTCATTTTGGCGGGCCAAACATAAAAAAAAAGAAAAAAAAAAAAAGTGAGTTGCGTTCTAAAATGTGTATATTTATCTCTCGCAATGTATTAGTAGTTTATTTAAACTAATTGTATTATTTATTAAAACCACTATAATTATAGCACTATTGCACCGCACTATTATAACGCTATCATTTCTAAAATGTGCTCCCACCTACCTCACCTTTTATCTACATCACTCAATCATCGACTGGCCGAGAATGTCTAGACTCTAGACATTAAGTCCGACGATGCATGTATTTATGCATAAAGTTATGAAGTAATTAAATAACCTTCATAAAATTAGGCAAGAAATTTTCTTTGACAGTTTTAAAGTTACAAAGCCTGCTAAAAGAATTTTAGAATTAGGATCAAACTAATATAGAAAGGGGAAAAAAATGCATGTTAAGTTCAACAACAAAATTATGGCAAGTTTCAGAAATGTTATTTTATAAATTGAAACTTTAAAATAGGAAAAAAACTTTTATTTAGTTAATGTCGATTATCCGTGACTTTACTTAAAGAAATGAAAATTATTTTTATGTAGGTTTGTACTAAAAATATACATCGAATCTAATATTGAATCTAAATTAAATATTTTTAATTTTTATTAAATTTGATCGGAGGATAAATTGGCATGAATGGGCTGACTCGACCGGAGTGATACCATGGCCTCACAGAAAACCGGTGTGAAATAGTGCTTGCGCCGTGTTTCACCGAGAGAACGAGGATACCAGAGACCCATACCCTAAACTCCTTCCCCATCCCCCTCTCTATCCCCCAACGGCCGGCAACGCATTTATGATACCTTTGGTGTCCCGTCCATGGGTGGCGGTAATCGCTTACTATTCCATAATTAAAAAAAAAACAAAAATCTTAAATTTAAAAATTCAAAGTTATTAATATTAATTTACTTTTTTGTTGTAAATTAGAACATAAAAATCATAAAATAATAATAGGAATAGAATAGGAATAATAAGTAGATGTCATTTACTAATTCAAGATACATGTAGCTTTATTACAATAAAATGACTTGTCAAAAGAAAATAATTAATGCTTACCAATATTATTCAACACAAATTATTTTACAATAACTAAACTCATTCTAATTTATAGAAACACAAATTAGCGGAGTACACCCCAGAAAAATAAAAAAATTGAATACTCTTAGCATGTGGGTGCAAACAAAAGTTGTTGCATTAATCTTCTGAATTTAAATATACAAATTATAAGCGCGATTCTGTATGTTGGCCACTTATTACTGCACAACATAGCATACGAAACAATTAGAGGCGGCATACGCTTTTTACATAATGTAGAGGGGTTGAAGGTTGTATAGGAAATCTATTTTCTAATGAGCAATAAATGTCCTTGCTGAAGTAAGCGCTCATTCATTTTATGAATTATAATTTGGAATTCATTAAATTATAGCTTTTTAGCACTACAGTAACTAGAAGACGTTATGCGTGAAGGCAGGGCAGAGTGAAATATATGTTTTTATGCGTGGCTCTGGCTATTATACTAAAAATTTTGAGTGGCTGTGTTGATTACGACACTGGTAAATTTGTCGTATTTTAGTTTAAACAATTGTTAATGTAGATAATATTTTTTGGCGAATCTATGAGTTTCAAGTTTCTATGAGATTCAAGCTGTTTTGAACCTATCATAACGCGTTTTCCTATTTTTTTACCTACGTAATAGATTCTCTCAAGAGCGGTACGCTAGACAATTGTATCTTTGCTAACGATTATTACGTGAGAAACAGATTTCAAATATGTTTTTGTGTATCTGATAAGTAAGTGAACATTATAATAAAAATGTAACAGGTCCAATTCTGTACATTAAACATATTTAAAAAAAATTTTTTGGAGGGCTCTCTATAATCGGTACTGAAGCCAAAACTGTATTTTTTTTCATTTTTGTCTGTCTGTCCGTCTGTCTGTATCTTGGCCGCGCACCACGCTGAAATTACTGAATGGATTCAAATGAAACTTGTCATGATTTGAGTTCATACTACGCGGTAGGACATAGGATACTTTTTATCCCGAAATTCAGCACGGTTTCTTGGAGAGAGGAGATGAAAGTCAAAATATGTACTTAGTCGTAATTCAATAACACGTAGTCCGATTTCTTTCATTCCTTTTTTGCTAGAAAGAAAAATAAATAAAGATAACGGGAAAAGTCTTTTCTTTGTCCGCGACTGTACACTGCCTGTGGGAAGCTGAGACAGATATGTAAATATGGCGGTATGAAGTTCGCCGGGTCAGCTAGTACAAAATAAATCGCTTGTTCACATTTACTTCGTTGGCTCCGTAATCATCTGTCACAGCGGTCAAGCTATATTTAAGGATAATAAACAAATAATTATAGCACTTATCATACAATGACTCCTCACTCACCATTCAATATTACAAAGACCAGCAATTTATTTTATTGATATTATTTGTAAATATAGTATAAAAATAAACTATAATTATGTATCCTTAAATTAGTAGACTTTTTATGTAACGTCGAAACGATAGACGCGGTGAACTTTCGTATAAGAATGGCGTGACATCATGTCTGATCGGTTTAATGTAGACGTGAATATATAAATAAAAACAATACAGTCAAATAAGAAATTATGACGCAGAATAAGAAAGTGGTTATGGAAGACAATAAATTCAGTCTATGCTTAAAAACATACCTGCAATAATTCAGCCGATATTTGTAGTAACGAAAATTGACAATGATTTTTTTCTTTATGAGACATTAGGAATTGCATTCCCCGCATTAGGAACATATCCTATGTCACGAGGTACTTTACAAACATAAAAAACAGCTACAAAGAACACCCAGACCCAGAACAATAATATTTTTTTGGATCACACAATAATTTTTGTGTATATTGTGTTTGCTTTGGCCTAAATTCTAGCACATGTAATCTAGACTAAGTAATAACATTACTACTGTAAGCAAACCAGCAATAAATAAACAAAAGTTGTCATGTGTGGGGTTTGCACCCATAACACTTTAGCGCAGTAGAAAGCGGAGTGACGACCGCTTTGCCATCCTTGCAGTCATTTAGTAGTCCAATCGTAATAGAGCCCGGCTAATTTCAGCACAAAGGGGCGGTTCGACCTGGGCGGCTATACCCTCTCACAGATGACCTACCTAAAATGACTGCCTTCGTGTCGTGTTTCCATGGTGAGTGCGAGAACTGAGGCCTAATGATGCAGAAGCATTGCTGCATTGTCTGCAATCACGATGAGTACGGTGACCACCACTCTTGCTTTCCATCAGACATAGGTCACTTTGGCAGTCTCATATATATAAATAAATATGTAAATATTAAAAACTTACTAGTCTTGATATTCAATACAGCATTAACCGCTGTTGATGCTGGAACTCGTATTCTTCTTCCTCCGTAGGGGCACATTCCTCAAAACACCATAGGCCCCCTATGGCCAGCAGGATCGTATATGTTGCAAAGTAGAATATAAACACTAGGATATTGAATAACATCGTAGTGTATGTTCGATGCTCTGAAGTAAACCTGGAACAAGTGAAAGTAATGTACATTATAAATGTTAGATAGTCTTTCTTAAACACTCAAGTAGTGGGGTGCATTTAAGTAGTGATTAGGAATGCAGAGTGTTACTATTAAGTACCTATTAAGTCAACTAAGAGTCAACATTTGACCACATCACTGCAAAGAGAAGTAAAACTGTTTAAACCTGTCTATCAAACTACCTTTTTAAGGAGGTAACCCTTAGACGCAACCCTAATTTAAAAAAAAACGTACTTCTGCCCAATTTATGACGTCTTCGACACACCACTGAAGTAGAATACAATAACATAATAGCTGCATTTAAACTAGACAGTCTTGTAAGTATTTTTTAATGAGGGCTTTGAATATTTAATGTTTACGTAAAAAGTGCAATCCATTGCATCGAGGCATTATCTTTAATACGTAAGATTTAGTTAATATATTTCTAACTGCAGTGAAGACACTAACCTGCTGCAAGCTTGACTATGCATAATTATGAGTTCGAAAGTAACTAAGTAAGTTTGTCTTTAAGTAATTTATACTCTCGATTGTCGGCACTTGATGCAACTTGTTACAATACATTCTACTTAATTAGTAGTGGAATAAGTACAGGTGAGTTTGATTCCAGAATGTTTTGTTTATAAAATTTTGACGGCTAAACTGCTGCGCCGATTTGGATAAAATTTAGCATGGAGATACTTTGATTCTAGAGGATAGACATAAGCTGCTCTTTACCGCGATAACCGAATTACACCCGGACGAAGCCGCGTAAAAATAATAGTTTAATCGACAGATCTTAAGTACAGCCGTCTAGTCCCAAATTAGAACCTGTATAGGCACGTAATTTGGCCAGATTTCGGCGTAGTGAGGTAAGTTCCCGCATAGTACTTAGTGCAACAAATCAAAACAAACAAAATCGAAGCGTAGTCGACTGACGCTCCAATCGCTTACTCGGAATGGTGCTACTACAATCCCCGCGTCCCTCTATCAACCAAAGGGACCTAAAAACGACTTTCTGCGCATCTAAGGAATCTGGCCAAGTTAAATTACGTTGCGATGCGGCGTGAAGTTCTTGCTGTGCATTCGTGCGAACTCGCAGATATTTGCGATGCGTTGCGAATTCGCAGTTATTTGTGGGAGCCCTAAATTAGTAGTAAATAGACAGAAAGCGAAAATGTCGTATCTCGAAAATTTGACAAAATGACTTTAAAGGCAATGACAAATGACGGTATAGTTTTGATCAAAGAAAACAAACCGCATTAAATGGTCTTTGTCTTTACGGGGTTTTATGTAGATGGCGAGAATTTTTCGATTTTTCTTTCTTTATTAATACAGGAGTTATGAGTTTTTGAAATGCCTCTTTGGCGTAAGGATATTTCTGGTGTAAAGATGGATATTTTGAGACACGACACTCTAGCGTTCTGCGGTCTGCCCTCGATATAATAATTCTTCCTGACAGAAGTATATAAAATTGATTATTTTTAATATCATTTAGGAGAGATTTTTTAAACAATTTAAGCTACAAAACATATGGGTTATGATACGTAAATGCGGGCGGAACTACGGGGTACAACTAGTATATTAAAACCACAATTTAGATTAATACATAAAACAGCAAATTAAATACCATTTTTTTTTATTTTGACTATTATTTGAGCTACATTAAGTTTGCACGATAAGGTCATTTGACAAAGTACCAACATATAAGAAAAAATTCGCTAACAAAAACTCGTGTAAATGTGTATTTTTAAAATTTACTTGTGTTAAGACATTTTTACTTGCGATGGAAACCATACTACCTACTCCCTAATCTCGACTTAAATCATCTCAAAGTTATCGACGCTGGGGATTTTAGGGATTATCAACAACCTTTAACAGTCCACTGCTGAACATGTTCTGCAGTGTTTAGAAGAGGAGGAGAATATTTAGGTTTAAAAGAAAAGACGCATATTGTAGAAACTACTGCTTAAGCAAACAGGGATTAGTCTATTAGTAATGTTTTTGCGATCGTCCCTCATTAACTATGGCAAGAAAATTTGTGTTTAGAGGTAAACGCGCAGAAGTGTCCGCCCATGAGCACTTCTAATTAAAGATATTTACTCCGTTCCTGTTGACTGCTTTCTCTCTCCGTCTCGCTCGCTCTCACGGTGAAATTAATAAATAACATTAAAAGTATCACCATCTTACTATTTTTTTAATTTTATAAAAGTACTCAGACACTGTGTCAGTAAGAAATAATTATTAAACAAACTTATTTATTAAACATACAGTCACGTCACATTGGTATTTGTGGATGCTTGACGAATTTGTAGCCCAAGGGGGCCCACTATCAAGGAGCAAAGCGATTTGTCTTGTTTTATCAAAAAAAATAACAAAAAATAAAAAAATGCTTAAAATTGTAAGCACTATAAATAACACTATGAGTAATTGAATATTTAAGGTCCGTGTGGAAGGATGTCTATAAGAAAATAAGTGTTGATTATGCATCAAAAAGGTGATTAGACACATTTTTTTAGAAAATTATGTAATTCCACACCAATCTAAAGTCAGCAAAAACCTATAAAGGACCATGTAAAGCTGAATGAAAAAAAATATAGACAAAACGGTATTACACTGCAAAAGATTATGTTAAGTCACTATAAACAATTTATTAGATAAATAGCTAGAAAACCCAATTACCCATTATGATCAAAGAAAAACATACATAATCATCTATTCAACCCTTTTTGTCATCAACTTCTTCTAATACTTGTGGTTACATTATATTGATGGAATAAAATTTAAAAGCTACATCACGGCGCGGCGGACATCTAACAAACAAAAATTAGAAGTTTTTGTTTTGGTACTTCTAACAATGAAGTCATGGTCATAGAAGACAGCCTCGATGGCGCAGTGGTAGCGTATGCGACTGCTGTGCTTGAGGTCTCGGGTTCGATTCTCGGGTTGAGCCAAATGTTTGTATGATCTGCAAATATTTGTTTCGGGGTAAGGGTGTTTTCTATGAATAATATATATGTATTTTATTAGTTGTACTTATTATACAAGCTCACCTCAGCTTGGGACTTAGGCTTTTTTCCAAACCAATCAGGGTTGTCCTTCAGTCTACCAAGACACGGTCGAACTTAAATTTTCAAGTACAAGTTGATATTGAAATTCTGAACTATATTGGTCTTCACAGGCCTTTGACTATCCATAACTCGATATCATTTATCATAATCCCCATTATCGTTATTCCTTTCCTCCATGATTCCAGGTCCTTTAAGAGGGGCGAGAAAAAGCATCTCACTAGGCCACCATAGCGTGGGTCAGCATGCTGATTGTCCGCATTCACAATGAGAATTGTGACAACCATTCTTGGATTCTACTCATGCTGTCTATCAGGCAGAGTAGATACATTTTAGCAGCTATTTAACTAAAAAAAATAATCTAGAAACACACTATAGTTACTTGTTATACAAGAGTGCAAGGTTGCTTTTTAACCGAGTGCTCAATTGTGATGAGCGAGCCAGCGAAGGAGCGAGTGCTTCAAAAATTATAATCCTGAGCGTCAGCGAGGGAATGAGAAGAGCACGAGGTGAATTTTTTTTGCACTCGAGTGCAACACGTAAATTTTCATCCCACCTCAGCGAGGCAATAACTAAATGCAAAAAAAAGCATTTACAAGATACTTTTATTTCAGGTTAGGTATTAATATTTATTAGGTACTGCATTATGATAGGTGAGTATTACAGATTAATTTAAATTATTTCAAAAATACTTGGGTACTAGCTGAACCCCGCGGTGTTACCCGCGCTTTTATTGTACCGCGGGACAAAGCTAGTCTAAAAATGTAGCCTAAATTACTCCTTAGATTATCAGCTATCTGCCAGTGAAAGTCCCGTCATAATCAGTCCAGCCGTTCCAGAGATTACCCGGAACAAACAGACAGACAGACCGACTGACAGACAGACATAACAGAAATTGTAAAAAAAAATAGTTTAGTATATGTACCGTGTATACATACATATGCATTTAGTAAACAGCGGTTTTTTTTTATATTTCAAACAGACATTTCAATTTTATTTAATTGTATAGATGTATAGATAAATTAAGGAAAATTGACAGTAACGTTGCTACTATAGTCACAGAATAACTAATAGTACTTACGTACAGAAGTGTCACTGTCGAACAAAAGTCAAGTTTAGGCATAAAATTTTTTCTACTCTGTCACCTCGCAAGCGAAATTAAATCTTGTCGTGTGACCCGAGTGTTCAATTTCGTTAAACACCGCTCGATTTACAGCAAGAGCCCAGGGTGCCCACTTGCTGTCGATTAGGTAAATATGTATTAGAATAAATAATAAAGATAACACCTTTAGTAACAAAGTCAGTAAAAACGATTTAACAAACATGATAATCTTGTCTACTACTGTCCTGTCCTACCTGTCGTACTAGGTACCTATTTGATTTTTTATTTACTTTAAGTATAGGTATATTTTTATTATATTTATTTATTACACAGAGAAAAACAAACTGAATTACAATCTTTGTCCCCCAAAACCTGGTTAATGGTTTGACTGGGATATCGAGTCTCCGTACAATTATGAACTTATAAAATAGTATTATTAAAGAAAACTAATAATTTGGAAAACAAAAAATAAAACTATGGAATTAAGAAATTATTTTTAAACTTTTAAAGGTAGGTACACAAATTTATTATGTAGGTATATTGAATCTAATGAATACTTTTTTAGTTTCTTTCTAAAAGTATTATAATTTGGTTCCTCCCTGATGTCTGTCAGCAGACGAAATTAGATTGTAAGGATTTTTTAGGGTTTCGTCACCATAATAATTGCGTTCTTTGCACAAGTACCTAATTGTCCTCACTAAACGAGAAATGTTTGTAATGTATTAATACATGTCTGTCTTTAACATATTTTTAAACAACTAATTAAATAATTTTATTGTGTTACATAACAATACAATAGTTAGTTTACAAACATAATAGTTAGTTCGTTTCGTAGTCATTTTTCACAGTAATTACACGTAATATTCAACTTGTTTACGCACGACGCGACGCGGCTAGCGTGCGCACCGAGCGCCGAGTGGCAACCATTGCCTAGAAGTCCTTCCCAGGAGGGCTTCGCTCGGCGAAACATAACTAAACTGAGAAGTGAAACCCCCCTGCTATAGTTACCTACTTAAGAAGAAAATGGCGCGGGCAGAGCAAATGAAAAAAAAACTACACCTAAAAGGTTCCGAGTCTGAGTTTTTAACAAATTGAAAAATATTGTATGATTATTTCGGCACCATGGAGGTAAAAGTAAATAGATTTAATGATGTTTTGAATTCACAAACTTAGTGCACCCGAGCGACGTTCTAAATTCAATTTACTTTATCCTCTTATATAAAATAATAAAAACGGCTTTTGCACCCAGATATCGAAGGGTAAAAATACTCTTTCCGAGATGGGTGGATGAAAAATACATGTTTATTGCTGAAAGTTTATCTTATTTACTTACTACTTATTGACATCGAGATTACTTTAAGGTACAGTAAAATAAAGTCAGATATAAAGAATACATACATATGGGACTAATCCCGCCCACACACCCACCACTGTAACTCCTGTTCAACAGGATCAACAGCAGTGACCCACGAACACACCGCGTTATGATACTCGGGAAGGTTCAGGAAATATTAAACTGTCTTGGAACCCACAACCAAATTAATGAAAAGAAAACTGGAGGAGTTGGAAATATAATAAGTCCACTTCATAAGAATACATACCTGATCCTGATCGGGCTAGATTCCGAAGTTGGAGAATTGATGTAATTTAGTGCACATTGAGAGAGTTCTATAAAATGTTAAATGATTGATTAAACACCTGCTCACTTTTGATATCAGTTAAAAACTAGTCCAGTGCTTCTTTAATAAATCACTCGAATAAAGTTTACTACCGATAACAAGTTCGTATTAAAATATACATATATTAAAACCAGGTTTGTTATTTTAGAAATCAATACAGGAAGAAAAGCTGCGTGTCGATTTTATGAGAATAACTCACAATAAACTACAACTTTTGGCCACGACTTTGCTCCTAAACAACTAAAGCAATTTCAAAACTCCTTTAACAATGGAAAGGTAAATTATCAGGAAGCAACGTAGGCTAGTTTTTAACCGACTTCAAAAAAGAAGGACGTTATCAATTCGACTGTTTTTTTTTTAAATGTTTGTTACCTCTTAACTTTCGACTGGGTGAACCCATTTTGATGATTCTTTTTTTATTTGAAAGCTGGTGCTTCCCGTGTAGACCCATTACAATTTGGTCTAGTTCTTGAGGTCGGTTCTTTTTGTTAAAATTTGTATTTATTAACGCGATAACCGACATAATTATGTACATGTGGGCGGAGCCGCGGACAAAAGCTAGTGAAATATATGCTTCATTTATCCTTTTTTTAAATCTTTTTAAATCTATACAACCTTTTTTAAAATCTATTTCTTATTATTCTGTTATGTATCTGTATAATAAGTAAACCATATTACTTTTCGTTCCTTTAATAAAGTATGTCAAATTTCATATCAATCGGTGGAGGTTATGACTCCAAGCTGTTTATTGTAACCGAACTAGTAATTGTTCACTATCCAACTTACATTTGTAGCTCTTCTATTAATGAGTAAGTACTACTACTCCCTATACAACGTCTCATTTTTTATTTTTTTTACGTGTGGACATCCCCTCGGACCGTCACCCTGCCGGGGCTTGCGGCGGGGCGGTGTGTCGGACTCGAACCGACTAAAACCACACGGTGTGCCACTCTGCGCCTGAGACGGGAGGGACCCGGGAACTGCTGTTATTAAAACATCCAGATCCCTCCCAGCGCCTGCCCGCACAGAAGCGGGCACCGTCACCTGATCACTCTCAGGTGACGGTGCCCGTGGTCTCAGGCGACGTACGGCACAAGCGTAACGTCGCCCCCTCGCGGCGGCCACTAGAGCGGGTGGAAGGGAAAGTCGGTCCCGACCATCCGCGGCCACACTCGATAGGCGCGCCTCCGCCGCCCGGTTCTATACAACGTCCCAACATCAAACGTTGGACCGCAGCTCGTCACGTACTTACAAGATCAGTGCGTTGAATGACTATGTTCAGATCTAGCCTGGTCGCAGGAGACAACATTTGTGTTTAAAAACTAAGAAACAAACATACTCACATTCACGTTTATAATATTAGTTAGAATATTATTATTTTTGTTGGTTTGCGTCGATCACCTTAAGTATTTCTCGTTATTACATAATTATATGTTTTCCGTCACTTCACGATGAGATTTACTAGTATTTTTCCTAAATCAAATTCATTTAATATATCAGTTAAAAACTTATTACCTCATTAAGCAAGGAAATAAAACAGGATGTACGATAACTATAATTTATTTTGAATAGAAATATTTTAACTAAGTATGTTGAATGTTGCTGTGTTCTACTTCTATAGGTCATCTTATATATAAAATTCTCGTGTCACAATGTTAGTTACCATACTCCTTGGAAATGGCTGGATCGATTTTTATAAAATTTGGTGGGCATATCGGGTAGGTCTGAGAATCGATCAACATCTATTTTTTATACCTCAATTTTTTTATGGCAAAACAACGTTTGCCGGATCAGCTAGTTAGTTAGTAGTTATACCTATAAACAAGTGACATAGAATAAAAACATGTTTTATTTTTCATACAAATATTACAAAGCAGAAACTTTGTGAGTGTATGTAAGGTACATACGTAAGCGACATTTTATCTTGAAAATTGCAATATATATTTAAGTAGAAAGGTAGCTAGTAGTATACTATATATAGTAATAGCTTACCGAATTCCGCTACCAATGGTCAAATTAATCTTTAGATAGACAAGTGCGTTACCACCCTTGCCCTCACTCCGTTTCAGACTCCAATACATGTATTGTGTCTGGTTACATTAGAATATTTTTTGTTCATTTTAGTATTGCTTACGATACAGAGAAGTTTGTCAGTTAACGACCATATACTAATCGCGTCTGTAGTTTCTGGACAAACATAGGGTTTCGTGACCTCCACTTTTCGAACTAATGCAGTTTTAGTACCGTAACCCTTTTGAGACTTACCCGAAATCCCCTGGTCTATATCTATTCTTTGCTCCAATTTACCCTCTTATTTACCTGCCTTCCCAAAACTTTTAACCACAGAGGTGACACAAATACCCGGCAATGTATTTGTGACTCTCGATTTTATAGGTCACTGTTGGTGAGCATCAGTTAAATACTATCGGGTGACTTGTTTGTATGCCCCGTTGTCGCGTATGTATTTCAAAATAAAAAACGTGTGGCACTCGGGGACTGCCGCAGTAAAGCTACTGTATAGCATTTTTTATCAACTTATGCAATTATTATTATTTTTTATGCATAACAAATATATCACATGATTTTTCCAATATGTAAGTATATCATGACAATTTAAAAAGTTAACGACACGGCAAATTTCATAACGATGTCAATGATATGCATATAATGTGTTATAATTACATTTTAATACGAAAAACTTCTTTTTCGCTGACTACTACCAAAATATTTAAGGGTGTTAGGTTATATTTTCGTTACGGAATTTCTTGATTCGGTCGCCGCGCTCAAAGCCCGCGATAAAAGTTATGCAATAGAATAAAATAAATATATTGCGACGCTAAAGCGAAAACAATAAGATTGTCCTTATTTTCTCCTCTGTATCTTATTTATGAGAAAACAAAAGGCCTATGTGGTAGTACAATATTTGTACAATTGACTTTTTTACAAGTAAGAGTGAACTGAGATCTAATTTCTGTATATAAATAAGTATGATCAAAACTTAAGAAAAGAACTGAAAATATGCCTACAGGATAAGCAACTAGGTTTAGCCTCCGATTCAACTTCAATATCTAATTGATCACCTTTGGTTCTGTGGAGGAACGAGCGACATGTCCAACACAAAGTGAGGATCCTCCGACCAGGCGAGGTGATCATGCCTGGCGGGCTAATTTGTTTTTTGTTTCATCCTACTAATATTATAAACGCGAAAGTTTGTAAGTATGGATGGATGTTTGTTACTTTTTCACGCAAAAACTACTAAACGGATTTGGATGAAACTTTACAGTAATATAGCTTATACATCAGAATAACACATAGGCTGCTATTTGCCGCGATAACCGACATATACGCGGGCGGAGCCGCGGAAAACAGCTAGTTCTCAATAATCGCAACAATAGGTTGCTCTACTAACTTTTAAACTTTCGCGTTCCATGATATAATAATAATTATTTTTGCTGGAATTAATGCGATCACTTATTTCAAGGTACTACATACCTCTGTTTTGCCTGTTTTGCAAGTAAGTGATCGCGTTAATTCCCGTAAAAATAATAATTATAATAGGTTGCTCTGTCGAACGCTTTTTTTTAATAAGGAGTTAGTGTCTGCTTTAATTATTTCGTAACCGCCTGATTCCAAATAGTTAAGTCTTGTGAAGAAATCTAGTAAAAATAAAAATGAAGGCCACACTTTGAAATCGTTCATATTGTGTTCAAAATGGTTATAATTTTCTACGGCAAAAATTAAGTAAAACCTTTAAAAAAAAGTTTTCCGTAATCATGAAATAAGTTGTATTTTGTAAGGTTGGGCTTTTCTTCCAAGCCTGACAGGTTAAGCTTTCAAAGTTTCGGGTTTAACGACTGAAATTTTAATTTCGATGCGTATGCGACTTCTGTGCTTGAGGTCTCGGGTTCGATTCCCGGGTTGGACCAAATGTTTGTATGATCTGCAAACATTTGTTTCGGAGTTTGGATGTTTTCTCTATAATATGTATGTATTTACAAAAAAAAAGTATGAACTTAGATGGCCTTGAATGTTAGACGTCCTGAAATATTTATTTATTTATTTTATTTATAAACAGACATTTAATTTTTAACCGACTTAAAAAAAGGAGGTGGTTATTAATTCAACTGTCTTTTTTTATGTTTGTTACCTCATAACTTTCGACTGAGTGAACCGATTTTGATGATTCTTTTTTATTTGAAAGCTGGTGCTTCCCGTGTGGTCCCATTTCAATTTGGTCCAGTTCTTGAAGTCAGTTTTTTTTGTTAATTATGGTGATTATATATTATCTTACCTATACTAATGTATAAAGCTGAAGAGTTTGTTTGCTTGCTTGAACGCGCTAATCCTAGGAACTACTGACCCGATTTGGAAAATTCTATCAGTCTTATATAACCCATTCATAGAGGAGGGCTATAGGTTATATATCATCACGCTAAGGCCAATAGGAGCGGAGCACCAATGAAGAATGTTACAAAAAATAGGGGAAAATTATTATGTTACGGGTAATAGGAGACGTGAACGAGGTTCACGTTACGTGGGAGGGAGGAGGTTACGTGGGTCAGTTAGTATACCAATAAAGGTTTATAAATACGAGAAACATAAAAACGCAACACATACACCACACTTACAAAAATATATCACTGTTTTTTTTCCAAAAAAGCTGCGATGGCTAAATTATACACTAGACTAAAACTACTAGACTAAACTATTATATAAGTTAGTGTTTCGAAAATGTGTTAGAAATAAATTCTAGTTAAGATGTCAAGATTACAAATGAAATGTATGAAATGAAAGCGAGTCTTCCTATTTGTAGAATAATGTTTTATAATTTTGTATGTAACAAAAAAGTGTTGGAAATAAATTCTCGTAACAATTACAAGATTACAAATATAATGTAATCCCAACTGCCTCGTTGGTCTAGTAGTTAGCAGCCCAGAGTATGGAAGATGGCGGTGCCTCGGAGAGCACGTTAAGCCGTGTTTCCCGGTTGTCATGAACATCTATGGCAATCGTTATTGGGAAGTCGGTGCTCTCAAATATACTGATAACTAGTTCAACCTTCGAATTCAGCTCACCCTTAAGGTTTCGGAGGTCCGATGCCAGTCGCTCCGTGGAGATACTGATATTCAGGTAAAACTGGTGAATAATCTTGAGAATAAGAATGGCTGGGAAGATAATGACAATAAAAATAATGTTTTGTAATTAGAATTACAATAGAGTCTGCTTGCAGCTCAGCACGCGTGTAATCGGTTATCGCGGAAAATAGTAATCTTTGTGTATAATGTACATATAAGCTATATTACTTTAAAGTTTCATCTAAATCCGTTCAATAATTTTGCATGAAAGAGTAACAAACATTCATACATCCATCCTCACAAACTTGCATTAACAATATTTGTAGGATGTAACAAAAATGTGATTGAATTAAATTCTAGTAAAGATAACAAGATAAAAAATATAACGTAATATAATTAAAAAAAGAAATGATAATTCTTATTTTTTCTTAAAAATACGATTCGCGCTCTAAAAATATTCTTCTAAAAGAACACCTAGAATCAGAACAACAATTAGTGGTTCACACAAAGTGTTGTCCCATGTAGGGTTTGAATCCACTACACTCTGCCCGGTAGAAAGCGACGAAGTGATCGCCTAAACCTTTACGCCATCCGTGCAGTCGATTAATGAAACGTCAATCCAAGACA
Source organism: Diaphora mendica (assembly GCA_949125395.1). Classification (NCBI taxonomy): domain Eukaryota; kingdom Metazoa; phylum Arthropoda; class Insecta; order Lepidoptera; family Erebidae; genus Diaphora; species Diaphora mendica. Next base: position 26,947,819 of record OX421316.1, read on the forward strand.
ATTCTAATCGTAAATGCCATCTAGCGATAAAAATAATTAATAACTGTAAAAGGTTTTTTGTCGGATTAAAGTGGGGTACGAGTATCTACAAGTAATTCTAATTAACATGTTGAGTGTTTGGGTTCAATCCATAAATAGGATTCGCATTTTGTTTAAACGCTTCGTTATTTGAATACTAGATGGCGCTACAATACATTATTAACATGATACATATTATATCGATTTCGATGCGCGTATCTGCAAATATTTATTGATAGTATCTAATTTTGTCACTAGATGGCGTTGAAATACGATTTTTTTACGCTGAATATTTGGTTGATTTGGTTATCGGCAAGATGACCACGTACGTAACCCACTAATGGTGTTACAAACAAGTAAAAGCGATGGTAAACTATTACCATAAGCAGTTGTACCCAAAGACTGTGGATAAGAACGGAATCTCATTATAATATTCTATATTTAAATTATTTTCGAGAAAATTTCATGAATGTGAACGTGAAATTTGGCTCAGTGGTACCGTATGCGACTGAGGACTGAGGTGTCGGGTTCGATTCCCGGGTCGGACCAAATGTTTGTATGATCTTCAAATATGTGTATCGGAGTTTCGATATTTTCTATGTGTAATATGTATGTATTTACAAAAAAAAGCTATAGATATTCTAACAGTCATTTTAGCTGTCAGAGTAAAAAAAAAACCGACTTCAAGAACTGGACCAAATTGAAATGGGACTACACGGCAAGCACCAGCTTTCAAATAAAAAAAGAATCATCAAAATCGGTTCACCCAGTCGAAAGATATGAGGTAACAAACATAAAAACACAGTCGAATTGATATCCACCTGTTTTTTCGAAGTCGGTTAAAAAGAATTGCTTTCACCAGTGAGGCCGTCTTTAAATCTTTAATGATACACATTGCTTTCTTACCTAAGCTACTACAGTTTATAGTGAACGTGTATTATATTTACTTACACTTTTACAAGTGGCATCTAAAGCGGTATACTATGAGGACCTTGTATTAACTAGTATTTCTGTGCAGTTAGGCAATTCTGCCGCACATACCTATCAATTTATTCAATCACCGAATCAAATATTGCCATATAATCAAACAAAGGGTAGTGGTGCTTCCCTGAATTATAATAATGTTGTACGACTATTTTATACATTTCATTTTTATCTCCCACTTTGCTAAGGAGGGTAAAAGGACTTTTTATATTTCCAACTCCTCCAATTAACCTATGACTAATTTCTTTGCGAATCCCAACACAGTTTTACTTCTCCTGGAACTTTCCGAATGTCATAAGTCGATGTGTTCATGTCATTTAGAGGAGACACATTAGGGTGGGACTACTCCCAGTTTCAATAAAAAATGATATTGTATAATAATTTTGTACATTATTTTATAATTCTGTAAGAAAATAGTTCTCTATAAATTGCATCTTACAACAAGGTTTTCTTTGTTATAGGTCGCCTTTGAATGTTTAAGCATTATTACTCAACTCTTCCGTGTAGACACATTATAACTGCTTAGATTAAAACCCTGCCTCCACACGAAAGGTCAAATACAAGCCTTTGACCCCTAACCGCTCCTTTGTACTGGAAGTTTAAATGTTTTTCGATAGTGAATCTAACTGGAGAACGTGGAAAGAATTTTAAACAGGTAATACCCGTAGAAGTAAGAATTGTGAGTATTTTAAACCAGTACTGGGCCAATATTCGTTCTATTTTCAAGTCATTTTTTGTCTCAGAAAGTAGGTACTTAATGCCGTTGGTCCTGGTTGTCATGAACAACTATGGAAATCTTAATAGGAATTCAGTGTCCTCGAATATCCTAACAACTAGTTCAACCTACGAATTCAGTTACGACTGAATTCGTAGGTTTCACGACACAAAACAATTTGTCTAAGTACTAATTTATCGTAATCAATTAGTCTTAAAGTCAAGTATTAAATAGATAGAAATAGATTTGGCCAGATATAGATTTTGATAAAATATTAAGCATTTGACAAAAATATTATTTACTCTCCCTAGATGTGCCTTGTCTTGAATGAAACCTGGCTTCGCCCTTAAGAATAGGTCCACCCGTTGGCGAAGAAACTAACGTATCATAAAGGTTGACATTTCCAAATTTTAAAATATCCTTATCCATTTTTTATTACATTCATTACACAAAGTGCATTAATTTTAATATGCAATTGAAAACTCTATTAACTTAATCTAACTACAAAAATGTACTATGAGTGTCAGTCATTTTAGGTTCAATATGAGTTGAGATGACATTTCTACAAAGAGGTGAAACAGGGTAAAGAAAATCATTAGTATATTTAATGAAAACACTTATTATTGCTTATACAAGTATTTTTTTAGAGAAACGTTAAGAGTCTGATTAAATGAGTGAATTTTGCAAATGGCTTATATCGACCTCGGACGGAAAGACACACAGATTTCTTTTTGTAGATAAACTTATCATGAACATTTGGAATGGAGGAGATTTGCACGTGAGATAAAAGACAATAATTTTTTTAACTTTAATTATGTACCCAAACCTCGTTTAAAAGTTGTCAAAACAACTTAGCTAGGATTTTATAGATCAAACAGTAAGTAGGTATTTTTGTTTACACCTGACCGGTTTCGCCTTATGGCATCATCAAAGGTTACTTTGATGATGCCATAAGGCGAAACCGGTCAGGTGTAAACAAAAATAAAATAGTGGAATAAGTACAAGTGATTTTAATTCAAAAATGTATTATAATAAGTAAGTAGGTACTTGGACGTTAATTTATACCATGGGAAACATCAGGAGAACAACTAGAAGAAAAGGAACCATCCTTGTCAGTTTGCTGTTTTTTTCAACATAAGACTAGCTTTGTCGTCAGAGGCGTCACAAGTGCGTTGCCGGCCTTTGGGGGATGAGGAGATGGATGTGGGAGGGTTTGGGGTATGGGCCTACGGTATCCTCACTCACTCGGTGAAACACAGCGCAAGCGCTGTTTAACACTGGTTTTCTGTGAGGTCGGGGTTTTTACTATGCTCGAGCCGGCTTATGCATGCCTAAGCGTTTCTCTCCCACGGTAATTGGTATGGTATTATTCTGATGTACATACATACAAACCTGGTCAAATTTATTTCATAACACACTCACATATATACACGCACACACGAAAGCGCGCATGGATGGAAACACAAATACACTACACACAAATGCACTAACGATATTTGAATAAGTTTTCAAATTGCAAGCAGCGTCACCTTCAAATTCAAATATATTGTAACAAAATTTGCGACTGAATTCTATCTCCCGAAATACGAATATGCCTAGCTTACATAATCAAACTGTCAAGAATTTTATTGCATTGTATGATTTTATATGTGACTTTGGTGTAAAATAAACATATTTTATTATACACATATACACACATAAGGTCACACCTATTTCCCAGAGGGGTAGGCAGAGACTTACTATGGTTCTGACACACCTCTCTTGATTCTTCCACATTCATTCTGGATAGTCACGGGTGGTTAATGGATTTAATAGTACGCTATACCTGTGTTTTGGGTCTAAAACAGTCTATGACACCAATCCCTATTGACCGCCCATACTGGCGATATCATTTAGCATACCGCTCTCACTAGATCTAAGACCAGTAAAATTTTAACAAAAACAAAAACCGACTTCAAGGTTCGACTCGATTTCTCTTGGATGCCATCATCAGATCTTAATTTCTTTATCATGGTACCACCGTTGGGACATCTCCTTTCCATTAAAAAAGAATCATCAAAATCGGTTCATAAACGACGAAGTAATCCGCGAACACACATAAAAAAGAACATATACGGTCGAATTGAGAACCTCCTTCTTTTTTGAAGTCGGTTAAAAACGAATACCAAGTAAAGCGAATACTGAAATTGATTCCTGTAAATCACTTTCATTCTTTTCAAGAACCTTCTCCCATAGATGAAAGGAAAGCGAAAGGAAAGATTTAATATCGTTACTATTCTTTAAAGAACATATATCGTTAGTAAACTGCATCATATACGATATTAAATTTCATATGTACAATGCGGTACCATTTCAATATACATCGATTAAAGATGTTTCGAAACATAATCGATTCCAAGGACATTGGAGTACCCACGTTCGGAAGCTATCGTCACGGGCCGCGATCATTCGGAACTTTGCTCCCTGTGACTTATTCACTTAACTTGGATATATATAGAAAGGCTATTGCAAAAGCGGTTGCAAAACTTGCATCAAGTCGCAATGCCGTCGTCGTATCGTGTTCAAGTAGTCCTGGCTTGAAGCCTTATAAATATCAGTTGAATTTGTTGTTGTGTTGCGGCATTTTGCAACAGTTGCTAAAAGGATTGTGGGGTTAAAGTGTTTCTTTTGAATGAAATGTTCATTGAATACTTAAATTAATCGTTGTGCGATTGCTCTGAAGTCAGATTTAGAACTTTGTAGAGATGATAACTAACTCGCAGTGTGAATACTAAATTCGCGATATGAAGGTCTATTCTGGTAAATAAAAAACAACTAAATTCTAGAACGATTTAATCTGGATCTCACAAATGTCATACAACGGATTTTCGTAGTAAGGCATACAACGTTGACTGTAATGTGGCAATGTCTTAGCGGCTTTTGCCCGTGGTTCCGTTCGCGCGTCCTTCCTCAAAAATCAAAGTATCTCCATGCCTTTCATTACGTTCAAATTTATAATATTAGTGTGGATTGTAATTGAATTTGTAATCTGCTAGTCTTAATAATGCTTTGATAGTTTGCTACGGGAATACCTTTTCAATATGTTTTTGAGATCGAGTGGCGATCAGACTGAATTATGAAAGAATTTTCTGAACAGGATTGACCTTCTGGCTGCTGACATAAAAGTTTTGATGAAACAGATGCAATAAAGTTACATGACATGAACTACTGTGTGACATTGAAACCATTTAACTATCGCAATTATTTAACTATTAAAACATCGAATTTCAAACGATTGAGTAAGTCGCTATATGTCTTTAAAAATATATGTTTTGTTTAGCTAAAAACATTGATGTGGGTTAGTAAAACTTTAACCGCAATCATACAGTTTATACAATCATCATACATAATCATACAATCATACAGTTTACTTTGGCTATAGTATTTAACATTATTATGAATACATACTTATTACATTATCATAAAATATTTAAAAACTGTTATTTGGTAACATTAATTTAAATGAATAAATTAATTCTTAATCTAAGATGAGGTAAGGTCTTTGGATATATAAACAATGAAATAATAGACCATAAAGCAAGTCTTTTTTGGAAACAATCTTGTGACGATATGAAATTGTCTTAAGCTAATTCAACAATTAGTTCAGCTATATGGATGGTTTTATTTTTTCTACAATAGACGGTATGGATCGTCAATTTGAGAAAAAATAAAACAAAACACCTAAAATCTGACTATAATTATTAAATACTAGCTGTTCCCGCTACCTCGTACGCGTTATTTTTGGATTTTCAAGTTAATTTTTAATTTTTCACCGATTAAACCCTCCCTGGACTACGACAGACGACAAACATTTCAAAACCAAAATCAGCTAAATCGGCCCAGCCGTTCTCCAGTTTTAGCGAGACAAATGAACAGCAATCGATTTTATATGTAAGATTTAATTAGAGCAATAAATGTTATAGATAGAATTTCGTGTAAAAACCAAGAAAGTCTCGGTCTCAAAAACAGCGGGCCCGGGGCGGTGGCGGGAGAATGGCAATGCAGGCTAGCCGCCGCTAGCCGCGCCGCTGTCATCGAGACTATAACTATGCATTAGATTTCTCCCGATGTATTCGTGCCCGCGGCCTAAGAGTTATAAATGATGTAGGGCATCTAATCTGAACACCCCTTGGTTTAATATAGCGCACTTGCCATCTTCCGATTACACATTTTCATCCCTCTTTATAAGCCTCTCCCATACTGAGAGGAACTATGTGACACAGTAAAATGAGGTCGAGCCTTAGTCACACAAACGTTTGCTTAAGAACTAGTAACTATGTTACATACCAGTGTTTTTTAGTTACAGTAATGAGGTCTTTATAGATCACAGACTGATGAAATCTAATGACTATCATTATCTCTTGAAATCATAGAGTAACAAGAGACACCAAACGGAGGGAAGTAGTATTTTGGGGGGAGGGGTAATCTTCACACATGAGAATTAAAACAAAACATTCAGAATTTCACGCACATACACTCTGTGTGATAACAGTGTAAGAGCGTTTTCACATAATCTGATCTGATATCGGTGTGAAATATGCATCTGTCTTTTCTAATGTCCGGCCGTATATTGGCCACGTGGTTCAGCTAGTATCAAATACGAATGGTCTTATTGTAAAAAATGTCATTAGTGTATATTCATGTTTTATGATGATATAATGTGTGCTATTATTTTGTGGCTATGATGTAACGTGTATCCTAAAATAATGCAAAAGTGAAAGACACTGTAAAATGCTTGGAGCCGAAGTTTTTTTTGTTATATTAGAAGAAGTAAACGAGCAGCCCGGGTCCCCGGATGCAGAGTGAAACACCCTCACCATCGTCAATTCATGGATATTTGCAGGTTAAGAGATTTGAGTGCACATTCGTCTTTAAAGTGGCATTTTTGGGGCGATCACCTCTGGTAACCTCACTCAATAGGGGAAAAGCAAAGAAAGAAATTGCCTATTGTTTAATTGTTTCGTCAGCGTGTTAAAATAGGTCAAAAATTGTTTGCCGTGAGAGAGCCACGCTTCGGCATGAATGGGCCGGCTCGACTGGAGTTATACCACGGGCTCACAGAAAACCGGTATGAAACACGCTGTGTTTCACCGAGTCAGTGAGGATACTGGAGTCACATAATCCTCCTCCCCATCCCCCAAAGGTCGGCAACGCACTTGTGACGCCTCTGGTGTTGGGGGTATCCATGGGTGGCGGTAATCGCTTACCATCATGCTATACGTCTGCTCGTTTGCCTGCTATTCCATAAAAAAAACATTTACTGGGAAAGGCCTATGTCCAGTTGTGGACTGTCAAAGGCAGTTGATGTGATGCGATAATGGTGTGCCTTTTCTTTATATATGTATAAAAACTTTAAAACTGTTTCTATTAATAAATATGCATAAAGACGAATGTACAACAAAAAAGACAAAACAAGTTTTCTCAGCACATCACTTGCTTCATATGACCTTAAAATGACAAACCTTGCGGTAAGTTACCATAACACAGATATGATTTATGAGGTCACATGCCAGTGAAGTGTGGGTTTGAACCAAATTATTAAAATCCTAAAAATCATCAGCTGTATTTTCTACAGCTTTGTCATTACGATGTTTTAGAAGACTGTCATTATGTAAGACAAGCCTTTCAAATCCTGGTAACGTCAACACACTGAGTTCCTATCGCCTTCAATTAGATTTATTGTGATTAACTATTTAAACAATTATTACTGAAATAAAATGTAGTCCATAGCACTTAGGAATAATAGTGAACTTTCTAACAGTGTAGGAAATTTCAAAATCGGGTCGGATAGGTACTAAAGATTCGGTCGGAATGACGAAAGGACAGCGCCGGACCATGAGCCCGGAATGCTATGGCGGTACGCACATGCGCAAGCTCTACGGGCTTGGCAGGCACGGCTCTAAATACAGGTCTGTGCTAGCTAACGCGCTGTAGGTGCCGTTCTGCCGAGCTTCGAAGCTTGGATAGGGAGGACCGACTGTGTCACCTACCGATTGACTCAGATACTCACCGGGCACGGTTGCTTCGGTGAGTACCTGAATCGAATACAACGGAAGACTACAGCACAATGCCACCACTGCGGTTCCGAACGGGACTCCGCCCAGCACACACTGTAGGACTGCCCTGCGTGGGAGTCCGAGTGTCGAGTCCTAGTCGGACAGATCAGACGAAACCTGTCACCGCCAGCATTGATCGCGGCAATGCTGATGAGTGAGTGATCTGTGAGGACGTTTTGCTCCAGAAGGACTCCGCAGAGCGAGATCTGTGATACAGAGGTTGTCGCAAAGCAGTGTAAACTGAGTTTTTTACAATACGTACTTTTATTATATGCTATGTTTTTAACATCATTTACACTTATTTAAACCACGAATAATTAATGATAGGTACTTACCACGAGCAGATGGGGATACTGATATTTTCAGTAGTGGTATCTCAGAGTTACACTAATTAGTTCTAGATTGTAATAATGTGTATAGTTTATACCCTATATCAATAACATAACAAATAAATTATCTTCTGCTATCTTAGAAAGAAACAAAATGTTTAATCATTGTATCAAAAAAAGCATCAAAAGCCTTATTAGTCCACTGCTATTTAGGAAGGAGGTTTTGGGCTACGATACTATGCTAACCAGACAATTTGTATTAAGGGTTTGTTTCAAGTATTCATAAACAAACATAAAATGACGTCATTCTTGTAATAGTTCAAGTAAAATTACGCTTGCTATAGTATCATCTCAGCCATTCAAAGTTATCAGTACGTAACATTAATAATTGTACGGCAAGTATACATCTGTTCTCTTCTAGGTCAAGGTTGGTCGTACATGCGAACATAATTTTGCTCCGCGTCCGTTCGTCCGCAAGTTTCGTCACGGTGACATACCACAAGGCTTGGTGCAATGATGTAAGTGTTTGTTCAAAGCACATGGAGTTAAAAACCGCATTTTCGAGAAAGAGTATACTCGCGAAGTATTCCGAACTCAACAGGTTCGTTCTATTTTTGGGGCTACCATCGGCTGTGAAGACTTGGGCTGATTCCCCTTGCCTTAAATTTGAGATTTTCTACCAGGAGGGTGAAATACATTTACCTCCTAAAGAAATAGTAGTGTAAGTATATGTAGATCCAAAACGACTGAAGAATGTAGGAACTATAATTCTACATTTTGCAACTTTGGAATATCTATTAATGTTACTCAAAAAAGTTTAAAAAACTAAACACCCAACTACGTAAAACCTTTTAGTAAAATTTATAAAACCTATGTGACCCGGGCCATTACTACGAATCTATTGACACCTCTTTCATAAAAATCGCTTCAGTGGTTTAGGCGCTAAGGTGAAAAAGTACATATACAAACTGCCAAAATTATGAACTTTCCTTTTGACTAAGCAGTAGTCGGATAAAAGCCGCAAGAGATTTAGATTTAAAAAACTTGTTTTATTGTATCTGAAGAGACACAAAATGCGTTGCTAGTTTTTTTTTTCTATATTTACATACGCTTGTAAGATAAGTACCTTAGATAAAGTTATAACTTATGCGGTACAATTTGCCACTGTTGTGGCCACTACACGTACAGTGTACACATACAATTCGTAAAATTGTAAAATCACATTTGGATAAATAGAATATTTAGATTTTTAAGACTAGCTTTACGCTGCGGCGTTAAACGTGGTTTTTGTAGTAAAGGTACAATAACAACCGCGAGGCTCAGCTAGTTGACGATAAAAAAACTATTTAATACCAGCTTTGCCCGCTGCAAGGTACCGTTCAAGGTAGTAGAGCCACGCTGATTTCAGCACAAACGGGCCGGCTCGATACTACCGGTACTACCCTCGCACAGAAAAGCAACTTAAAATGACAGCGTGCTGTCGTGTTTCGTTGGTGTGTGCGAGACCGGAGGTCCAATGATGTAGAAGCATCACTAGCCCGCCATGGTGTGGGTTACCATCCTGCATTGTTGCATTGTCTACGTTCGAAGTGAGTATGGTGACCACAACTCTTGAATTCTGCTTATGCTTTCCATCAGGTAGGAGTAGAGTCATTTTGGCAGGGCCAAACATAAAAAAAAACTTGTGTTATGGGTACTAGACAATGATATAAATATATATATACTTTTTTTGTAAATACATACATAATATACATAGAAAACACCCAAACTCTGAAATAAATATTTGCAGATCAAACAAACATTTAGTCCGACCCGAGATTCGAACCCGAGACCTCAAGCACAGCAGTCGCACACGCTACCACTACGACACCGAGGCAGTATATAGTATAAGAAGGTATGAGTTTTTGATATAATAAATATAAATACTGACCTATCTTGATCTATCTATATACATATTTATATACATATGTATAAAACAGGAATGTCACTGACTGACATACCCAGAGATCAACCGCCCAAACCTCTGAACCTAGAATCCTGAAATTTTGCATGTAGGTTCTTTATTTAACGTAAGTGTGCACTAAGAAAGGAATTTTTGAAACTCCACCCCTAAGGGGGTAAATCAGGGGATGAAAGTCTGCATGAGCGAAGCTGCGTGTAAAAGCTAGTACATACTTAAAGCTATAGTTCATTAAGACAAAATGTAATCAAAGTTGTAATCAGACGTGTTCACATTTGTTATCTAGTTATATTTAATTAGTGATTGCAAAATGAAACACTTTGCTCTCTTAACAAGAACAACCGCAATTAAAAAACAAAATACTAACCCATTGTTTGAATATGTACGCATTTCCCGTATTTTATAACCGTGAGATTTTTCTTAACAACCAGACATAAAATTACCTAATAATAAGACAACTTAAAATATACACGAATTGCATGTGTATATATAACTATTGAAATGTCAAAATTTGACGTAATTACGATTATAAAATTAATGTTTGGCTGGTAATGTTGTGTTACCTTTGAATCTATTTTTAGACAGTTTTTTTGACTTCTGAATTAAGGCTACAATAATATGATATACCTACACTTGATAGTGTGCCACTTTGTATCAAATCACCGTGGGAGAGCCACGCTTCGGCATGAATGGGCCGGCTCGACTGTGATACCACGGCATCACAGAAAACCGGTGTGAAATAGTGCTTGCGCTGTGTTTCACCGAGTGAGTGAGGATACCGGAGGCCCATACTCCAACCCCCCTCACCCTATCTCCCTCCCCCCCCCCTAACCCCTAAAGGCCGGCAACGCACTTGTGACGCTTCTGGTGTTGCAGGTGTCCATGGGCAGCGATAATCGCTTACCATCAGGCGATACGTCTGCTCGTTTGCCCGCCTATTCCAAAAAAAAAAACTTTTTTTTTGTTTTAATGTCATTGTTTTTTTATGACTGCAAACTATTCAACAATGCAATGGCGACCACTATGGCGGCCTATTGACATGCTTCTACAACATCACTTAAAACTAATAAGTGGTTTGAAATATTTCCTATTATTTTAGTGATATGTCTTGAAACTTCAGTTGCTTTAATTTTATTTTCTAGATAACTGAAACCTCTTACTGGTAGTTAATAGAAGAATAGTTATAACAACAATAAGATATTGACCTTTGTCGTCATCATCTTTCTATTTGTAATACCTATTTAAAAAAGATATGAATGTTGACTTTTATAGCCGGGCGCTTGCCAGATGAAAAAATGATAGAAAGTAAATAATATAATGACAACAGACCGGCTAACAGAACAGTGTTTAAGGGCATGGCAAGTCTATACAAATAAATAAAATTGGAGTGTCTGTTTGTATTATTAAAATAACCGCTTTTACTGAATGCATTTGTATGTATGCACGGTACGTATACCAAAATAACATATTTTAAAATTTTTGTCTGTCTGTTTGTTCCGGCTAATCTCTGGAACGGCTGGACCGATTTTGACGGGACTTTCACTGATAGGTACCTGATAATATAAGGAGTAATATAGGTTACTTTTTTAGACTAGCTTCACCCCGCGGTACGACATTGACCGCGGGTAACACCGCGGGGTTCAACTAGTCTTGAATAAAAAAAGCGGAGTAAATCTGTAATAATTGGAGTGGTAGAGCCACGCTGATTTCAGCACGAACGGGCCGGCTTGACCGGGGCGGTACTACCCTCGCACAGAAGATAAACGTAAAATGACAGCGATCGTGCTGTCGTGTTTCGTTGGTGAGTGCGAGACCGGAGGCCCAATGATGCAGAAGTATGGTGACCACCACTCTTTATTTCATGCTACTTATGCTTTCCAACAGGCAGAGTAGAATCATTTTGGCAGGGTCAAACATAAAAAACAAAAAAAAAACGAGCTAGTTCGATTACCTGTTTGCGTGTTCTGTAATTGGATATTTTAAAGGATTCTGGGTCAATAGTTTTTAACTAATTAATATATATTCAAAATAGTTACCGTGTATTCCTATCTGATTCCGAGCCACTACCCACGCGTAGTAGAATAAAATATTTCTCCGAAACATATGTACCTCCAATGTCGTAGAGGTTCAGATGAAAAAGGCTTTAAAACGCATAAGTAACGTCACGATTGTTACTAGTACCTACTTACAAATACAGAAAAACACTGACTAAAAAGAATTTTGTATGCTAATTTGCCAATGGATTTGTATACAATAAACTTTTCTTTAAGATTTTTATATTGAAAACACACAGACAGACTGGAACTCGTTTTACAAACGTAAATACACACATCAAAAGTGTCTAGGGATCAACATATGTGTCTAGGGATCAACATATATTTTTGCAATAACTTTTCTCCTGATTGATATTAATTAAAATTTTCTTTAAGGATTCATCAAATAAAGTGTTTTCGTTTGTCACAGTAACGATAAACCAAGTCACCTTTGCATTAATAAAGAAATTTGCCATTTTCCTAATAAAGGGATTTTTCACATTTGAACCACTAACATTAAAGTTCGAAAAAAAGACTGAAATAACAGTTTTCTTTAAAATTTTATTAGGTAACTTAAACAATTAATAATCCGTGTTTCTACCGCGAACACTAACACAAGAACATCGGTTTGGCATACTCAAAATGAGTTCATCCAAATCACGCTGTGGAATGGCCGCCCATGTTCGTTGCAACAACAAAAAAAGGTCTTCTTGCGACTGGATACCCTCCATATTCGGCAGAGCTCTTCTCTGTAGCATATCCCATGCATGCTCAATCGGGTTCAAGTCTGGCGACTGAGCAGGCCAGGGCCAAAGCCACATCTCAATCTCAAGAAATCCGCATAAAAATGCTTGATCCCTAGACACTTTTGATGTGTGTAGTAAGTCATTAATTCTAAGATAAATAGTCAAATATTTGTTTTGCGCAAAAATTGTGCTGACAAGTGCGCAATCTAAGAGTTGTGACCCCGCCCTTTCTTTCACGGTCTCGAAAAGCTAACATTGCGGGATAATTTACGCAATTGTACAATGACATGGCTTTTTAAAATGAACGAATATTTTTATGCACCCACGTCTTTATATCTATGTACAAAAAAGAGCTACAAAACGAAAGACGACAATGCACTACCTTCTGTTTGAAGCATCCATTTGTATAGTAGAACATTTTCATGATTATATTTCCTATTATCTAAATAACATTTTGTAAGGTAAAAATCGATTAGAGTTGCGAGCGATGGGAGAAGTCTATATCCAGAAATGGACTGCAGTAGGTTGATGATGATGAAGGGAAATGGACAGGGCTAGGGAGCTATGGGCAGGGAAATAGTAAATCTCGGGTAGGTAACGGGACTGTCTTCCTGAAGAGGTTGGAATCTAGTACCCGTAAGTTCGTCTTATGAATGGAGAGGACAGTAGGATAGAGCCCAAGCCCTACCTCGTTTTTATTCCAGGACAATAAATAACATCTGTATGTTACAGATATATAAAACAGTTTTTTTATGTGTTCCGTCTGTTTGTTTGCAGACGAATTGCCTGATGGTAAGCTATTACCGCCGCCCATAGACATCCGCAACACCAGAGGCGTCACAAGTGCGTTGCCGGCCTTTTAAGAAGGAGTATGCTCTTTTCTTGAAGTTTTGAAGGTCGTATTGGTCCGGCAGATTGATTCCACAGTTTTGTTGTGGGAGGCAGAAAGTTTCTAGAAAACCCCAAAGTTGTGGACTACCAATCATCAAAATGATGGGTGTGAAACTGCTGTCCGTGCTGTCGAACAATTCCTCGTAACACTCCCCATAGGAGCGATAGAAGATGAATAGCGAGGCCACATCTCTACGCAGAGCCAGAGAGTCCCTGCCCAAAGATGAGTACAGTATTCCGTAGGAGGCCGAACCTGCGCCTTATAATGCAGAAGGTGGTGGTCTAGATCTATTGAGCACGCCAAGCTTCTTCGAGGCCAATTTGACCTTACCCTCGAAATGGTCACGAAACTGAAATTCACTTGATATATCGACACCAAGTATTCCAATATTGACTGAGGCAGATAAGGGAGTGTCTTCAAAACGAGGACATACGATCCACTGCAGTTTTTTAGCGGTGAACGCGCAATTTTGTGTCTTTATGGAGTTAAATTGGACTTAATTAAGTCTACCCCAACCTGAGACCTTTTTCAAAGAGGTCTCAATTTCAGACACAAGTTGTTTGTTTTGACTCTTTTGACATCAACATAATGTCTTGACGGTAAATAACTAAAGGTTTTTTTTATGAAATAGGCGGGCAAACGAGCAGATGTATCGCCCATGGACACCTGCAACACCAGAGGCATAACAAGTGCGTTGCGGGCTTTTGAAGGGGTTGAGGGAGGGGAGATAGGGGGAGGTGAGTTGGGGCCTCCGGTCTCCTTGCTCACTCGGTGAAACACAGCGCAAGCACTATTTCACTCCGGTTTTCTGTGAAGCCGTGGTATCACTCCGGTCGAGACGGCCCATTCATGCCGAAACGTGGCTCTCCCACGGTTAATTTGGAGCATGTACAATCGATCATAGACACGCAAACAGAAGTCATATCTTATTTTGACGTAACAACGTCTAATAAATTGATGAACGCCGGTTGCATGCACGAAAAAGGATGAATCATTGTCCTGTTACGCTCATTGGCCCGTTGCATTATAATATAGAAATATTCTATACATTATTTAATACAATCAAATTCACCCCCACTTCACTATACCTCATCTATAGGTAACTATAAATTTCGTCACTACTTTTATAAAAACTAACTCAAAAATAGTCATGACACAAAGTAGTTACCAATACAACAAAGTACAAAACAAACACTTTAAGATATTGACACACTTGAGTATTAGAGGATGAAGTAAGTCCATAGTTCATTCACATTACACAAGTCATTCAATTAAAGTTATGAATTAGATTCCCAAAAATAACTACGAACAGTCATTACCTGAAAACTGATTTGAACTTTAGATCTAGCACGGATTGCTACTGACAGCTTATTATATAGTCGTGAGTCTAAATAATTGCAGATTATTTAGACCTATAGGTATAGGACCTATATATACCTATAGGTATTTATGCACAGCAAGATTTCGAAACTTGAATGAGATTCGAAGATTTGCTATGCAACAACTAAACAATAGTCACCTAAACCTAAATATAGCTTCCTAGCCTTTATTATTCCCGGTTTTACCTGAATATCAGTTTTACCATAGAGTGACTGACATCGGACCTCCGCAATCCTGAGAGGGAACTGAATTCAAAGTTTGAACTAGTTGGCAGTATATTTGAGGGCGCTGGCTTCCCAAACCGATTGCCATAGATATTCATGACAATCAAGACCAACGACTTATTGTTAACTTACACTACAGTTTAGTATACTTAACACAACTGTTGAAAGACCAAGTAAAACAAATACGAAGGGAATAGAAAAAGTAATGTGGAAACAAGTTTATGTTGGTATGATACGGATCTTGACATATTCGTGACAACCGCAACTTGTTAGTATTGTATAAATATGTAAACGAGAAGTTGGATTGTTATAAAATAAACATACCATTCGTAAGCAAACATGTGTTCCAAAGAAACACAAGAACAATTCGAACACGCAACAAATATCGGCAAAGATGAACGAATTAATGAAATTTAATAGTAATCAAATGGAAAATGAAAAGAAAACGAACCGTGAAAGTGTTTAAATGATAGGGCAAAATGCTTTAAATCTAATAGAATTACACACCAACGTGCCTTCAAGAATGATTATTATGGACATTACTACTCATAGTTATTGTATACCTATCTATATAATATCAGCATAAGAGAGGCTCTGAGTTATTTGCACATGGTGACGCGTTGCCACAATGCATTATATGTTTTATAGTGTGTTTGACGATGTCTGCCATTACTATTTTTCTTTTAACAAATAAATGAAAAATGAACAGAAAATGCACACAATTATCATGTTACAACACGAACTCAAACAGTGCGCAGGCGACCTTCGATTTTAGCTAAGTTAAGGCAAGTGTCCGCAAGCTTGCGCCACATCTTGCAACACGAGATCGGAACGTCATAGGCCGGATATGTTGTTCCGAACGGGTTCTTAGATGTCTTTCGTAGAAGACTAGTTTGGGTAAACTATTTGAGTGGCTATTGCAAGTGTAAGTTATTTAAGTATTTATTTACTAAAATAAAATTGTTGTATTTACTTAGTACCCATATAATGAAGTCGCTTTCGCTGTCTGTTCGCTTAGATTTTTAACCGACTGCGAAAGGAGGGTTATGTTTTTCGAGTGTATGTATGTATGTATATTTCTAATACCTTAATTCTAGTATGTATATTCCTAAACGGCTTGTCGTATTTTTATGTGAGTGGTGTCTATAGATTCGCCTTAGTCGTGAGAGTGACACGGGTACATCAAAATTAAAAAAAAAATGAAAATAAGTATTTTTGGCGCCAAAAAGTAATATAAAACAAAATTAATGTTTTCAAAATACATCCAGTGTGGTATCAAAATAAAGATTTTTTTACGGTGATTACGAATATATATAAAACTTATATGTTTTTATTTTTAAATATTGACGCAGTCGGGTTTTTTATTTTTAATAATTTGTACTTGTTTAAAGTACTCATGGGATGTTATTGCAGTTTTCAGTAATAGATAGAGTGATTCAAGAGGCAGCTTTATATGTAAAGTTCTCTTTTATGATACGCATGATTAATACTTGCATATTATATTAGAGAAAAACTAAGAATTGTAAAGATCACCGTGCGAAGGCGGGACATCTCGCTAGTATTATATAAATGTTTTTCACACTATAATAATAATAAATAAATAAATATTTCGGACATCTAACACGCCATCTAGTTTCAAGCTAATCAGAGCTTGTGTTATGGGTACTAGACAACTGATACAAATACATATATACTCTTTTTTTGTAAATACATACATATTATACATAGAAAACACCCAAACTCCGAAACAAATATTTGTAGATCAAACAAACATTTGGTCCGACCCGGGAATCGAACCAGAGACCAGCAGTTGCACACGCCAACTGCGAGACCAACGAGGCAGTTGAGGCAACACTAGAACATTGAAATCCTGACAAAACTGGTAGTTTGCTTCACTAGCTTCTTTCATAGACCGTTCGTTTGTGGGATGTACGTCATGTAAGGTGCACGCACGCAGTGACATTAACATAAATAATGTGTATTTCGGACATATGACACACAACGCCATCTAGTCCCAAGCTAAACAGAGCTTGAGTTATGGGTACTATACAACTGATATAAATATATATATACTTTTTTTTGTAAATACATACATGTACATAGAAAACACCAAAACTCAGAAACAAATATTTGCAGATGGAGCAGTATAGTGGAGATGAAAATATTTTATTAATACTAGACATCAATAAAAATTTTGCTAGTAAAAATCTACATAATTTTTTTAATTGATCACAGTATTTATATTTCAGTACTTTAAAAATTATGAATGTTAAAAATTTCTTCCAATTTTGGCAACTTTGTCAAACCATATCTAATAATGAGCAAGGTTAGTACGCTTCTTTTAATGAGAGAAGGTCCGAGAAGAATAGAGTGACAGTTGATATACAAGGTTAACATAATTTAATACTCATCATTATCGGCAATATTAAAACAGAGGCATTGCGACAACGTACATCGCTGCACTTACAAATAATATAAAGCGCGTTCATCTAATCGGTTGCGATATGTTTAGCAAAGGTTATTTAAGTAAAAACACTACTTGTGGTGGACGTGCTTACTTAGACCGTGACCCAATTATTCTATTTAACGTGAGTATATGTTTATGAGAGCCTCATGGGTAATTTAAATGTATAGGAACGGGTGTCATGTCCCTACAACACAAAGGAAGGATCCTCCGACCAGGCGAGGTGATCAGGCCTGGCGGGCTCCGGTCCAACGGTTGATGTGACGTGACGGGTGCGAGAACTTCTATATCGCGATGCAAGATTGGTATCTAGCTTCTGTTGGGTGTATATCCGGTAGATGGCACTGTAATGTGTTTTCTTGTTGCGCTGTATGTGGAAGTCGCCACATTAAACAATTCTAGTCCGGATAGTTGGACAGGAAAGAACCCGATCATTGAATGAATTCTACGTTTCCTACTCGTTTTTCCTGATAATCTTTGCTATTCTTTCGTATCAGATTAAATAAATAAATAAATATTTCTAACATCTAACACACAACGCCACCTAGTACTAAGCTAAGCAGAGCTTGTGTTATGGGTACTAGATAACTGATATAAATACATAATATATTATGTACTTTAAAAAAAAATGTATAATAATATACATATTTTACAAATATGTTTCGTACTTTGGATTTTTCCTGTGGATAAATGTACATACATATTATACATAGGAATTAGGAATACATACAAATCACACAAAGATTTGGTCCGACCCAGGAATCGAACCTGAGACCTGAAGCACAGCATTACGCCACCGAGGCAGTTAAATGAATGTTGACAACATGTGGATAGTCTGGTGTTCGACGGGACAAAATAATTTCCCATGGTCTAACCAGGAGAAGCACAAGCAAAAGACCTATAAGAAGCAATAAAAATGTTGCTAACCAAATATAAATGTATGCTTAGATACATATAGAATAAAATGGAGTTCTAATGTAAGGATTTTGACTGTGGGATATGATAACATCATCAGCGTATGTGAAACCACGATGATTGCAACAGCAGTGATAACAAGGTTGGCTGTGATTTATATCTATGAATGGAGGATTATTTGCAAAACTAAGTCAGTTTTAAATTAAACTCGAGTAAACGCCTTCACAAATGTATTCCCCAGATGGTAGAAATTTTGCAAGTAACAAGTTTGTCAGCCTAAATATTATCGAATTTTCTGATCACAACTAAACTATACTCTTTTCATTTCTTTATTTTCTCGATGACAGTTTTAATTTGATAGTTATAGTGTTGTGACCAAATAAGTAATGATATCGATCGCATATATTTATTATGTTTTGAACAAAGACAAATACAACAAAAACATTCAAATATATTTTTGCAAGCTGGGAACACTCAATGACTCACCACCATTTTGTGTTTGTTTTAATCTGTCACTCGCAACAAGACGGTCGTGCTTTAAAGTCACTACATTTCTGTTCGCTGAGTTTTTTCACATTATCCATACATACGTTACGTTGTGTATTTTGTGTTCCTCCGTGTTGATTGCTGCCCAGCTGTCAAATGTCAAAATACCTAAAGGATCTGTTCTGAAAAGGCAGGCGAGAGAACTGGTGATCAAGGTTCGTAATTACTTTGAAGCAGAGTATCAAAATGGTGGCCGCTATTACCACTGCCGCAAGTGCGAGAGCGTGTTTAGGTCACATTAGGAATTAGTGGACCAACAATTTCAAAAATTACTACCGGTACAAGCGGCACACAGGAAAATAAGCTTCGTACGCCGAAGAAAAAACGTAAACCACGTCGTGTGACAACTTCGACGCTGTCGCTATTCGCCGTCATATATATGACTATTACTTGCGCAAAAAAATTCCAACACTTAAAAAACTTGTTGTTTCTTTACGTGAATGTGGTTTGTTCCATTGCCAAAAATCGTCATTTAGCTTGGTTTTGAAAGAAATTGGATTTTCTTATAAAAAATCGAACAAACGTAAAATATTGATAAGCGTCACGACGTTGCTATGGCTCGCTGCGAATTTTTGAGCGAAGCCAAAAAGATATCAGATTGGTCAAATGTTATTTTCACTGACGAGACTTGGTTAAATGCAAACCACACAGTATCTAAGAACTAGAACGGACGACACCGCCGCTTCTACTAGTTCTGTGCCAATGGGAAAAGGTGAACGCCTTATCATATGCCATGCAGGGTCTACGAAAGGATTCGTGTCTGACATGAATCTTTGCTTTACTGGCCTTTAAATCCAAGAAAACAGTGGACTACCACGAAGAAATGAACGCAGAGAAAGAATGAATGGTCATTGAGTTCTTTGACTTCCGCCGTATCATTGCCAGTACAATGCTATAGAACAAATATGGGCACAAATCAAACGATACACCGCTAGAAACAATACCCATCCCCCTTTTACGGCAAACAAGATGTTAGATTTATTAAAAAATGCATGTGCGGAAGTAAAACATTGTAGCGTCGGATTGGGAAATTCATGTGGCATTCGATAATATAGACGTACAGAAACTTATAATATATGTTAGGGAGAGCTCATCGAGTGACAGTGACGATGCATCAGATTTTGATTAAAATAAATAAATAAAGAATCAACATAATATAATTACATCTTGTAATGAAATGTAATATTAGTTAATAAATTTGTACAAAATTATCCGGCAATGTTTAGTTTCTTACACTTTGTAAAAAAATATCGGGTCTGTTATCGTATTACGTTTATCGATAGCTCCATCCCTATGAGTTTCCATTCATCTGCTATGACCTTGTACGTGCGTAAGCGTCATATTTTTATTAAATAATGTATACAAAATGTAAAAAAGACGCCCGTTCAAGTTTCCACAAAGAACTGTCATCGAGAAAATAAAGAAATGGAAATAGTATAGTGATAAAATTACTTTGATATTTCTAAATATATACATACTAGAGAAATTACACTAAAATACATAAACTATGCTCATGACACCATATTTTTTCCTAGGAGTCTAGCTCATGACCCCTGGCCAAGCAACCACTCGACCACCTGACTTTTCGTAATTGATTGATGTTAGTATCGATATAAAATTCATCAATGTTGTTATATATAGATAGATGTTGGTATTGTTGGTATGTATGGTTTCTGTGCACAACTCAGGGGTCGCTGACCGCTAGTATTTAGAATTAACTGCATTTCAAATGCACATAAAACACACTTTGTATGAAGTTATTAGTTAAGAGATTTAAGCAACGCGCTTATGACTGTGTACGCTACATAATACTAGTTTTTGTCCGCTGTCACGTTGCCTAGAAATATTTTTTTCATCCCCCATCTCGGAAAGACTATTTTTGCTCTTCGATATCTGAGGGCAAAAGCCGTTTTTATCAGCTAGAGAATAAAGTGAATTGAATTTAGAACATCGTGGGCACTAAGTTTGTTTGAAAACCTTTCACTTAGAAAAAATTAAAAATATATTACTTTTTTTATTATTATATTCGTTTCTCTTCTGATTCCGTACGCATACCTGTGCCCTTACATTTCTCTGCTATCCTCTATTCACTCAGGGTTTGCTGGAAGAAAACTCAATTTTGGGTTAAGCACGCCTTTGTAAATGACATTTCCTTGTATCTTTTATATTTATGAGTTGAATGGGTACAATAATTACAAATTTTAACATAAAAAAACCGACTTCAATCTGGACCAAATTTAAATAGAACCATTCGGGAAGCACCGGCTTTCAAATAAATAAAGAATCATCAAAATCGGTTCACCCAGTCGAAAGTTATGAGGTAACAAACATAAAAAATAATTAAAAAAAAACAGTCGAATTGAGAACCTTCTCCTTTTTTTGAAGTCGGTTAAGAAAGATTAAATACAAACAAAAAATTACTGTACTAGATCAGTACCTGAATTTATAGATAAAATGTGTTGAATATAATTGGAATCTTAAAATTGAATCAGAAGTATTGAGAAACCAACGGGCTATAGTCGATATTATTTTATATTCGCTCTCTTCTCAATGCCGTGCTTGCATCATTAGGAAATATTGACTCCGTCAGGTTCTTAGACGGCGTTTGTTATTCGCGACCGTTATTTATTTTATTTTAATTAAACTAACTAAACTAAACTAACTAAAAAAAGAAAGGACGTATCACATAAACAGCTTATACGTCACTGTAATCACCAATATCACCATGATTTATTACTCTCAAGGCTGATCAGTGCTGAATAATAATAATAAATGAATATTTCGGACATCTAACACACAACGCCATATATTCCCGAACTAAGCAGAGCTTATATTATGGGTAATAAACAACGGATATAAATACATATATAGTTTTTTTGTAAATACATGTATATTATACATAGAAAAATTAATGAATACAATGAATTACTTTAGAATGAAACATTGTAAAGAAATTTGGTAGGTTTTGTTTGGATTTCGTCACCTTTTTCCAATAGAAATAATATGTAAAAATATTCGGTAAGTTTCTTTTTTTTATGTATGGCGCAAAAATGACTCTACCCTGCCTGATGGAAAGCGTAAGCAGAATCCAAGAGTGGTGGCCACCATACTCATTACGAATGCAGACAATGCAGCATGGCGACCCACACCATGGCGGCCTAGTGATGCTTCTGCATCTTTAAGTCTAGTCAACAAGTATAGTACTTGTTGACTGGACTATTTGGGCCTCCGGTCTTGCACTTACCAACGAAACACGACAGCACGAACGCTGTCATTTTACGTTGATTTTCTGTGCTAGGGTAGTACCGCCCCGGTGGAGCCGGCCTGTTCGTGCTGAAACCAGCGTGGCTCTACTACCTATTTTATCTACCAACCTAGTTTATCTAAGCTTCAGAAATTCAAAAAGTTCGGCACCGATTGAACTTGAATTGACACGATATACTACGAGTACTACTTCTATCTATTTACTGCTTCGGTGGCACATTGGTAACTTAAGCGACTGCTGTGCTTGAGGTCTCGGGTGATTCCCGGGTCGGACCAAATGTTTGTATGATCTGCATATATTTGTTTCTGAGTTTGCGTGTTTTCTATGTATATGTGCCAGACGACAAGCTATATTTTAAGGACTGTAATCATAAAACTGTAATCATAATCCAACCCGCACTCGGCTAGCGTGGGGTCGTATGGCCTTAATCCACTCCTGAGAGGAGACCCGAGCCCAACAGTGTGACATAATGGGTTAGTTGATGAATCATAATCTGATTGTGTTAAATTAAATTGGAATATGCCATCAGAGTGCGAAATAGCGACTTCTTAAAATTCAGTCACGTTATTTAGTTGTTAGTCAACTGTAAAGTAACAAATCGCGCCTTTAAATAGCACAAGTTATAGTTGAGCTCTAGTTAACAGTAACTCGCGAAGTGTTACTATACCATTTGAAATGTTAAGCAACTGTGGATTTACTCATCGGTAACAAAAAGCGACACCTTTGTTACTACAAGCTTTATACCGCTTGCCATGACAATAGAAAAAATATGCCTACTCAACTATCTAGAGCAATGACTCTTAATCTAATGTAATATCAAAGACTTTAGATTACGTATTGCTATAGTCAAGTAGATTCTCCATTATCACAAATTTTAACAAAAAAAACCGACTTCAAGAACTGGACCAATTGAAATGGGACGCGGAAAACACCGGCTTTCGAATAAATAAAAAATCATCAAAATCGGTTCACCCAGTCGAAAGTTATGAGGTAACAAACATAAAAAAAAGAAATACAGTCAAATTGATAACCACCTCCTTTTTTCAAGTCAGTTGAAAAAAAAGATAAATTGTAAGTATCTTAATTGAATATTGAATTGCCTCTTTACTGGTAATAATTTAATAAAATACTACTATCTTCAGTAGCCATAAATTGTACCACCGGAGATTCTCACATATCGTCACTACAACTACGAAACGTACTTACGAACCCCATAAGTTCAAATCACTAGTATTAAAGCTAACTGTTTACGTCGTTATCAAAAATCTCTGACGTGACTGCAAGTACCCAATAGCTAGACAAAAACAAATAAAATTACGATACAGACCATTTCCATTTTTTTGGACTTTTCAAAAATCTATGTACCAAAAACGTGCTGTTCCAGGTGGAGATCGAACCTACAATACTCAGCGCAGAGATGACCGCTTACACCACTGCACAATTCGTGCAGTCACATTGAACTCCATAAGTAAATATACAAAAATTCAAACTCTATAAATTAAAGATGGGTTCTTAACACATTAAGGAGAATGTACTTACAGAATTATGCTCATATCCGTATCCATGGTACCGTAGCCTTCAAAACGATTAAAAAATCACTGCAAGAATCAACACACATAGGTATCACAACAAGCAAGTCCACCTTCACACTAGGTTTTCAAAACGTTTCTGAAACCGAATTACATCACAGCTGACTACGAAATGCGACCGTGAAATGTGGCTGTCAAGTTTGCGACATAAACATTTATTTTTTAACTTTAAACTCCAATGCATTTAATTATGGTGACGAAAGTACTGGTTTGGACGTCATTCGAACACAGGCTTTTTGTAAATTCTTACAGAGTATTTATAGCCTATAAAATGTTTGATCCCAATTGCTCCTGGATCAAATTCCCGTCTCGTCTGTGACGATAGCAGTCAAGGATATAATTTAATATTTAGTTTACCCAATTAGGGACCTGGAGAATATTTTTTCCTGTGAGAATCTCTAGGTATCAGGTACCAGGTTGCCAGAGTAAAATCATGTAAAATTACACAACGGTAACAGAATAAAGACGATCAGTATATGGTCTTCGACTCCTAATTATTTACGGGTACAACAACTTACTTCGTTGATGTCAAGTCACGCACTTGCCATGCTTATAGTGACATGTGTACCCCTTGATATTGGTAGTGGACTCCGGTTTCCGCATTTGGACTCAGGGATGGGCCTTTATGTGAGTCAACTCAGCTCCTTCCTGAAGCTGCCTGCTTCCTGCGACGTTCACATTCATAATAATCATATGCACCCCTTGAATAAATGGATCTTGAACCTTTTCTGTCCTGGAACTGTTATTCAATTACCCTCCTAGATATCTTATACAATCCATATCTTATACAATCCTTATATCTGGATTCAAAACAGTTGGATTGTCGTTTACTTCAAGAAGTACACACTCTTTGGAATCCAATTATATTACTTGAATCATTAAGGTACATACTACATAAATAACATCTGCGACTTTTGGCGCATAATTAAAACCGGAATCATCTACACAAAAAAAAATCCGATTAGTTAAAGAAATTGACAGACAGTATTGCTTGAGGAAAGTTTTTTTATTAATCAAAGGTATCCTATTGTCTTTCGTGTATACAACTGTTCAGTTGAAAGTCATTCTAAGTTCTTACGTCTATGCAAAATTCGATGACGATCATTGAAGTAATTACGGCGTACAGTTTCTAATTTAGATGTAAGCATGACGAAATTCAACGATAGTGTCAGATTTTGCTAACCAGAAATCGTTACAAATTCTAACAAGAGTTTGAAACTATCAGTGTCATAATAAGTTTGTATAACACTATTACTTTCGATACTTAATTTGGGGAAGATATTTTATTTCTTCCTATTGCATCCAAGGTGATTTTTTGATGCGAAATCAAAAAATCATGATAAATGGTAATAGTTTTTAGGTTTATTACATATCTTCTGAAGGTATTTCTACGCCCATTATGCAACTGGGAGATTACCATACCTTTGTTAACAGAGGTACCTAACCAATAATATCTGACATGCTCACGAGTTTTAATTTACCTGTTTTTTTTTTTAAACCTGATGACGCTTCATCCACCGTTAAATGCGGATATATATATATATATTTTTTTTCAATGTACCATATAATTTTTTGAATCCGATTGGTGCCTACAACGCCGCGATGATTGAGGAATTCCCTTTAATACCCTTTAATACTTTAATACCTTTAGTACCTCCCCTATTATGTGTTCTTCTTTCATCCCATGATTTTCAAGCCTTCTATTTCGGCAATTTCAGTTTTTTACTTTCTTTTCTTTATGCTTTCTTTATGCAATGTCAATTAAGCGTGTAATACTAGTAGAACTCACGGTGCCGTGGGAAACGAACATCCCTAAAGACCACACTTCAAAAAGAAACAAGTACTTTGACTTAACCAACGAAATAACTAAAAATGGTTATGTCGTAGTGCTGTATGCCGTGGAAGTGGGTGCGAGGGGTATACCAGCTAAATCCCTCTATAACCTGCTTAAAGACCTTGGATTGCCAAGAGCTTCAGTAAGCTCTTTTCTTGCACGAATATCCAAAACGGCATTGCTAGGCTCATTTCAAATATGGTTAGGTAGAGGGGGTAACACGGCGGACAGTGGAGGTGAGCGTTGACGCGTCGTAAGGAGTGCTCCTTAAACCTAAACCTGGGTCGCAATTCCCAGGCACTGTCGAAGTCGCATGTGTTGCCCCCATCTATCACGCGATGGACCCGGCACCCGCACGGTGAATCCATGGAACGCTAAGAAATAGGTCGTCTCTATCGTATCCTTTTATAATTTCTCAGTTGTTATTGCTCTATTCTCTTTTTCATTTTTTTTTATGTTTGACCCTGCCAACATGACTCTACTCTGCCTGATGGAAAGCATAAGCAGAATGCAAGAGTGGTGGTCACCATACTCACTGAGAATGCAGACAATGCAGCATGGTGACCCACACATGTTCCAGGTTTTGGGGGACAAACATGTAACTCAGTTTGTCTTATTTTTAATAAATAAATAAATAATAAACACCATGGCGGGCTAGTGATGCTTCTGCATCATTGGCCCTACGGTCTTGCACTCACCAACGAAACTCGACAGCACGAACGCTGTCATTTTACGTTGATTTTCTGTGCGAGGGTAGTACCGTCCTGGTCGAGCCGGCCCGTTCGTATTTAATATTATTCCCAATATTATTTCGAATCCGTTATTGAGTGGTATGCCAACTTCCGAATAAGGAACTTCGGACGCCCCGACGTGAATCGGTATACCAACTTATTATTGCTCTGAGTGTTTGTTGTGTTGTTTTGTATCGAGTGTTTTTTAATTATAAATCTTCTTAGTAATAGATATTTTTGCTTAGCAAGTTGCGGTGGATGTGTGGCGTTACGCGACTAGATCGCATACGTAACGAACACATCCGTGACAGCCTCGGAGTCCGTGACGTAGCGGACAAGCTGCAGGAAAGTCGACTCCGATGGTATGGCCATGTAAGACGCAGGCCGTCTGACTACGTAGGAAATAGATGCCTCGACCTCACTGTCCAAGGCCCTAGATCACGCGGCAGGCCCAAAAAACGCTGGCTGGACGTCGTCAAAGCGGACATGGAAGAGAACGATTTCACACCTGAGGATGCCGAAGATCGGGCAAAGTGGAGAAGATTATGTAGGAAAGCGGACCCCAGCACTAAGCAGGGAAAACGCTAGGCCAAAGAAGAAGAAGAAGTTGTTTGGTTCTGTCAGAAGTAGAATTACAAGTTTTGAAATGAACATAAACTCTTACGTTTTATGATTTTCTTTAATGAATTTAATGGTATGAAAATTAGTTTTATTTAGTTTTCACTGCTTTTACTACTATTGTAAGAAAAGCCGGTGAAAATTGTTTCACAAAAGCAAGGGACAGGCAGGCGTGGAGCAAAATGGAGGAGGCCCTTTGAGGGGTCCATATTTAATTATAAACACTGGAATTTATATGTAACTATAAACTAAAACTTTACCTTTTTTTTATTATGTTATTATTTTTAATCAGAATTTATTTAAATCATGTTATTTTCAAGCAATTTGAGTAATTTTATTACATATCTATATATATAAAAGAGTAAGGTGACTGACTGACTGACTGACAGACTGACTGACTGACATACCCAGAGATCAACGCACAGCCCAAACCGCCTAAGCTAGAATCCTGAAATTTTGCATGTAGGTTCTTTATATAACGTGAATGAGCACTAAGAAAGAAATTTTTGAAATTCCACCCCTAAGGGGGTGAAATAGGGGTTGAGAGTTTGTATGGAAGTCCGTCATTTTTTAAGTTAGAACAACACTTTACTTTTGAGCTACTGATTAAAAATGAGTAAACATGTATTTGAGCGTTTCTAAATATTCTACCCCTAAGGGGTGAAATAGGGGTTGTGATTTTATACATAGGTTAGTCTGGAAGTTCGACTTTTTTGAAGTTAGAAACATGAAACTTTATTTTTGGGCTACTGATTAAAAAGGAATAGATACTTATTTAAGCGTTTCTGAATATTATACCCCTAAGGGGGTGAAATAAGGGTTGAAAGTTTGTATGGAAGTCCGTAATTTTTTAAATAAGAAATATGGAACTGTATTTTTGGGCTACTGAATAAAAATGATTAGATACGTATGTAGGAGTTTCTGGATATTCTACCCCTAAGAGGGTGAAATAGGGGTTGAAAGTTTGTATGGAAGTTCGTCATTTTTTAAGTTAGAAACACAAAACATTTCTTTTGAGCTACTGTTTAAAAATGAGTAAACACGTATTTGAGCGTTTCTAAATATTCTACCCCTAAGGGGTGAAATAGGGGTTGTGATTTTGTACATAGGTTAGTCTGGAAGTCCGACATTTTTGAAGTTAGAAACATGAAACTTTATTTTTGGGCTACTGATTAAAAAGGAATAGATACTTATTTAAGCGTTTCTGAATATTATACCCCTAAGAGGGTCAAATAAGGGTTGAAAGTTTGTATGGAAGTCCGTAATTTTTTAAATAAGAAATATGGAACTTTATTTTTGGGCTGCTGAATAAAAATGAATAGATACGTATTTAAGCGTTTCTGGATATTCTACTCCTAAGGGGGTATAATATAGATATAGGGGTTGAAAGTTCGTAAGGAAATCCGTCATATTTTAAGTGAAAAACATGAAAATTTCTGTTTGGGCTGATTAAAAATGAGTAGATACGTATTTAAGCGTTTCTGGATATTCCACCCCTGAGGGGTGAAATAGGGGTTGAAATTTCGTATATAGGTTAGTCTGGAAGTCCGCCATTCTTAAAGTTAGAAACATGCAACTTTATTTTTAGGCTACTGATTAAAAATGAGTAGATACGTATGTACGAACATGTTCTACCAGAATCGGTTGTGGTACACAGTGCCGTTCTCGAAGTTGTTCAAAAATATATGTGGTACCTCGGAAATACTTTGCAGTTAAGTAGAAACTACTTCGAGGACGAGGTGAACAGGAGAATTCAGCCGGGTTGGGCAGCGTTTGGGAAACTTCGTTGGGTCTTTTCATCATCAATCCCACAGTGCCTAAATATGAAAGTCTTCAATCAGTACGTCCTACCTGTCATGACATACGGTGCCGAAACGTGGACACTTACGACACGGCTGGTTCACAAGTTTAAAGTCGCTCAGCGTGCTATGGAGAGTGCTATGCTCAACCTTTCTCTATCTAAGGGATCGCATCAGGAATGAGGTGATCCGGCAGAGAACCAAGGTCATTGACATAGCCTACAGGATAAGCAAGCTGAAGTGACAGTGGGCTGGCCATATTACGCAATGTAGAACGTCCACAGGCCAGGTGGAATAATGATCTGCCCAAGACGGCTGGCAAGAGCTGGATGAGAGAAGCTGAGGATCGAACCAAGTGGCGTGCAGTTCGAGATGCCTATGTCCAGCAGTGAACTGCGATGATGATGATGAGATACGTATTTAAGCGTTTCTGGATATTCTATCCCTAGGTTAGACTGGAAGTCCGTCATTTTTTTATTTAGTAGCCTGAAACTTTGGCTTCAGGCTTTTGATTACAAATAAATGAATACTTATACCAGCACTGTGATAGTACCCCTCCCTAGATTCGCGTAATTAAGGTTTAATAATATTCTTCGCCTTGTTAAAATCTTAATAATAATGTAAAACACCAAGCGAATGGCAAAAACGCTTCCTAGTTATAAAAAAGGGGTCAACCATAAATAAACAGATTGATGACTTTTGCGCAACACAATACGAACATGACACTATTGAACACTTAAGGTACTTTTAACTGGGAACGTCTACATCTGGGTGCAATAAACTCAAATTTTAAAGTGATACATGAGGAGAGCTGTAAAAAAGGACCCTACCTGCTTCTCGAGGGGTTTGATGGGGACAGTCAGGGCGTAGGCAAGACACTTGATCTTGAGCGGCAGAAGTGAACGGTGCTTAAAAGTAGGTGCCTTTGGGGGCGGTTTGAGAGTAAGTGGTAAGGTGATAACATGGAAGTAAGCCGGGTGAGTCGCTGTTTTCTATAATTACTCGTAGGATGATGAGCTTATTACTTTAATATTCAATTGTTTCCCGGTCTGAGTAAAGTAGTTTGTTTTACATTTACTCAAACGTTAAACAGTACAATTGATTCTATTTTGGTACCATGTGTGAGGATGTATAAGTAGGCCCCTAGATGAAGTCTACGGCGAGCGTGATTCGAGTACGAATCGAGTGGAACTCGGCGGCAGATCACCGTTTAGTTCTGCTACACGATCGTACTTCGGAGATCCCTCAACGTGGTTTCTTCATACTGAGGTTGGCAGGTTGTGGCTTGTGGAAGTGTAATTAAGTGTTGGGAGATTTAATGGCCGGCTACACGGAGTCTCTACAGAGAAGATTGAGCACTATTTGCCGTTGCGCCAGTCGGAGATGTGGATTCCAGTTCCAAACTAGGTATAGGGCATTTTTAAATGCCACCTGGATATTCTCTAATATCAGGGCCTAGGTAGCATAATTTAATGTACCTTCTGCCAGTGGTGATAGTGTTTGGTTTTGCAGTACAGATTTCCTATGATAAATGAGCATTAAACCCTCATAATCTTGATTGCACACTGAAAGATTATGAGAGTGTTCAGCACGAATCAATTGTAATGTGTTTAATTGTTCTTAATCTTCCCCTTTGATCCGCGTGAGGCCTTTAAAGCTGGTGGAAGAATTGCGGGTCAGGAGACGAATTCTACAGAGCAGTACGGCTGGAGGGGTACTGTTCCTTCCCTCTAAATGAGGGTTGCCGGTCGCGTAATTAAAGAAAAACCTTGTTCGATAGACAATTACATACTTTACTCAGGCTAGGATGGGCTAGGCTCGAAGAGGCACCATCACAGCACATATGGGAATTCTATTCCTAAAGGGGTTAAAAGAGGGACGAAAGTGTGTATGAAAGTCGACTTTAATGGACTATTCATTATAAATAAATAAATACGTTTAAAAACATGAATAAATTATTCATAGATACTTACACAGTTTTAATTAAATACATATAATCAACTTCTACGCGAGCAAAGCCGCGGGCTACAGCTAGTATTATATAATTCATGCATGCACTTTATATGTACTAATGAGTTTGTTTTATAATTTATTCAATATGGAAATAAGGAGGCGGTATTATTATGATTGAGCCTCCCTAGTTGACTACTCTTCCGGATGGAAAGCACGAGCACAATCCAAAAGTGGTTTCCACTATACTTATTGCGAATGCAGACAATGAAAGAATGCATAATCGGTGAACATCCATAAAAAAAAATACATACAGTGGAACATAGAACCTCCTCCTTTTTGGAAGTCGGTTAAAAAATGGTGACCCACACTATGGCGGCCTAGTGATGCTTCAACATCATTGGGCCTCCGGTCTCGCACTCACCAACGAAACTTGACAGCACGAACGCTGTCATGTTAGGTTGATCTTCTGTGCAAGGATAGTACCACTTCGGTTGAGCCGGCCCGTTCGTGCTGAAATCAGCGTGGCTCTATCTACTACCTGTTATATTTTGTAGTTATATATAACAGGTAATACCTATTATATATTATAAATATAACTAAATAACAGTAATTTATTTATAATAAATGATTTCCTTCATAGGTGAACAAACTCTATTTCGTGTAAAGGTCAATACAATGCAATATCAAGACCGTGTTGTTTTACGCAGGTAATGTTTATTGTTCTTCGTGAGTAAAGTAACAATACTTATATAACATTAGATAAAACATTGTTTTGAACATTAGTAGACCAATTTTGAAAAGTAGTGTTAAGTTTGAAAAATAGACTACGTTTGTCGGCTTCTTAGCGTAAAAGACCTAATTCATACCGAGATAGCAACTGTGAGACAGTGGTCGTTAGTTACACTGTTATACAATAATTCTAAGCTTTGTTATTCATTTGGTCCAACTATTTTGTAAGATTTTTAGGTTGTACTAGCTAAGCCCCGCGGTGTTACCCGCTATAACAACCTTATGTCATCAGCTAGCTGCCTGTAAGTCTCTTTAAAATCGGTTCAGTCGTTACAGAGATTACCCGGAACAAACATACAGACACACATTTTTTTTTATGAAGTTACCATATCGCACGCTTATTCCAATACTGTCACTATACAAAATTATGCAAAATTGAGTTATTAGTGCCATCTATCGGAAAACCTGAAACTACAACTATTGATTTTCACACTGGCTTAAAAGCTTTAGAAACAGCCGCTAGATGGCCGGAGTCTTTTTCGACACTAAACGAAATATCCCGCCCTGCACAGTGATAAACTGACTGTAAACCATAGAATACGCGCCGTTAGTGATAATAATTTACGATTGTTTAATTCAATACCGTCATTTTAGCAATTAAGCCAGTTTGTCGGAGCTTTCATTAGTAAATAATTGATTTTTATTAAGGCAAAAGTGTCATTATTTATTTAAGTTCATATTTGATTTAAGGTTAACTCATATTTATATAATAATTTTAAAGCCATATTGACACTTTACGTTTAGTGTCGATTTAGTTTTATAATAGTGACATATTTGTATAAATATTTTGAGGCTATATTGACACTTTTCGTTTAGTGTCGACTTAGATTTAAAAAATCAAATGTTTTTACTAACTTTTTCTGTGGGAGAGCCAGAGAACCGGTGTGAAATAGTGCCCGCGTTGTGTTTCACCGAGTGAGTGAGGATACCGGAGGTCCATCCCCCAACCTCTCCTATGATGGCGCAGTTGAAACATGCATGTTACCCCAGGAGGGCATCAACTGCGCTAGCGTCGGAGAAGCCCTCTCTTTACGTCCGCGGTCAGGACACAACGCGCCTGATAGTGGATGTCCAGGCTGGCTGGCTCAGTCCCAAGAAAACGTATCATGCGGGGAGATCTGTTCGCGACTTCGCCCTGGCATATGGCCTGAGTCAACTGGTTACCACGCCCACGCGAGTCCCAGATGTGGAGGGACAGAAATGTTCATTGTTAGACCCTCTGCTGCTGACTTCTCATCCGGACGGTCACCACATACCCGTAAACACCCCACTTGGCTCCACAGGACAATTGCTTTGTGTGGAGTACAGTGACTCTCACATGCTCACCGCGACCGCGAGTTGGAAGCAGCCGTCGTGTGTGGCACTACGAGTCAGCAGATTGGGATGGGATGCGATCCTTCTTTGCGTCCAGTTCTGAGACAGTTCTGCTTCTCGCTGGATAATCCCAACACCGCTGCTGATTCTGTTACTGATGTTGTGCTGCAGGGTATGGAACTTTTCATTCCACCCTCTGTGGTCCCTATTGGTGGGAGGTGTCGGCCCTGGATTGGTCCATCTTCCAAAAAGATTTCTAGCAGGAAGCAAGAAGCTTGCCAAGACATTGCAAGGGCGAAGTCGGAGCACCTTGCTAGGATTGGAGATAGCCTTGAGCCTTGTCTTCCTTTCTGGTCTCTTGCCAAGACTATTGAAAGAATTTATGTAAGACATTCTTTCCACCTCTTCACTTAAGAAATAATTCGTTGGCCTATGACATAAAGCCGATCTTCTGGCAAAACACTTTGCGTCCAACTTGACCTTGGATAACGGGGAACGAGAGCCGCCTACCATACCGCGGTGCGAGAGCCGTATGCTGCATATCCAGTTGCACCAACGCTCAGTGCGTTAAGCACTTATATCCATTGATATATTATATAAGTCGAGTGGCCCTAATGGAATCCCTCTTATTGTGTTGAAGATGTGCGCAGAGTTGGCACCGGTTTTATGCGTCTTTTTCGGCTCTCCTACTCTCCTGGCGTAATCCCGTCATCATGCAGCATTAGTCCACCCGATCCCTAAAAAAGGCAATCGCTCCAATTCGTCCAACTGCAGGGCGATAGCCATAACTTCTCTCTTCTCGAAAATAATGGAGTCCTTTATCAACTGTCAACTCCTGCTTTATCTAGAAGATCATCATCTCCTTAGTGAGCAGCAGTACGGCTTCCATAAGGGTCGATCAGCCCTTCTTCGATCATCTTTTATTTGTTACTAGCTGCCCGGAGAGACTTCGTTCTGTGAACCTCCCGTGGACCCGCATTTTTTTTTTATTATTAAAACCTCCCGTGGCTCTTAAGGATCAAACAAATAAATAAATTGATCAAATTGGTCCTGCCATTCTCGAATTATGCGCTTAGTAACATTCATTTTTATTTATATAGATAGATAACCATAGACCATAGTGTATTATAAAAATCAATGTTGCAATAGTAAGGATATAATTATCATTATTTTATAACACCAGAATAATAATTATACAGTTTATGAGTCATAAAAGAATAGATTTAAGGCTTTTAAAAATTAACATTTCTATGAACATGTGGGTGCAAAATGACATTACCAGAAAAAATATTAAATTAATTAGAGCAAAGCTGACACTATATCATAAATATATGAAAAAACATAATTATTTATAAATATTTTTGTTCTATTTTACTATTAAGTTCAAAATACAACATACACTCATATTATTTACACATTAGAATAAGGGCATTGTGTCATATTGATTGTGTATAACATATATTCCAAGAGGACAAACTGTTTTTTGGCTCTACTGTAAAATCACGTTTTTTGGAAAGTGACAGTAATGGAATAAGCGTGCGATATTTACTTTCATATGTGTTAAGTGAAAAACTGATAGTTTGTTATACACTTACACTTTTAGCCATTCCTGCCATTAACTCATACACCATTCCCTCGGATTCTTTAACAATTCAAAGGGTTGTAACCCACTTGTCATTCTAAAATTACAGGTGCCCATGAGCGTCAGTAATCATTTACCCGTCCCGTGACCCGTCTCCCCCACACCCCCAAATTTTATTAAAAAATACACAAATTTTGACCTTGAGAAGCTTGAGATGTATGTGGCATCCGAGGCTAATCATTAATTTTTCAAAAAATTGCTATTGAGTTGGACTGCCTCGTTGGTCTAGTGGTTAACGTAAGCGACTGCAGATCAAGAGATCTCGGGTTTGATTCCCTGGTTGGACTGCTGTTGGGTTTTTCTTACAAGAAATTCTTAGTAGCAGCGTGGATCATGGAAGATGGCGCTCGTGCTTCGGAGAGCACGTGAAGCCGTCCGTCACGGTTTACATGAACATCTATAGCAAATATTATTAAGAAGTCAGAGCCCTCAAATATGCTGACAACTAGTTCCATCTTCGAATTAAATTCATCGTCAGGGTTGCGGAGGTCCAATGCCAGTGGTTCCGTGGAAAAATTGATATTCAAGTAAAACCGGTTGAACTAGTAGCCGACTCCTATTAATCTTGTGAATAATAAATGCTAGGAAGCTGAAGAGCTATTGAGTTGGCAAACGAATTCTTTAAAATTATTTAGAGGATACTTTGAATTTTTACTTGTCAATCATCGTATGTCCAACAGTGGTCTACAACGGGCTTATGAATTATTATTATTATTCTCTTTATTAAACTTATTATACAACATATTATTTACATTTTTAAATATACATATAAAAACAAATACATTTAAAAATATAAAAAATAGTAGACCACCGACTTCGGGTACAGGGACCAAGAAACCGGTGGTTAGGGCTCCAGAGACAGGAACCTCCTCACAATTCGAGCCGTGTCAAGGAGGACTGCCTTCTGCATCAGACCCTTGATCCAGCTCCCTAACGTGAGTCTCCTAAGATGTTGGTCGAGGCTCTTGGCTATCAATCCGTGAGCAGATACGACTATCGGAACAATGATCACCGAATCCACATTCCACATATCGACAATCTCGTGAGATAAATCCAAATATTTCATTTGTTTTTCTTTTTCGACTTTCACGAGATTCTCGTCATGAGGAACGGCAATATCGACAATCATTGCGCGGCGCTCTAATCGATCTATCACCACAATATCAGGCTTATTGGCAACAATAGTCCTGTCTGTGATAACAGATCGATCCCAATATAATGTAGCACGACCATTCTCGAGAACTGGGTCGGGCACATACCTGTAATATGGCACCTCTGAACTCACAAGTTTGTATTTCAGGGCAAGTTGCTGATGTACGATCCTGGCTACTTGGTTGTGCCTGTGTAAATATTCGCCGTTAGCAAGCCGAGAACAACCAGAAATAATATGCCTAATAGATTCTCCAGGACGGTGACATGCCCGACAGATGTCGACCGTACCATCCTTCAGGATATACTTCCGATAGTTATTCGTCATGATAACTTCATCCATAATCGCACAGACAAAACCTTCGGTTTCTCCGAAGAGATCACCATACCGTAGCCAGGACGTAGATGCTTTAAAATCTATATCAGGCCCATTTAGGGCCCGATAAAATCGACCATGAAGTTCTTTGCCCTTCCATACCTCCTTGCGATCATCAGTACCAAGTACTACAGGTTTGCGCCAATTCTCTTTAGCCAAAGCGAGCGGAGTCAGTCCGGTATCCATTGCAACTACATTGCGATGCACGCCCACATCAGTTTGGAGAAAATATTCTCTAAGATTGTATATCTCGCGATTGTGTAGGGTCTTGATATTTAATAGACCACGACCCCCAAACTTTCGCGGGATATACAACCTCATAACCGATGAACGTGGGTGATGCATTCGGAATGAAGTCATGCATGGCATGACCCAACTATTGTAGGCCCGCACTTTGTTACCGCCTGATAAAAGACTTTTAATTACTTTTTTCAGGCGGCCAAAGAAACGTTCCCGCAACGTTTGTTTCACGACAGATTCTGGTATTATTATTATTATTATACAAAATTTCATTTTTTTTTTTATTGTATTTAGCCTATATTTATTTAAATTTTATTTGCCACCCGTAAAAGCGATTTATTTTCGATCATGAACTTGACCGACCTTGTGATGTCAATCGTCAATGAAATAAAATTAAAACAGTTCACGTGTGGTGAGATATTGCAAAACATACCAAAATAAATACAAATATTTTAAACGAACAAACATATAGGTGAAGCTAATAAGAGTTTAGTAAACATTGTAAAACCGACAGTGTTCTATGTAGTTAATAAATAAAAAAGATATAAAAAAGTTTTTTAATTTAAACGGTTTTATCGAAAATAATGTACTAAAAGGTAAAAAATAAAAAAAATTGTCTGATAAAAAATAAAATCGTTGGGCGTAGCGTAAACTGAGTTGACTTGATGGAAACACGGGCCCAACGATTTTATTTTTTATCAGACAATTTTTTTTTTATTTTTTACCTTTTAGTACATTATTTTCGATAAAACCGTTTAAATTAAAAAACTTTTTTATGTCTTTTTTATTTTCAAGTTATTAGGTTTAATTTTTCATAGTAATAATCAGATACCTAAATTACAGATTCAATTTCTAAATTTAAATCTTATTATTATACGCCATTTGGTGGCTGCGCCCATCTTAAATATTGAGGTTGTATAGTGCACTGTATTCTTCTTGTCAAGCCCTTTTATTTGATACCCATATTGGTGGGATTGATAAAAAATTGTTATCAGCCATTTGGTAGCGGCGGCCATCTTAGATTTCAATTTTCCATAGTAAATTGTATTCTACATGTTGAGACCTTTCATTTGATACCCATGTTGATGGGATTGATAAAACCTAAGTTAAGGCTAAGGCCGCCATCTTGGATTTTAATTTTATATAGTACATTGTATTATACTGGTTGAGCACTTTCATTTGATACCCATATTGATGGGATCGATAAAACCTACGTTATCCGCCATTTTGTAGCGGCCGCCATCTTGGATTTCAAATTTTTATAGTATATTGTATTTTGCTTGTTGAGCCCTTTCATTTGATACCCTTATTGATGGGATTAATAAAACATAAATTATCCGCCATTTTGTAGCGGCGGCCATCTTGAATTTATAATGATGTTGTCACCAAAATCCAAAGTGTATACAAAATTTCAGATTAATCGGTTGACAGGAAGAGGGTGAAATTTGAATTACTAAATTTGACCCAAGAATAATAAATAAAACAAACGGGGTGAGCTAAATAAAAGCGTTAAATAACAATCGCGCTATTTCTTTAAAAATTGCGACCGGGTCTACTTCATAGTCAAAAGTCATTTGTACATTAGTCAAAGATAATTAATGTTTGTAATATACACATTTCATTTTAGTATTGTTTATGTTGTGACGATGACATGACGAGTACTCATTACGTGTGACACTATACGGCAGCATAAATAGTAGTACAACTTTGTTTTTTCCCCGGATTTCAAGTAATTAATATATAATTTTATGAACTTCTAAAATAGTGCATTATGCTGTATTGACGAACAATGAATAAAAATGTAAAATTAGGGAAAATAAATTAGTGGTATTTGGTAGAAATATGAAAGATCCACCAAAGTCCACCCGTGGGAGAGCCACGCTTTGGCATGAATGGGCTGGCCTCACAGAAAACCGGTGCCAACCCCTCCCCCCATCCTCCTCTCCATTCCCCTCCCCATCCCCCAAAGGCCGGCAACGCACTTTGCACGTAACGCCTCTGGTGTTACGGGTGTCCATGGGCGGCGGTAATCACTAACCATCAGGCGATACGTCTGCCCGTTTGCCACCCATTCCATAAAAAAAAATTGGAATCAACGGAGTGAACTACGCAGGACAAGTACACTGCAAAGAGAAGGAAAACCAATCTATCCGGCCAGCTTGATATTGTACGCTAAAACTTAGTTTCTAAGGAGAGGCTTATGTCCATCAGTGAACTATTAAGTTGATGTAGTGTGAAATATTTGAATTTGCAAAGTTTTTACGATTAATTATATGCATCTCAACGCACATTGTTGAAATCCTTGGAAAAACAATCGAGATCCGAAGCGAAGTCTAATAACGACGCTATAGGAATTTTGTAATAGCTAATTTACTTTAATTTATACAGCTATACTTAACATTGTTTAAAAGGATATAAAACCTTAGGCCTCATATCTTACGGTTGGATATTGAAACACTCGTTTATTTTCGTGAATATATTACTTATGATGATTATGCAGAGCCATGTCAAACGTGGTGATAAAAGGAAAAGTAAAAGAGACACATTGAGAAAGTCAAATGTCATTATAAGGTGTGCACATGTATGAAAAGTTATTACTTATATGCTTCTTATCAGTTGACTTGTTACTTGTACAATATTATCTAGCAAAACCATTAATATATTTCGTGGGAGGGTAATAATTCGGTATACGTGGGCCGGCTTGACAGAAGTCAAGCAATTAATTCCCTCATTGTTCATCATGAAGTGTTACTAGAGCTCAAATTCCCATACCCTTGGATTTCTGTTCATATAGTGTGATCACTATATGAACGCATTCATTCATAATCAGATCTCTAGTTTACTTGCTTGGAGGGCAAAGGCGCCTTAGTAGAATAGTGGTAGAGTGCCATCAAATAAATTGCCCGAATATTATAATTATAGGTACATCCTTTGTGACTCCTAAACTTTAAATCGCAAATATGCCCGCGTCGATTTGCCGTACCGTAAGTAGATATCAGCTGACGGGTCACTGACCTCGTAATAAGCTTGAATATATTGCTC
Organism: Diaphora mendica; assembly: GCA_949125395.1. Classification (NCBI taxonomy): domain Eukaryota; kingdom Metazoa; phylum Arthropoda; class Insecta; order Lepidoptera; family Erebidae; genus Diaphora; species Diaphora mendica. Next base: position 26,987,461 of record OX421316.1, read on the forward strand.
ACGCATTACAACTACTAATATTATTAACTCCCAATTATAAAAAGTATAATAAATTCAATGTTTTAATGCATTTTTGTTGCCGTTATTACTCATCCCAATAAGTTAGGATGGGTACCTAGCTATAAAATCACGATGTAATTATGACTAAATTTTACATAACATACGCATATAAACAGAACACATATAGTGAAATATACGAAATTAAGTATTTGAATTAAACGTGGTTACAGGCTGACTATGTTCAATGCAACTTGATCGAAATGCCAGGCAATTCCAAAAAAGTAGTACCTCAAAGGTACTACTTTTCGTCGATTGTGTTAAGTCCTTACGTTCATTAGTCACAGAACAGAAATACATTAGAGTTAAAATAGATTTCAACCTGACACTAAACCTATTCTTTAATTATTCTTTAATTTTAGCACTAAATAGGTCAACTACCTACCAACCGTTCATTAATCAAATCACAGAACAGAAATACATTAGAGTTAAAATAGATTTCAACCTGACACTAAACCTATTCTTTAATTATTCTTTAATTTTAGCACTAAATAGGTCAACTACCTACCAACCGTTCATTAATCAAATCACAGAACAGAAATACATTAGAGTTAAAATAGATTTCAACCTGACACTAAACCTATTCTTTAATTATTCTTTAATTTTAGCACAAAATAGGTAGTTGTTTTTCTGTTTCTTTTCTTTAATATGTCGTATGTCAACGTTGTATGGTTGTTGGACCTTGACCCATGTCACATATTATGACATCTCTTTACGTGTACGAGAATGGTTTTTGTGTTAAGAGTAACATACATGTTGAGAGCAGAGGTAATTGTAAGATAATTTTGAACTTTATTTTAACTTTAAGTTCAAAAGTTATGTAATCATTTCATCTCGAAGTTACTGTCGGGAACTTTATGAAAGTTTGGTTATATTGAATAATTTATTAATATTTTCAGTTACATTTATGAATTACAATTTTATTGAATATGTAAATTTTTTCAAGGATATTTGATGTAGTGAAGTACATTTGAAATGGGTTTTTTGTCAAGAGATGGAATAAAGCTCAGCTTGGAAAAAACACATAGAAATATTCCTGAAACTTGAATTTGAAAACAACTTTAAACATTACGAATGTGTTTCCTTACTATTCTCATTATCAATTGTAGTGAAACTCATTCAAGCGAAGAATATAAAATTTCGCCATTGGCACTGGAGCTGATTTACCCTAAAAACCTATTTACCATAAAACCTTGAAGAAACAGTTAAGATCATCTACGAGTGTCAAATCTAATAAAAAATAAAATCTCAAGGTCAAGTTCAGTTGCACCACTTACCAAGGCCGTACGAAGGTCGCGTGCGCAGGAGTTGCACAAATGATACCACGGCTCGAACACTACTGAGACTTAGCGAGCAAACGGCGGACGTATTTCACAACCCTGACTATGTCTTAACTTAAATGAAAGGGATTGTATCAGAATGCTTGTTTGGTGAAGTTTCAGAGCAAGATAACGAGGGGAATCTATCATTCAGCTGTAAATCGTATAATTGGAGAAAAGAACCAAAATACGTTTTTATAAAAAGAATATGTTACTGATTCTGCTGATGGTCAAGAGTCATCATATTCCGTTCACTGTGATTGTCACATAAACCTTGGAAATATCAAATTAAAATTTCTATTAAAAACGTGTTTTAGTTCGCGTTGTTTTGGAATTAAACTCTGGTGATCTCTTAAGATGGAGCTATTAGTAGACTCGTGTGATAAAACTAATTTGTAAAAAGCTATGGTAATATGGATGGTATGGAAATTCAATTAATCTCGATCACACACATAAATTATCACACCAGAGTTATGATGTACCTCTAGCCGATTTCAACGGAGATCAGTCAACTAGGTAGGTGATATTATAGTGCACAACTGTGTGTACAAACACAAGTAAACTCTCTGTGGAAACCGAGAGCGCACCTGTGTATAGTGTGGAGGGAACAGATGTCGTGTTCCTCCAACACAAAGGGAGGATCCTCCGACCAGGCGAGGTGATCACTGCCCCAACGGTTGATGTTGGGATGTTGTATTTATGCTAATCGGCGCAAGAACTTCTATTGCGCGATGCAGGATCGGTAGTTTCTTCATTTACTCCGTTACTCCGTAGTTCGACATATCTTCGGTAGATGGCGCTGTAGTAGGTTTCTGTTGTTGTATATGGAAGTTGCCACAGTAGCACTGCAAAGCTGCAAAGCTGCACTGCAAGCAAATCATAACGCGATTCAAGATAAAGGAACAACGATAGATATCGAGAACAGCTGCAGTTCTTTTTGGACATTGCCATAATTTCAAATGAATTGTTTATAGTTTTGCTCTTTTTATTGAGCTAATATGGTGGTCATGAACAGTATTATTCATGAAAATAAAACGCGAGTGAAGACACAGCCACAACTTAGTAATCATATGAATAAAGAAATGGTTCAAACTTTGTTGTTTTTCTTACTCTTTCGATTTTATTTTCTTTTCAATTTGTATGTGCAAGATAAAGTTTCGGATATTTAAAAATCTCGAAAAGGGATTACACTGTAGTACTGTAGGTCAAAGTAGTCAGGATCGCATACCCGTGTTAGAATTATGATCTAAGAAATTACCAGGACAGCGTCATTATTTGTGGGTGAAGAATTTATTTTTCTCAAAAAGAACTTTACATTTCACTTACATGAGAATATGTTTTGCTTCTTGATACATTACACATACCTACTATACATTACAGCACTCGACAATAAACAATTCAACAGGCTAAAAACTTACAATTTTAACGGGCAAACTCTGGGTTAAAATTACGTTAACATTTTGATAGGTACTAATAAAATGAAATCAATTTATGTGGGTACCTACTCAACTTATCTATGAAGGCGAAAATACGAATATACCCTCGCATAGTTGCTATGAATGTGGACTCGTGGTCACAATATAGTTAAGAAAACAGTAGTACTATTTTATTTCGCAAGATCATATATATCATATTTGACTACAGTTGTTACCTTCAATATTCCATGTTTCAAAATTTGTCAGTAAATTAATTATGTAAATGTTTAATGATAAGATAAATATATATTTCTTTATATTTATTGTACAACAAAATAATACAATACGATTAGATGCGATCAAAAACGTAATGTTTAGTAATACTGTACAGTAAGTTGCACAATTTTAGTTTAAAGTAGATAACAGAATTTTGATTTTTAACTTAAAATAAAGGATGAGGTTTAATTTTTGTTTATGTTTTCCGATTTATCAAAGATGCCCTGGCCTGGATACTGCCTGATTAATTTTCCGCTTGATCCCAAACTAGCCTACTTGTTTGATGACTAACGATACTCTAAATCTCACTAGAGTCCAGAAAGATAGAGATAAGTACATAATTAAAATATGTACGGTGATGATGACAGACTCATACTACGGTGATTAAAAGGCATGCTTCATTTTTGGTCAACGTTTCATTGCACATTATAATAATGTGCTTCCATTTTTAAATTAAGATGACCATTCACGACGTCGTTCGTCAACCATACAACATTTAAAAGTTGTATAATTTTACAGTAAAGAGTTAGCTGATAACCTCACGACTTTAGCGCTCTAGGTTTATTTTGTATGCAAGTAAATAAATCTCTTCTTCTTAACCGATTGAGTTCAAATTTTTACACGATATACAAACTGCTTCAAGGATTGCTTTTATCTATTTTTTATTTCTATCATTTTATTGGTAATTGCTTTGTAAGCAATGTACTGAAGCGAAACAAGTCATATAATTTAGTTTAAGGAACATAGGTACAAAAGAGTTTGTTGAATGTATTCTAAAAGTTACACCAAGTGCCGACAATCGAGAGTATAAGTTATAAACTACGAATTTCTTGTCGCTTAGAATGACTTGTGCATTTCAAAAAGCCCCGTATTTTGATATTCAAAAGGTACGAAATTTATGATAAACACACACATACATCATACGAACTCCAACTTCTCCATATCATAGCTTTGCAACTACACATGCATAGCTAGTTTTGCAAGGCATAACTGCATTGCCCCCATGGTGCAACTGTCCAACCAATGCAATTCTGACCGGTCATTATTGCTCAATTATTGTTACCCATTTGTCGTGCTCGCCCCATGTGCTCCTTTGTGTTTATTGCACTATGATCCATTCAAATGACTGCCAAGCTGGTGCAGTACTAGCATATGTAACTATTGTACTTTAGGTGTCAAACTGTCGAGTTCGATTCTTGGGTCGGACCAAATGTATGTATGATCTGCCAATATTTGTTTCGGAGTTTGAATCTTTCCTATGTGTAAGATAAAAAATATGTAGGTATATTATTGTACGTGTTTAAATCAGTAGCCGTACAATCTCTGCCTAGCTTGGAACTAAAATGGTGTTGTGTACCAGACCACTGAAAAAATTTGGCATGGAGATACTTTAATTTTTGAGGAATTACATATTTTTCGCCGCGATAACCGACATACATGCGGGCGGAGTCGCGGGCAAAAGCTAATTTTAATTTAAATATGTGCATTTGTTTATTTGCTTATTCTTTTCTGTTCTATACTTAAGTAATCAGCCATAAAAAGCAGTAGTAATCATCAATCATCAACAACCCATAATATCCTACTGCTGGGCTCGGGTATCCTCTCAGGAGAGGGTTAAGGCCAGACGACCCTACGCTGGACGAGTGCAGGTTGGGGACTGGCAAGACAACTGGCTGCGTAATCTTGCCTCGAATTGATATGTAAAAATCAGAGGTGAGCACTACACATACTAAATAAAATTTGTCTCCTTGATTTCGATAACAAGTTGATATAATTTGTCATAGCAAAACATAATTATAGTAAGTATAAGTAATAAAAATATTATATTAAGTGTAATGTTCAACTGTGCTTTTTAGGGTTCCGTGCCAAAGGCAAAAAACGGAACCCTTATAGATTCGTCATGTCTGTCTGTCTGTTTGTCCGTCCGTATGTCACAGCCACTTTTTTTCGGAAACTATTAGAACTATCATGTTGAAACTTGGTAAGTAGATGTATTCTGTGAACTGCACTAAGATTTTTACATAAAATTCAAAATTTCATTCAAAAATGATATTAAGGTTTCTAATATCATTTTTTTAAACTAAATAGTTTGCGCGAGAGACACTCCCAAAGTGGTAAAATGTGTCCCCCCCCCCTGTATTTTCTAAAATAAGAGAATGAATAGAAGAATGAATGAATGAAGAATAGAATAGAATAAAAGAAGAGAATCTAAAATATATGACGTACATTACCATGCATACTTCCACCGAAAATTGGTTTGAACGAAATCTAGTTATTTTTTTTAATACGTCATAAATCGTAAACCGCATTTATCGATCAAAGTTACAACGAACTACAAGAACTTTTATATTAAGTTAATTGCTGCTACGGAACCCATCATGCGCGAGCCCGACTCGCACTTGGCCGCTTTTTTTACTTGTTTGGAGTAATTTGGAATTATTAGAAGGTTATTTTTTAGCGTGCTACGTCTCATATACACGCTGAGTTTTCGTAATTTTCCTAAATGTTATTATGTCATTCAAAACAAAATTGCAGTTTACAAGATTACGATGTTAAGATATAATAGCTAAATTGCCTACGAATGTCTAAAAATAATGTTTCTTTTGTGGGTCATTACCAAAAAGATGAATCAGTTTTATGTGACCTTCTCATGCAGTTACTCCGATCTTAGTGATATATGGAATGAAATGGTCTAAATTTATGAATGCATTTGAACATTTTTATAAATGGTGACCTGTAAAATCTACTTAGAAGAACCGCTTTATTTTGTTTTTGTCGGTTCTGCTTTATTTTTGTCATCTCTAAGGCTATGTTCAGATGACCGCGTTACCGCGGTACCCGTAGCAGTACCGCGCGGTACAAGATCAATCCAAACAGTGGTAACTGTTTACATAATCGCGCGATACCGCGCGGCACCGCGAGGTGCGCTACGACCCGCGCGCCTAATCTTGTACCGCGCGTCAGCGGTTCAAGTTCTACAAACCTGTATTGACCTGTTCAGTTGATCCGCGCGGTTTGAGGCGGACTGACACATAGATCAAAGAAAAATGAGTAGCGAAGACGGTATTTTTATTTTATTTGGAAAACATACACTAGCTTTTTTTTTTTTTTTTTTTATGTATGGCCCGCCAAAATTACTCTACTCTGCCTGATGGAAAGCATAAGCAGAATCCAAGAGTATTGGTCGCCATACTCACTGCGAATGCAGACAATGCAGTATGGCGGCCTAGTGATGCTGCTGCATCTTTTAGTTAGTTTTAGCTGAAGACTAAATTAATCGCTAATTAATTTAAATAAAAGTATTGTGTCTATCGACTTGTTTATTGACATCTACTGACTCTAAGGATATTCAAATAAAATAATAAAAAAATGTGTTGGGAAGAATTAGTTTTAATTTTTTGCATTATTAAGGATACTGAAGAAAAAAGAAAAACTTCTTCTCCGACATCACAGTTTTTTCGGTTCGGTACTAAATCCATAAGCAAATTGCCTCCTCCTCCACGTCCATTCTCAATCAATGTTGATACCAGACCACAGAGTACAATGTACCAGACTGCCGCGCGTACATATTCTGTCATGTGAACACTTCCAACGCGCGCCAGCGCGCGGTGCCGCGCGGTAATCTGAACATAGCCTAATTCATTTAGATTATTTGTATTTATACGTATTTACATCAAATTTCAATGAAATCTTTATGAGTTTATTTCGAAAATCGAACGTATCTTTAGGTTATAGGACAAAAATAAACGTAAAATTAACTGTCTTCAATTTAGTTGCCTGGTGCTAGGTACCTAAAATCTGTTTGAAGTCAGTGCCAAACTCCTCCGCCTTTCCTCGTCGTCGCCGAGGCCTCCACCAAAACCATACATTTTTATATTAATCTTGTTATTTTAGGTAGGGAATATTCGTCAGTTTTTTTAAGTCGGTTTAATTTTCTTTGTTTTATTTTTTCATTTTTAGTGCCACTTCTCAGCAAGTAATAACCTGAACTATTGCATATAAGTCGGGAGAAGCAAGCTAAGGTAACGACCACCTACAAATGTTACTCCTGCGAATAACTGAAGTGGTTTGTAGCACATACTAAAACTGAGCATAGGCTACAAAGAATTATCCTCCAACTCCTAACCGTTACGTAGTTGTATCTCCCATCAACAGCTCATCATCATAAAATGACGACTATCAGATGCAAATATCTAAATAGTTTTAGATAAAAAATAAAACACATAATATGCGCCTACAAAATTTGAGGGTTGCCCTCGATTTCCTTGGAATCCCAACATCAGATCTCGATATGATGACAATGGGACCACTTGGGAGCTATACCAAACCCAATTGCAAAATAATCTTTAAATTTATTTCAATATTATAAACTATATATATATTTATATAACTATATTTATTTCCTAGTATTTTAATTTAATTTTAAGATAATATATTATGTTATATACTACTATTTAAATGAATAAAAAATATCTATACCGAATGAGACACGCAAAACAGATACATAATGTAAAACGTATATCGCGATTGATTTGAAGGACGCATGAGCACAATAAAGTATTGCTTATAAACTATATTATATACATTACTAGCTTTTGCACGCAGCTTCGCTCACGCAGACTTTCTTCCCCTGATTTACCCCCTTAGGGGTGGAGTTTAGTAAAATCCGTTCTTAGCGGATGTCTACACCCTATAAGGAACCTTCCTGCCAAATTTCAAGTTTGTAGGTGTTATAATTTCTGAGATTTCGTGATTTATAAGTTAGTGGTATTTCGCTTTTATATATATAGATTTGATATAATCGATATGTGCCGTACGTCTCCTCTTTGGCATTAGACGGTGGCCGCGTCAGTGCGTCAGTGCGGGTAGGCGCTGGGAGGGGTCCAGATGTCTTAATAACAGCAGTTCTCGTACCCCTATTATCTCAGGCGCAGTGTCAATGCATGTGGTTTTAGTTGGTCCGATTCCGACACAAACCCCGGTGGAGTAAAGGCCCATGGGGACACCCATAAGTAAAAAAGGGGTTTGTTTCAAGTGCTTGTCCTTAGTTTGCTCTCTTAGTCGCCTCGTGCCACAGGATGAATAGAGGTAATCACATTTCGTATAATTATTAATCTGTACTGAGTACCTACAATTTATTAGAATCTACGTCGCCAAGAAGTGTATGTTTGAAGTACAAATAAACTGAGAGTGTATTAGTAAATATTGCATAAGTACCAATAGATATAATAGATAGCTATTCTTATATACGATGGTAATCACAAGATCAAACACTAAGTTGTCGTAACAAAAACGTACTGAGGTGTACCTTTTATCACTTTGGTCAAGGTGGATCATATTAAGCAATTTACCTGCCACTCTTCGAGTTCACAATCGCGAGGCTTTACAATGAACTAGCTTTTGCCCGCGGCCCGCGTGTATGTCGGTTATTGCGGTTTAGAGTAGCCTTCCCAAAAATTATAGTATTTCCAGGCCAAATTTTATTGAAATCGGTGCAGAGGTATAGCTGTAAAAGCGTAGCAAACAGACAGACAGACAGAGTTACTTTTGAATTTATAATATGAGTATGGACTCCAGAAATAATTTACTACTTCAAATGCGATTGCCGACTCATTAGGTACGTTTATTAAATAAATAAAAATATCCAATATTGACACGCTCACTATCAAATGTTGTAAGTTAACAAATTAAGTCACAAATAGATAATAAAAGTTTTTGCAATTAAAGAATTGCGTTGAACTTTGCAAGACGGGATTTTTGTGTTAAGTTTTTAATGGGCTTTATTTTTGTAAGTAGGTCTATTTTTGTACCAACTTGTATCAGCTATAAATGTTCTATGAAACAAAAAACTGAATAAATGTTTTGCAACAATAATTAAATAATTTAATTATTACTAAATTAGCTAAGCACTTTGTATATTCGCATGGCAGATCAGCACTTCAAATGACCAAGCTTTAAGATAATCTTGACCCGTGACAAAAGCTTTGGTGTCTCAACAATTTTGCTGGTTGTTGCCATTTTTTTTCTTTTAGACGTCCTTTATTAATTGGCTATTTTTCGCAGTTTCATAGAACAATATATGCATTTACACGATAATCATCATAAGTCTATGATCGACGTTAGATCCGGCAATTTTTTCTCTATCGAATACAAAAGGAACGATTCAAATCTGACGGTTCTTTTCAGAGATAAACATATTTAAAGAAACAAACAATCAAACAAAAAACTATTCATCTAAATATTAGGTCTTTACCTATGAAATTGCCTTTCTTCAGTACTGGTCATTTCAAATAAAAAAAAAGTTTGTAATGGCTCTGTATTCTAAATTCAAATAAATTTTGTTTTAAAACCATGACATTCTATTTACAAACTCAGTCTTTTGTTTTTTGATTAGCGTTGTATTTTCACTACATTTGAACATTTTTCGTCATAATGGATACTTTAAAAATTCGTGTAATTATGGAATATGAGTTCCGTCGTGGCACCTACGCGACACAAACGGCACGTAACATCAAAAACGTTTACGGAAAGAACTGTACAAACGAACGCACAACCCGTTATTGGTTTTCCCGGTTCCGTTCTGGAAATTTTCACTTGAAAAATGAAGCTCGTGGTCGTCCGGAGACTTTGGTTAACAATAATAAATTAAAGGCGATTGTGGAAGCTGACGAAACTCAATCTACAGCTGAGCTAGCAGCAGCTTTTAATGTAAGCATCAAAACAATATTGATCCATTTGCGACAAATTGGCAAGGTGAAAAAGCTTGATAGATGGGTGCCCCACGACCTTAACGATCGCCAGCGCAACGTACGCGTCGAGACCTGCCTTGCGCTGCTCAGCAGGCAAAGAAATGAAGGAATTTTGAAACGAATTGTTACGTGCGACGAAAAATGGATTCCGTTCGACAATTGAAAGCACTCAGCAAGTTGATTAGACCCTGGTTCAGCACCAAAGCAATGCCCTAAACCAAAAATGACCCCTAAAAAGGTGATGGTCACTGTTTGGTGGTCTAGTGCGGGTGTGATTCACCACAGCTTTTTACAAAACGGCATGAGCATTAATGCAGATGTGTACTGTAAAGAACTAGAGATAATGATGGAGAAGCTTGCACATCTGCAACCAGCTTTGGTTAATCGGTCGTCCCCACTGCTCCTTCACGAAAACGCGCGACCCCACACTGCGCAACAGACAGTCTCCAAGCTGCAAGAGCTGGGGTTGGAAGCTCTCCCTCATCTGCCATACTCACCAGACCTTGCACCTACCGACTATTACTTTTTCCAAAATTTAGACAACTTTTTAGTGGGTAAAAAATTCAATTCCCGAGAGGCAGTACAAAATGCCTTGGAAGAGTTTGTTGCCTCCCGTCCAGCTGATTTTTACAAGAAGGGCATCAATAAACTGCCAATGCGTTGGCAATGATGCGTCAATTGCATGGCTGATTACTTCGAATAACAGAAATAAAAAAGTTTGACAAAATAAGTACTTTCACTTATTGCATACAAAACGGCAATTTCATAGGTAAAGACCTATTAGTATGTTTAGTAGTATCAGATTGTGTATAGTTAAATTTATGGTGAAATGCGTATCTTTGAAGGCTTGTTAATTTTTAACCGACTTCCAAAAGGAGGAGGTTCTCAATTTCATCGTTTTTTTTTATGTATGTACATTGATTACTCCGTCAATTGTGGACCGATTTTGAAAATTATTTTTGTATTCGAAAGGGTATGCTCCCCATGTGGTCCCATGGCCACCATATCAGGATCTGATGATGGGATCCCAAGGAAATTGAAGGAAACCCTCAAATTTACGTGAGCGCCTGCAATAAAGTTAAGGCAATTGTCTGCATGCTTTCATATTCTGTAAACATCATGTCCGAAATATTTATTTATTATTCTATACAGTATGTTGTATGTTACCTTTAGTCGTATTCTTTCAAGTTATTTAGGTGAAATGATGATGAGAGACTTGAGAAAGACTAAAAAGCGAAAAAAAAACTTCGTTTAAAAAAACCGACTTCAAAAACTGAAAAGTATAAAGTAACTTAATTTGTATGTGCTACCTATTCATAGGTTTGAAGTCGGTGCCGAGCCAAAATGTAATAGTAGGACTCGCCGCGCGTGACCTTGAGCGGGATAGCTGCTCTTCGCCTAGGACAAAACAACCGAAGCGTCGGTGACGTCGTTGTCGTTCGTCTCGAAATATAGCGAGTGTGGTACCTACTATTACATTTGGCTTGGCGCCGAATTCAAACCTATGAATAGATAGCACATACCAATTAAGTTATTTTATACTTTTCAGTTTTTGAAGTCGGTTTTTTTAAACGAAGTTTTTTTTTATAGTAGTAAGCTTATCAACAATGATATGAATTACAACACTAATTTAACGCAACTTTCGTTGTTACAACCAAAGATATATTAAAACAAGTAGACAATTCGATATTATACTTCGTACATGTGTTGTCATATACAGTTGAGAAATCACTGTCTAAATTTAGTATTCAATCCATTGACAATAAGAACTCTAATTGAAAAAGATGACTAAGCTTATATTTCGTAAATTATTTCAACGAATGTAATACTTTAAAACACCAAGGTTAACAGTACTATACCTCTTCTATATAAATAACTAACTGACCCGCGCAACTTCGACTGCCTTTTTCAAGTTTTTCCAAGGTAGTAGAGCCGCGCTGATTTCAGCACGAACGACCGAGGCGGTACTACCCTCCCACAAAAGACAAACCTTATATGACAGCATTCGTGCTGTAGTGTTTCGTCGGTGAGTGCGAGACCGGGAGCCCAATGCTGCAAAAGCATCTCAATAGGCTGCCATAGTGTGGGTCACCATGCTGCATTATTGGATTGTCTGCATTCGCAAAGAGTATGGTGACCATTAATGGTCCATCAGGCAGAGTACTGTCATTTTTTCAGGCTTATGTATAAAAAAAGGAATACACTTTTCACTTTTTTTGTTAAATCTAACTTGGGCTATCTAACACTAAAACATTTTTTTTTATCCGAATTAGAAGTTACTGAGATTAGTGCATTCTAGCAAACTAACTCCTTAACTTGATAATATTACTACAGTATTGATGTAATCACGATCATTATTATCAAAGATATCATCAAATTCATCACCATCGCTATCAACATTGCTATCGTTACCACGTCATCTTTAGGCCATTGTAATCATTTCATTCAGGTTGTTTATGGACTTTTTGCAATATACACGTTACTCGACTCTTTTCGTATATTTAGCAAATAGTTTTGACTAGTTTCTTTAGAAATATATTTTTTAGACAGAACAAAAGACGGAGTTAATATTGAAATTAAAGGAGACGAAGGGTGGAAGTTGAGAATAAAATATATTGCAAGTCTGAAGTTGAGTGGAAAATAATACCCTAGAGTCTGATTGTGTATCCGAAAATCATTCTAATAATTAATAACTTTTATGAAATCATAAATAAAAATATGCTCCAAAGCAGATTTTATTTCCATTTTCATATTAATTAAATTATCATCAAGTGATGAAAATTTTGCACAAATAATTACATACTCCACAAGCAATGTACTCCACTCTTAAATCATTTAACCGACTCATGCATGGAATTCAGAAGCGCAAAGCAACCAAATAAGGCCATTAGTGCCAAACATTTTAACCTTCAGTTCATAATTACTTTAGAAGTTAAAGTAACAACTGTGACAGGTTAATGACAAACTGCTTGCTCAATTTAAAAGTAGGTACATAAGTTAACATGTAAAACTTTTGTACGAGAATATATCCGTTTGGTGGCTGGTCTCAGACATTGTAAAGTAGAGGAACTCTGGAACTATTAATACGATTATAGTAGTGCTTTGGATTATACAGCCTCGTTTAGGTAAGAAGTGATATTGAAAGGAGAAGTGATTGTACTCTTCAGAGAGGCATTAGGCCCTGAAGAGCACGAAATGATCTGCGTCCACCATGAGCACTAATCTGGGGGCAACAGTTGGTCGTAATTTCAGAGATTTCGTTCTTATTTCCATTTAGATAGACCCGTTGGTTCAATGGTTAGTGACAATGACTTCCAAGCCAGAGGATGAACTCTGGTGCAATAGTAGGATTACCTACTCAGAACAAATAATTGTATGGTTACCACGATAATAATAATAAATAATAAAAAAATCAGAAATCTAACACACAACGCCATCTAGTCCCAAGCTAAGCAGAGCTTGTGCTATGGGTACTAGACAACTGACATAAATACACATATACTTTTTTTTGCAAATACATACATACATATTATATACAGTAACTGCCTCGTTGGTCTCGCGGTTGGCGTTTGCGACTGCTGATCATGAGGTCTCGGGTTCGATTCCCAGGTCGGACCAAATGTTTGTATGATCTACAAATATTTGTTTCGGAGTTTGGGTGTCTTCTATGTATAATATGTATGTATTTACAAAAAAAAAGTATATATGTATTTGTATCAGTTCTCTAGTACCCATAACACAAGCTCTGCTTAGCTTGGGACTAGATGGCGTTGTGTGTTAGTTGTCCAAAAAAAAAAAAATACATTGAAAACACCCAAACTCCGAAACAAATATTTGCAGATCATACAAATATTTGGTACGACCCGGGAATCGAACCCGAGAACTCAAGCACAGCAGTCGCATACGCTACCACTGCGCCACCGAGGCAGTCAATAATTTCGTCTGTGTCTGGATGGAAATGATGGAATATATCATTTTGGTATTTAGAAACATATAAGTATGCTCAACAGTAATCTGCGTGCCATGGAATCTGCCAGGTGTAAGATTTGTGAAGTCTTTACTATTCTATTTTAAAATAAATTTTGCGATATCTTACTTGTGCGGTCGCCAACCACATTTGACTGTTTGGTTTGACCTCGATATCGATACCTCTGGGCTCAAAGGTCGTAAAGGACAAAATGGGACTTTTCAGGAGAAGCAAAAAACGAAAAAAAAAAAAGTTTTTTACTCGTAACTTTTTTGTTTCTTGAGCTATTTAAATGAAACCTGGGAAAAGTATTTGGAATTTATAGTACTCTTTAAGGCAGTGTTAAAAATATACCGTAGTGCTGTATTTACCGAGATAAATTTCCTTTACGACCATAAATTTAAAAATAAAAGTCCTTTACATCCTTCAAACTTTCGTTCTATGATTTTACCTAAGGGCGTAAATTTACTTTACTGCACAAAACTAAACGAAATAAGGAAATAATCGACAAGTGTAATATTTTTTTAGGATCTTAAGGGTGGGCGACCCTAAGGTATTCTGAAAGGATAAATTAATAATTAAGCTTAATTATTAGATGGATCATGTAATTTTGTGTATATTTATGTGTTACTGTATTTTCTTTCAAATAATCAATAAATAAATAAATAAATATAAATATTTCGGACAACTTACACACAACATCATCTAGTCCCAAACTAAGCAAAGCTTGTATTATGGGTACTAAACAACTGATATAAATACATACACATACTTTTTTTTTGTAAATACATACAAATATTTGTGGATCACACAAATATATGGTCCGACCCGGGAATCGAACCCGAGACCTCTTGATCAGCAGCCGCGTACGCTAACCACTAGACCAACAAGGCAGTCAACAAAATAACATAATATAAATAAAACGTACATCTCCTGGTCAATTGGTCAATTTCCTGAAATCTTTATCCGATTACATTCCTGAAAATTATATCGATATTGAATGGGTACAAAATCCATTTATTGTAAAAAGTCAACCGGCAGTGCTGACCGTCCTGGATTATGAAGCATTCATAGATCTTCAAAAGTTCATCCACATTAAAACACACATTTGAATGTGTATCTCTGAATGAGTTTTGGGTTGGTGTCAGGAGTGAATACCTTTTTTTTTCTCGTGCGGAAAGCCCCTCGGATACCACCTCCTGGTGGTATGTCGGACTCGAACCGACTAAAACCGCACGCCGTCTCGGGTACTAAGAGCCGGGGAACCAGGTGCACCCTAGCAAGGAAAACCCTGGAACCCTGACGAACCTCGGGCCACCTTCGTGTTCGTAAGTAGCCCCCATCTGTATGGGAACACCGATGTTCCCGTTACCCTCTCCTTCCACCCGAGCCTGCTTCTGTCACCCTCAGGCTTGCGGTTATGGAGGACGGAGATCATTCTGATATCTCCGGCGCGGGCGCCCGTACCACAGGCGACTCGGGAGTCGCCTGCGGTACCTGGCCCGTTCCGGGACCTGGCGGGCCGGTAGAGTTCTAAACCTCTCGCGGTCCCGCTCCGACGTCTCCTTGCATAACTTGCTCGCAGAAGGAAACGGCGGAGTTCCACGCGCTCTCGCTCCGCAAAATGGCCGCAATCATATTACCGAGCGAGAGAACCCCCACCCCGATGGCCGCGAAGAGATCACGCCTCGGCTCCCCCCACGCCGGACATTCTGCCAGCATGTGGAGAGCCGTGTCCACGATCTGACCATCGCAGTGGTGGCACTCAGGCGTTGGCTCCTTAAGGATCAGACACAGGTGATATCCGAAGCATCTTTTCCCAGTGATCACCTGTGTCAGCCGGTATGAGAGGGTCCCGTGACGCCTCTCGAGCCAATCGAGCCGAGGAGTGAATACCCTAAAGTAGCAAAAAAGGCTATCTTAACATTGCTCCCATTCGTCACTACTTATCGTTGTGAAACAGGCTTTTCAGCCTACGTTATCACAAAAAGCAAATACAGGTCAAGATTGGATGCTACCCCAGATATACGCATACAATTGTTGGACATAATACCGAACTATAAAACAATCATTCATAAAACAGTAAAACAATTTCATTCTCACATTAAAACTTTAAGTTAAGAACAATGCGTTTCAATTATATTACATACTAGTGGTTGCCCGCGGCTCCACCCGCGTATATGTCGTTATCGCGGCAAATAGTAGCCTATGTGTTATTCTGATGTATAAGCTATATTACTGTAAAGTTTCATCCAAATCCGTTCAGTAGTTTTTGCGTGAAAGAGTAACAAACATCCATCCATCCATACTTACAAACTTTCGCGTTTAGATTAGTATAGATTTCTTAAAAAAAAACTTGTATAAGTTTAAGCGTTGATTTGTAATCATTTGATATGAGGTTCCATAAAATAAAAGGTAGTTGGTTGGTGTTCCGTTAACTTTAAAGTTTAGGAACCCCTGAGGCAGAGGTTGAAAGTTTGTGTACAGAAATCAAATTCTACGATAATTAAGAAGTGATTACCTAAACTCTTATCTTGTAATTTCGATAATCTATTTATAATAGGTACATTCACAAAATTGTGAGTTAATAGTTTTGTGTTTAATGATTTATTTTTATTGTGGTTGGAAGTTTAGATTAAATTTGTTGTTTTTTAAATATTCTAGGATTAATGGGACAATTTCTAACTTACGTTTATATACGCACTAAGGGCGTATATAAACGTAAGTTAGAAATTGGAAGTACATAATTAAAATGAAACTAGGTAGTAAAGGACACTTGTATTTTTTTTATCTTAAATTGTAAGGGCGTACAGGACAATTTGTAAAGACGATGTCCTTTACATCCAAATTTTTGAGGTAACTTATATTAACCACTCAAGGTCGTATAAGACAATTGATATTTTTAATGTATTTTACACCTAAAAGTTGTTTCATACCATGCTTTACTACCAAAATGAGTTCACTCTGGTAACTAAGTGTTATTTACATCCCTATTTTCACGGTAAAGTTTGTTTAACGTCTCAAATTATGTGGGTCGTAAAGGCAATTTTTTTGCGAATTTCGTAAAACGGAATATACAGATCGATAGAGAATTAAAAGCTGAGTAAAAGTGCATCAAAAAGTCATTTTCGCCCAAATGTCCTTTAAGACCTTTGAGCCCAGAGGTATCGATATGGTAAGTTTTTAAGCATATTTGTTTATACTTTGTGATGGATTTAAGAGAAAAATTGCATATATTACTCATGCCTTATTAAGTAAAGTTGATTACTGGTGATTTTTTTGCTACACGATTGATTATTTACACTTACAGCAACGAAGTGATCTGAGTACTCATCTTACTTCATTAATTGTGCATAATATTGAAATATTGAATGATACTTAAAAAGTAGTTTTAAATTCGACTACACTTTGTATCCTCTATATTTATTTATTCAAAACATCATATTATGTAGATTTTTACAAACACAGATTTTACGACACGCTCTACTAGTGAATCTGGGGATGATGTAGAAATTTTAAATAGATTAAATAAATGTGTTGAATTTGTTATCGATTCATCATCACACTCACGGAATACTCATTATTCGTCATAACCAGCTTCTAATAGTCCAACGCTGGACATACTCATTATTAAGTAGGTACTTCATCTACACAAACCTATACATCTATACAAATAAATAAAATTGGAGTGTCTGTTTGTAATATTAAAATAACCGCTTTTTACCAAATACTTAGGTATGTATACACGGTGCATTTACCAAAATCATTTATATTTAATTTTCCATTTTTGAAATTTGTGATTATTTAGACCAACTTCGCCCGGCGGCATCACGGTACGACAATAACCGCGGTTAAAACCGCGGGCCTCAGCTAGTTCTTCATACATTCATTATCAGTAAATACACATATACACCACACTCTCTCTTACTTCACACTCCTTGTTAGTATGGTGACGTTTGAAGAATATCGAGTGTATAAAAAAAAAGAAGTGTGTATAGGTCTTCGATCAAATATATTATTTGATCGAAGGTATAGGTGAACTACAGTTCTTGGTTAGAAATTTTGGTTATGATGCGAGTACGAAATTCGAGCAAGCAATTGAAATTAGTTCATTGATTTATACGATCCTATGTCATACAGAATTATTAAGTTTTATCTTTTCATTAACCCGGTATCACTCTTAGAATTAAGATGAATCCAACGACAGCTTATAGGAGTTATAGGCTAAAATCTATCAAGCCATTTAGACTACAGATCGAACAAAAGAAGTATATAACACACTAGCTTTTTAAATTCGAAAGTAAATCTTTGTTCATCTGTCTGTCTATTACACTTTCACTGTTATACCACTGACGGATATCAATGGGCAAGTAGCCTATATCCTTCCCGAAGAATCAATGTCTCTTATTGATTCTTCGGGAAGGATATATGCTACTTTTTAACCGACTTCAAAAAAGGAGGAGGTTCTATGTTCCACTGTATGTACTTTTTTTTTATGTATGTTCACCGATTACTCCGTCAATTGTGGACCGATTTTGATTTTTTTTTTGTATTCGAAAGGGTATGCTCCCTAAGTGGTCCCATTGCCACCATATCAGGATCTGATGATGGGATCCTAGGGAAATCGAGAGAAACCCTCAATTTTTATAGGCACATACTATGTTTTTCGTATATTTTCTGAAGTTACACCGGTATTTGCTTCTGGTAGTCATTATTTTATGATGATGAGCTGATGATGTAAGGCACAACTCCTTAACGGTTAGGAGTTGGCGGATAAATCTTTAAACTTCATATGTATATATGTTACCTTTAGTCGTATTCTTTCAATTTATTTAGGTAAGCTGATGATGGAAAGTGGAAGGTACAACTCCTCAACGGTTAGGAGTTGGAGGATAATTCTTTCAATTTCATACGTATCTAAAGACCTTCAGTCGTATACTTTCAAGTTATTTAGGTGAGCTGATGTTGGAAGTTGATGATGAAGGAAGCTAAAAACTGAAAAATAAAAACTTTTAAAATCTGTTTGAAGTCGGTGCTAAGCCAAAAAGAATACAAACGAACAATTACAAAAGTCTAAGCGATAGTCACTTGGCACCGACTTCAAACAGATTCTAGGTACCTAGCACACATTATAATACTACTATTTAAATGAATAAAGAATTAGGTATAGGCAATTTATGAAGAACCAGTTTATTTTACGCTTCTAATTGTTTTTTTGGCAGAGAGTTTTCGTTGGATGTTTTTTGGAAGTCGGTTTTTTTTTTATAAAAAGTTTTTTAATAATTTAGAATATTCACATGATGTTGTGTTACTGTTGTATTAACTACCTAAAAAATCTTAAACACCTAAAATCCACTTTAAGCAGGGGGGTTTCACTTCTCAGTTAAGGTATGTTCCGCCGAGCGCCTTCCGAGAAGGACTACTAGGCAATGGTTACCACTCGGCGCTCGGCTCGCACGCTGCGCACGCTAGCCGCGTCGCGTCGTGCGTAAACAAGTTGAATATTACGTGTACTTACTGCGAAAAATGACTACGAAACGAACTAATTATTATGTTTGTAGGTAGTCGCTTGCGAGGTCACAGAGTTGAAAATTTTTTATGCCTAAACTTGACTTTTGTTCGACAGTGGAACTTCTGTACGTAAGTACTATTATTTATTCTGTGCTTTAAGGTTGTCTGGAAGAAATCGCCGTGAGCGATAAGACCGCCAATTGTTACTTCTCTAGCTTTGTAACTCATCAATTGTTATGTTTTTATTTTTTATGTACACAATAAAGATATAAATATAAATAAATACGAAAGTTTGTAAGGATGTGTGTGAGTGTGTGTGTTTGTTACTCTTTCACGAAAAATCTACTAAACGGATTTGTATGAGACTTTACAGTAATATAGCTTACACATCAGAATAACACATAGGCATACTGTGTGTCGCGGTAATCGACATAAACGCGGGCGGAGCCACGGCCAACAGCTAGTAATATTATAAAGGTCAAAGTAAGTTTGTTTGTTACGCTTTCACGCGAAAACTACTTAACCGATGAACATGACTATGTACACGTATTCTTGGAGGTATTAGAAGTAACATAGGACACTTTTTACAAAATTCGAGCGAAGACGCGGGCGAAAGCTAGTATTTATAAAAATGGAAAAACGAGCATTACGAGTTTGTACGTAAAACGGCTTAGATTTTTTCTGTAGGTATCTGATGGTCAATTTTTTTAACATGCTGCGTCCTTAGGCTTCCCTTTACGTCGATAACCAACATAAACGCTAGTTAAAACAAGTTTCAAAAGCTGTAGTCACGCGTTACGTATAAATGTACCATAACACATTAACAACGAGTGACTACGGCTTTTGAAACTTGTTTCATACTTTTTCAGCGTCGTTTTTTGTCGTAGTTGGGTTTTAGTTTTTACTTTTTTTTTATTTAAAATGTTTTGGTGCCCCTAATAGGTGCCATAGAAATATCACAATTATCGAATAAATACGGACAAAGTCACGAGAAAATGCTAATAATATATATATTTTTGAAATGTACAAGTAACGCTCTTTCGAATGATACCAAACACGGCATATTTATCTCAAATTTATTTTTTAAGACAGTACTTTATGTCGGCTAGAGGGCGCCACATTAGATTCAGCGACATGTCATATAGCCTATAACCAGCGAGCGATCAAGACGTTTCTAACGATACCTGATTTGTCCAGTTCTAATATGTAGTTAAGGAGCTATGAGGGAACAGATGAACATACATACATACATACTTACATACATACATACATAGCCTGTCAAAATCATAACCCTCCTTTGGCTTTGTCGGGTAAAAAATACATATATATAGTGGAACATAGAACCTCCTCCTTTTTTGAAGTCGGTTAATGAACAGAAAATAAGTCAAAATAATCACAAACTATCTATTAATTAAATTAACAAAATTAGTTACAGTTACAAAGAATAATGAATATAATTTGTTAAGTTGATATAAGATTTTAATCAAAATAACTCTTTGTCATTTTAATTGCGCGTAATGTGACTTTTAATTGAGTAAAATGATCAACTAGGTAGGCGATAAAAACAGGCGGTTTAACAATTTTGTGTTTTATGCGTATTACAATAAATGCTTTTTTGAGTTAGATTGTGTTATTGTTTCAGCACTTTGTATTCACAGTCAGCTGTTGACTAATACATGGTAGGTACCACAATCTTTAAGTACTGTTTTATATGTTATAGATCGGTACCTGAAAATGTTTTAAATGTGTATGTCGGTACTTTATCGATAATAAACTACTGTGAAAGTAATTGTAGCTTTATTCATACCTTATGTGCTCTTATACATAACAGACATCTAATTCTTCATCAACAACAACCTTTCAAGTCCACTGTTGAATGTATGCCTCTCTATAAAAGCGGTCAAGTGCGAGTCGGACTCGCCCATGAAGGGTTCCGCAGCAGCAAGTAACATAATATAATTTTTATTTTATATTTTTACATTTGTGTTGATTGAATGGAAGGTAAATTGCAGTTCACGATTTATGACGTATTAAAAAAAAACTACTCACTAGATTTCGTTCAAACCAATTTTCGTTGGAAGTTTGCATGGTAATGTACGTCATATATTTTTTTTAGATTTATCATTCTCTTATTTTAGAAGTAAGAGGGGGGGGACACACATTTTACCACTTTAGAAGTGTCTCTCGCTCAAAATATTCAGTTTAGAAAAAAATAATGTTAGAAACCTCAATATCATTTTTGAAGACCTATCTATAGATACCCCACACGTATGGGTTGGATGAAAAAAATTTTTTTGAGTTTCAGTTCTAAGTATGGGGACCCCCAAAATTAATTGTTTTTTTTTTTCTATTTTTGTGTGAAAATCTTAATGCGGTTCACAGAATACATCTACCTACCAAGTTTCAACATTAAAGGTCTTATAATTTCGGAATAAAGTGGCTGTGACATACGGACGGACAGACAGACAGACAGACAGACATGACGAATCTATAAGGGTTCCGTTTTTTGCTTGGCACGGAACCCTAAAAAGGAGGTTTTAGCACGCTGGCCGAATGGGTTTGTATAGGGTTTGCTTCTACAGTTGTTTCTCTCTACAGTGCTGTTGTACTGTATTCAGTACAACAACACTGTAAAGAGGGAACATACCTACTATTGTATGTTCCATTAATTGGCTCTTACGATAGACATGGGATGAATAGGGTGGTGACGCACTACGATTCCTAATCCCTCACCATAATTATGGATATGCAGTATCCAATTACTAACATGTTAAACCGAAATAAATAATGACATTCATCAAACAATTCATCAAGTTGGATCGATCTCACGATCTCGGCTTATTAATAAGAATCACTACTGACTAGACCAAACACAGTTGCCTCGTTAGTCTAGTGGTTAGCGTAAGCGACTGCAGATCAAGAGGTCTCGGGTTCGATTCCCGGGTCGGACTGCTGTTGGGTTTTTCTTACAAGAAATTCTTAATAGCAACCCGGAGTATGGAAGATGGTGGTGTTTCCCGCATTGGAATATATATTTTTTCAGTTTTACTACGTAAAACGAACTTGTGCTTATGGGTGGATGATTATCACATTTCTACTTTTACATATAATTGCGATCCAACAACCAAGGTTGTGGTAGTTCGCAATGAAATAGCAATTTCACAACATGGTTGCACATTACGACATAAAGTACAATGAATTGAATGAGTTTCTGGTGACAAAATTCATGAAAGACTTCTGTTGAGACACTTTAGTTATTTGAAAACAATCTGTTGGTGATTACATTATAAATTGGTAAGATATAACTGCCTCGGTGGCGCAGTGGTAGCGTATGCGACTGCTGTGCTTGAGGTCTCGGGTTCGATAACCGGGTCGGACCAAATGTTTGTATGATGTGCAAATATTTGTTTCGGAGTTTGGGTGATTCTATGTATAATATACAGGGTGTCCCAAAATTCAACGATAAGCGGGCGCCTAAAGGTAGACATGCTAATGAGTACATAAGGAAAAAAAAAAATATGCCTAGTTTTTTTTTTAGTTACAAGAAAAATTTAGAATTTCTTTGAAAATTTATACCTTTCATGATATTGCTACTATTCACCACAACTCTTAAAAACACCAAATTGCCCGCAGTTTTTACACAAAAAACGTTCAAAATAATTTTTTTCCCTATAATTTTGAAATATTTTACTCTTAGTGTACTTTGACTCATGGTCTTGTAAAAAAAAAGTATGGACACCACTACGTAATAAATAAAATAAAAAAAAATTAAGGGTGTAAATTTTCAAAGAAATTCTAAATTTTTCTTGTAACTAAAAAAAAAACTAGGTATATTTTTTTATTTTTTTTCCTTATGTAGTCATGAGCAGGTCTACCTTTTGGCGCCCGCTTATCGTTGAATTTTGGGACACATGGTATGTATTTACAAAAAAAAAGTATATTTTGTATTTATATCAGATGTCGAATAGGTACCCATAATACAGGCTCAACTTATAGGCGGTACACACTACAACGATTTATCGTAGCGATTTAACTGTGCAGTTCGTTTGTGCAGTTTTATCGATAGTGTGGACGGAAATTGGTTCAGATATTAGTGTGTACCGCCTATTTACTTGGAACTAGATGGCGTTGTGCGTTAGATGTCCGAAATATTTATTTATTATTGTTATTACTTATTATTTAATTGTTGTTATGATTACATTATTGTTGTTCTAATTATGTTCTATCTATCTGGTGATTTAAAGAATGACTTCACAATCAAATAATTTAGGCCTTTCAGTGATGAATTTATATCTATACTAATCCTAGTTATTGCTCGCGGCTCCGCCCGCGTGTATGTCGGTTATCGCTGCAAATAGTAGCCCATTTGTTGTTCTAATGTATAAGCTATATTACTGTAAAGTTTCATCCAAAACCGTTCAGTAGTTTTTGCGTGAAAGAGTAACAAACATCCATCCATCCATACTTACAAACTTTCGCTTTTATAATATTAGTAGGATTATAAAGCTGAAGAAATTGTTTGTTTGTTTGTTTGAACGCGCTAATCTCAGGAACTCTAGTCTGATTTGAGAAATTCAAAAGAATGTTTCAAAAACGGGGGGATATTGTTACGCTACGGGCAATAGGAGACGCAAACGGGGTTGCGTGGGTCAGCTAGTATTTAATAAAGAAAATACCAAAGGAAAGAAGTTCTTGAGAGCCCTACAAAGTCGTGGCTGTTTAGCAGTTACAAAATCGCCTCTACCAGCTAGCGTTGATCTCTTGGTTAGTGTATGATGATGATGTACCGATTAAAAAGTCTCGGGTGCGATTCTCGGATCGGGCAAAAAAAGTGTTAAGATTTTATGATTATAGAAATGTTTAATAAGGGCCCGGAATTTGGAAGCAAGGAACTTAACCCAGTTTTTTTATGGAATTGTGGGGAAACGAGCAGGCGTGTCACCTGATGGTAAGCGATAACCGCCGCCCATGGACATCCGAACACAACAACACCAGAGGCGTCACGAGTGCGTTGCCGGCCTTTGGGAGATTTGGAGGGGGATAGGGGGAGGGGGTTGGGGTAGAGTATGGGCCTCCGGTATCCTCACTCACTCGGTGAAACACAGCGCAAGCGCTGTTTCACACGTCCACTTCCCTCCTTAGCAAAGCGGGAGATAAAATGAAGTCAAAATAGGCAGACGCCTTTTTCAAACCGGGAAGCACCACGGATTTAGAATTGTTTATAAAACGCCTGATAGAACTATAATAGCACAACAGTAATAGCACTATTCATGTACTTGCTATTTCTCGGTGCAGTCTGGTATGCGCCTAAGGCTAGGTCAAGCTAAAATCTGTAAACGTCATATCTTAAATAAAACGTAACTCTGTATATTATTTTCTGATTTTTGTTTATTACCTTCTCCGTGAAGCTACGAATAAATTTTTTGCACTATTTCTGAATGTTTTACTTCCAAAGTCACTATTATTCAATCGCCTTACTTCCAGATCAGTGTTGCTTATTCATATTAGATTATGAAAGGCAGAAAGGTCTTCAGCTTTGAGTCTGTTCGTTACGTCCTTGCGTTATGAGATTAGAATAATTTAATATTAGATATTTTGAGTGCCTGCCACTTTGAATAGAGCAACTACAAGTAAATCATGTTGTTATGCATTTTATTATCACATCACACTATCACACTAATATATAAATGCGAAAGTTTGTGTGTATGTTTGTTACTTCATCACGCAAAAACTACTGAACGGATTTGGATGAAACTTTACAGTAATATAGCTTATACATCAGAATAACACATAGGCAATTTTTTTTTTTCGGACATTTAACACACAACGCCGATTTGCAGCGATAACCGACATACACGCGGGCGGAGACGCGGGCAACAGCTAGTATTAATATAATCGCAACTTACAGCGGCTATAACTTATCATTTAATTTTCTAATTTACTATTTCATTTCAGAAATGAAATTTATGTGTGTTTAATGGCAAGATGATGAGTAATTAAGAGTGTTTTCTTCTATATATATGCAATTAATTTTCTCATTCTGCTATTCACAATCAAATAATTTAGGCCTTTCAGCTATGAATTTATATCTATACTAATCCTAGTTATTGCTCGCGGCTCCGCCCGCGTGTATGTCGGTTATCGCTGCAAATAGTAGCCTATTTGTTATTCTAATGTATAAGCTATATTACTGTAAAGTTTCATCCAAATCCGTTCAGTAGTTTTTTGAAAGAGTAACAAACATCCATCCATCCATCCATCAATACTTACAAACTTTCGCGTTTATAATATTAGGAGGATTAGCTGAAGAAATTGTTTGTTTGTTTGTTTGAACGCGATAATCTCAGGAACCTCTAGTCCGATATGAGAAATTCTTTTAGTGTTGGATAGTACATTTATCGAGGAAGGCTATAGGCTATACATCATCACGCTAAGACCAATAGGAGCGGAGCACCAATAAATAATATTTCAAAAACGGGGGGATATTGCTACGCTACGGGCAATAGGAGACGCAAACGGGGTTGCGTGGGTCAGCTAGTATTTAATAAAGAAAATACCAAAGGAAAGAAGTTCTTGAGAGCCCTACAAAGTCGTGGCTGTTTAGCAGTTACAAAATCGCCTCTACCAGCTAGCGTTGATCTCTTGGTTAGTGTATGATGATGATGTACCGATTAAAAAGTCTCGGGTGCGATTCTCGGATCGGGCAAAAAAAGTGTTAAGATTTTATGATTATAGAAATGTTTAATAATGGCCCGGAATTTGGAAGCAAGGAACTTAACCCAGTTTTTTTATGGAATTGTGGGGAAACGAGCAGGCGTGTCACCTGATGGTAAGCGATAACCGCCGCCCATGGACATCCGAACACAACAACAACAGAGGCGTCACGAGTGCGTTGCCGGCCTTTGGGAGATTTGGAGGGGGATAGGGGGAGGGGGTTGGGGGAGGGTATGGGCCTCCGGTATCCTCACTCATTTGGTGAAACACAGCGCAAGCGCTTTTACCGGTTTTCTGAGAGGCCGTGGTATCACTCCGGTCGAGCCGGTCCCTTCACGCCGAAGCGTGGCTCTCCCCGTGCTTTGGAAAGCACGAAAAGCCGTCGGTCCTGCGCCTGACCTCAGGCAACTGGGTATTTTAGATGACAGTTGGGTATACTAGCTTCTATATTTAAATTAGATACTTAGTAGATAAGATCAACAGCCAATAGAATGTTAGTGTAAACAATAGGTTAAGCGTATTAGGGTTGCATACAAATAACTTGAACTAGCAACAATTAAGGAGTCCTGGTCTGTTAACACTAACACAAATACATACATGCATACGCTTCAAATTCATTGGCCTATTTCTGAAAGTCCGTAAAACGGTATTTTAGCTGTTTAAAAATGGCATTAAACATGATTAACTACATAGGTTTTGATCACTGACGAAAAAATATATACTAGACCAACACTCTACTAGGCGAGACCTGTACGCGGATTTATAGTAAGCTTAATGTTCCCTAGATGTCACTAAGTGCATCAAATCGTGAATTAAGACGATATTTTCTGACCCCCAACACCAATACGAACCCAACAGTCAACTGTCAAGTTTATTGTCATTGTATTATTGCGAAATGTACCACTAGATGTCGTTTTTTAAATAATTAATTATCTTAGTACCTACATAATTTATGTAATATTTTATCGTCAGAGAGATATAAACAAATAAATAAAATTTTAATGTCTGTTTTTAATTTTAAAATAACCGCCTTTCTCTTTACAATCTTTTTTTTTATTAATTGTTTGAAACTTTTTTTATTTTCAATGGATTCACTTTAAACTTTGTATGTATGTTTCTCAATTGACATAGGTAAGGAACTAAGGACTGACATTTTATTTTTTTAATGGATTCAAAAAACAAAATAAAAATTGATGAATTAATAAAATACAGTTGCATGTTGCAGTTGCAATTCCCGTCCTTAATGACACATGTCTAAAAACAGTTTTTGGCGTGTATAAATGTTGTTGATCGTGAATGTATGCAAATAAAAAAATTTATAATTATGAGTTGATAATGTCGAGAATTGCTTGCACATATAAATTAACAACTGTAGATGACAAAAAGGTGTAATTAAGGATTTTCTTTCGGTTTGTGTCTTATAAATAATCCTAATGTTAAAAATGCGAACGTAAGTTCCTTTGTTACGCTTTCTGGCGAAAACTACTTAGCTGATCAATCTGATCATCATGAAACACATATTCTTGTAGAGGTATTAGAAGTAACATAGGATACTTTTTATCAAATGCGAACGAAGTCGCGGGCGAACGAAGTCGCAGGCGAAACCTAGTTATTAATAAAACAATCAGAAATGTTTTTGGAACGAAGTTCCCTAACGCGCTTTTCGCGCCAAAAGTTGTAGCGACACTTAACATTGAGTTGACGTCATAGTGCTGGATACTCAACGTTAAATATAACAAACTGATTGCCAACGTCCATACCGTGTTGAATGCACCGGTTCTCGTCCGATCACCGAAGTTAAGCCACATCGGGCGTGGTTAGTAATTGGATGGGTGACCGCCTGGGGATACTACGCGTGTTGTTGACTTTTTGCATTTATTTACAGAAAATAATATATTGTTTTATAGTATATTTTGTAAAGTTTGATTATTTCTAAAATAATTTGACAAATGCGTTACCGGCCTTTGGGGCATAGTGGAGTGGGATGGGGGAGAGGTTGGGGTATGAGCCTCCGGTATCCTCACTCACTCGGTGAAACACAGCGCAAGCACTTTTTCACATCGGTTTTCTGTGAGGCCGTGGTATTACCAGGGGCAGTGGTCATATTACGTCGCGTCGCGCGTAACCAAGTAAAATAATATCCAGAAACGGTCAAGTACGTATACTAACTTAAAAATGACGGACTTTCGTCCACACTTTCAACCCGTATTTCACCCCCTTAGGGGTAGAAATTCCAAAATACCTTCCTTAGTGGATGTCTACTCAATAAAACGATCCATATGAATAACTGAAAGAATACAACTTAAGGTATATACGTACGTGTAATATTAAAATCATCATCTTATCCCTAACTGTTGAAGAGTTTAACCTTCTATCATCAGTTCACCTAAATAACTTGAAAGTATACGACTAAAGGTCTATAGATACGTATGAAATTGAAAGAATTATCCTCCAACTCCTAACCGTTGAGGAGTTGTACCTTCGATCATCAGCTTGCCTAAATAATTTGAAAGAATACGACTAAAGGTAATATACATACATATGATATTTAAAGATTTATCCTCCAACTCCTAACCGTTAAGGAGTTGTACCTTACACCATCAGCTCATCATCATAAAATGATGACTACCAGATGCAAATACCGGGTTAACTTCAGAAAATATACGAAAACATAATATGTGCCTAAAAAATGAGGGTTTCCCTCGATTTCCCTGGGATCCCATCATCAGTTCCTGATATGGTGACAATGAGACCACCTCGGGAGCATACCCTTTCGAATACAAAAAGAATTTTCAAAATCGGTCCACAATTGACGCAGTAATCGGTGAACATACATAAAAAAAACACAGTGGAACATAGAACCTCCTCCTTTTTGGAAGTCGGTTAAAAATAAAAATACAGTCGAATTGATAACTACCTTCTT
This sequence comes from Diaphora mendica, assembly GCA_949125395.1. Classification (NCBI taxonomy): domain Eukaryota; kingdom Metazoa; phylum Arthropoda; class Insecta; order Lepidoptera; family Erebidae; genus Diaphora; species Diaphora mendica. The sequence continues at coordinate 27,016,392 of OX421316.1, forward strand.
TTTTTGAAGTCGGTTAAAATAAACATTCATTTTAATTAAATTTTTGAACTGAGTACGCGGCTCAAGCGACGTTGCCGTTCCGTATTAACTACTGGAAGTACTGGAAGATATGAACGATTTTTGCAATGTTGCCATTCATGAGTGCATTGTTTCTCTGATTCAACCAAATAACTTATAAATGTGACATCTAGCGTAGTAAATAGGTCATTATTTTCAAGTTTATTTAAATCGATTGCAACGACATCTCCTAAACATAGGTGATAACTTTTAGTTATGCAATTGAAAATCATTTTTTTAAAGCAAGCAATACAAAGCAAGTTTTATATTTGAAAAATAATAATATAGTTACTAGAATTGAAGCACATCAATAAAATACTGTTAAACTTTGTTAAACTGCTTTTTAGAGCTTATTTTGAGCGCCATCTAGATTTAGTTGAACTTTTCTAGCTTTTTACGGCGTACAGTATTGGCCAAGGGAGGGACGGTCTATAGTATATTGTGTCATTGGTTTTGATTAATGTATTTCGATTAATGTAGATTGACACAAAAATACTTACATATAATAAGTGAACGTATGTTCCGACATGTTTCTGATACATACTAACTTATAATCCGATATTCTTTGAAAGACTAGCTTTTCCCGTAGGTGCTTTTGCGAATTTATATTTAAAATTAGAAAAGAAAGAACAAAGATAGACATGCAAAATATGCAGGGCAATATCACTGCAAGGAGAAAAAAATAAAATAAAAAAAAACCGACTTCAAGGTTCGTCTCGATTTCTCTTGGATGCCATCATAAGATCTTAGTGTCCTTATCATGGTACCACCGTTGGGATATCTCCTTTCCATTAAAAAAAACCATTAAAATTGGTTCATAAACGTCGAAGTAATCCGCGAACACACATAAAAATAAAACTCCTCCTTTTTTGAAGTCGTTTAAAAAACTTAAAACTTAACTTATAAGTACCAAATCGTCTGCTCGCGTGCTGCGTGGTACACCGGTATATGGTTGGGCGAAACCTCCTTGCTAACGAGAGGCTTATATCCAACAGTGTACTCTTCAACGCTGTTGACGATGATGATAATGATTTTTTTTTATTAAATACACTAGCTGATAGGGCTAACGTTGTTTTGTCATTAAAAAAAAAATGGGTTATAAAAAATAGATGTTGGTCGATTCTCAGACCTACCTGATATGCACACCAAATTTCATAAAAATCGGTCCAGCCGTTTCAGAGGAGTATATTAACTAACATTGTGACACGAGAATTTTATATATAAAATCATATTTAATGAAATCATCAATACCATTTAAGTTGTAACATGACAAACAAACCTAAACTATTACAATGTTGCTTATACTACAAAAAACTGGAACGCATTATATTTGAATACAATAGAAAATACACAATGCATCAAAGTAATACATATTATTAGAATAAATTTCTTAGTATTTATTCCCTTCAGGTACATCATTAACAAACTTTTACTGGTAAGAAAGTAACGTATGTATAATAGTGTGTTTTATAATAAACCATAAAGAATATAAATGGATAGTGGAATAAAATTGATGGAGAAAAATCTTGATCCAGTGGTAACATCGTCGGGTAAGTACCTTTTTTTGATGTTGATACCTTTCCTTGTTTTTTGTAGAAAGACAACTCCCGCACTAGGAATAAATCCTGTGTCCCGGGGGACTTTTCAAACATACATGAAACGGACACAAAGTACACCCAGACTCAGAAAAACTATTTGTGGATCACACAAAGTGTTGTCCTACGTGGGATTTGAACCCACGACACTTGGCGAAGTAGGAAATGGCGTGGTGACCGTTAAACCCCTATGCCAAACGTTCATTGTTTCCTCTTATTTGCCTGCGGTGTGTAGGGGAACGCGCCGGAAAGGGGCGGGACTTTGTAACAGAAAGCCGGAAAATTGCGCACTGTTCCAAATCTATATATATAAAAGCGAAATACCACTCACTTATTAATCACGAAATCTCAGAAACTATAACACCTACAAACTTGAAATTTAGCAGGTAGGTTCCCTATAGGGGTAATGACCTTTGTGCCGACTTTCCCGTTTTGAAGACTTTCACAAAATATCATCCCACCAAAAACATTTTCATGTAAAATGTTGCCAAGACGACTGCATATGGCTTACCCTGTGAAAAAGATATCAGATCTCATGTAGAGCCAAGGTTCCGAATCTACACGCCCTAACTCTACCAACCCTAACTTCACAAACTCTACATCTCAGTAAAAATGTATGGCTTCGCCGTTTCGCTACCATACCATCATGAAGTGTTTGCAAATATCTAGTTTCTGAAGTAATGTGTTATACGAATATTTAGTTTCTGAAGTAACGAAACCATCACGCAAATATTTGAAGTTTAAGAAAATATATAAAACACATAATGCGTGCCTGTAAATTTATAAAAATAATACTTATACCTTAATTACCTTAATTTACTTGCAATCCCTTCATTAAAGGACCTTCTCCCTCGCCTAACAGCTACACCAAACTCATTACAAAAAGATTTTTTTAAATCGGTTTAGAAGCGACGAAAACATCGACAAACATAATTATTATGTACTCGTTTATAGAAAAAAGCGTGTTAAAAGATTGCGACGAATTCAAGACCTCCTCCTTTTTTTTGAAGTCAGTTTAAAAGTTAAAAGTTTTTGTTATGAAAAATAATACTTTAATTTTGGTTATTTTATAAGAAAATCCATCAAAGATTGCATTAAATTATCTTTATTAATGTTTTTTTTATTAATAACATTTTACTGAGTTTCAGTATTTATAAGATAATTGCATATGACTGTACAAATAGTCGGCGAAGTGGTACTTAAAACTACGTAATTCAATTTTTTCGGCTTACTGAACGTAAATATAGATAAATTATAAAAGTCGGCATAAACGAGCCCATTCTAATGAATCATGAAATTCGGCATAAAGGTAACAGATGTATGAAATTTTATGAAAGTCGTCAAAACGGGCAAGTCGGCACAAAGGTCATTACCCCCTATAGGGTGTAGACATCCGCTAAGAACGGATTTTACGAAACTCTACCCCTAAAGGGGTAAAACGGGGGTTGGAAATTTGTATGAAAATCGTATGTTTTTAAAGAGACCTGAAATTTAAAATGTATGCTCAATAGATGGTGTGGAGGTGTACTAATAATGTATCTTTAGAAATCAACCCCCCTTTTGGGGTTAAAACGGGGGATGGTAGTTTGGACGCAAACGAGGTTCCGTAGGTCAGCTAGTAGCAGATAAATTTAATCATTCATTAACAAACCATAACGTCCTACTGTTGGGCTCTGGTCTCTCAGGAGAGGCCATACGTCCCCACGCTGGCCAAGTGCGGAGTGAGTTGGGGCTGGCAAGACAACGTTGTGGCTTCGTAATCTTGCTGTTGGATGTTTTAAGCCGCCCAAAGGCCTCCATCTAAGCTTCACGACAGTTATCCTATAATAACAACCGGGATCGACTGCTTAACGTGACCTCTGAATCGTCCTCATAGCCCAATTGCACTCGGTGATTAAAAACAATCACCGAGGGTAAGCAACGCCGGTGCGGTCAGTACCTGGATGGGTGACCAATAGTGGCATGTTGCCATGAGGGTCTCCGATAAATTTAATATGATGTTATATCTATATACTTATAATAAAAATGTAACAGGTCCAATTCTGTACATTAAAGATATTAAAAAATTTTTTTTGGAGGGCTCCCTATAATCGATACTGAACCCAAAACTGTAATTTTTTTCATTTTTGTCTGACTGTCTGTCCGTCTGTCTGTCTATCTGTCTGTATCTTGGCCGCGCATCACGTCGAAACTACTGAACGGATTGAAATGAAACTTGGCATGATTTGAGTTCATACTACGAGGTAGGACATAGGATACTTTTTATCCCGAAATTCAGCACGGTTTCCTGGAGAGAGGGGATGAAAGTCAAAATATGTACTTGGTTGTAATTCAATAACACATAGTCCTATTTCATTCCTTCTTTTTTGCTAGAAAGAAAAAAAATAAAAGGTAACGAGAAAAGTGTTTTTTTTTGTCCGCGACTGTACACTGCCTGTGGGAAGCTGAGACAGATATGTAAATATGGCGGTACGAAGTTCGCTGGGTCAGCTAGTATCATAATATGACAAGATGAGCCTATTGGTCTAGTGGTTAGCTATCTTGACTGCTAAACCAGGGGACGTTATTTGTTTCCAACTCCGACAAATGTTGAGTGATGAGCACGGTCACTTGTATCTATGTGTATCTGTATCTATGTAGTCTCTACTAACATATAAAGCTAAAGAGTTTGTTTGAACGCGCTGATCTCATAACTTCTAGTCCGATTTGAAAAATTATTTCAGTTTATCGAGGAAGGCTATGGGCTATAAATCATCACGCTAAGACTAATAGGAGCGGAGCACTAATGAATAATGTTACAAAAAACAAACCGATGCTTAAAAATTATTTCACCAACGCATAGCTACATCATCAGTAGCTACTTATTACCGCGATAATGACATAAATGCTAGTGGAGCCACGAGCAAAAGCTAATTAACCGACTTCCAAAAGGAGGAGGTTCTCAATTTCATCGTTTTTTTTTATTTTTTATTTATGTACATTGTTTACTCCGTCAATTGTGGACCCGATTTTGAAAATTCTTTTTGTATGCAAAAGGTTATGCTCCCCATGTGGTCCCATGGCCCCCATATCAGGATCTGATGATGGGATCCCAAGGAAATCGAAGGAAACCCTCAAATTTACGTGAGCGCCTGCAATGAAGTTAAGAGCAATTGTCTGCATGCCTTTATATTCTGTAGATATCATTTAATTTCATAATATATAGTCCATTTGAGATTTTATTACAAAAAATTACCTGAAGTCCTTTCGATTCTATACAGTATGTATGTTACCTTTAGTCGTATTCTTTCAAGTTATTTAGGTGAAATGATGATGAGAGACTTGAGAAAGACTAAAATGCGAAAAAAAAACTTCGTTTAAAAAACCGACTTCAAAAACTAAAAAGTAAAAAATAACTTAATTTGTATGTGCTACCTATTCATAGGTTTGAAGTCGGTGCCTAGCAAAAATGTAATAGTAGGTACCGCACTCGCCGCGCGTGACATTGAGCGGGATAGCTGCTCTTCGCGTAGAACAAAACAACCGAAGCGTCGTTGACGTCGTTGACGTTCGTCTCGAAATAATATAGCGAGTGTGGTACCTACTATTTGGCTTGGCACCGAATTCAAACCTATGAATAGGTAGCACATACAAATTAAGTTATTCTATACTTTTTAGTTTTTGAAGTCGTTTTTTTTATATACAAAGATTACAATCTTCGTGATCGAAGATTACAATGATATGCTGTAACGGTTAATCTTTAAACTTCATGCATCTACTAGGTAGTCTGAAAAGTTTCCAACCTCAACGTTAAGATGGCAGCACTTGTGAATAAAGACTAGTGAATGTTGTGCGTCTTTGCACTATGCAGAAAGCATCGCTGGGAGAAATGTGTACAGTTCAATGACAATGTAGAATTAGAAAAATGTCTTGCATCATCATTGGATCAGCAACTTTCCATAACACCCTCGTAAACCTTCTTCTTAAATCGGTCTGTCTATCAAAACTGCATAAAAATCCGTTGCGTAGTTTGAAAGATCTAAGAGTATGAGCGATGAGACATTATTTCATTCTTTAAAGGGATAATAATTTTATCAATTTCAAAAAATATAAATTCCTTTATTGTCGAAGATTGTATCTCTTCCTCCTCCTAATAGCGTAAGGATTGCATTTTTTTTATGAAATTCACCTTTTGTTTCACGAGCAATCATGAACATATCACATAGATGTACATAGATAAATTAATAGTAATAATATACATGGGTAGGTATATTCTGATTTAGATTTTTAGTCAAGATAATACTTTATGTTTTAATCAAGTGATCTAATCTTAGATAGCAGATACTTAGGAATAACTGTAAAAAAACATTTCATAACGATGAGATTATAAAACCTGATATCACATATTTTAGAGACTATATTAATTGCAGATCATTTTCATACATATTCATACATATCTATGAAGTCATTAAATGTATAAATCTCATTACTGAAACAGTAATACGAATAATAATGTGCATTTGCATACAAATAACTGTTGTATTGTGCATCATCATGTATACCTAACAAATACAATCAAAAGCCATAACCTAACCTATAGCTGTAACCTATTACCTAACTTATAGTGCTTTAACTTAGCGAGTCCTTAACCTTGGCTTCACTGATATGACTATCACTGAAAATATTTAATTTGGCAATAAAAGAAAGTAATCACAAATAAAAAGGTAACATACAACAATTTTGTAAAGCCAAAAAAGGATCCAATTCAAAATTGTGTCAGACAAAATTACCGTGGGAGAGCCACGTTTCGGCATGAATGGGCCGGCTCGACCGGAGTGAAACCACGGTCTCACAGAAAACCGGTGTGAAATAGCGCTTGCGCTGTGTTTCACCGAGTGAGTGAGGATAACGGAGGCCCATACCTCAACCCCTCCCCACATCCCCCAAAGGCCGGCAACGCACTTGTGACGCCTCTAGTGTTGCGGGTGTCCATGGTGGTAATCGCTTACCATCAGGAGATACGTCTGTTCGTTTGCACCCCATTCCATAAAAAAAAAAACTAACTCTGGTTTACGTTTCAATTACAACGCCGTGCATAAAGCTATTTTACATACCCGTGCCTCAATAAATACAATAACAAAGCAACAACACAAAAAAAAAAGAAAAAAAAACATACAAGCAATATTATCCCCACGGAGATTATCCCACACTTTACCACTCGCCAGCATTTCGGAACTGAGTGTAAATGATACAGAATATTTCCTGGCTTCCGTAAAACTAATAAAACTACTCACCGTTAACTGTACCAACGATCCACCCTCAATACGCCGGAAAAAAATTCAGTCAATAATATTTTCTAATCTATAATATAATTAATGCGTGTATTTGCACCTGGGTGGACCACGGGAAATAGTAATTTTTCCCGTGGTTTTTTTTTTTTTTTTTGGAATAGACCGGCAAACGAGCAGACGTATCGCCTGATGGTAAGCGATTACCGCCCCCCATGGACACCCACAACACCAGAGGCGTCACAAGTGCGTTACCAGCCTTTGGGGGATGGGGGAGGGAGATAGGGGGAGGGGTTGGGGTATGGGCCTCCGGTATCCTCACTCACTCGGTAAAACACAGCGCAAGCACTATTTCACACCGGTTTTCTGTGAGGCCGTGGTATCACTCCGTTCGAGCCGGCCCATTCATGCCGAAACGTGGCTCTCCCACGTATACCCCATTAACGATATGCTGTAAAGAGTAATCTTTAAACTTCATGCATATGGGAGTGCCACGCTTCAGCATGAATGGACCGGCTCGACCGGAGTGTTACTACGGCCTCAGAGAAAACCGGTGAGAAATAGCTTGCGCTGTGTTTCACCGAGTGAGTGAGGATACCGGAGGCCCATACCCCAACACCTCCCACCATCTCCCCCCCCACATCTCCCCCCTATCCCCCATAGGCCGGTAACGAACTTGTGACGCCTCTGGTGTTGCGGGTGTCCATGGGCGGCGGTAATCGCTTACCATCAGGCGATACGTCTGCTTGTTTGCCAGTCTATTCCATTAAATAAAAAAAATCTACTAGGTAGTCTGAAAAGTTTCCGACATCAACGTTAAGATGGCAGCACTTGTGAATAAAAACTAGTGATCGCTGGGAGAAATGTGTACAGTTCAAGGACAATGTAGAATTAGAAAAATGTCTTGCATTATCATTGGATCAGCAACTTCATAATACACTCGTAAACCTTCTTATTAAATCGGTCTGTCTGTCAAAACTGCATAAAAATTCGTTGCATAGTTTTAAAGATCTAAGAGTATGAGCGATCAGACATTATTTCATACTATAAAGGGATAATCATTTTATCAATTTTACGGTCTGATTATCCTAATTATGAAATCGAATTGGATTTTGTATCTAAGCCAACTGGAGTTTGTTTAGGATTACGACTTACAGACGGTGCAATATGCATCCAGATTAAATTTAATAGTTCAGCCCGCATATATCCTGCCAGAAGCATAGAAACTGCCTCAAGCATTTATATTTAGGCTGCGGCTTGTCAATCTTTTACTCTAGAGAATTTTATCCGTGTACAATGTAGCTGCCATTGACAAAACAATTTTTTTTTCGGTACTTTGTTTTATCATTGTGCAAATGCCACTTTATTTATTTAAACATAATTTAAATTCATGTGAATGAATGTGTTTAACTTTCCCAATGAACTAAATTTCAGATACAATACAGACATGGACGCTGGAAGAGACGTTAGCCGGGTTAGCTATTGTTCTAAGCTTATACCTAGTAATGGTTTTAAAAGTATTACCAGCCTACATGAGGAACAGAGAGCCATTGAAACTAAATAATGTTATGTTAAAATATAACGCTTTCCAAGTCGCCTTCTCATTGTATTTAGTGGCTATAGTAAGTATGATTTGTTGCTATTCGCTTTTTGGTAGGTGTCTGTTTTCTCTTTTAACAATGTCGCCATAATGTCCTTTAAAAACTGAAATAATTCCTCATGTTATTATTGCTTTAGAAGGTTTTTTTAAATAGTGAAAATCATGGAATCTTGTTCTACAGTTATTGAGAAATCGATGTATTTATGTAAACTAAGCTATGCCAAATCGTCAATTTTGTAAAAGTGCTTGTAAATGATAACAATGATTTGTTTTAAAATATCATGAAGCCATGAATAAAGAAATAGTCACTGATTAAAGAATATTACGTTTTATATGTAAGACTGGCACTAGATGGCGCTCTTTGCAAAACATGACTAAGCTTAAGAATTTATTCCCAATAAACAAAATAAATAGTTAGGTTTTTAAGTACTATGCCCTTGTTTTATTGTAAACTGATAACAGTTATTTATTTGGGAAGAATTTAACCTTGATATTAGATCTGTTTCTAAAGTTGTTGGTCTCCCAGGAACCAGTAATAAATGAATATCTCGCAGTTTTGTGGATATGCTTATCTTCTCTAAAACTTCAGCTACCTGTTGTAGTAAAGTTGTTACCGAGCTGCTGCTTATACCTCGATTATCTTTTAAAAAGTGTACATTAGTCAAAAGTTAATTTATTGATTTCAGTACTTGAAATATATCTACCGATTTCGGATCATCACCACGAGGTGTCCAAAAGGCGAGGATTTACAGGAGGTAATTTTAATTTGTCTCAATTTTTTTTGTTTATCGAATAAAAAATTAAAAGGTTTCTTTTAACAAAATAGTGACGGTTTGTATTATATTTTATTTCGAATTGCCCTCTAGCCAAGTTGACATTTTACAAACGTAAACGATAACAGAAAACTAACAAGTGTATGGGTGCCCCACAGCCAGTCCACTGTGTATTCCGAAAATTTGGACAGTTGCAATTTTATTATTTAACACACCTATTTCCATTGTACTTGACACTGGCAGAATTGTTGACATCGGCACAGTTTGCCATTTTTCAAGAAAAAGAAAAGAAAATTGTATGGGATTGACGTCTCATGACGATGAGTCACGTGGTCAAAATAAAGTATTACCCAATTAATTCAAGAGTATAGAGGCGTTATCAACTGTAATAAGAGAATCGATGTGACACACTTGCATCATAGTTAATGGGGCTGGTCCGATGAATGGATCAATAGGTCGGATACCTAGATACGTTTTTCAATACTCATAATTTTGCAAAAGATACGGAATGTGTTTGTAGTTTTATTTTAAACTAGCTGTTGCCCGCGGCTCCAGCCACGTATATGTCGGTTATAGCTGCAAATAGTAGCCTATGTGTTATTCTGATGTATAAGCTATATTACTGTAAAGTTTCATCCATAACACTTTTTTTGCCCGATCCGAGAATCGCACCCGAGACTTTTTAATCGGTACATCATCATCATACACTAACGAAGAGGCGATTTTGTAACTGCTAAACAGCCACGACTTTGTAGGGCTCTCAAGAACTTCTTTCCTTTGGTATTTTCTTTATTAAATACTAGCTGACCCACGCAACCTCGTTTGCGTCTCCTATTTATTTATTTATTTATTTATACAAACTTCCTGCAAACATATTGCACAAGGCGGACTTAATGCCACAGGCATTTTCTTCCAGTCCAACCTTTGGGTGTTGCAAAACTGTGTGTGGCAGGCGTATTTTAAAAATAAGTATTACGATAAGTTAAATTAAAATATATTACAAAACCAACGATTCTACAGATATATACCTACACATATAAAATTTACATACACATACATTATACATAGATATATAAACATACATACATACACACATAAACGAGCATATACACATCCAAAAGACACTTTGAAAGTGTTATTCTGATGAATATCCTATTGCCCGTAGCGTAACAATTTCCCCCGTTTTTGAAACATTCTTTATTGGTGCTCCGCTCCTATTGGTCTTAGCGTGATGATGTATAGCCTATAGCCTTCCTCGATAAATGTACTATCCAACACTGAACGAATTTCTCAAATCGGACTAGAGGTTCCTGAGATTAGCGCGTTCATAAGTATTGATGTATGGATGGATGGATGTTTGTTACTCTTTCACGCAAAAACTACTGAACGGATTTGGATGAAACATTACAGTAATATAGCTTATACATTAGAATAACACATATGCTACTATTTGCAGCGATAACCGATATACACGCGGGCGGAGCCGCGAGCAAAAACTAGTATTAGTCTATCCAACTTTTATTATAAAAGCGAAAGTTCCGTTCAGTACTTACGAACTTTCGCGTTTTTAATATTAGTAGGATATCCATATAAATCAAATCAATACATCCGAACCAGCTCGGTCAGTATGATAACGAGGCCTCACACAAAATAATGTGGCCCAATTTTTTTGTTGCATTTCACCGAGTCAGTGACAGGCCACCCTTACTTTCACCTCATAAATCTGCAATGCAATTAAAACTCTTGAGTTGCATTTGTCTATTACTAGCGATAAGCCATCAGGTGAAACTTATGTTCATTTGCCTCAATTATTTTTTCAGGTTATATTTGACATCTACCCTTACTTCATTGCAAAGCATTTGGATCTCTTAGACACAGTGTTCTTCGTGCTGCGAAAGAAGGACAACCAAGTGACATTTCTACATCTGTACCACCACACCACAATGGTGACATGGACCTGGCTGCACTTGATGTACTATCCCACAGATCATTTTGTGGTAGTGGGGATGCTAAATAGTTTCATCCATGTAATCATGTATGCTTATTATGGAATATCAGCTTTGGGGCCTCAGTATCAGAAGTATGTTTGGTGGAAGAAGCATTTGACTAAGTTTCAATTGGTAAGTACCGTGTGATGGCGGATTGAGCCTTGACGGAAGAGCTCTTCCAACTGGTCCCCCCTCCCCCTCTTCTCCTTTCCTATACTGGACAACACGTGCCGGCCTTCGCAGTCACCCTTTTAGAGTGGAAGACATACGCTCTCGAACGCAACGTTTCGGTTGTTCCTTCTTGTGTCGAGCGATCAAAACATGGAACTCACTACTATCACACGTGTTCCCTTCCCATTATGATCCCGGGTCCTTTAAGCGGGGCGTGAAAAAGCATCTCACTAGGACGCCATAGTATGGGTCACTATGCTGCTCTGTCCACGTTCACATTGAGGATAGTGACCACCACTTTTGGATTCTACTTATGCTTTCCATCAGAGTAGAGTCATTTTAGTATGACCGTGGGAGAGCCACGCTTCGGCATGAATGGGCCGGCTCGACCGGAGTGATACCACGGCCTCACAGAAAACCAGTGTGAAATAGTGCTTGCGCTGTGTTTCACCGAGTGAGTGAGGATACCGGAGGCCCATACCCCAAACCCCCTACCTATCTCCCCCCACATCCCTCAAAGGCCAGGCCCAAAGGCAAAGACAGGAATATCCTTAGTGCAGGAGTTGTCTTTCTTTGGAAACAAAATAAACATTACTAATATTACAATAATTAAAATATTTAGTTACTGCACGTGCACATCACGTGATACAAAATTTCATAACTATGAACTCACTGTTTTATTACAATTATCACAGAATATGAAATTGTTTAAATTAACATTTATAACAGTCATTAAATGATTTTGTGAACGTATTTATGAAAACCTAAGCAAGTCAAATTTACTCATACGAAATTTAAACTTAAAATATTAGTTGCATTGAGACAAGGGAATTGGTACAACAGTGTAGGTAACGGTCTAGTTTCCCCCTTTATTATATTCAAAACCCTATATGTATTTTATTTAACTTATTTATATACAAAAAGTATTGTTGTTTGTGTAGGTATATTAAGCACCGCCGCAGTCGAATTCGATATTTTTGCAATTGATGTGACCAATTATTTAATCATGATGCACAATTTTCGACGTACATTAATCAAGTTTGTAGTTGAAACTTCGAAACCACTACAGTTACTAGTAGTAAACTTACTTTAAATGTGCTATCTCTTTATTTGTAACACTTTAGAGATAAGTTTTATTGGCACAACCATTAAACATATTCTACAGAAATAAAACTAATTCATGCGATGTAAGCAACGGTCATTGGTTTTTAGGGTTACGTGCCAAAGGCAAAAAACGGAACCCTTATAGATTCTTCATGTCTGTCTGTCTGTCCGTCCGTCTGTCTGTCCGTCGGTCTGTCTGTCTGTCCGTCCGTCCGTATGTCATAGCCACTTTTTTCTGAAACTATAAGAACTATACTGTTGAAACTTAAGTAAGTAGATGTATTATATAAACCGCATTAAGATTTTCACACAAAAATAAAAAAACAATACATTTTGGGGGTCCCCATACTTTAAAAAATTTAAAATAAAAAAAAATTGAGTTTCAGTTCTAAAAATGGGGATACTTAGAACTTAAAATTTTAAATTTTTTTTTCATCAAACCTATACGTGTTACGGGTATCTATGGATAGCTCTTCGAAAATGATATTGAGGTTTCTAACATCATATTTTTCTAAACTGAATAGTTTGCGCGAGAGACACTTCCAAAATGGTAAAATGTGTGTGTGTCCCCCTGTAACTTCTAAAATAAGAGAATGATAAAACTCAAAAAAATTATATGATGTACATTACCATGCACTACTACCAAAAATTGGTTTGAACGAGATCTAGTAAGTAGTTTCTTTTTAATACGTCGCATATCGAAAACCGCAAAAAAAAAACAATATTATTAAAACATCCATCAAAGTAACAACGAACTTTTATATATGTTACTTGCTGCTTCGGAACCCTTCATGGGCGAGTGCGACTCGCACTTGGCCGCTTTTTTTATTATGCCATTTCCGTAGACCAGTTATTTTTAATTTTAACAGAATGTTGTATGTCCAATACTCTTGTTACCATTAGTACTTGAGGTATTCGATACCTCTCGACCTTAAATTATGTTTGAATAATTGTTTCCGTGTATCGGAGGCACTTTACAAACATAATTATATGAAATGAACACCAAAAACACCCAGATTGAAAACAACAATTTGTGGATCACGCAAAAAGTTGTCCCATGTAGGGGATTACGAAGTAGGTAGCGGGTGAGGTAAGACCACATAAACCATCCGTGCTGTCAATAAAAGTCTTTAAATTGTTTAGTTTAATCAATTTGGGATTTGTAAGAACACCAAAATTCGTCTATCACAATAACATCATTATTTCTTAAATAATTTAGATTTTTCAGTAAACAATGCAGCCTAATTAAAAAAAAGTAAGACGCTTGTTCAACAACCTTTTATTGTAGTAGTTAACATTAATGCAGACTAAATATATTTAAATTTATACAATATAATATGCAATTATGTGCATAGTTATAAAACTAACTTAGTAACATTAGATATCAGAATTAAGTAAAAGTACATTTATTTTGCCATTATTTTGTAACGGCGAACCGAAGTACTTGAAATCGGTGCAGACCGAAATCGCTGTTCCTTTCAGTGACAGCAAGACCCAAGAAACATCCGAAAGTCGCAGAACATGAATTTTGTTTTGGGTCTGCTTATTTTCAAGCCGAAAGTCTCCAGTCTTTGCTACCATGTCTCCAGTTTACGCTGTACCTTTGACCCGTTTTCACCGACCAACACAACATCGTCTGCAAATAGTATCCATATTAACAGGAAGAGGTATGGGCTAAGAGCCGATCCCTGCCCTGGTGCTAGCTAACAGAGACATTGATTTGGTCGATGTTTCCCGCAGCCGACCTAACATGAGTACTAGATTTTCTGTACATAGCTCGAATGAATGACAAAGGATTCAAAACCTATCACAAATCCTCTCACGCTTTCTGTGCCTAGATCAACAAACACCATATGCAAGTTTTTGTGCACATGTTATTGTTTCTCGCACAATTGCCAATTTGACAATATTTATTAATTATCATTACTTATTGATTAAACTTCATTGCACACCACTACAGTATAAATTTGTACAGAGATACACATATGGAGATCAACATTAGGTATTACAATAGGCGATCTTATCGCTCACGGCAATCTCTTCAAATGATTAAATTATAATATTTTATTTATAATTTTAGTATCATTGAATAACAATAATATTATTCTATTTCAGATCCAGTTCATCCTAGTGGTGTCTCACCTTCACTTCCAGCAGAAGCTCTCCCCATGTCCTCTTCCAAACTTTTTCCACAATTTTTGTTTGTTTCTTATTTGTTCCTTTTTTGCTCTTTTCATGAACTTTTACATCAGTAGTTATAAGAATAGAAAAACTCCTGCAAAAGAAAACACTAATGTAGAATACACGGATCATCAGAGATTAATGAAAGCACGTTAGAAAAATTGATATTGTATTAAGACTCATTTAATTATATATATCCTTACATGTCTGGGTTGTTTTTTATTATATTACAGAGTATTTGCAATATACATATAATATTACGAAGTGTGGTAACCCTAATCAAAACAAATAGGACATTTAGAAGATGGCGATTTCAAAAACATTGAGAAAAACCTGTTGGTCTAGCGGTTAGCAGTTATCAAACCAGAGTTGATGGGTTCTATTTCCACCCAAGATTCTTTTTATGTATGGACCTGCCAAAGTGACTCTACTCTGCCTGATGGAAAGCATACGCAGAATCCAAGAGAATAATACTAATAGTAAATACTTATAATACTCATTGCGAATGCAGAAACGCAACAATTCAGCATGGTGACCCATGGCGGCCTAGATGCTTTTGCATTGGGTCTCTGGTCTCGCACTGACCAACGAAACACGACAGCACGAATGCTGTGATTTTTCGTTTATCTGTGCGAGGGTAGTACTGCCCCGGTCGGGCCGCGCCGATCGTGCTGAAATCAACGTGGCTCTACCACCTATAATTAATTAATCATTAATTTTCTGTAAAGGATTTTATACCTAAATATAATTAATTATATGACCCAAAACCTTTGCTAGAATAAATCACAAGTACAGAAAGAAATTTAACCTTTATAGGTCAAAAAATAATAAGAAATCCGTTCCGAGAAAGGCCTTGGTTAATAATATATGACGTCTATGTTTCCGTAAAATCATTTTTCCTTATTTTTATCCTACTTTCTTAGTATCGGGTAACGGATGTATTTTATATCTTTTAATTTATTAAATTGCTTAACCACAGACTGCTTGCTACAGTAAACTTGAGTTCAAATTGCATGATAGTATAAAAAGATCGATTTTCTTCTACTGTCTTTCGTAATTACCTTTTTATCATCATAATCATCATTTCACTAATATGATGTCTACTACTAAACAAAAATTTCGTTGAGTAGATAATAATAATATTTACTAACGTTAAATTACGTACAAATTTTCTGATACAATAGCATTTTCGTAGGTTAGAATCGAATAAACTTTAATATACACCAGAGAGGCGCTCATAGCCCAGTTGCACTCAGTGATTAGAAACAATCACCCAGCGTAAGCTACGATGGCGCGGTCAGTACCTGGATGGGTGACTGCTGGTGGCATGATACCATGAGCGTCTCCGTGATTCGGAGGTCACGTTAAGCAGTCGGTCCCGGTTGTTATCATAAGATAAGTCGTTAAGCTTAGTTGGAGGCCTTTGGTCGTCTTAAAAACATCCAACGGCAAGATTACGTAGCCACAACATTGTCTTGCCAGTCCCCAACCCGCACTCGGCCAGCGTGGGGATGTATGGCCTTAACCCTCTCCTGATAGGAGACCTGAGCCTAGCAGTGGGACATTATGGGTTGTTGATGGATTTATGACGATGATACACCAGTTAATGAAATTTACCTAAAAGAACATATTATTCATATTAAAGAATTAATGTGTAGTTTTGGTGCGAGATGAAAAAAAATGTACAGGAATTGAAGTAAATTTTATAAAAGTAAATAACAAAAGAAATATTGATTAGTAAAACACAATGATAGTCAGGTTCTGGTAACCACCCACGGTAGGTTAATAACTTCTGTTATGGATACCGGTCCGTCTCTCAACAAAAATTAAGGTACATTTATGATGACGTCCTTATAAACATTTTAAACTTTCCATCATTCCAGCGTGTGAGCATGCATGCCTGTGTGAATTGGTGTAAGTTTGTGTTGTGTATGTAAGTATGTTTGTGTGGGTATGTGAATGTTTTAAAAATGTAGGACTAAGCAACATTTCTGCTTCCTGACTGCCTCGTTGGTCTCGCTGTTAGTGTGTGCGACTGCTGATCATGAGGTCTCGGGTTCGATTCCCGGGTCGGACCGGTGTTTTCTATGTATAATATGTATGTATTTACAAAAAAAGTATATATGTATTTGTATCAGTCGCCCATAACACAAGCTCTGCTTAGCTTGGGACTAGATGGCGTTGTGTGTTAGATGTCCGAAAAAAAAAATACCTTACCTTACTGGTGAAGGTTTTCTTTTATTTTGATCTGCTTGTAGAAGCAAAAGTTGTTACTTATCAAGTAATAGTGGATTCCTCAGGAAAGTGAAGGTAACTTTGAAAGATTTGTAAAAGTTCAAGTCAAGTTAAAGAGCGACATTGAGTGGATAAGGCTAAGAGAAAGGGTTTTACTTTTTAATTTGCTTCTAGCTTGCATGACCAGTACTTTTCTTCTGTACATAATAATGTGCCCTTTTCTGTGGTCATGCCAATGTGTATACAAAACGATAATTTGATCAAAGGTCACGGCCTACTTTAAATAAGGGACAGGGTTTTCCGCCCCTGTAGGTCAGGTGATTAGCGATCTAAGTTAAGCCAGAATTCGGTGGTTGGATTCGTACCCAGAGCAAAAATTATGTATTTTTCTTAATGTAATTTATCTGAAATATGAAGACATTGGGGAATTTTTTTGACGGGCAAATACTAAAATAATGTTACGAATAATAATACTCTTCAAGCCTTATCTGCGCACACAAATACACACACGCTTCTTATCGATCTCCTGAGGCAAGAAATAATGGACCTTATTTCTATATACATAGTGTCGGATATCGATTGTTTGTTGCCTAATTATTATTAACTTCGATTATTTATGTGTGGGACGTAAAATGTGGGTGTTTTACTGTGCTTCTGTCTGTTTCTTCCTAAATGTTTGTATGTAGGCTTATCTATTTGATTGTTTTTATTCCTGTGTTTCTGTTTTATAAGGATACTAGCTGACCCACGCAACATCGTATACGTCTCCTATTGCCCGTAGCGTTAAAAAATTCCCCCGTTTTTATAACAATCTTCATTGGTGCTCCGCTCCTATTGGTCTTAGCGTGATGATATATAGCCTATAGCTTTCCTCAATAAATGTACTATCCATGTACCAACACTAAAAGAATTTTTCAAATGGGACCAGCGGTTCCTGAGATTAGCGCGTTCAAACAAACAAACTCTTCAGCTAAGACCAATAGGAGCGTAGGACCAATGAAGAATGTTTCAAAGACGGAGGAAAATTATCACGCTACGGGTAATAGGAGACGCACACAAGGTTGCGTGGGTCAGCTAGTATAATATTATAAAGCTGAAGAGTTTGTTTGTTTGGTTGTTTGAACGCACTAATTTCAGGAGCTACTGGTCCGATTTGAAAAATTCTTTCAATGTTAGATAGCCCATTTATCGAGGCTATATATCATTACGCTAAGACCAATAGGAGCGGAGCACCAATAAAGAATGTTACAAAAACGGGGGAAAATAATTACGCTACGGGCAATAGGAGACGTAAACGAGGTTGCGTGGGTCAGCTAGTTAAAAGATAAAATAAACAACAGTAAGTTAATTATGTTTTTTGTAGCACAATGAAGTAGGTGACACTGATATTGAAAAATGATTACAATGCAACAATGTCATCGATGTCTCTAGTTTCAAAGAAATTTTTGAATTTTTAATACCATCCTTAATAGAATACAATATGTGCATTCTAATATGTATTCTGATCTCACTATGATAATGATGGTTTTTCGATAAATGCATTTTGAAATCCATTCAAAACGTCATTAACCTGGTTAAAGTAACCTGTTTTGCTCCGAATATATGCACTTTCATTTATGTCTCTCGATCCTAAAATATACTTTAAAATAAATGCGACCAACTTTAAACTATTTAAAAAAGAAAGGTTCTCAATTTGATCGTATTATTTTATGTTCCTCACCATACCATAAATAACGGAGTTCTAAAACCTCATCTATATATATATAAGCTAAAATTCAAAATTTAAAAAACCCCATAAATACTCAAGCATTTAATCGAGTAATCATACGCCAATGATATTTTTGCAGACATTCGGTTATTCTTCCCCACTTTCACCCCCATAACTTTTAAACGACTCAACCGATTTCCATGAAACATGTCTAAGAACACTCGCACGTAACTCACCTTTCATAAAAAAAAAACTAAATTGAAATCGCTTCATCTGTTTGCGAGCTACGGTGCCACAGACAGACACGTCAAACTTATAACACCTCTCTTTTTGCGTCGGGGGTTAAAAAATGAATCGCCGAAATGTAGTACGCGCATAACTTCCGATCGGCTGCACCAAATCAAATAAATCTTTTTTATATGGACGTTATTGTTAGGACAAGGTTTGTGTACAAGAAAAATTAAAAAATAACGGGAAAAGTCTTTTTTTGTCCGCGACTGTACACGGCGGGTTCACACGAAGTTCGCCGGGTCAGCTACTTTTTAATATTTTTGAGATATGACACTCAACGCCATATTTGTCCCAAACTAAGTATAACTCTTGTACTATGAATACTAGACAACTGATATTACATATAATATACTTTTTTGTTAACATATAAATGTTATTTATATGTTGGGAGATGTTAAAACTTTGCACCCCTTTTTATGAAAAATGCGTTGACGAATAGTATGAAATTTCGCACACTTACATAGAAAAGGAGTGCAAAATCCTAATATTTTTTAAAATTAAGTAAAAAAATACATTATATACTTAAACTAAACATACTATATATATTATAATATATACTATAATATACTATATTACTAAACTTAAACCTATGAATAGGTAGCACATACAAATTAAGTTATTTTATACTTTTTAGTTATTGAAGTCGGTTTTTTTAAACGAAGTTTTTTTTTCGCATTTTAGTCTTTCTCAAGTCTCTCATCATCATTTCATTTAAAATTTAATGATGTCTACAGAATATGAAGGCATGCAGACAATTGCTCGTAACTTCATTGCAGGCGCTCACGTAAATTTGAGGGTTTCCTTCGATTTCCTTAGGATCCCATCATCAGATCCTGATATGGTGGCCATGGGACCACATGGGGAGCATACCCTTTCGAATACAAAAAGAATTTTCAAAACCGATGAAATTGAGAACCTCCTCCTTTTGGAAGTCGGTTAAAAATAACATTCCACACTCTATCATGCGTATGACACACACATTCACAAATATGCATACTTAGGTACACAAATGTATATAATAATCTTTTTAGTTTGACTTTGACATAAGTATGTCAAAGTCAAACTAAAAAGATTATTGTTTTTACCCGACTGCGAAAGAAGGAGGGTAATGTTTTTCGAGTGTATGTATGTATATTTCATTGGCACGCCCTAGGGCCTAAACGGCTTGTCGTATTTTTATGTGAGTGGTGTCAATAGATTCGTCTTAGTCATGAGAGTGACACTTTTTGGCGCGAAAAAGTAATCTCAAAAAATATTCATGTTTTCAAAATAGATCGAGTGTGGTATCAAAATTTAATTTTTAATATTTTTAAGAATTTCTCTATACTGTCATACTAAATGTCAAAAATAGCTATGACGAAATCTCCGATTAAAGACTTTTAATAGCCTTAGACAAAAGACACCCTAAAAAGATCTGTCTAAAAAATTTAAACAATTATGGTCGAAATTCAACCTCTGCGCATAGAAATGTTAGTACATAGAAATGTTTAGCCCTGCCAAAATGACTCTACTCTGCCTGATGGAAAGCATAAGCAGAATCCAAGAATGGTGGTCACCATACTGCGAATGCAGACAATGCACCATGGTAGCCCACACCATGGCGGGCTAGTGATGCTTCTGCATCATTGGGCCTCCGGTCTCGCACTCACCAACTAAACACGACAGCACGATCGCTGTCATTTTACATAGATTTTTTGTGCGAGGGTAGTACCGCCCCGGTCGAGCCGGCCCGTTCCTTGCAGATCTAACAAATATTACGTATAACCCGGGAATCGAACCCAAGACTTCAGGCTGGCTCACTGTACGTGTTGGGCAAACTGTAAGTGCAGTGAGCAGCTGATTGTATAAATAAATAAAAGCACAGCAGTCCCGAATGTTCCCACTGCGCCACCGAAGCAGTCAGTCAAACATATGTATAATAAACACATAATAATAATAATAATAAATATTTCGGACATCTAACACACAACGCCATCTAGTCCCAAGCTAAGCAGAGCTTGTGTTATGGGTACTAGACAACTGATACAAATACATATATTACTTTTTTTTTGTAAATACATACATATTATACATAGAAAACACCCAAACTCCGAAACAAATATTTGTAGATCATACAAACAGTTGGTTCGACCCGGGAATCGAACCCGAGACCTCATGATCAGCAGTCGCACACGACAACCGCGAGACCAACGAGGCAGTCAAAATAATAATAAATAAATAAAATAATAATACATGTTTCATATGTATGAGAATAAGTTATGTAAAGGTTATTCAAATACGAGAGACGAATATAATTTGAGGAGAAAGCATGTCAAGAATTTGTAGGTTTGCACCAATCTTTAAATATTCATAAACTGTGAAGGATTCACTTCTTCGTAGAGACTAGACTGACTTATTTTTATTTCCTTACTTTTGAAAAGATTAATCTGTCATATATTATACAATTCCATTTGACCAGTTAAGTGTTGTGGCCTTGCGTTAAGTAAAATGAAATATATTCGGACTTTTTTTTTCGGACATCTAACACACAACGCCATCTAGTCCCAAGCTAAGCAGAGCTTGTGTACCCAACTAGACAACTGATATAAATACATAATATATACGTTTTTTTTAATACATACATATTTTACACAGAAAACACCCAAACTCCAAAACAAAAATTTGCAGATCTTACAAACATTTGGTCCGACCCGGGAATCGAACCCGAGACCTCAAGCACAGCAGTCGCTTACGCTACCACTTGCGCCACCGAGGCAGTTAAATATAAAAACAGTTTCACCTAATTTTTTACGAGATATTTTCCATTGTGATGTGAGTTACCGACGGATTAAGAATACGCAGTGTAACCACCCATATTCATCAAACAGGTGTCGTAAAAGTCGGCTAAGGGAGAATTTCACTCAGGACAATATCACTGCAAGGAGAAGATGCTTTTAGACACGCTTCGGCATGCATGGGCCGGCTCGATTGAAGTGATACCACGGCCTCATTGAAAACCGGTGTGAAACAGCTCCTGTGCTTTGTTTCACCGAGTGAGTATACCGGAGGTCCATACCCCAAACCCTCCCCTCCATCCCCCTCCCCACCCCCCCAAAGGCCGGCAACGCACTAGTGACGCCTCTGGTGTTGCCATGGACACCCATGAGCGGCGGTAATAGTAATCGCTTACCATCGCGGTTGGCCTGTGCGACTGCTGATTATGAGGTCTCGGGTTCGATTCCTGGGTCGGACCAAATGTTTGTATGATCTACAAATATTTGTTTCGGAGTTTGGGTGTTTTCTATGTATAATATGTATGTATTTACAAAAAAAAAATATATATGTATTTGTATCAGTTGTCTAGTACCCATAACACAAGCTCTGCTTAGCTTGGGACTACATGGCGTTGTGTGTTAGATGTCCGAAATATTTATTTATTTTATCAGATGAATCGTCTGCTCGTTTGCCACCTACTACATAAATGAATTTAATTAAAAATCTTTTTAGATACAGCTTTTACTGGAATGCCTCGAGACGAATCAAACGAGTCCAAACTCGATGATGTTGCGACGTTTCTTTACAGAGTTCCTATGGCCACCTTCCAGCTCCAGCATCAGATCAGCTCCATGTCATTATAATATTGTATTGTCACGCTGTATACATATGCTTGCAAAATTTCAGCAAAATCGGTTGAAGATATCTGCTTCAAAATTAAGTTGCAAGATTCCACCCGAACATACAAGCATACATACATTGCAAGTTAATAAAAAGCTTGTAAAAAGAGGTGTACCCCGTATACTCCTCTGGCCATCGTAGTGTAAAAGGTTAAAACCTACTTGCCAAAGAGAGGCCCATGTCCAGCAGTGAACTGTTAAAAGCTGTTGATGATGATGAAAGTAAGTTTTAAAAAGACTTGCATCAACAAAATGTGTAAGAAATTCAACCTTTTAAATAGAAGGTTCTTTTATGTTAATGTAACGCAATGTTTTCTGCTTACTGAACACAAAGTAAGGCTGCATTCAATTTATAATAATGATATGTAATGTGTATTATAATTAATATGAATAACCATACATAATTAAATTTATAATTGGTAAAATAAAATAAAAAAAATGTTTTTAAAATAAATACTACCAAGGTAGGTTCTATTAGCAACAACGAACAAAGCTATCAGTACACCTATCGCCGTTCACTGCTGAATAAAGGTCTACTACTACAAGGAGCATCAACCGTCCCGGTCTAGGTCAGTAAATCGTCCAGGGCGTCCTACACTACGTTTGCCTAATCGCGGTCTCCACTTTATTTCACTTCAATGTGATTTTATTTCAAACTAGTTGTTGCCCGCGGCTCCGCCCGCGTGTATTTTGGTTATCTCAGCAAATAATAGCCTATGTGTTATTTTGATGTATAAGGTATATTACCGTAAAGTTTCATCCGTTTAGTAGTTTTTGCGTGAAGAAGTAACAAACATACACACAAACTTTCGCCTTTATATATTAGTGTGATGTGATGTGACCAACTGATTTTTCTTTGCAAGGTAAAGAGCCACGCTGATTTCAGCGCAAACGGGCCGGCTAGACCGGGGTGGTACTACCCTCCCACAGAAAATCAACGTAAAATGACAGCGTTCGTGCCGTCGTGTTTCGTTGGTGAGAGCGAGACCGGAGGCCCAATGATGCAGAAGCATCACTAGGCTGCCATGGTGTGGGTCACCATACTGCATTGTTGCATTGTCTGCATTCGCAATGAATATGGTGACCATCACTCTTGGATTCTGCTTATGCTTTCCATCAGGCAGAGTAGAGTCATTTGTAAGGGCCAAACATAAAAAAACAACTCTCTTGCACTGAAATCCTCGGTCGAGGTCTGGTCGAGTGCCAATTATCCAAGTCACGAAATAAACTCCGAGCATTGCCCTCTCCAGTCATATTTCCTTTCATGGTTTATAGTTAAAATAAAATTGATAATCATATATGTATATCTCTTTTTAGTAAATGAAATGAATCCTTTTATTCAGCAATTAGGTTAGATACATGAACAGTTATTGAACACTTATGTAGGTTAACTCAGGGATTATCGTCTCAATTTAAGGGAAGAGAATCTTCATAAAACACAAAGAACAGTTTCTTAGTAAAGAATTTAACTTTAAGCTGTGTGCACTCCGATCGAGATGGCACATTTCTACCGAAGGATACATCTCTCATTATGAAATATCTATAAAACACTAGCTGACCCGGCGAACTTCGTACCGCTACTTTTTTTTTTGTAAATATTTTATACATTCCCACAGGTAGTGTACAGTCACGAACAAAATAAAATCCGAATATTATTTTTTCATACAATAACGAACACATAAAAAAGAATTATCCAATTAATTGTAGTCCATCGGAAGTTGTGCGCGTAGGTACATACATTTAAGCGATTCATTTTTATATAATTTACAAGAAAAAGTTTAGAAAACTATAAACCGACTACGTAAAAACTTTTGAAATTTAGGTATATAGCATTTAGGCCCTTTTTTAATTTTTGTTTTATTGAATAGAGGGCATCGGCTTAACATACAAAGACACATAGACTTCCTATGCCCTTTTTTTAGGCTTCGCTGTAGCTTATCCGACTACAGCGAAGCCTAAAGTAATTAAAAAAATAAAAGTAGGCACATGACTATCCAAGGCTCTAAGGTTGCATTATATTATCTACTAGCGACCCGCCCCGGCTTCGCACGGGTGGATTTCATGATGCCCCCGCCGACGACACGATTCGTGCATTTTAAATCTGTAATATCTTCGAATATGTTCATTTAAATTAGATACTCTACAGGACCATTTTGATCTATATTAAATGCAAAATGTATTTAATTTACTTAATTGTATAAGGATTCATTCTGTATTGCTTAAAATCACTTCGTTAATAAGCCATTATTTCTCGTAAAAAGAAAGGAATAAAAAATGGTTATTGTGGGTTATCCCTAAGAGATAGACATATACCGTCGCGGACTTTTTTGTAGTACTTTTTAAGGTGTACAATACTGTAGTACATTATTTTGATCTATCTCGTAGGGTGCAACCAGCGTTTGCAATGTAAGCGCAAAAAAATGTGTTTATTTGCTACATCACATTAGAAATCTCGAAAATTAACAGTGTTCCCATACTATATTATGCATTTATTATACATAAAAACCTTCCTCTTGAATCACTCCATCTATTAGAGAAACCCGCATCAAAATCAAAGCAAAAAAGATTTAAGCAAACAAAGGGACATAGGGACAGAGAAAGCGACTTTGTTTTATACTATGTAGTGATAATAAATTTTTATTACCAAAATTACTTTATTCTATAATAGATATTAATAAGATTTATGTGCCTCTAGCACACATAATTACAAAACTAATTTATTTAAATTCATAGATAATTTGGTATCGACAAGAAATAACACATTTTTATTTATGGCAGTCAAATTAAAGCCAGTTTATTTTGAGCTTTTTAGTGTTTCTATGATGTCATTATCAAGTTTACGTTCGATGCTTTTATTGAAGTCGGTTTTTTTTTGTTAAAAGTTTTATTGTAAACACACATTAGTGAAATATTTAAACACTTAGACAACATGCTTTTAAAAAAAATTGAAATAGTAAACATCCACAATACTTAAAGTTATTACTATTTCGCAAAAAAAAAAACAGTACAACGGTTAGAATTTTTTCTTTACAGATAACGAATATTTAGAACCAGAAAAAAATCCAGTGTATGAGTGTGTTTAGTCATATGAAAATATAGACAATCATACACAATCAAATAACATCCATATGTCTTTGAAGCTAGCAGCAACCGCAACGCGTAACTATTTTGTTTTGAAAGTCAAAGGTAGTTTAATCCACATCCATTGCGCCGTGAGACCCATTGATATTCAATAGATCGGTACTGTGTTAGCAATTTTTTTTTTTTAAAGACAACTCCCGTACTAGGACTTTACAAACATACATGAAACGGACACAAATAACACCCGGAACCCTCAGAACAACAATTTGTGGATCACACAAAGTGTTGTCCTACGTGGGATTTGAACCCACGACACTTGACGAAGTAGGAAACGGCGGAGTGGTGACCGTTAAACCACTAGGCCAAACGTGCAGTCACTAATTATTGGTTACAAGCAAACACGACCTTATCTAATACATATCTTCTAATTATAATACTTAACTATACTTAATATTATAAAGCTGAAGAGTTTGTTTGTTTGAACGTGCTAATCTCAGAAACTGCTACTCCGAGTTGAAAAAGTCTTTCAGTGTTAGATAGCCCATTTATCGAGGAAGGCTATAGGCTATATATCATCACGCTGAGACCAACAGGAGCGGCGCATCAATGAAGAAAGTTACAAAAACGAGGGAAAATTATTACGCTGCGGGCAATAGGAGACGTGAAGACGTTGCGTGGGTCAGCTAGTATAATATATCTGAATCTGATAATATCTGAATCTCAGAAACGGGTCAAGCGATTTTCATGAAATTTAGTATGCAATAAATCGACCTAGTTATGATTCATTTTTACAAAATTTACCAAAAAAATATATTGGTCATACAGGTACTGGTTATTTATCAACAACAACAGTCTTATTATATTATAGAAGATGGCATAGATAACAATTTCATAAATATTTGTTGAATTTTAGTATAATATATAATTTGGTGATTAAAAGTAAAAAAAAATCTAAAAAATTTGTAATTTTGGACCTTAACCTCAAAATGCAGCACATGAAATAAGTATAATTTACATATTATTCATTAGAACACTTATTTTATATACATAATATATAAATTCTTTTTACTTGTGTACAATATTACATCACTTTTTTTATGGAATAGGGGGCAAACGAGCAAACGTATCTCCTGATGTTAAGCGATTACGGCTGCCCATGGACACCCGTAACACCAGAGGCGTCACAAGTGCGTTGCCGGCCCTTGGCGGAAGGGGAGGGGGATAAGGGGAGGGGTTTTGGTATGGGCCTCCAGGTATACTCACTCACTCGGTGAAACAAAGCGCAAGCGCTGTTTCACACCGGTTTACTGTGAGGCCGTGGGATCACTCCGGTCGAGCCGGCCCATGCATGCCGAAGCGTGGCTTTCCCACTTGACTACAGGGGTAGACAGAGACAATTGATCTCTACGATCCTGACACATCTCTTTAGTTTTTTCCAGATTCATAAAATTCTGCAGACAAGCTCGTTGTTCTTGGTACTTTTCACATGACCTTTGTTTAGAACGTAACCAGTTTGGTCGGTAAATGTTCGACCTTTTCGGAAACTTCTACAAACATTCGTTCTAGAAATTTCTTTTGTGAGTCTTCTTTATTCATTTGGTTTACCAACATTTGGTTATGCTATTACATGAATAAATATAAATATTTCGGACAACTTACACACAACATAATCTAGTCCAAACTAAGCAGAGCTTGTATTATGGGTACTAAACAACTGATATAAATACATACACATACTTTTTTGTAAATACATACATATTATACATAGAAAACACCCAGACTCCGAAAAAAATATTTGTGGATCACACAAATATATGGTCCGACCTGGGAATCGAACCCGAGACCTCTAGATCAGCAGCTGCGTACGCTAACTACTAGACCAACAAGGCAGTCAAATGAAAAATAAATAAGAATGATAAATAGTATAAAATTAATTCAAGTGTAACAAACAATTACAGGTAATAGATACCACACATATCTAATGTTAACTGTACCGAAAAATACAATAAAAAATAACATTTTGCATTTACATTTTAAAAATGTAGTGCCCGACCGAAGATTTGGTTTCGGTTTCGGCCAGTTTCGGCGGGTCGGAAATTTGGAGGTGCGCAATATTGATGTCAATGTGGCGGGCGGATGTAATGTGTTTTTTAGGGTCTGTTTGTCTATCTGTCTGTCTGTCCGTATGTCACAGCCACTTTCTTCGGAAACCATAAGGACTATACTGTTGAAACTTGGTAAGTAGATGTATTCTGTGAGCCGCATTAAGATTTTTACACAAAAATAAAAAAATAACAATAAATTTTGGGGGTCCCCATACTTAGAACTGAAACTCAATATTTTTTTTCATCAAACCTATTTATGTGTGGTATCTATGAATAGGTCTTCAAAAATGATATTGAGGTTTCTAATATCATTTTTTTCTAAACTGAATAGTTTGCGCGAGAGACACTTCCAAAGTGGTAAAATGTGTGTCTCCCCCTGTAACTTCTAAAATAAGAGAATTTTAAAACTAAAAACATTATATGATGTACATTACCATGCAAACTTTCACCGAAAATTGGTTTGAACGAGATATAGTAACTAGTTTTTTTTTAATACGTCATAAATCGTAAACCGCAATTTATTGATCAAAGTTACAAAGAACTACAAGAACTTTTATATCATGTTACTTGCTGTTACGGAAGCCCTCATGCGCGAATCCGACTCGCACTTGGCCGCTTTTTGTACTTGTAGCACCTTCAAATTTCCGACCCGCCGAAACTGGCCGATACCGAATCTTCGATCGGTCACTATAAAAATGTCTAAACGTAGGATTTTGATGTTGTTCTTTAAGTAAAATATTTTTTCTGGATTGACGATATTTAAACGATTTCCTAAACATAAACATATATTTATTCCACAGCAAGAGCATTAAAGTGATTATTTAATAGATTATTTAGTACTAGCGACCCGTCCCGGCTTCGCACGGGTGGATTTCAGATGCCCCCGCCGACGACACGATTCGTGCATTTTAAATCTGTAATATCTTCGAATATATTCATTTAAATTAGATACTGTAAAGGGCCATTTTGATCTATATTAAATGCACAATGTATTTAATTTACTTAATTGTATAAGGATTCATTCTGTATTGCTTAAAATCACTTCGTAAATAAGCCATTATTTCTCGTAAAAAGAAAGGAATAAAAAATGGTTGTTGTGGGTTATCCCTAAGAGATAGGCATATACCGTTGCAGACTTTTTTGTAGTACTTTTTAAGGTGTACAATACTGTAGTACATTATTTTGATCTATCTCGTAGGGTGCAACCAGCGTTTGCAATGTAAGCGCAAAAAAATGTGTTTATTTGCTACACCACATTAGAAACCTCGAAAATTAACAGTGTTACCATACTATATTATGCATTTATTATACATAAAAACCTTCCTCTTGAATCACTCTATCTATTAAAGAAACCCGCATCAAAATCCGTTGAGTAGTTTTAAAGATTTAAGCAAACAAAGGGACATAGGGACAGAGAAAGCGACTTTGTTTTATACTATGTAGTGATGATGATGTTAAAAGATTGTAAAAACTTTTTTTAATAAATCCTCGCCGTTATTCATTACTTGTCAATTAAAACATTGAACACGTGTATGTCTGCTGTAAGGCGTGTCTCCTGCGGCTAAAAATAACAAAACAAACTAACTAAACTTGTTAACTAAACATGTTAGCGAAAAGTCGCAGGAGATAGACTTTTAAACGAACATCAAACACGATTAATCGAAAAGCAAAAATCTTTTATCTACTCGACAAAGTGACTTTTAGTACACTTACTTACTTACTTTTATAGTATAAATATGAATAATATAAGTATTAATGTTAGTTCAGTTCAGTTTCATTATACGAGTAGTATACGCTGGGATGTTTTCAGTCCGCTTTGGATAACATGTTTGCTTGTTAAAATTTACAAAACAGTTAGGCCACGCCCATATTTTGATAAATATGTGATGTTTGGTGTTTAAAAACATTAAACAGTGTCGCAGGAGACCCGGCTTTAAACATATTTAAACATCAGAACCAGTGTTTTTTTTTAGTAAACTATGCACAACAGTTTGCCCCATAGTATT
This sequence comes from Diaphora mendica, assembly GCA_949125395.1. NCBI lineage: Eukaryota > Metazoa > Arthropoda > Insecta > Lepidoptera > Erebidae > Diaphora > Diaphora mendica. The sequence continues at coordinate 27,046,207 of OX421316.1, forward strand.
AACCAAAGCTTCATACATCCGGAGGCTTCGACTGTTGCGCCTGCGCAGTTTCGTTCAAGCACCTTCAGTTACCTTCTCACAATAGCGCCAGTCGCTCGTGTGCAAGACACAGAGCGAACTGAAATACGTGTGTGGATCAAAAATATAATAAATATAATTCATAAAATATTTGTGTGTTCGTTTGTCAGTACAGTCGGAGGCAAGAAAAGAAGGTCAGTCGTTTTGTCGTAATTTATGCGGAAGATCATTCAATATCTGGTACAAGTTTATGTGATCAGTAACCTACATTTGTTATTTTATGCTTTCATGTATTTTTTCTTATTACGTAGATATTTTGAACCTACTTCAAAAAAAGGAGGAGGTTCTCAATTCGACTGTTTTTTTTTGTTTTTTATATTTGTTACCTCATAACTTTCGACTGGGTGAACCGATTTTGATGATTCCTTTTTTATTTGAAAGCTGGTGCTTCCCGTGTGGTCCTATTCAAATTTGATCCAGGTTGAACTTGTTTTTTTTTTGTTAAAATTTGTGATTATTTTGATGATTCAGCAATACAGAGACTTTATTCTATATGTATTGATATTAAAAATGTCTCGTTTACGATAAGCGTAAGAGTCGAAATCTATATATATATAAAAGAGTAAGGTGATTGATTGACTGGCTGACTGACTGACTGACTGACATACCTCTGATCAACGCACAGCCCAAGCCGCTGAAGCTAGAATCCTGAAATTTTGCATGTAGGTTCTTTATATAACGTATGTGAGGACTAAAGAAGAAATTTTTGAAATTCCACCTCTAAGGGGGTAAATCAAGGGATGAAAGTCTGCGTGAGCGAAGCCGCTTGTAAAAGCTAGTTAACTATAAAGAAGTCAACATAATATGTTTTTCTTAAATACAAGATTTAAATTAACATATATTTCAATTAACATTAAAAAAACATGTGCGTTGTCAGAAAAAACGAGTTAAAATTACTGTAGTAAGTAATAAAAATTTAAATTTTAATATAAAAATCTCCTGAATTACTTGAAAAATCTTTATTTGAAAATAAGCTGTTTTAAAATAATTTTAACTAAGATTATAATATGATAATTGTGCGTATATTATAAAATATTACAATGTAAATTATTATATTACATCAATTACATAATAACTTTTTTAATTCCCTAACAGTTTTACAGTAAAGCACTTAGTTAATGTGAATTTTTGCAGTAAAATTTAGATAAATAAATAATAAGAAAATAGCTTTAATTCAAGAATCGCAGAAAATTTGAATACTAATTACAAAAATATAAATAACAATAACATACATTAGCATAAAAGATGTAGATCTGTATTAATATTTAAATAAACAAAAAATGACAGACAGTCTCGGGGTCAAATTCAAATATATAGTTGTTGACCCCGATTAAGATACTAAGGAAATACTTAAATTATGTACTTAAAATTGTTGGAAATAAAATATATAGTTCATTGAATCATATTCAAATATATACGTAACAATTTCACGTTATATTGCGATAATAAATGCAATTTTATAATGACACCACTAAATTACAGGATTAGCTATTCTAAATTTAAATTAGTACAAAAAAGGTCGCAAGCTTGTCAAAATAGTACAGTCGTGACTGTTTTTCATATGCTGTTTCCAAAATAGAGAAAAATCAGTTAAGTAGGTCATAATATGACCACTAAATGGCCTCACATACCGTCATTTTGTAAGCGTTTGTACAATATTTCCGACATTACCGGTTTCGATTTCTACAGCAGGTACGATTATAAACAACAAAATCTACATAAGTGGCTGGAGCGTAGAAAATGTGGTTGCGTATATTTTGTATCTTTATTTTCATTTTTTAAATGTTATGTTTCTTTGTTTTGGTTTTTGATAAGCCTGTTTGTTTAACGGCAAGTGATACTGATCACCACTAACTAAAAAACAAACCGATGCTTAAAAATTATTTCACCAATGCATAGCTACATCATCAGTAGCTACTTATTACCGCGATAATGACATAAATGCTAGTGGAGCCACGAGCAAAAGCTAATTAACCGACTTCCAAAAGGAGGAGGTTCTCAATTTCATCGGTTTTTTTTAATTTTTTTTATTTATGTACATTGATTACTCCGTCAATTGTGGACCGATTTTGAAAATTATTTTTGTATTCGAAAGGGTATGCTCCCAATGTGGTCCCATGGCCACCATATCAGGACCTGATATTGGGATCCCAAGGAAATCGAAGGAAACCCTCAAATTTACGTGAGCGCCTGCAATAAAGTTAAGGCAATTGTCTGCATGCCTTCATATTCTGTAGACATCATTTAATTTCATAATAATATAGTCCATTTGAGATTTAAATACAAAAAATTACCTTCGATTCTATACAGTATGTTGTATGTTACCGACTTCAAAAACTAAAAAGTATAAAATAACTTAATTTGTATGTGCTACCCATTCATAGGTTTGAAGTCGGTGCCAAGCCAAAATGTAACAGTAGGTACCGCACTCGCCGCGCGTGACCTTGAGCGGGGTAGCTGCTCTTCGCGTCGAACAAAACAACCGAAGCGTCGGTGACGTTGTTGACGTTCGTCTCGAAATATAGCGAGTGTGGTACCTGTGGTACCTATTACATTTGGCTTGGCACCGAATTCAAACCTATAAATAGGTAGCATATACAAATTAAGTTATTTTATACTTTTTACTTTTAGAAGTCGGTTTTTTTAAACGAAGTTTTTTTTTTATTTTGAATATAATATCGAGGACTGCACCTAACATATAAAAACAAACGGGTAATAACATTGTTTTTTGTTTGTCAAAGGCTCGCATGTCAAAGTAAACAGGTCACAAGTTTTTTTTGTCAAATAGTTTTTGCAACTTTGACATTGTGCGTAACAAATATTATATAGGCTTATAAGCCTCATGATAAAAAACAAATGTTTTCCAACGGTTGTAAAATACGTAGGTAATAATGTTATTTTGAATTTATAATTTGGTTTTTTACTCTATGAATGAAACTATAAAAACAGTAAGAGATTTTGGGCAACAGATAGCTTAATAACGTAACTTTAATTTGACATGTTTTTCGAACCGACTGCGAAAGGAGGTTTATATTTTTCGAGTGTATGTACCTATGTATGTATATTTTGGCACGCCCTAGAGCCTAAACAGTTTGTCGTATTTTTCGTATTCGTCTTAGTCGTGAGAGCGACACTGGGTACATCAAAATTTAAAAAAAAAGTAAGGATTTTTGGTGCCAAAAAGTATTTTTTTTTTTTTCAAAATACATCGAGTGTGGTATAAAAATAAAGATTTTTTTCGGGTGATTACGAATAACTTTATAAAACTTATATGTTTTTATTGTTAAATATTGACGCAGTCGGGTTTTTTATTTTTAATAATTTGTACTTGTTTACTGTTAGTTTTCGCTCTGCCAAATAATGAACGATGTCGGATGTTATTAAAAGTATAATTAAGCGAAATGCAAAAGAGTAATTAACAAAATTGCAGTGGTTGTTTTTTACTGTTCTAGTATCATAATTAATCATAAAATACTTGTATTACGGCTCCCACACATAACTGCGAATTCGCAACGCATCGCAAATGTCTGCGAGCTCGCACGAATGCACCGTAATAACTTCACGCCGCATCGCATCGCAGTTAGGTGTGGATGCCCTTATTGTGAATAAATGTGTTCTAGTGACGCATTATTTATCAGTATTTATTAGTGCAAGCTTAGTCGACTATTTATTACCTAGTGCTGGCAGTCGGCAACGCTGTGTGGTAATACTGTGTTGTAAGAAGTTGCTATGTACTTTTTCGCGGTTTGAATATCTATATTTTTTTGATTATTTTATGCCAACATTACTTTTTTTATATATAAAATAGGGGGCAAACGAGCAGACGTATCACCTGATGGTAAGCGATTACCGCGGGCCATGGACACCCGCAACACCAGAGGCGTCACAAGTGCGTTGCCGGCCTTTTGGGGATGGGGGGGGGTTGAGGTTTGGGCCTCTGGTATCCTCACTCACTTGGTGAAACTCGCTGTTTCACACCGGTTTTCTGTGAGGCCGTGGTATCCCTTCGGTCGAGCGGGCCCATGCATGCCGAAGCGTGGCTCTCCCACGGATTAAAGTTATAAGATTAGATTATTATGAGTTTAATAGAAATCGGTGCCTAAACGTCTTTGATTTACCTATTTACTTAACTGTTATCATATTAATATAATTTAACACATCTAACCCACTGTAGTCTGGTCCAAAACTAAACTACATCTGTATTATAGATTACTGATAAATATTTCTAAATACAAACATATATATTCTAACATTATAAAGACGTAAAGTTTGTGATCTTGAAATGTTGGACACTACAATACATAACGCCATTCTAATTAACTTTTTTTAAATATATGCATTACAGTATACACCAAATCGTTTATATCTATTGTCTTTGTCTTTCAAAAAAAAAACTGATACTCATTATCATATTTTTGTTTCACAAATCTTAGATAGAGACATAAAGGTCAGATACACATCTGTATTTGAGCAACTTTTTATCTGAAACTAAGCTGGCCCTTATAATACCTATTTCATGTTTAAGTGTCATGAAACACACTTAAACATGAAATAGGTATTATAAGTGCGATGATTTCTCATGAGAAATGGTTTCAATCTTCGCATTTAAAACGAATTCAAATAAATCAATAAAAACGTAAATATTTGTAGCCAAAAGTAGATCCACCGTTGAAAAAGTGTTAAAACGATTAACTGGAAAAGCTCTGGAATCGGGTACTCAACGCGGAAACATATGATTTAAGTAAAGATTTGAGAAGTACACAATTAAGCAATGTCTATACATTTATCTACTAGTGGCGTAGTAAAAAATAAGTGCAAGATGTTATTCAATTGCTTGCCTATTTTTTTTCGTAGTTTTCACACGACCTTAAGTCGTATTGTATGCAAATTTAATTTGCGCTTAACATTTTAATTACAAAACGAATGATACTGAATCTTTTTAGCTACTGGCTTAAAAGGCTTAAAATACATTTTTACAGGGTGATCTACCCCTTAATAATAGGGCGTTTATGTACCTCAAAGTGATACTGTCGCCTAATTAAATCTATTGAAAAATAATCTTATAACTCGTATATCTACTAAAAGTTGTCTTATTTAAATGACTTAATTAACCTTGATTTATATCTACGTACAATAACTTGTTATAATACTGAAAAAACACCTACCCTCTTAGCCAACTTGCGTGTGTTCCGCTTCCAATCTCTTTCTACAATCTCTAACGCCTTTATTCTGTTTATTCTTTGACCAGCGTTGAGATGACGTCATTCCCATTCATTTGTTAGTTTTCTATTAACTTTAACGTTTGTAGAATGACAACCTGGTTAATATCTGCCCCCCTAGCCAAGTTGTAGTATTAGCCAATGACCCACGAGAACTTAGACGTTAACGATTGCAGAAAGAACAAGTAAAATTTTAACAAAAAAAACTAAAACCGATCTTAAGGTTCGACTCGATTTCTCTTGGATGCCATCATCAGATTTTAATGTCCTTACCATGGTACCACCGTTGGGATATATCCTTTCCATTAAAAAAAGAATCATCAAAATCGGTTCATAAACGACGAAGTTATACGCGAACACACATAACAAACAATATATACAGTCGAATTGAGAACCTCCTCCTTTTTGAAGTCTGTTCGCATAGATCTTTTATACTACTATATGGATTTTAATGCACTTTTCAGCAACAGATAGTGATTAAAGAGGAAGGTTTTAATGCATAATACATGTATATTAATATAGTGGAGGAAATCCGACAATTTGAAAGACTTCCTTGCGAAGCCGGGTCGAGTCACCAGGTGTAGATAAATTACACCCAGATACAAAATAAATGGTCATGCTCATAGCTCGATATTTAAAGTATACTAGCTGACATACGCAACGTCGTTTACGTCTCCAATTTTTACGCTACGGGTGTAAAAAAATTCCTCGTTTTTGTAACATTTTTCATTGGTGCTCCGCTCCCATTGGTCTAGTATATTCACAATACAGATATTCACAATATTATACATACTGCATAAATAAAAAATAAATATATAATTATAATTGCATGTTGATAAAAAATGCTATGCAATAGCTTTACCGCGGTAGTTCCAGAGAGCCTCACGTCTTTTTTTTTATTTATTTATGTATTACAACATCACCTTCACTATCATTACAAGTTGCCCTAATGCGATAGAGAGGCTGACTTACATTTCTATTATTAAATCTATTGCTTTATAAGTGAACAAAGAAACACATACAGTAACGAAATATAAACTCAATAAAAGTAACAATCTATCTTAAAATTAAAAATATTAATATTGCAACTCTTTTAGGTCTTGTAATAATTTAAATTGCAAAAAACTAATAGCAAATTAATTTACCTAATATTTGCTTTGCTGTTATTTGTTACTTTTATAAACAGTAATGCCAAAGTATATTCGGAGACAAAAAAACGTTATGCAAAAAATTGATCCCTGTTATTGTACCTACCGTGAAATATGTCCGGTTATAACTCATAAATCATTAACGTTCATCGGAGAACTATGTATTGCGTTAAGTACATTACTGTGTAATAAATATGGGTTATAGTGTTCCGATCGACCTCTACGGTAAGCATTAATTAATGATTACTTGTTTTGAGTCCGTCGCATCGTCAACAAACCGTAAACAACTCACTAGACAAAATGACCTTTCTATGTTTTTACTCGAAGCTTAATTGTGGCGTTAATGATTTGGTCAAAGTTATTTTAAACTGAAATTTAATCAGAATTGGTTTCTTAAGAGATTTTATGGTACACCTGTACTCATTGCTATCCCTTGATTCCACTCCTCCCATTTGAGAGGAAGGACTTAGGAGTCCGTAACATCTAACCGTAGAAAAAAAAAATGTTTAACATCATTTCTCTATTAATCTGTGATACCACTTGGTTCAAGCTGGTCCATTTATGTCTAAGATGGCATCCATTATTTACGTGAGACCTTTTAAGAGACTTTGCGAAGGAGGAGGAGGAATATGTCGCTTTATGGTACACCAGATAATGCCATGCTTATTGCTAGGTCATTACAAATGGCGGCCTTATCGCCAAAAGGGCAGTCTCTTCCAGGCAACCGTGGGATGGAAATAAATACAGGATGTATAGAGGGTAGAGTCTGGTGTATTAGGGAGTAGGTACTTTGGGAAAGCAAAATAAAGAAGTGTAAATATATATAAATAAAAAATATTATAAAGCGTACTAGTGACACATAGTGTGGATGAGGACTTAGATATAAATAATATGGACATATATATAAATAAATATAATGAGCGAAATTCATAGATTTATACTCATATTGAAATTAAATATTGTGACCTAATTGACTACTATAACAGTTAATTATCGAGAATTGATGTCTCCCAAGTAATATTCTTTTACCGGTCGCTTAAAGACAGTAAGTGTTTGTGCACGTCTAATTTCGACTGGTAGGGTGTTCCACAATCGTACCGCTTGGAATTTGGTAGTGTCCAGGCTTCGATCAAATATATTATAGATGCACAGTTCCATACAAAAGTAAACAAAATACTGTTCACGCTTCTATACGTACTTAGGTATATGTATACCACTTGAGATATAGCGAAAAAAGTCCTGAACTGGTATACAGCTTAACCTAATTTTAACTTTAAGCAATTGACGTACGAACGGAAATAAATCCATATTAAATTCACTTCATATTACCTTTTAGTTTGATGTCAGGATAGGACAATAAAAATTTATGACTCTTTCAAAAATCAGAAATAAAACAACACATGCCCAAAAACAAGTGTATTGAAAAATTAAACTTAACGTATTACAATAAAGCACATAATAGTACAAAGAATAGCGAGAGTTACATTCCACTGACATTAAGGGGCGCGTCCCTAAAAACACGCAAAAAGGCACTTGCAGTTTTCAAAACAAAAACAACTCAATTCATTATTTGACACAAAAAAAAAAATATCTCAGTAGTTTAATAAATCAGTCTACCAATCTACCGAGTGACATATATAAAATAATTCTTTACTTTTGTGAAAAAAAGCCTTAACAAAGATCAAAATCATCGAAATCGACCCTTTTTATTAGCACACTTTGTCCTATTTCGTGCTCTATTTTAAATGTATTTTTTCTTATTTCGCGAGAAAAAAGTATGGAGAAAAGATTTACCGTTTTAGTTTTTTATTAATTCTCACCAAAAAGCCATAATCTAAGGCTAAACATCATTCATTTTTAGCGACAAAAGTTCCATACATTTTAGTACGTAGATATCGTCTCCCGTAAATTTCAATAAATAAGTTTTATCGCGCTCAAAAAATTCAGTGCCCTCCGAATATTCAAGGCGACACCACGTCCGTTTGTAGTTCGCACTGAGCTCCATAATACGTAAATGACAAGTTTTAGGGTGGGTTGCTAGTGGTGTCGAATTGTAACTGTTAATTTGTATTCTTGAATTTAATTTCATTTTTTAAAGAATAATTTCAAAGAAAAATATTAGTATTTTTTATTAACACAGAACTTATTTTTATACGTTTTTTTTTTAAATTGCTATGTATGTATATATCTAACTATATTTGTTAAGACGGAATCTTGCAACTCAATTTTGCAGATATCTTCAACCGATTGTGTTGAATTTTTGTAGGCATATGTATATAGCGTGACAATGCGATATTATGATGACATGGAGCTGATCTGATGTTGGAGCTGGAAGGTGGTCATAGGAACTTTGTAACGACGGAACCTATCGAGTTTGGAGTCGTTTGATTTGTCTTGACGAGTACTTTGAAGACACTTTGACAGACCAAGACACTTTGAGAAATTGTTTTTAAAAAAGTAAAAAAAAAATTTTTTTATGATTTCTGTTAGAATTGAATAACTACTACCGAAATAATGAAAGACCTTAAAATTACAGTTTTATTTTAGACTGCATGGTTAGTCTAGTGGTTTAAGTGGTGGCCTCGCCGCTTCCTACTGTATCAGGTATGGGTTCAAATCCCACATGGGACAATACTGTGTGATCCACGAATTGTTGTTCTGAGTCTGGGTGTCCATTGTGTCCGTTTCATGTATGTTTGTAAAGTCCCCCGCGACACAGGATTTATTGGATATATACGGGAATTGTCTTTATTGAAAAAAAAACTAGCTGAGCCCCACGGTCTTACCCACGATACAACACAAACCGCGGTTACTCCTTATATCATCAGCTACCTATCAGTAAAAATCCCGTCAAAATCGCTCCAGCCGTTCCAGAGATTAGCCGGCACAAACAAACAGACATACAGACAAAAATTGTAAAAACGGGTCCCATCTACACATTATTATTCATCCCTTAAGTTCGAATTTAATCAATTGGTGAATTGTAAAACAATAGATGCCCTATCCCTTACATTACCTGATACCTGTAATCGATATAAATAAAAGAGTAAGGTAAAGAAGGAAAAAGAGATAAATATGCCGTTTTTGGTATCATCGGAAAGGGTGTTACTTGTACATTTCAAATATATATATAGGTATTATTAGCATTTGCTGGTGAATTTGTTCGTATTTATTCATTTTTTTTTATATTTCTATTTAAGGTATTTAAAATATACTTTGCTTAAAAATCATTATTATCACTACACCAAAACATTTTAAATAAAAAAAAGTAAAAACTTAAATTAAAATAGAAACGTACCATAACTCTAAAAAACGCGTGACTACGGCTTTTCAAAACTTGTTTCATACTTTTTCAGCGTCGTTTTTTGTCAAAAAGTAAAAAAAGTGGGGCGTACATCTATGTAGTAAAATTTAGTCAATATGAGCAATAAAAGCAATCAAAAATTATATTTTTAAGAAACATTAACATTATGTTCCATTAATATAACATATATCATACAAATTTTATTTCATAACATGGCATTAAAATCCGTTGATTACTATAAAAGATCTAAGCTGACAGAGAGCGCGAGCGACTTAATTTTATACTGTGTAAAAACATATTATTTGTCCATGAAATGAATTAAAAATGAATACACTTGTACCCCATTCTCGGCCGTTGACGAGTTACTTAAAGCCCGCGGGCTTTCCGATATGACTAAGATACATTGCGTGCTTTGTAGGACATTCTAAACATTCTTCAAAGGCGAACAGTTAATGAATATGTAACTAGAAGAAAAAACCGAAAGTAAATTTATTAGTTGCCAGGGATAGTATGCAACAGTGCCCGATGCGTTTGTGTGCATGTAAAATATGAATGTGGGTGTTCAATCACAAATTCCCACGCTCAAGGACTACAGTCTTAAATAGTGTGTTCGCGTCTTATCGCTTCTATTTGGAACATGGACAAAATGGAGTTGCTTTTTGATTTAAAAAACATACGGTAGTTGGATGGAACAACAAATAATTAATTCTTCACACATTTTTTATTTCTTCTTTTGATTCTGATAGCTAAAAGTTTGAATAGAATTTTATTATAAATTATAATAAGTATTAATTTAATATTGAATATTCCACTCAGATATTAGACCAGAAGGTCTAATGCCTATAATCTAATACCTACGTGCCTGTATTTATACATATTATATTGCACTATTCCATAAGTTGGACTATACCTAAACTATAATCATCAAATATATTTTATATTCCAACTTAAATGTTTTTCAGATATTTACGAACGGACGGATAATTTTAAATTTTGGTAATCACGTTTAGAATCTGGTATAGACCAACATTTATAAACAGTTTGCAATTTTGTCAAAAATACATACATGCAGATCGAATTAATAACCTCCTTTTTTAAAGTATGTTAAATATTCTTAGTAGAATATAATACCTCCCTGTGAAGTTGGTAAGGCTGTCTTTTTTATTCTCCTGAATATGTAAATTTCAAAAAACTAAAACAAAAACAAATCTTCAATTAACCTAAAAACATTGTAACGGCGACTCCATCATTATCCTACTGACTTTGTTCGCTAGCACTAGGCTTGTCTTTTTTTCTCTTATGAACATCGCGCGTGAGTGTGAAAGGGATGGATGCGTACATTAGAAGCCGTTCTAAATCACAAACTTGATGAAAATATTAATAAAATTAGCTTTAAAGCATAACGAAAATACACAATATGTTAGATTAAAGATAGACTTACTGAAAATATGATATTCCATCCTTCTTTTTCATTTTTAGAGTGTAATTTTTACAATATTTTGTGTGTAAACACGAGCACGGCCACCAAGCGAATGAGAGCGAAACAAGGCATATTGTTGTTTTATGCCTTGTTTTGCCGGTGCCACTTTTTAAGCGGCAACAGTGCATCTATGATATATTTGATCGAAGTGTCCAGGCATTTATAATTTCAGGTTTTCTGACGATCTGAACAATTTGATATGTGAATCATGTAGAAAGGTAAACCGCAATTTAAGGTAGAGTGGAGTAAAAGGATAGAATAGAATATTTTATAGAAGAGAAAGAATATAAGCATTCTGGCGAAGGCGGATGGGTTACCACTTAACGAATATAGCCAGCTGATTTTTTAACAGTTGCTTAGTTAATATTTAGATAATTTAACAGACACATTGTCCTACGCATTGCGTGGTACGTTATCCCGGTCCTACGCTCAAGTTTTTTGTCCCTGCTGCCCCTGCCTTCTACCACAATCGAAAATTTTTGTAATGGGAAAAGAGGGGGGTCTTACCGAAATGAAACCACTCACAAAAAATAGCTTTATAGTAATAACTTGTAAAATTGGTGCCGGGGATCCCGGACTATAGATGTAGAAAACTAAAATCAAATTATTCGAACTTGTTTTTTAAATTTAGAAAAGGAGGAGGTTCTCAGTTCGTCAGTTTGTTTTAATGTATGTTCGTCGATATTTTTATAGTTTTTGTATGCTAACGATATTTTTTTTCGTATTGAAACTTGCTTCACAAATCAATATGACATGTAATTATTTTTCGTAGTGGTGATTGCCGTCTACCATCAAACTTATGTACCTAATATATATTTAGAATTTCTAGACAAAAAATAACTCTTGCTAACAAAAAATTAAATAACCACAACATCGAATGTAGACGGAGAACGAATCTAATACATTTAAACGAGCAATTCCTATATACTAATATTACAAACTCGAAAATTTGTAAGTATGGATGGATGGATGGATGTTTGTTACTCTTTTACGCAAAAAATACTGAACGGATTTGGATGAAACTTTACACTAATATAGCTTATACATCAGAATAACACATAGGCTACTATTTGCCGCGATAACAGACATATACGCGGGCGTATATATATTCAGATATATGCATTTATCTATATATACTTATAATAAAAATGTAACAGGTCCAATTCTGTACATTAAAGATATTTTGAAAATTTTTTTTTGGAGGGCTCTCTATAATCGATACTGAACCCAAAACTGTATTTTTTTTCATTTTTGTCTGTCTGTCCGTCTGTCTGTCTGTCTGTCTGTACCTTGGCCGCGCATCACGTCGAAACTACTGAACGGATTGAAATGAAACTTGGCATGATTTGAGTTCATACTACGAAGTAGGACATAGGATACTTTTTATCCCGAAATTCAGCACGGTATCCTGGAGAGAGGTGATGAAAGTCAAAATATTTACTTGGTTGTAATTCAATAATACATAGTCCGATTTCATTGATTCTTTTTTTGATAGAAAGAAAAAAATAAAAGACAAAGGGAAAAGTGTTTTTTTTTGTCCGCGACTGTACACTGCCTGTGGGAAGCTGAGACAGATATATAAATATGGCGGTACGAAGTTCGCCGGGTCAGCTAGTGTATAATATAGAAACTAACTAAAGATAATCTCTTTTGCAAAAAAAACGGGCACTTAAGCAAAGAACTATTTTATAGTTACTATTAGTTTGTTTGACAATGTCAGGTATTGTTATCCTCAGAATTTTATAAATTAATTAGGAAGGAATAGTTTTCATCAGTTTCATCATAATATTTTGATTAAATTATTGAGAAATAATGTTTAAGCTCTAAACACTATTATTGTACCTGCTCGCTAAATAAAAATGAAACGCGTTAATTTCTTTGTTTTTCTTGAATACATTAAAAGTAAATAAAAGTTTAGTATTGAGTGTGACCCCCTCTTGCTGAAATCACGGCTTGCATTCGTCTGGGCATACTAGCGAGTATATCTTTTATGGTTTCTTGGGGAATACGTTCCCACACCGCGGTAATCACATTCTTTAGCTCTCTGATGGTATGCGGAGCCGGCTGCACTGATCTCACTCGTCGCTTCAGAACGAGCCAGACATGCTCTAGGGGATTGAGGTCCGGACTTCTAGCTGGCCAGTCCAAATGACGAATTCCGACTTCTAGCATTTACGCTTCCACATCGCCAGACCAGTGGGCGCGAGCGTTGTCGTCCATAAAAATTGAGTTTTCGCCAAGAGCGGTTAAAGCGGGTTGTACATAAGGAATTAGAACTTCCGTTATGTATCGGTGTCCAGTCAGTGTACCGTTTTCGACGAAGACTAACTCCGTACGATCCATAGAATTTATTACTGCCCAAAACATAACAGAGCCCCCTCCATAAGGTGTGATTTCTTCAAAACATGCCTCTGCAAAGCGTTCTCCTCGTCTAGGTAGCACTCGCCGACGTCGGTCTTCACTATAAATAAAATAAATATTTAAATAAAATATTAAAATATTATAATAATTAAATTTCGAGCGCAGCTAAGCCTGGCAACTCGATGTCCACGGCGTAATTTAGGGCCGTGTGCCGGGCGATGACTGTGGATATTAGCAGCGAGAAGCCTCCTCGCTCCCTCTTTATTTGCATTCCCTCCATAGACTAATTTGCACATTTCTTACTTCTTCGAGGCTGTTTTTGAAGTCCACATACGAAGATTTGCGATTTCTCAACGCTTGACTAACTAGAAAACGATCATCCCGTGGTTCGGTACATGTCTTTCTGCCAGAACCAGGCCTTCTCTTGACGGAACCGGTCTCTTGATAGCGCTGCCAGGTCCTTTGAACTGTCGACCGACTCACATTTAGCCTCTGAGCCACGAAGCATTGGCTGCAACCTTCTTCAGGCAGCGCAATAATTTTGCTCGCTTTTATCACTTTATCTACCATTTTCGAGATTGCTTAACAGCAATAACAATACTTTTAAATGTCAAGGACATCAGATAATTTAATAAAAATTGACAAAAAGTTAATTAGAGTCAATATTAACTATAGGGAATTCGCGCCACAAAATGTAGTCAAAAGTTGTTTTCTTTGAAAACCAGGCTCAGTCAAAATTTTGAATTTGGAATGTACTCTTATAAACAATAAGGCACTTTTATAACTGGCCAGTAACATGTTCAAATGATTAAAACCTTTTTGGTTTTTTTTTTTTTCAGCCAGGAAGAAAATCGAAACCGCCCGTTTTTTTTTTGCAAATGAGTGTATAATGGTTTTCTAGATAAAAATGTTTTGGTCTAAACCAAATGTTACAGAATTAGCCGAGTGCTCCAATAAATGAAACTATGTCTGCAGGTAAGCTTTACAAATAATAAATTTAAATAAATATTTTGACTGTTCTCAAAATATAATGTAGACACACACTTTTATGCGGAACCATCAAATGTCGGATATTTTACTAATCCTAACACATTTGACCTCAGACAATTTTTGTACAGAACTATTGATCATATAATTTATATTTTTTATTCTTTAAAAAGACAACTCCCGCACTAGGAATAAATCCTGTATCGCGAGGGACTTTACAAACATACATGAAACGGACACAAAGAACACCCAGACTCAGAAAAACAATTTGTGGATCACACAAAGTGTTGTCCTACGTGGGACTTGAACCCACAACACTTGGCGAAGTAGGAAACGGCGTGGTGACCGTTACACCACTAGGCCAAACGTGCAGTATATTAGTAATAATACATATGGGGCATTTCACGTCAAGCGGACAACAAAAAAAATTAGGTCGTAAATTTTGTTTATAATACTCTGGTCAGTTATACTTCTAGGAGACGTGGATGTGTACACACAATATTTTTTTCGTATGATTGCTTTATTGCTGAGTTATGAGCTTTTAAAAATTCACTAAAAATGAAATCTGTTATTTTTGGATATTTATTATTTGCATCAATTATTTTGTAAAAAAAACTAAAAAGTATTGTTTCTTATAGTTAAATATACAAATATTTGACTATAAGAAACAATACTTTTTAGTTTTTTTTAATCGAATTCCAAATTTGAATTTTTTTACGTACAGTAAACCGGAAGTCAACATTTCAAATCGATTTTTAAGTAGCTTCGACATTTTTTATTTTTTTAATCTTGAATTAAAGCTTTATATGTAGTTATTCTTCACAAAAAAATTTAAAACGTGATCTCCAATAGGTTAGGACTTAGAGTGGTTTTGTTTGTTTTGGCACTAGCGCTAATGCTTTTTAGACATATATTTTCGTTGGTTGGAAGAAAAGCATGCAGTTTTTGAGTTTCTGGGATGGTGATAGAAGAAGCAAAAGTGACTCTTAGAAAAGCTCGCACTTGTTGAACGATAATTTCGCCCTTAGAGATGGTTTACGGTGAGTTTTAAAATAAAGCACTTGTTGTTAAGCGATAAATGGATGCGGCTTCAAAATGCCCAAAGTGGTACACAAACAATCAATAAAATCATCAGCAGAAA
Organism: Diaphora mendica; assembly: GCA_949125395.1. Taxonomy (NCBI): domain Eukaryota; kingdom Metazoa; phylum Arthropoda; class Insecta; order Lepidoptera; family Erebidae; genus Diaphora; species Diaphora mendica. Next base: position 27,061,925 of record OX421316.1, read on the forward strand.
GCGCTTGGGTTGCTATCGTATCGGTCTGTACCTTCACATTTTTCAAACTGAATCTTTGTCACTTAATTTTCATTACTTGCCATTTTTAAATGATCACGTATTCCGCTAAAACCAGGACAGGAAGAGCAACTCTCATTTGCTGATTTTACTGTCTTTTTAGACATTAAATGACATTCTATATACTACTGCTCGAAGGAAAGAGTTCAACAAGAGTAAGCTTTTCTACGAGTCACTTTTGCTTCTTCTATCACCGTCCCAGGAACTCAAAAACTGCATGCCTTTCTTCCAACCAACGAAAATGTATGTCTAAAAAGCATTAGCGCGAGTGCAAATGGTAAAATTGTAAAATTTTGAAAATAAAACTCTCCATTTTAATTAATACTGTTTCACTTTCTATTAATAAAACTCTATAAAGCTTTAATTCAAGATTAAAAAAAATAAAATAAAAAATGTCGAAGTTACTCAAAAATAGATTTGAAATGTTCACTTCCGGTTTACTGTACGTAAAAAATTCAAATTTAGAATTCGATTTAAAAAAAAATTACAACTATTTAACTATAAGAAACAATACTTATTAGTTTTTTTTCACAAATTAATTGATGCAAATAATAAGTATCCAAAAATAACAGATTACGTTTTTAGTGATTTTTTAAAAGCTTATAACTCAGCAATAAAGCATTATACGAAAAAAATATTGTGTGTACACGTCCACGTCTCCTAAAAGTTTAACTGACCAGAGTATAAACAAAATTCACGACCTATTTTTTCTTTTCGTTGTCCGCTTGACGTGAAATGCCCCATGTAATATGTCAAAATTATTTTTTTTTTGTCAGAATCCTGTTTGAGAGATTTATCTCCTCACATAAGTTTATTATTTAAAGCATCAGAAACCAGTATTGTATTTTATTGTGTTACTCAACCTTAATTCTAAAAAAATAGTATGCTAATCATATTTTTTTTCCATGGAATATTTTATTTACGTCATAAGATATTTATTAAATAACATACGCAAGGATCCATTAGAGTTCAAAATGTCACAAAAAATGTCAAAACATTATTTTTTGTAGCACGATGCTGTCATTTATTCGCTTATAAATAGAAAATATGAAATTAGAGAGAGAAAGAAACTAAACGCGGTTATATATATATATTACTAGCTGACCCGGCAAACTTCGTACCGCCATATTTACATATCTGTCTCAGCTTTCCACAGGCAGTGTACAGTCGCGGACCAAAAAAAAGATTTTCCCCGTTATCTTTTAATTTTTATTGTAGGTACATAAACCTTGTCCTAACAATAAGGAGAGGGGTATTATTTTTTGGTATTATTTTTGTGGGGTAAAAAATTAGTGCTTTGTGTGTTATGTGTGTGTTTTAGTGTGTGTACGGAGTGCGCTAAGCCCACATTTAAAATGTTGAAAAAGTGTGGGAAGCTAAAATATTTATTAAAAAAATTCTCATGACTTTGAAAAACAATGAAACAAAGGAGTTTAATAATTGCTTATCTGTACTAAAAGTTACCACTTTTAGAGTTTAAGCTATGCTGGCAGCTATGCTGGCAGCTATGCTGCAGGAAGAGAGGCAAGATTGGGAAGTGAAATTGTTATATTAATTTATCCTACTAATATTATAAACGCGAAAGTTTGTAAGTATGGATGGATGGATGTTTGTTACTCTTTCACCCAAATACTACTGAACGGATTTGGATGAAACTTTACAGTAATATAGCTTATACATCAGAATAACACATACACGCGGGCTAAGCCGCGGGCAACAACTAGTAGAATATAAAACACTGACCCGCCAAAGTTCGTTTCAGTCAATGAATGAGATGTTTTGACAAAAAAAAATAATGATATTTTTTATATTTCATTGTCATATTTTTAACCCCTGACCAAAAAGAGGGGTGTTATAAGTTTCACGTGTCTGTCTGTCTGTCTGTGGCACCGTAGCTCCCGAACGGATGAAGCTATTTCAATTTAGTTTTTTTTGTATGAAAGGTGAGTTACGTGCGAGTGTCCTTAGACATGTTTCATGAAAATCGGTTGAGCCGTTTAAAGTTATGGGGGTGAAAGTGTGGAAGAGTAACCGAATGTCTGCAAAAATATCATCGAGTGGAGTTTCACATGAAAGCGCATAACGTGTTTTTCACTTTTTAAAGGGAACTTAATTTATTATGTCGGGGTTTTTTTTTAATTTTGAGAATATATACAATTATAATACTTAGTATTCTATTTCAGACGACGACAAATCCAAAAAAATATATGTATATAAAAATCGGTCCAGCCGTTTTTGAGTTATAAATGGTGTTACTAACACGACTTCGTTTAATATATATAGATTTCGCGTTCATTACGTAAACATTAATGAATGCGAAATATGAATAGAACAATATTATCGAAAGAAAAAACAAGTCAATATATTTTCCAACAAATATAACATACATAACGATATTAAAATATGAATACGGCTTTCTATCACTAGTTATGCAACTATTAAAAACGTTACCGTTACGTTATCGAGATGATACAACGTTTTAGAAGTAGTCATATAACGTAAAACTACAGATCAAACAATGTTGCGCCTTAGATTGAATGATTACGGGTATAATAAAATATTTAATGGCTTTTGCCCACGGATTATCTCAGAGCTATGTATTTTGGAACGAAGCCGGCAAAAAGCGTCCGTAAAGTAAGATTGACGCCTCAGTGTCACAATGGTAGCGGATGCGAATGCTGTGCTTGAGGTCTCGGGTTCGAATCCCGCGTCGAATCAAATATTTTTTTATGATCTGCAAATTCGTTCCTTGCGCGCCGCATCTATTTCTCATCATTTCATCAATGTTTCGTTATGACGTTGTCACGTTAAACTATCGTCCGTAAACAGACTTTACAGACAACCATTTTTTTTTCCCATTTAAAAGTATATTCGAATTTTTGTTGCCTATCTATAGTATTTTTAACCTATACATAATCTATTTAATTTAATGGAGTTTTAACGATTGTATTTAAGTGACTAAGACACAGATTTTTATTAGTTTAACCTGTATGTTTTTTGACGTGACAACGTCTAATAAATCGATGAACGCCAGCTGCGTGCACAAAAAAGGAACACTCATTGCCCCGTTGCGCTCATTGTCCCGTTACGTCCATTGTACGCTTGCGGCGCATCTATCTCTCTTCCACTCCATTCATTAAAGTATATCAATGTTTTGTTATGACGTTGTCATCTTAAACTATCATCCGTAAACCGACTTTACAGACAACCAATTTTTGGAACGAAGTTCCTTATGGAGCGTTGCGAAAGGGCTAGACGGATTAAGACCAAGAGTTGTAACGACAATTTTCGTTGTAACGACACTTTTAACATTGAGTTGACGTCATAGTGCTGGATAATATATATAATATATAAACTTCGTTCCATCTGGGTTTCCCTTGACACCTCTCAAGTTTTTTTTTGTATGTATGACTTTTGTAGGTGTATGTTTTTTAGTTTTTTAAACTATATTTCAATTAATATTACATTACAATAGAGGGTTGATTCTGGTCTAATTCCGATTTCATTTCATTTATTCATAACAACTTTAAATTGTGTCGAATCACGTCACTCAAATAAGATTTCACATGCATAAACATTAAGGTTAAACAATACAATTAAAAACAACGGAATAAACCCAATAACAAAGTCAAAATACGTAAGAATGTAAAAGTAATGTCATTTAAACCGAAAAATAACAATGATTCCATAATAAAAATGGTCAAAAACAATATAAATTAAAAATAAGATTAATACAATTAATTATTAAGATAAGTATCGACACAATGTGCAAATTAAGACAACATACAATTACTAATTATATCTCATAGAATAATAACAGCCCTCCAGCAGATAACGCCTCAGTTTATTTTTATAGTCTTTTTTGTACAGTGATAACTTTATATCGTCAGCAGTTTATTGAAGATATTCACTGACATGTGGCAGGTACCGTGTTTCACGATTTAAGGTTCGGAATTACTATATTTTTAAAATCTTTTCTTCTCGTACTCTCCCTAAGTTTTCTTCCTTCCTTAGTCTCATACTGATGAACCGTCTTAGCAAAATGTGTTAAAAGCACTAATACGTATAGGAAAGGTACAGTGAGAATATTTAGATTCAAGAAGTTATCTCTACAATATTCCTGTTGGCGAATACAAACCATGGTACGAATGGCCTTTTTTTGTAAAATAAATGCTTTTTGCATATTGTATTCGTAGCTGCCACCCCAGCATAAAATGCTATATCGCAACCTGGATTCGATCAACGCGTAATACACTTTCTTTAACTGTTTTATGTCTATGACATTACGAAGGCTTCTCAGTACATAACATGCGGAGCTAATGGAACTTTCTAGACTGTCAAGTTCAGGTTTCCAGTTCAAATAATTATCGATTTTTACGCTCAAAAACTTTACCACCTCCACTATGCTCACATCGACTCCGTTCAAGGCACAATTTAGATAACTTTTATTTTTAGTAGTAGTTCTAAATAACATTAAGTTGGTCCTAGCAGCATTCTCCTTGAGTCCGTTAATCGTAAACCAATTGTAAAATACTTCTAGAGCGTCACTGACACGCAACTGAAGAGATTGAGCACTATCCGCGGAAATTACTGCATTGGTATCGTCTGCAAACACCACCAACTTTGCGTGATCCCCTAAACTCCTTTCTACATAATCTATTACATCATTTATAAATTTAATATAGAGTGTAGGACCTAATACAGATACCTGAGGCCTCATATAGATTTACTATCAGCTTCACCGCGTGTCATTAAAAATATCATTATCATCGTCATCAGCCTATGGTAGTCCACTGCTGGACATAGACCTCGATAGGCCTAGGTTTGATCCTCGGCTTCTCGCATTCAGCTCGCATCTTCAGCAAGTCGTCACTCCACCTGGCCTGTGCGCGTACTACACTGCGCTTAGTACATTTTGTTTTGTTTTGATTAAAAGTATGTTTGTAGCAAAATATTAAACACTCAATGTTGACTATAACGTGATTATATTGGTCTAGCTGACCCACGCAACGCCGTATACGTCTCCTACTGCCCGTAGGGTAATAATTTTCCCTGTTTTTGTAACATTATTCATTGATGCGCCGCTCCTATTGGTCTTAGCGTGATGATATATAGCCTATAGCCTTCGATAAATGGGCTATCTAGCACTGAAAGAATTTTTCAAATCGGACCAGTAGTTCCTGAGATTAGCGCGTTCAAACACACAAACTCTTCAGCTATATATAATAGTATAGATTAGTATATAACTATATAGTATAGAAGTATAGATTATACCCGAGAGGTATTCGACTAGTCTTAGTAATAATTAACTACGTTGTTAAGGAAAACTTTTCATGAAAGAACTGAATTTTTATTCTGAGAATTGACCGTCTGAGATGTCTCTTAGCCTGTGGACTGACAGACGAGATTCAGGCATTCATTGTATTATGAAATGTAGACATACTAATTTTTATCTAAGCTAGCCATCTGGTGACTGTTACGATTATAATAATAGTGTGAAATGATGTCACTCTAATATGAGGAACTAGGTGAGACATGTTAATGAATTTTAATATCAAGGTTTATTATGATATCAATAGGCGCGTCAGCGTGACGTAAAACCGTAATACAAATAAAATAACTAAAATTATACTTTCAGATATCTCACGTACGACCATCTGATTACGATTAGTCGGTGCTTGTACCTGCCATGGTAACCTTTTTAATAATCATTCTAACCTTAACCTTCTCTAAAAATATAATTAATTTTATTATATTTATCTGTTTGTTTAAACGCGCATAACTCTGGAATTTTCACTCTTTACCGTGGGAGAGCACGCTTTGGCATGCATGGGCCGGCTCGACCGGAGTGATATCACGGCCTTACAGAAAACCGGTGTGAAACAGCGCCTGCGCTGTGTTTCAACGAGTGAGGGTACCGGAGGCCCAACCCTTCTCCCATCCCTCTCCCCATGGGAATCCACTTGTGACGCCTCTGGTATTGCGGGTGTCCATGGGCGGCGGTAATCACTTACCATCGGGCGATACGTCTGCTCGTTTGTCCCCGTTTGCCGTTTGCTTACATAAAAAAAACTCTATTTCGAATGCTTGATTTAGTGCTGGATAAACTATTTATTGAGAAATAATAATGCTGTAATGCTGTAATATTTGCAATGAGTATGGTGACCACTATTTTTGGATTCTGCTTATGCTATCCACCAGGCTCAGACTATAGAATAGATTCAGTTTGGTAGACTCAAATAAAAAAAAACGATTAATTATCACCCTTGTAGATGATAAACAATTATAAACTCAGGATAATAGATTAATCTGTAATAAGATTACACTAATTTTGTACAAATTAGTAATGCACTATTTACTACAATAGCTTAAAAATACTTAGAATAGAAGATAAAAGAACGAAATCCGTTACAATATTTCCATGATGTTCTTGATCATTTTATAAGAAAAATAGAAAACGATAAAGTTATGAAATCTCAACCAATGCATACATTTTCACAAGATCCGGCACCATTTAGAAATATCCTTCCGTTGCGTGCACGCATCCTGTTGTTAAACTATCTATTGTAACGTTATTCAGTAATGTGTAACGATTTCAAATCATATCATTTACTTCAATGTTACGATACGATTAATAGAGTTGTACTTGTATTTTATTCCAAAACTATGTAGGAACAGCACTATTTAAATAATATATCGAGGTATTTTGTAGGCTTAACAGTTACTGCTACTTTTGTGGATTCGTTTACATTCACGATGTCAAATAATAATTTTTGAAAAATGGTAATAAAGTTACTTATAATCTATCTCTGTTTTAAATTTTATCCATTAGCCAAATTTTATCGAGATCTCGGATATCGGCCCCCCTAGCCAAGTTGCAAGCGTTTTTCTTTCTGTAATCGTTAATGCCTAAATTCTCGTGTGTCATTGGCTAATACTATGTCTAAGATTACTTCGTCTAAGATTAGCCAATGACACACGAGAATTTAGGCGTTAACGATTGCAGGAAGAAGAACGCTTGCAACTTGGCTAGGGGGGCTGATCAAATGCTATGGTTCGATTGAAATTCAAATATCGATACAAACTTGTGTATTTAAACAGTAATAAGATTCAAGCCGTATTACTTACAAAGATACTTGGGCATTTCCGTGCCTGCATAATATCACATTACTTATTTATGATTTTTCTGGTTTTGATACAACTGGTAATGACTGCGACTGCGCGACAGACACCTCTGGGAATAACATTTTTTTTATAAAAATGTGCCGCCAGAACCTGTTTTTTTCCTTCTTATTTTGTTTTTTTCTTTCCGTATTGCACATCAACAATGTGAAAATGATTGTACTTATTTGTATCTATACATATAATAATATAGTGAACTGTTATTTTCCAGTTATCCTTTTATACTTGTTCACTATTTGTGCAAAATCATTTTGAAGTTTCACGGTTTTCTAAGATCTTATGTCAAGCAGTAGACTGTTAATGGCTGATGATGACATATGCCAGAAGTGTCGGAACGGCTCCAGTTCTTTAAGCAAAATCTGGATGTTGATGGTATAAAAGTAAATTTAATTTTTACGTGCTCTTAGGATTGATATGCTGTCAATCACTGGATAAGAAAAAATCATCAAAATATTTAAGGTATTTATTTAAATTAATTGAAGGAAAAACAATTGACGTAAGTAGAAAACAGAATATAAAAACGAGAAATTTACATATTTGTATTTAGAACCATTAATAATTCAGAAACAGTTTTTGCGAACGACAAGTACTCAAAAAAAAGTTGTTTTGAAGAGGCAATGAGATATCTTCATACGTGTTGCTATGTTTATAGATATGAAATAATTTTACCTGTACGTTTAGTACGGCATTTTATTTTATTATTATTTAGTTCCATTCACATCAAAATAACTTATTATACAGGCAATATTTGTATCGGGTTACGGTGTTAGAGCTTAATTAGACATAAAATTAAACCACTTTAATCGCAAAAAAGCGAATCAGAAATATAGAGAAGATGTTTAAATATTTATCCCAAAACATCAAAAGAAAATTACAGACAAAAATTTCGTTACACACAAATAAGGTTTCACTAAAACCACGATTGTAAAGATTAAGGTGTAGTAGGTTCTTGATCCCTGTCAGAACAGGGATCAAGAACCTAATACAGCTTTATATTCACTTGTAGGTAGTTATTAAGTTGAAAATCAAAGGTTATTTTTACAAAATATTAGCCTGGGGACCTGTTTTAGTGCAAGGTCAGCCACCTTAACAAAAAAGCGAAGTTTTTGTATTTCGTCCCGGGGTCAATAAACCTGAATTAATCACAAAATATTGACCCGTGTAACAACTACCTGTGTGCACTAATGTGCTTAATTTAAGATTAGCCATGTCTTCAAATGCACACAGATCAACACCAAAGAAATATTTTGATACTACGTACATGTTCTACAAACATAAAAGAAAATCATTAATTTAGTGCAAAAATAAAATCTATAGTCCTTAAAAGACTACAGACCTGTAGTCTTTTTAAACTTTTTAAAAGACTATACATGAAAATTTATAGGCGCGTCTCCATCGTAATTGTTGGATATTCCAGTGTTTCCAACAGTTGGCAACTCTTCAAAAAATTGCAAACTTTTGTTACCATTGTGTCCACAACGAGTCGCCAACAATTTGAAAACCATTCCAACTAAGCGTCTCCACAAAGCCAATAAATATCTGCAACAAACGTATTCATTTGATGTTTACCGCCAAAAACAGAAACACGGTTCCCAACATTTGTTGACAATTTTTTTTGAAATTACAGAAACTTTTGTCACCAACACGTGTTGACAACACAAAAGTTGCCAACTTTTGCTCGGTGGAGACTCGGCTTAATATAGGACTAGTGTCATCTTACAGCTTTGGCATTTTAAAATTGGCAACTACTGCTTTTTTGGATTCCATACTATCTGTCACAGAGATTAAGCTAAATGTTAGGACTATAGGCAGGTCACTGGGTTGGGCCCGGATGGGCCTGTTGGTAGTCCCGGGTTGTTAGTCAGTGGGACGGAAGTAACGAGGTTGAGCCTTTGTGGGTAGGCCACGTGGTGACTGACTTGCGTTGATTGCAAACTTATACTAAATGTAGCCAAATTCTCAAAATCCGGAAGGTCATTTCTCACATAGTACCTGCTACAAAAATACCTTTAATAACTTTTGGAATTTTCGATACGGGATTTGATCTCTAGTTCGTTACTTAAGTTTTAAATATAATAATTATAACATCGCACTTCTTACAGATCCCTCAGCTCATAAACGAGGCAGAACCCACAATCATTGTACACTATGGTAACCAAACTGCTGACAAAAATACATATATATATTTTAAATAAATACATTTTAGAGAAAAAATACTCACAAACACAGAACATTTAATCGTGCTTTTTGACCGACTTTCAAAAGGACCTCATACCTCTGGCATATCAGTCAAGATAATTTACCAACTAAAATTCGTATAAGTTTATCATTAATTTGTAACTGGTGACGATTCTGGTATAATCTTATAGAATCTGACAAAACAACAAATTGATAGTTTTTTTGCTACGTCAATTTATCTAACTTTAATTACAAAGTCATTTACCTTTGAAGTTATCAGTGTTATAATAGGTAATTGTTTTGTTTTATTTTAAAATGAAGAAAAGTTTACTAAAAACACCGTGAGAAATATTTTTTTTAAATCCAATTGTATTGTTCGCTCCTAAAAACCGATAGCAAAAACCTTACACAAAACACTATACTTACCTGATTTAAAGACTAAATTAACAAGCCGCATCAAACGAACGCCCTCTGCGAAATGTCTTATCCGAACTTGGTGGATTTCGCTCGAAATCATCCTTTAATGACTATCTATCTCCGTATTTTTTTATTTACTCAAGGAATATTCAATTCGTGTATATATGCCGAAGAGATCGCATTCGAACGGATTTTGAAATATTTGCGCTGCGCAAACGTGTTGCTCGTTGCTAATACTGGCCACTGGTAACCGTAGTTGCTGTGTCCGGTGGCGGCAACCGTAAACAGTCACCGGTTGCTACTACTGGCCACATTTCGTCGCTTGTTTTCCGTCAGTCTCACGATGTGATAAGGAAATTTGTTAATGTTGCTTGTGTCTTGAACAGGTTTCCAGTTACCGACACCGAACACATTAAGTGGAAGCAACTAGACACAACAAATGTTTACGTATGAGCAGCGAGTGGATGATTTCATACTGGTTCTATAGAAATCAAATATTCATCGGTGGCTTGTATCCGCCACAAGACACAAAAGTGTCCACGTTTAAGCTCTCCCTAAATCGTCCACACGATATTTACAGTCTAAATTATCAAACCGCTTGAATATGATCGCCTTCAGCGATACGTCTGAATCAAATTTGGTGGATTTCGCTGAAAAATATTCTATACTTAATAGAATAAACTAAGTCGTATCATTTTTTGTCGCTTGTAGTCCGAGTTACAGAAATCCGATGACGTAGTATGCCACTAATGTAGGAAAAAACGTTCCGTTAAAATATGAAGTAGTTTTAATTTAGATCAATACAATTCGAGTGAGTTTAATTGTATGTAATTATTTTTTATATTATTCTAATTTGGACTGACCGAAGGTTAAATAATTTTGATTACATTATAAATCAAAGCCTTCATTTACATTTTTTTTATTTTAATAGACCACTCCCGTACTAGGAATAAATCCTGTGTCGCGGGGGACTTTACAAACATACACGAAACGACACAAAGAACACCCAGACTCAGAACAACAATTTTTGGATCACACAAAGTGTTGGCCTACGTGGGATTTGAACCCACGACACTTTGCGAAGTAGGAAACGGCGCGGGCGTGGTGACCGTTAAACCACTAGGCCACACGTGCTAACAAGTTCCATCAAGTGCCGACAATCGAGAGTATTAATTACAAAAAAAAACGAAAAATACATATTGTTCAATGGAATGTTAATACCCAACAAGTTGTCTGTATTTAATCAGCAATGTCCTATCTGTACGAAAACTATACATATTCTACACAATATTTAAAAAACACAAATGTACATCTTCTAACTCAAACGACATGGCAAGGAGAAGACCAGAAACTACTGCACGCGCAAAACCAGAACTGAATTTGCGAATAGGCAATACAAAAGACGATCGGAGTATTTATATAACAAAATTAATAGAAAAGTTAGGATCAACACAAAAACACTAAGAGACTGTAAAACACTAATTACTAACTTTTTGGCACCTTTAAGTTATGAAGAAACGGAGTCATTCATACAACACTTGGTGTAAATCAAGGTTTATAGTTTCAGCATACCTCCACACTCACACTTACACACACAAACACGCACACACATACACGCACACACACATACGCATACATATTCCCGCACGCATGCACGCACATAGACATACCGTAACTGTTTGTATGTAAATTAATTTGTAAGATACTGGTTTAGTTTACTTCATTTAAAAAATACTTTAATTTTATATAAAATTCAACTTTAGCATAGTTTTAATTTGGTGTGTTTAGAAAGTTAAGTTTATTTATATGTTTAACAAAACTGCTATGGAAGAGCGCAGTGACCTGCTACAGGCATTGTTTGCTTAAAAGGTCACTGTGGTCACTTATAAAAAAAGGTTTCAAAAAAAAATAATGTAATTTAATGCAATTACTCAAATAAATAATTATATACTGCTTATATTCTTGCCAGTTTTTTTTTGCTAATTTCATTTGTAATTGTTTTAGTGTTTGACATTACAACATCCTTTGAGAATGTAGGTATGAATGATTTTAGACGAAACATACGTTAATTTTTATTATTATTTTTATTATTAAATTAAAATTGTCTAAAATCACGTTTCCTTACTACATACATAAAATAATGCTTATTTCCCAGAGGGGTAGACATAGGCAATTGATATCCACTCTATCTACGGCCTTGACACACCTCCTTAGCTTTGTTCACATTAATTAATCACTACATGCATGTTTCTGATGATTTTCAATTGGCCTTTCTCCACCAGTTTGGTTGATAAAAATGCACCAGTCGACCTCTTTCGACACTTTCACACACATTCGCTCTATTAAATTTCTTTCCTGAGACTTATATCATCCATCCTTTCAAAGTCGCCAAACCATCGATGCATGCCCCTTTCAATCCTTATCACTACAACTGCTTTCAATCCGCAACATTCTTTTATCACTACATTCCTGACTCTGTAAACAACATTCACAGCACACACTGCCTCGGTAGCGTAGTGGTAGCGTATGCAACTGCTGTGCTTGAGGTCTCGGGTTCTATTCCCGGGTTGAACCAAACGTTTGTATGATCTGCAAATGTTTGTTTCGGAGTTTGGGTGTTTTCTATGTATAATATGTATGTATTAAAAAAAAAGTATATATGTATTTATATCAGTTGTCTAGTACCCATAACACAAGCTCTGCTTAGCTTGGGACTAGATTGCGTTGTGCGTTAGATGTACGAAATAATATAGGTAATATATGAACTCAACTCTACAACATTAATTTTTCTTTTGTGCCTCTTCTGCTATACCCAAGATTTACAACCATGAGGGTTGGGACCAGTAAATCATTATGCACAGCTGAACGCTACTTTTTAGATGTGACTTTTAGCAACAAGGGAGTGTTGGGCATTCATCTTATTTGCCGTTTTCATTTTCTTTCTTTATCTAATTCATGTACTCATGGCGTGCAATTGGAGACGCGTAGTAGTAGTCTAGCAGTTACCACAGTACTGGTTCTACCTAGTTCTTGCAATTACATTTCTGTTAAAATTATTTAAAAATAGTAATTATTTTGTAACAATGTCATTATCGCTGGCGTTACCGAACCATTAAGTTATAATAAATCGTAATTCAGTAATAGTAACGACCTTGACCTCCTTTGAATTATTTTTATTCATACATATTTATTTAAAAAGAAGACACCTATGCGGTTTGTTGCTGCATTTATTTCCAGAGTGAGTCTTAAGAAATACCGGCGCCCTAGCTGTAAAGTCCGACATGTAAAATTTTCTGTCAAAGATTTACTTACAAAATAAATATAGTTTATCATTTAGAGTTACTTGGCTTATAATGTCTTAACTAACAATGCGAGGTGTTAGTTGTTTCAGCGTTTTGCTGTGCCACGGGAACTCATACCCATTTTTCTAGATAAAAACTAGTCTATCTTCTTTTTTTCTTTTTAAAAGACAACTCCCGCACTAGTAATAAATCCTGTGTCGCCGGGGACTTTAAAAACATATATATACACAATATGGGGCAAACGAGCAGACGTATCCCCTGATGGTAAGCGATTACCGCCGTCCAAGGATACCCGCAACACCAGAGGCGTCACAAGTGCGTTGCAGGCCTTTGGGGATGTGGAGGGGGATGGGGATTAGGGGAGGGGTTAGGGTATGGGCCTCCGGTATCCTCACTCAATCAGGGAAACACAGCGCAAGCGCTATTTCACACCGGTTTTCTGTGAGGCCGTGGTATCACTCCGGTCGAACCAGCCCATTCATGGCGAAGCTTGGCTCTCCCACGGTACTTGCGGATTCCGACAATAGAGGAAAAGTTTAAGCCTGACGGAAAGCCCCAATTTTTTTGTACGAATTGGTATTAAACGTTTCAGTTACCAAGGAGTTCCAAAATAAATTATCTTAACATCGGGAATATTGCGTAACAGTGCTTATTGCTATGCAGGTACTATTGGAGCATTACTACCTCTATTCATCCCGTGTGCGTAATCGCACTGCAAGGAGAAGGTAGTAGAGGCACGCTGATTTCATCTCAAACGGGCCGACTCGACCGGGGCGGTACTACCCTCGCACAGAAAATCAACTTAAAATGACAGCGTTCGTGCTGTCGTGTTTCGTTGGTGAGTGCGTGACCGCAGGCTCAATGATGCGGAAGCATCACTAGCGCGCCATGGTGTGGGTCACCATGCTGCATTGTCTGTATTCGCAGTATGGTGACCACCACTCTTGGATTCTGCTTATGCTTTTCATCAGGCAGAGTAGAGTCATTTTGGTAGAGCCAAGCATAAAGAAAATGAAAACTTGAAACAAACTCCGAACAAACCCGTCTGGCCAGCGTGGTATTGTGGACCTAAACCCTCCTTTCTAAGAAGAGTGTATGTCCAGCAATGGACTGTTGTTGATGATGAAGATAAAAGGGCCCTACAATTGGTTGATTAAACCCTCTTCTAATGATAACCTACCAAATAAAAAATTGTAAAGTTGTTGCCCGCGGCCCCGCCCGCATATATGTCGGTTATCGCGGCAAATAGTAGCCTATGTGTTATACTGATGTATAAGCTATATTACTGTAAAGTGTCATCCAAATCCGTTCAGTAGTTTTTGTGTGAAAGAGTAACAAACATCCATCTATACATCTATACTTACAAACTTTTGCGTTTCTAATATTAGTATAGATATTACTGTAAAGTTTCATCCAAATCCGTTCAGTAGTTTTTGTGTGAAAGAGTAACAAACATCCATCTATACATCTATACTTACAAACTTTTGCGTTTCTAATATTAGTATAGATATTACTGTAAAGTTTCATCCAAATCCGTTCAGTAGTTTTTGTGTGAAAGAGTAACAAACATCCATCCATAGATCTATACTTACAAACTTTCGCGTTTATAATATTAGTATAGACAGAAGAGATATAAATTACTAGCTGACCCTCGCAACCTCGTTTGCTTCCAAACTACCATCCCCCGTTTCAACCTCAAAAGGGGGTTGATTTCTAAATATACATTACTAGCTGAGCCCGCGACTTCGTCCGCGTGGAACAGTGACTTTGGGTAGCAGATTTAATTATTAAGGCTAATATTATTTTAAAAATGAGACACACTTTTCACTGTTAAAAACATATTTAAGTATTTATATAAGTACATAAAATAAAAAGTATTTTGTATGAGCTTATTTCGACATTCGACATGGCCAAGGCTTTCAACCTGTTCTTGCACCGTTCGCTTCTCTCCGAGCTCTAAGCATTCGGTCTGCCTCCTAGAGTCGTCTCCAGATTGACTCTTTTCTTCATCAGCGCCTTCGCATTCGGGTTCTTTGCGACGGACGGCACGGCCTCTGTTTTTCTGGAGGTAAACGCTAGCGTACCTCAGAATTCGGTCCTGTCGCCCAAGATGTTTCTTCTGCATGTCAATAGCAAATGCAGACGATAGCACAGTGCATGGGCGATATTATGGATACCCTGCAGCCAAGATAGTAGACGTTGAGGAAAATGGATAGGAGCTTGTCGCTGAGCTTGACCGGGTTTTGAACCGCATTTAACAATGGGGTGATGAGAATCTGGTCGAGTTCAACGTTAAGAAAACACAGGTGTGCCCGTTCTCTACCAAAAAGTCTCCGTTTCTTCCCCTCCCCACTTTTCAGAGCACTCAACTGCCACTACGGGATAAGCTCGGTGTCCTGGGCATGGATATTTGCCGAGACCTCAACCCACGGGAGTACATCGAGGGCACCACTAAGACAGCCTGAACAGGGTGAGACGGGTTTTCGCGCCCGAGCATTTGTGACTCCTTTATAAGACCCAGGTACGCTCGTCCGTACTGTTTTCATCTTTGTGATGGATCTAGGCATTGATTTTCTCGATCTTTTGCAGCGGCAATCAGCCCGCATTATCAACAGTCCCAATACTACCGATTCCTTTGAGCCTCTGCAGTTGCGGAGAGATATCGCCTCTATGGCAGTCCTCTACCGCTTTACCATGGAGAGTGTTCTGAAGCGTTCTTCAAACTGATCCCACCTTCTCCCTTCCTCTACAGAACAACACGTGCTGGTCTTGGAAGTCACCGCCTCAGTCTTAGAAATACGCTCTCGAACCAAACGGTTTGGTTCTGCATTGTCTGCTTTCACAGCGAGTATGGTTGCCTCCACTGTTGGATTCTGCTTGAGTTTTCCCTCAGTCTAAATAAATTCTCAATTTTTACAATTTTAAAATACTACGTTTTTGATTGGCCATCCTTTGTCAAAATATATTTGAAAAACATGTTTTTTTTAAATGAACTGCAACTTTAACCGTCTGTCTTTGGGCTTTGATAATTGGTAGTGCAAATGTTGTTTTCAGCGGAAACTGCATTCTTTTAAATTGAAATTGCAAATAAGTTTGAATTATTGGAATACGGGGAATTGAAACATTTTCTTTTACAATGTTGTACCCGTATTTTGTAGCCGTGTACCATTACATATCTTTGTCGCTCAAGATTTCTTATTAATAGGACTGGAACATTAACTTTCATTCTTAACTTATGGGAAGGCGCTCCTGATAATTCTAAAGATTTAAAAAACTTTATGCATAAGCTATGATATGACTGGTTCAGTTTCCCTTGCATTGTTTCCTGAGAGGTATTCGTTAACATCTTCCTCCACGTCTGACATGATCCGTTCGTTTATTTGATAACTGTCTCATTAGTCGGCGGATCAGAAAAGATATTATTTTTAGATCATGTGTGCTATCATATACCAGAACTCAGGTCTCAGTGTAATCATGTCGTTACTGTCATTTGGCATACAATCATCTCCTATTTTTAGAAGAGCATTTGCATATTGATACTGCTCATAAATCATTGTGAAGTTGTACTCGCATAATTGTAGTAAGACAAAACTTTTTAGCATGTACCTATAATACATATGTTTTATACAGGCATTTATTTCATCTTGCGGCGTACCCCTCTTGCTTTTTTTCGTGTTTAAATCCCGCCGGATACTTTTCCTTCGGATTTTTTCACGAAGAAAATTATTTGAATAAACAAAAAATCATGTAAACAAATCGAATCCTAGTGAATAATAACGAATTTGTATTAGCAAAATTCAACATCCGCATGCGGCACAGTCGTCTGCCCTCACATGTCTGCCCGTTCGGGTAAGCACACTTAGGCATATTGTGATAACTCAGTAAATGTTACATCTGAATAGCTCTAATATTTTGTCTCCTGTCCCAAACTCGTGAAACATTTTCGCAAACCTTGCATCATCATCATCAGCCTATCGCAATCCACTGCTGGACATAGGCCTTGCCTTGCCTTCACAAACCTTGCATATTTCCATACAAACTTTCATCCCCTATTGCTATTTTACCCCCTTGATCTTAAAATTTTTACAAAATTTAAATGACATTTTTATTTTTCTTAGATTAAAGTTATTTTTATGTAATCAACAGCCTAAAATATAAAGTTTAAGATTGACGACGAGTGACGACACTGTCATTTTAAGCTAAGCTATACACTGTTTTGTAATTTGTCTTATTTATTTCTATTAATATAATGAACATACAAATCATATTTATGAATGTATGTTCGTTGAAAAGGAGAAATATTTTTAATGAATTTAACATCCTTATTTACTCGTTGCCAAGACGCCCGGTGTCACCAAGGTAACGCGCAGGCGTGTGGCGATTGAACCACCACTCTTCTATACAATCTTTCATCCCCCCTTTCAACCCCTTATTGCCTTTTTTTCGCAATAAAAAGTAGCCTATGTCCTTTCTCAGGCTCTAGACTATCTGTGTACCAAATTTCATTGTAATCGGTGCAGCGGTTTGGCCGTGAAAGCAAGACAGACAGACAGACAGACAGTTACTTTCGCATTTATAATATAAAGTATGGAAGTATGGATAGCCTTCCTCGATAAATGGGCTATCTAACACTGAAATAAGTTTTCAAATTGTACCAGTAGTTCCTGAGATTAGCGCGTTCAAACAAATAAACAAACTCTTCAGCTTTATATATTAGTATAGATGTATTTATTATACTCTTCTAAGATCTAATACTCATAATTAACAACACAATTATTTAGATAAAGATTAATATTAGGCATTATGTTGATAAAAACTCTTTGGCAAATAACTCATTATTAGGTACCAACTCTTAGCGTCTTATACTCGTGATAACTTCTAAACGAAATGTCGGATTGGGATGAAACAAAAAGTATTTTACTTCTACAGAAATACCCTTGATAACATAATGCTTAATTTGGATAAGGATTAATATTACGATACACATTTAACGTAGTTTCTTTCTTCAGACGATTTAATCATTTTTTCGAACACAAAAGCGGTTATTGTGACTAAACCATGATAGTTAGATATATGCTCTCGCGGACTTTTTCTTAATGGGCCCTACAAACCCGTAATACATTATTTTGTTCTATTGTCAATAGTCTTTGCAGCGCACGCAAAAAAAGGTTTTCGATTTCACACCTTGGGTTAGAAAATAGCAATTTTCTTACGGATCCCTAATTTTTTTGAAAATAAAATATAGCCTATAGCCTTCCTCGATAAATGGACTATCCAACACTGAAAGAATTTTTCAAATCGGACCAGTAGTTCCTGAGATTAGCGCGTTCAAACAAACAAACAAACTCTGCAGCTTTATAATATTAGTATAGATTAGTACACCTCCACACCATCTATAGAGCATACATTTTAAATTTCAAGTCTCTTACTTCAAAAACATAGGACTTACAAACGTCCAATCCCCGTTTTACCCCCTTAGGGTTGGAGTTTCGTAAAATCCGCTCTTAGCGGATGTCTACACCCTGTAAGGAACCTACCTGCTAAATTTCAAGTTTGTAGGTGTTATAGTTTCTGAGATTTCGTGATTAATAAGTGAGTGGTATTTCCCTTATATATATATAGATTAGGTATATCATTTAAGTATTCGAAGATGAATTTTATATAATGCTAAGTCATAGATACGAAACGAGGTCAAACGATGTGATCATAATAAAATATTATCTATTCATGCAAATAATCTGTACTTAATTGTTTTTAACGTCAACAGTAGACTATCGCATCGCATCAAAATATTTATGTGAAATTCATTAGTTAGCATTTTTAACGTTTCGTGACTTATCCCATTTTTTAGGTACAGCGGTTTTTATCGTGGTAGATGGTGTCCCAATAGCATTTCGATCTTCTGTTGGATATGAAAATTTTACCCGAATCTCCGGTCAAAGTTACTGTAATATACACTATGGAGTATCAACGCACTGTAAAATAATAACAAACATGTCTATTGAAAATAAAAATAAAATAAAGGAAGTTAAAAATAAAACAAAAAGTAACAAAAATCAGAACAAAATCAGTCAATAGAATTTTAGATCAGATGTTAGAAAGTCTGTTTTGCTGATAATTTATGTGGCTGCTGTATGTTTTTTAACGACTAATAAATTACAGTAGGTATAAGTAACGAAATGATTTGGTTCAATTATACACGTCTGTCGAATAAAATTGCTATACGTACAAAAAGTGATCTTTGGTAGTCTTTGTATAAAAACTTTTTATAAAAAAAAAAACCGACTTCCAAAAAACATGCCAAAAAAACACTTAAAAGCGTAAAATAAACTGGTTCTTCATAAATTGCCTATACCTAATTCTTTATTCAATTAAAAAGTAGTGTTATAATGTGTGCTAGGTACCTAGAATCTGTTTGAAGTCGGTGCCAAGTGACTATCGCTTAGACTTTTAGCCTTTTTAGTCGGCTTAGCACCGACTTCAAACAGATTTTAGGTACCTAGCACACATTATAACACTACTATTTAATTGAATAAAGAATTAGGTATAGGCAATTTATGAAGAACCAGTTTATTTTAAGCTTTTAAGTGTTTTTTTGGCATGTTTTTTGGAAGTCGGTTTTTTTTTTTTATAAAAAGTTTTTATTTTTCAGTTTTTAGTGCAAACAATCGTAGGTAAGTTGAACTATTTCATCAAATTTCATCATCAAGAATACAAATGAAGGTCTATACGTACGTGTAATATTAAAGTCATCCTCTAATCCCTAACTGTTGAAGAGTTTAACCTTCTATCATCAGCTCACCTAAATAATTTGAAAGTATACGACTGAAGGTCTTTAGATACGTATGAAATTGAAAGAATTATCCTCCAACTCCTAACCGTTGAGGAGTTGTACCTTCCACCTTCCATCATCAGCTTACCTAAATAATTTGAAAGAATACGTCGATATACGAAAAACATAGTATGTGCCTATAAAAAATGAGGGTTCCCCTCGATTTCCCTGGGATCCCATCATCAGATCCTGATATGCTGGCAATGGGACCACCTCGGAAGCATACCCTTTCGAATACAAAAAAAAAATTCAAAATCGGTCCACAACTGACGGAGTAATCGGTGAACATACATAAAAAAAAAATATATATATATACATACAGTGGAACATAGAACCTCCTCCTTTTTGGAAGTCGGTTAAAAATACATAGATACTGATATACCTAATTAAACTGTAGTCACGCACAAATAACTTGAGCCTTATAAACACTTGAACAAACTTTCATTCGCGGGCGGAGCCGCGGGCAACAACTATAAAATATATATCTAGAGCTACTCTTTTTGTACCGCAAAGTGGGTACTTAAAGCGTGTAAACGAAAATTAAAACGCAAATTTACAAATACATGTATTTAAATAAATAGATAATAAAATAAAGATATTTGAGAAACATGAGTTTGTGTTATTTTGATACATTATTTATTTAAAAGTTGTGGAAATACTTTGACTAAATGTTAATCTTCGTTATGTCTAAATCTTCATGTATAAAATGTTGTTATTGTGTACGTTCGTAGTAAGTTTGTGTGCGCTTCAAAAAGTCAAATAATTTTTCTTCGGTTAAGCTCAAATTTTGTCATGCTTCCAAAGCGTTAATTTTTTTTATCTACTTTTCAAGTTAGGTTTGTTTCTCATTGAGATCAAACCAACCATAAATTGTATCAGCGAAGCGTGTCAGGGCTAGACGACTTGTTTCTTATAAAATTATCAATTTTGTGATTAATTTATTAGATAATAGGATTATAATATATGTATTTTATTATAGATTCTCATTAATAAAACTATTTTTCCACCCATACCAGCAATAAACGCTTATATGTATTAATAAAATGCGAGGTTACTTCGTGGTTTTATTTAACTAAAAGTGGGAGTGGTTTATTTATTATTTCATTGGTCTTAATTAAAGATTCAATTTATTAACCGACTTCAAAAAAAAGGAGAAGGTTTCTCAATTCGACCGTATATATATATATATTTTAATGTGTGTTCAGGCATAACTTCGTCGTTTATGAACCGATTTTGATGATTCTTTTTTTAATGGAAAGTAGATGTCTCGACGGTGGTATCATGATAAGGAAACTAGGATCTGATGATGGCATCCCAGAGAAATCGAGGGTAACCCTCATTTTTTTCAGGCACGTACTATGTTTTTCGTATATTTTCGGAAGCTACGCCGGTATTTGCGTCTGGTAGTCATCATTTAATGATGATGAGCTGATGATGAAAGATAAAACTCCTTAACGGTTAGGAGTTGGAGGATAAATTTTTAAATGTCATATGTATGTGTGTTACCTTTAGTCGTATTCTTTCAAGTTATTTAGGTAAGCTGATGATGGAAGGTACAACTCCTCAACGGTTGGAGTTGGAGGATAATTCTTTCAATTTCATACGTATCTATAGACCTTTAGTTGTATACTTTTAAGTTATTTAGGTGAGCTGATGTCACAAGCGCTATGATGACTAACCCTTTAATGTATTTTGTTTTAAGTAACTCGCCTGCTTCTATTTAATCACGACATTTAAGCTTGGACACGATTCCTATTGCCCCGTAGACCACGTTCTCGGTAACAGAAATCTTGCATCTCAGCATAATTTTGGAAACTGATCATACTCAGTTTTAATACGTGTTCAAACCACTAAAGTTATTGGCATCAGCAGAAATTATATGAAATAGTTCAACTTACTGATAACCTATGATTGCACTAAAAATGGAAAAATAAAAACTTTTTATAAAAAAAAAACCGACTTCCAAAAAACCATCCGACGAAAACTCCCTGCCAAAAAACACTTAAAAGCGTAAAATAAACTGGCTCTTCATAAATTGCTATGTGCCAATTCTTGTCTATACCTAATTCTTTATTCATTTAAATATAAATGTAATAGGAGGTACCGCACTCGCCGCTGCCGGATAGCTAGCATAAAACAACCCAAGCGAGCAGACACGCGCGGGCTGACGCGACGTCGTTGATGGTCGTCTCGAAATAAAGCGAGTGTGGTAACTACTATTACATTTGGCTTGGCGCCGACTTCAAACAGATTTTAGGTACCTAGCATACACAATATTACTACTATTTAAATGAATAAAGAATAAGGTATAGACAAGAATTGGTACATAGCAATTTATGAAGAGCCAGTTTATTTTACACTTTTAAGTGTTTTTTGGCAGGGAGTTTTCGTCGGATGGTTTTTTGGAAGTTTATGAAAAGTTTTTTTATTGACATTGATCGGGTCCTTATATAATGTGTCATAACTCTAAGCTGACTTTGAGATTACATACTGATAATTAATTATAATTTTAATAACTAATTTTAAACAGATTTTACCCTAATATTAACAAAATTATAATGTTAACAGATTGCTTTTACTAAACTTAATGTTTTTTCTTTTTCAGGTAAGACTGATAATTTAAAAGAGGTGATATCAGTTGCAGGATCAATAGTGTTTGTATGTATGTATACTAGTGGTCGCCCAGTGGTCAAATTCGATCATAATTCATTTATATTTAATTTATTTTTTCTTAGTTTCTGCACTTCTCCTCCATATAAACTATAACTGCCCCAAATTACTAACTTCTCCATTCACATCATTTCTATTATTTATGTTTAGATAAAATATATATTTGCAGTGTACCTGAGGTGTCTGATAGAGCCAAAGAGAGAGACAGAGTCAAATATCAACACTGGTATAGTGGTAAAGAATTTAATAGTATTGTCAATTCTTCAACTTCTAGCATCAATACAAAATCTAAAATCCTGATAGTTACGCCGATTTCAATCATGTTTTCCATTAAAAACCAATGTTACACTTCGGACTAAATCCTTATTTCTGTCATCTACCTAGGTGAGCTAGGGTTCAACATATTTGTCATAGGAAGGGTAACTGGCTATGCGAAGAATACCTGCAATTCATGAGTCAGAAAAGTGTATTATCGCCCTTTTGAGTACCCATCGAAAATCTGGCTCCAATAGTCTCATAACGGTTTTCTGTGAGACGTTGGTATCACTCCGGTTCTACGACGTCGACTTACCTCTAGAAGTTTATTGTAGCATCTTCAGGTTACTTTTATATAAAGACTGTTGTTGACCTATAATAGTATAAGTACTATAATAGTATAGTATCAATTATTACTGCTTACCGCCATCTAATTGCAGGTAAATCGTCACTCAATGACGGTTCGACACGCGAATAATAATACAAAGGAAATTCAACCGTAACAACATTTAATTAAGGTAGGTACTTAATTTGTGTAGACAGGGTAGTAGACAAGAAATTTATACACAAAGTTTTGTGTTATGACTTTAAAGGACTTTTACCCTTAATCCCATAGTGACAAGGTTGTAGCCATATGCAAATATTATAGTGGTAATTATTGTCATTAAATGTCGATAATGTTCTATTATTATTGATTTGTGTCACAGGTCAGTGTCCTTGGTAATTTTCTGCTCGATTTTTGCAGTGAACATTGAATGGCTAACCCTATTTGCACATAATACTTTACGTAATTAACGCAAGAAATCCGTATAGTTCTTTCATTTGTTTTTTTAATTAAATACTAGCTCTAGCAACCGCGTTTATATCGGTAGTCCCGGTAAAAAATAGTCTATGACCTTTTTCAAGAATCAAAATCTCCATATCGAATTTTATTGACATCGGTGGAGCAGTTTTTTTGTGATATGGTAAGCGATCACCGCCCATGGACACCCGCAACACCAGAGGCGTCACAAGTGCGTTGCCGGCCTTTTAAGAAGGAGTACGCTCTTTTTTACCCGACTGCGAAAGGAGGGTTATGTTTTTCGAGTGTATGTATGTATGTATATTTCTTTGGCACGCCCTAGAGCCTAAACGGCTTGTCGTATTTTTATGTGAGTGGTGTCAATAGATTCGTCTTAGTCGTGAGTGTGACATAAAAATTAAAAAGAAATATATATATAAGGATTTTTGGCGCCAAAAAGTAAAAAAAAAAATTCAAATACATCGAGTGTGGTATCAAAATAAAGATTTTTTTACGGAGATTACGAATATATATAAAACTTATATGTTTTTATTGTTAAATATTTACGCAGTCGGGTTTTTTTATTTTTAATAATTTTTTAAGTTTGTTTTAAAGTTTGAAAGCGTCTTTAATACTACTTTATTTCTAGCTTTTGTTGGCAGCTCCCACACGTATGTTGCGGTAAAGACTAGCCTATATCCTTCCACAAAAAACCATGTATCTCCATGCCAAATTTCATGCAAATTGATGCAATGGTTTAGCCATCTAACCTCTTTTCTAAGGATCGGCCTATATCCAGCAATGAACTCTTAAAGGCTATTGATGTCGATGTCATAATTCAGGCGATCACTTCGTCACATAGATAACTAGTGTCCCTCCATCTTCATCTCAAGTGGAACCTTCAAAGCGAACAAATAACATTTTTTTTTTTTTTTTTATGTATGGCCTGCCTAAATGACTCTACTCTGCCTGATGGAAAGCATAAGCAGAATCCAAGAGTGGCGGTCACCATACTCACTGCGAATGCAGACAATGCAGTATGGCGACCCACACCATGGCGGCCTAGTGATGCTGCTGCATCTTTTAGTCTAGTCAACAAGTATGGAACTTGTTGACTAGACTATTTGGGCCCCCGGTCTCGCACTCACCAACGAAATACGATAGCACGAACGCTGTTATTTTACGTTGATTTTCTGTGCGAGGGTAGTACCGCACCGGTCGAGCCGGCCCATTCATGCTGAATTCAGCGTGGCTCTACTACCTACATATATATATAATGACGTTTATATAATCAACTTTACCGAATCTAAGTCTAAAAATAAACGTAAACTTCACCTGCATTACACAATTTGAATGAGTTTCTTTTCACGTAATAAAATTACACGTGTCCGATTCGAACCAGGCTGCGATTCTTTATGTAATAATAAGGCCGTATTTATATTTAACCTAAATGCATAAAGAAAATACTAAGTTTTTATTTACATATTAAGTGTTATTGTTATATACAAAGCACACAAGAAAAATACATCTGTTTATTGAAGTGAAACTTGAAGTTGACTTGAAGTGAACTTGTATAGACAGGTTTAAATGGGAAGTAAATTGGTGTAAGTCGTCGTAGATATCGATATGGCTTATGTGTTTATATGTATTTCTACTTATATATTGAATCTCTCTCTGCCTGATGGAAAGCATAAGCAGAATCCATCTGTAAACAGTAAACAGAGCGGGTCCGGGAGAGGTTTAGAACTCTCCCTGTCCGCCAGGGAGCCAGGGAACGGGCCAGATACCACAGACGACTCGGGCGTCGGAGATAGCTAAACGATCTCCGTCCTTCCATAAGCGCAAGCATGAGGGCGACAGGTGAGGCCACCAGTCACCCTAGCAGAAGCTGGCCGGGACGGCGGCGCGAGCTCTATAAAGTGCTTGTGCCCTATTCAGAATAAAAATGTTAGGGTTCTTACACAGGAACGGGCCACCTACAAATAGGGATGGCCCGAGGTACGTCGAGGTTCCAGGGATTTCCTTTCGAGGGTGCACCTGGTTCCCCGGCTTCTAGTAACCGAGACGGTGTGCGATTCTTAAGTTCTCAGTCCCTTCTTAAAAAGTTTACACTTATAAGTAGTAGCGTTAGTCAGACGAGTCGGTCTGCCATTAAAGACACGGTCGAAACCTCGATTTGTAAATTACGGTGACCTCAAACAAAATTTGAAAAAGAGTAGAAAAATGTGAAATATCTGTAATAGTAGATGTTTTGTATAAGATTAGCTATAAAACAAATAGGTGTGCGTTTGACAAACTGAGCATTGTCTAACTGTTTATGAGAAACGCAAGTGAAAGTGGTCAAAACGCAACAACGTCGTTTATTGTAAACTGGTTTACCCAAATATCTGGACAAACTAAAATATGCATTATATTCAGTTTCTAAAAGTTGAAAATCAAATAAAATGTTTTTCTGGAATTCCTCTTACAGTTATATTCGTTCGTTGAGCCATTTATGTGTCAAAATTCTGTAACTGTAATGTTCAGATTGATTAGTACGGCTTCTTTAATAGTTTATAGATACAGTGCATCATAATAGTGGAGATTTTTATTATAGCTGGGAACTGTTTTTTGACTTATTAATAGTTTCTTTATGACCTTTCATTGATGTTTGCAAAAATTTAGTACATAAATGCTTATTTAATCTATTAATAGCCAACATATTCTTTGTTTAAAAGCTATTGTTGTTAATGTATTGTTTGAAGGGACCGGCTAGCGGTAACTTTTTCTCGATTACGGCAAAGCCTTAAGAACAGGTAATAATTTTGGCAGTCTAAGTATATTTGTGTGTCGAGACAAAACTACTCAACCAATAATTTTAATGAGGTTTCAGTTGATTCGTAATAATAACCTAAGTTACATAGGCTACATATATACACATATTTTCTCAAAAGTTTTTACGACATCGGGTTATATTTTTTAAACTATTTCTTGTCACACCAATATAACGTTCTTTATGATCCTAATGATGATGAATGATGATATAATTATTTTTAAAGGTCCCAACTGTGAACTTAACACATCATTTTATTCAATTGTAGATGCAGTGATATTTTACTTTCGATTTTGCAGTCCTTGAGGAAGTCAAAATGAAAGGAAATAATTATACCAGAGTAGTAAATCAGGTTTTCTTTCAAGTAATTGTATTATCTCGATTGCAATTGGTTAAAATCTTCTTATTATATATATATATATAAATGAATCGCCGAAATGTATGTACGCGTATAACTTCCGATCGGCTGCACCAAATTTATTAAAAGATAACGGGAAAAGTCTTTTTTTTTGTCCGCGACTATACACTGCCTGTGGGAAGCTGATACAGATACGTAAATATGGCGGTACGAGGTTCGCCAGGTCGGCTAGTTTATTGTATAGTTTCTTTTTCTTTAACCTTGTCTAGTCGTTAACCTAAGACCCCATCCTCACCCACTTACCTGGATCCCTACCTCCGTTTCCTGTCCTGCAATCACAACAGAAATCTCCGTTCAGAAAATAATCTGCCTCTTTTGTGTCCCTCCCACAATTCTGACTTCGTAAACTCTTCATTCTTCGTTCAAGCAGTTCTATTCTGGAATGCGCTATAACTTGAAATCAGGATGTCAACTAACCGTCTCATATTAAAAAAGAAGGTACATGAGCTCCTTCTCACTGGCATGACAGAGTCATCGAAACGATAGCACTCTAACCTATTTCTTATTAATCATAGTGTACGAATGTAATGTAAATATATTTGCATTTATGTGTAATTTTATATATTTGTAGTTAAAGTGTTTTTGTATTTGCATATTAACCTATATACCTATGTAATGCTGCGTCATGTATATTTTAGTTAAGTACGAAACCTATGTGCACCTGCCTCACAAGATTTCTACACCACCCTAAAGTTGACTGATAGAGAATGCCCTGGGCATTAAGTCCGCGGATGTACAAAAGTGTATAAAGTTACAAATAAATAAATAAACCATTAAATAATAAGTGGACTATACACAACTTTGGTCCACATCTGAGACTAACTTAACTACACAAGTAACGGCGCTGTGTCCTTTCGAGGAGGTACTGAAATAACATGGTCTAAAAGGGCTGATTTATCTGAAGGTCTGAAAGGGTAGAATAGAATAGAATAGAAAACTCTTTATTTGCACACCATATTACAGATTGAAATAAGTACTACACAGCAATGGATAATACATAAAATGTCCGAAGTGTAGTGTACAAAGGGCGGCCTTATTGCCAAAAGCAATCTCTTCCAGGCAACCTTAGGTGTGGAATCACTTTGTACTGCTAATATAGCCAGAAGTATACCCCAAAGATTTCGCTGGTATTATCCAGTCTATACTTTTTTCCCCGTCATTCTTTGTCGTGTACAGAAAATAGATCAAAACAATCTTTAAAACGGTTTGTAAATTGTGTCAACTTTTTAGCTCAATCAACACAAACAAACAGAATATTTTTATTTAAATATCGATAGATAGATGACAATAGACACACGCAAACATAGACATGAGAGCAATAGCAAAAAATTCTAACTGACTTACGCCAAAAACTCTTTTAGTTTGAAAATTAATTT
This sequence comes from Diaphora mendica, assembly GCA_949125395.1. Taxonomy (NCBI): domain Eukaryota; kingdom Metazoa; phylum Arthropoda; class Insecta; order Lepidoptera; family Erebidae; genus Diaphora; species Diaphora mendica. Next base: position 27,090,205 of record OX421316.1, read on the forward strand.
CAACCAAGTTACCTGAATACCACGGCAAAGTCATTAGATGACACACGTAACAACGAAATTAGAGGGGAACTTTCACACCACACGTCCATTATAAGGTTGTGTTTTGTTCCGTAACACACTTGAAAGTATGAATATAATGTACACGCAGAGCGCGGACGAGTACTCGTAGAACTAATTCCTTCCATAGAACAACAACAAGCCGGCGCGGACCAACGATGAGTATGTAGTATGTAGCTACCGTGGGAGAGCCACGTTCCGGCATGCATGGGCGGGCTCGACCGGAGTGATACCACGGCCTCACATAAAACCGGTGTGTGTTTCACCGAGTAACAACCTAGGGCCGACAACGCACTTGTGAGGCCGCTTTGGTGTTGCGGGTGTCCATGAGCGGCGGTAATCCCTTACCATCAGGCGATACATCTGCTCGTTTGCCCCCTTTTTCCATCAAAAAAACAGAAAAAAGCATAGCGTTTTTCCCCGATACAAAATAGTCTGTTATTTTTTTTCGGAGGAAAACCTTCTTCTTTTGTTAATCAGCTATTTCTGCCAACGTCAAGTATTTAAAGTCTTCAAATCTTAAGTCTTTGAGTCTTCGTCGTGATGAAATGAATGATAAAAAAATATATAAATATGAATGAGATGAAATTGTGACCGTCTTTCGATAAAAAACCTGGGAAAATCTTCTCACATGTACATTTATGACTGACATACAAAAACAACCGACTGTCACTACGAACTTACATATAACAAGTACGATACGACCTTCAAACCTTCAAGAAAAGAGTGTGCTCCTTCTTAAAAGGCCGGCAACACACTAGTGACGCCTCTGGTGTTACGGGTGTCTATGAGCGGAGTCACGATTCAATAAAAATAAAACGTGTGGCACTCGGGGACTGCCGCGGTAAAGTTATTTTTCATCAACTTATGCAATTATATTTTTTATTTATGCTGTTTTTTTTTTCTTTGAACATGTATACTTACGGGGCGCAAATGCGGTGAGTGTGCCATTATAACGATATGATAGATACCTATACACCTATATACTTTCTCACAAACAGCTGCTTACGTATTCGTCCGATTTCGGAGCAGCTCGTCTCGATCCGTGCGAGCTTTGGGTGTTAGGTTTTGTTTTCGTTACGGAATTTCTCGATTCGGTCGCCGCGCTTAAAAGGTGCGATAAAAGCTATGCAATAGCTTAAAAAAACACATTCTGTGTCATAACAGTGTAACGAGTCGGCCCATTTGGGCTTGTACTTTGTCAGACGGGAACGCCTGCGAATAGCTACTCTCTATCCGATTGCACTGTTATTTCCTCAAAAAAGAAACCTCTTGGTCTTAACTAGAGGTCTTGCTCCATTGTAGGTACCTACGATTACCATCTGATAACTTCAGCCTAGTCAAGTCTCGATCAAGATTCAAGGTTGAGAGTTAAATACTGTACACACAATTTAATGTAGGAATAAATATTCTGCAGTAAAAGGTCGTTTAAACCAGTATGTTTATCCTTGAAATCATTTAGAGCAAAACTATTGATTCACGATCAGAAATCTTAAGAAAATACATTTTTACTCGAAAAAAAACGAACAGTGAATAAGACGTGATTGGTTTTGAGTGATATGATGGTGAAGAAGTGTTTTGAGAAATAACGGCGCATGATTGGTTAGCTCCTGGCTGTGCAGCAATGACTCCAAACTTTTTGTTTTGTTTTCTTTGGTCGACTTCGTTCTCATTCAAGTCACATAGTAAAAAAAATATATTGTAAACGCTTTTTTTTTAAAGGAGCAACAATGGAGTTTCTTGCCAGATTTTTTTCCAGGCTGCACTTGGAACTGGCGACTAGAATCACTTGATTTTTAAATATTGACTATTCATAAGTGCCTGTAAAATAAGTGCCTATTTGAAAATCTTTTTGACTTTGACCAAAAACCTTTATTTATGTATGTTCCTCGTGTATATATATGAACACTTTGAGTCATATTTAGATTCATTTTGTTTTTAAAAGAAAGTTAGTAGGCAGTTATGCTCAGTGTTTGATTCGTTCACAAAAAAAATGTGAATTTTACGTTACGCTACGTAATGTTACGTCTGCAAGAGAAAACGGTATATAATGATACTTTGATGGCAAGGAAATTGGACCTTGGTCTTCGCCACTATTACAGAGGAGCGTGTCGGACTTTCCTATTTCTTAACTCAGTAGAGTCAGTTAGTTAAATCTACTGAAAGTAATGATCAGGTCGATAATAAATTAGGTTTGTAGATTGTAAGCTGTTGAAGTTCCAAAATTGAGATTATTTTTGTAAACCTTCCTATTTTCTGACTGAGCTATTTTAACTATGTAGTTATAAGTATATTATACTTATAAATTATTTTATTTGTGTATTGTGTTGTAACTGCTAAGATTTATCATTTCACTTTACTGTAACTTTTGATATAGGTTGTATTAAAAAGTTGTTGATTCCACTATTTTCAAGGTTCGTGATTCTAAATTGTAACAATATCTCTTCTGTTTCTCCAAGTGCCTCTTCTATCTCAAGGTTGGCTGTCAGCTTCCTGTACTCCTCCTTGTCATTGGCATTGGCAACATTGATCTATTATATATCTCGTTGCTCGTTGGTCTCGCGGTTGGCATGTGCGACTGCTGATCATGAGGTCTTGGGTTCGATTCCCGGGTCGGACCAAATGTTTGTATGATCTTCAAATATTTGTTTCGAAGTTTGGGTGTTTCCTATGTAGGTATGTATTTACAAAAAAAAAGTATAGATGTATTTGTATCAGTTGTCTAGTACCCATAACACAAGCTCTGCTTAGCTTGGGACTAGATGGCGTGGTGTGTTAGATGTCCGAAATTTTTTTTTTTATTATCATTAATTCTCGGATCACGTTGTTGCCCACGATGAACACGGAAATTATCACTTCAAAAGTGTGTTTTGCTGGTGTGTCTAAGATAAGATCGTGACAGCATCACGTTCAGAGCAATGGGAGCCGAACATGATTAAAAGTGTACGCAGATGAACTTGCGTGGGTCAGTTAGTATTCCATAAATTTAACATAAACTAACAAGCCTCTTTAAACAGAACGTTTGTAGAAATTTGGATTTTCCCATCTATTTACATCTCATCATAGTCTCAGTAACAGTTCAAGATGATTAATGTTTAAAATATGACATGTTTTATTCATTTTATTTAAATATTATTCGACTAACGCACTTTCACATGCATTTGAGCCAGTGTCCTACTCCAAAGGCTGCGGTGTGAAATCTATATCTATACTATTATATAAAGTTGAAGAGTTTGTTTGTTTGAATGCGCTAATCTCAGGAACCGCTGGTCCGATTTGAAAAATTCTTTTGATCTGTTGGATAGTACATTTATCGAGGAAGGCTATAGGCTATTTATCATCACGCTAAGACCAATAGGAGCGGAGTACCAATGAAGAATGTTACAAAAACGGGAGAATTGTTTTACGCTACAGGCAAACGGGACGTAAACGACGGCGACGTTGCATGGGTCAGCTAGTATCTGATAATCCTTTTTAAATGGGTTTTTGCCTTTTTGGTACTTTTAATTTTAGATATTAGTGAAAGTATTATAATGGAAATGTGTGTTGTATCTAGGTATGACATACATGAAGTCTTTAATTTATACGTAAGTATACACATAAAAATAACCAGCTTAAGCTTGCGTCTCCACCCGTCTAAATGTCGGATATCACGGTAATCTTTTCAGATTATTATACTTTCATGCTTTCAACCCTTGCCCTCACTATGGCACTCACAGGTAATATCGTGGGAAAGCCACGCTTCACCATGAATGGGCCGGCTCAGCCGGAGTTATCCCCGGCCTCACAGAAAACTAGTGTGAAATAGCGCTTGCGCTGTGTTTCACCGAGTGAGTGAGGATACTGGAGGCTCATACCCCAACCACTCCCCATACCCCTCCTCATCCCCCTCCCCATTCTCCAAAGGCCGACAACGCATTTATGATGCCTCTGGTGTTGCAAGTGTCCATGGGCGGCGGTAATCGCTTACCATCAGGCGATACGTCTGTTCGTTTGCCCGCCTAGTACATAAAAAATGACTTTCAGTTAGTGAAGTTCAGTTAGTTTTCAAAATCGGTTCATCAGTAGATACATAGATTACCCACAATATTCGTAAATATTGTCATAAAACTATCTATAATAGTGTACACAAACCAAGTTAAATTTTTTGGATATTATCCATAAATTTTAACTTGGTTTGTGTACACTTCAAAAACTCAAAATTCTGCTCCGATTGACCTCAAATATTGACACGTAATAAAAACACGTTTTAAATATTGTTTTAGGCATTTTTTCATGGTTTCTCACTTCTTATCAAGTTACTTAATAAACTATATCCTTCACTTGTCAAATAAATGGATAGATAGACCTTTGGCAGTTATTTTCGTTACACTCCATAATATTGTCTAATAAAACCGACTGTTTCCTACATAGGAAATAGGACGACATATACCTTTTACTATACGCAACAAGATTCAAATTACCATACAGATTTGTAGCATCGTGAATGCCTACTTGTGACCACGGTTACGAAGTAAGCAAATACGATTTAGTGCTAGTAATCGCAGAGGTAGGCATTTCTAAATAACCTAATGCCCTACTTTAATTGCATACGACGCAAGGTGCAGTCCGTGCAGTCTCTTCATACAATGCAATGTGAGTGACTATATAGAGATTGCTAAATGTACAGGGTGTTCCAATTATAATATTGCCATATTTTAAACTATTTGGGGCTTGCCGATGAATAGTTATTTTTATTTTTAGAGTTATATTTTTCGAAAGGTAAGAATAATCTTGTCTCTTGAAGCTAAGCGAATAATCTCGAAAAACTAAGAGCTATATTTAAATAGTTTTTTGGGTACATCAAAACTTAAAAGGATACTTCTGATTAACCTAGAATAACATTTCCATAGACAAGGTCTCAAATGACTATCAAATGGACAAAAGGTAAAATAAAATATATTTGAAAAAAAACGATATTTTCAACCTCAGCTCGCGAGCCAGATTTGCATTTACTGTTAGACTGTTTTAATATTATTTTTAATTTATTTTTCATCCCCCCATCTCGGAAAGAGTATTTTTGGCCTTTGATATCTGAGTGCAAAAGCCGTTTTTATCCGCTAGAGGATAAAGTAAATTAAATAATAAATAAATATTTCGGACATCTAACACACAACGCCATCTAGTCCCAAGCTAAGCAGAGCTTGTGTTATAGGTACTAGACAACTGATACAAATACATATATACTTTTTTTTTGTAAATAAATACATATTATACATAGAAAACACCCAAACTCCGAAATAAATATTTGTAGATCATACAAACATTTGGTTCGACCCGGGAATCGAACCCGAGACCTCATGATCAGCAGTCGCACACGCCAACCGCAAGACCAACGAAGCAGTCAAAATTAGAACATCGTGTCCACTAAGTTTGTGAATTCAAAACATCATTAAACCTATTTACTTCTACCTCCATGGTGCCGAATTAATCATACAACCTTTTTTAAATTGTTAAAAACTCAGACTCGGAACCTTCTTGGTGTACTTCTTTTTTTAATTTGCTTTGCGTGCTGTTTTTTGTATTTAGTCATTTCCTCGCTGAGGTGGGATGAAAATTTAGATACGTGTTGCACTCGAGTGCAAAGATTTTTCACCTCGTGCTCATTTGATTCCCATGCTAACGCTCAGGATTCTAATTTTAGAATCCTTCGCTTGCTCGGTCATCAAAATTGAGCACGCGGTTAAAAAGCAACTTTGCACTCTTGTATAACAAATAACTATTATCAATCAACTCTTAGGACTATTACACCAACTTTACTTTTATATTATGTAAACGTAAACTATTTTTTCCTTTTATTCAAATAAAATGGTAATATAGGAAGTAATAAGGGTTTTTAATGTCTGAAATATACACAAAACTGTTTGTTTATCTCACCATTGTCCCAAGAATATTTGTGATCTTAGAATATAATTTGTCTCAACTTAGTAGCCTTTTACAGGCATTGCAAATTTGAGAGAAGATGACGATGTTACTCACATTACATAGGTATTAGGTTATAGAATGTTAGAATTATATAAAGATAATAAACAAATTAATAACTCTATCTAAAAAAATAAGTAATAAAGTGAACCATTTTAAAATCCTTAAAAAATTAAATAAAAAGATCATTGATATAATGACATTTTACATCGAACAACTGCTATAAATTACATAACCTAAAACTAATCATTTTGCATATATTATATCTTTATTATTTATCTACCTAGCCAATATTGTGATTTATTGTTTAGTTTAGGATTTGTTGGTATGTGTTCATTTGTGTGTGGCTGTGTGTGTTTGTGTTTTGTTTGTGGTATATTTTCTATTATGTATTATTGGTGTTTTGTTTCTATGTATTCTTCTACTGAGTAAAAGCATTTTTTGATTAAAAATGTTTTCAGTTTTTTAGTGAATACTGTAAGTTTGGTTTCACTTATAATGTGAATTGGTAAATTGTTGTAAATTTTAACTGCCATGTAGTAAGGACTCTGGTTCAGCATTTTAATTCCGGATTGTGGTAAGTATAGTCTGTCTCTGTGGCGTGTATTTAAATTGTGGGTGTCTTTTACTTTAGTTAAGTGATTTATGTTTTTATAAACAAATATACAAATATCAAATATATATAATGATGGTAGTGCGAGGATGTTATATTTAAAAAATAAGGCCTACAGCTGTCACGATTTCCAATTTGGGCGATAATTCTATAGCAAGTTAATAAAAAGCTTGTAATTAAATCAAGTTTTCCTTCTCTTTGTTCTGCGAGGTGTGGTCCTTTAGTAGCCTCTCACGACACCCATGAGATGAATAGGGGTGTTGATACTCTGTATACTTAATCTGTGGCCAGACGGACATAATCAAATTACATAATTATAGGTCAGTAAAATAATCACATATTAAACTAAAGATCATACCTTATGTAAGTAAAGTATGATCTTTAGTTTAATATGTGATTATTTACATACAAATTATGGTAGAAATTCAATACTGTCCAGAATAGTCAGAACGTATAATAATGCGTTTAGTGATATAGACATTTTCTTCTTGACTTAAAATCATTTCAGAAACGATGTCAAACGTGCCTTAATTTCTGCCTCGTGCAATTAATATGCGACTTGTGTATAATTTTTTTTCCTTTTTTGTTTTTGACGTGACAACTCGATGGAGCCGGCTGCACACACGAAAAAACATGACTCATGCGGCGTTACCTCGCTCTGAGACGTTCCATTTAAGGCTTGAAGTGCAAGCTATCTATCTCTCATCATTTCATCAATGTTTCGTTATGACGTTCTCACGTTAAACTATCGTCCGTAAACAGACTTTACAGACAACCATTTTTTGTTTAATATTACTTAGGTTAAATACTTAATTGTTGTAATATGCTACCACAACTTGCCGTGGAAGTCTGTAATTGGCTTGAGTTTGTTGTAAATTCAGCCAGCTGATCTTATAAAATAGCTGTAGAGTTTCCTTAAAATAAATAAGTAAATAAAAATAAATATAAACTTACGTTGCGAATTGTGAATAAATTTTATAATATATTTAAATTTAAATAGTGTCGTTGAGTCACTCGAGTTGCGCAAAAGCATTCTACAATTTACTTGTTTCGAGGACACCGCGTAATTAACCTACTGTTAATACATTACACCTTGTCATCAAATTTATTTATTATTAGAGAGTCAATTATAGTACCAGCAAATCAAAGTCGAGGCCGAACTACATACAAGTTACGTAATTTGAACGTTAGTTTAATACCCTGAGGTAAAAGATTTCATGTTCTTTTAGTCATGTAACTGGATCGTGTTTAATTATTTAGAAACTACTTTAACGAAGAATAAATGTGCAATAGTTTTACAAATTTGGAAACAAGTATTGTCTAACACAACAATTAATTCTTAATTGTTTTAAATAAATTTATTATTATTTACTAAAATTATTAATTGAAGGTCAATCTAAAACCTTGAAACGATTAATTCTTGTAAATATATATAAACTGAATCTCTGAAATGTCTCCAACGATTTTTTTTTTTATGAAATTTGTTAATCATTTTTACAACAAAACGAACAAACTCTTCACTTTTATTTAATATATCAATATTATAAATTTGAAAATAAATTTGTCTGTCTGTTACGTTTTCACGCCTAAACCGCGGCACTGATTTGGATAAAATTTACAATAGAGATTGCTTGATTATAAAGTAGGACACGGATTACTGTTTACCGTGAAAACCGACTTACACGCGGACGGAGCCGCGGGCAAACGCTAGTTAACATATATATTTTTTAAACTTTAACCTCAATTTACGCTCCCATTATTCAGATGAATTCATAATTAGTTTAGTAAACCAGTTTATCAGTTCAAATAATAGAAAAATATATATTAAAAAATATGTGAGTGGAGACAACTGGTTTCTTTATATTTACACTAGCTTTTTCTCGCGGCTCTGCTAGCGTATATATATGTCGGTAAGAAGTACCTTATGTCTTTCCTCAAGAATCAAAATATCCATTCCTTAGATTTAAAAACGTTGCAGCGGTTTAAAACGCAGAGTTACTTTCGAATTAATATAATTAGCATGGGTATAATAAGACTAGCTGACCAACGCAACCTCGTTTACGTCTACTAATGCCCGTACCGTAATAATTTTCCCCCGTTTTTGTAACATTCTTTATTGGTGCTCCGCTCCTATTGAACTTAGCGTTATGATATATAGCCTATAGCCTTCCTCGATAAATGGGCTATCTAACACTAAAATAATTTTTCAAATTGGACCAGTAGTTCCTGAGATTAGCGCGTTCAAACAAACAAACAATCTCTTCAGCTTTATATATTAGTAAAGTATACAGATATAGATTCGTAAGTGACTGTGCACTATCCTACCACACCTCGATTCATCGTTATATTAGCGAGTGTATTGGCAAAACGCTTAAGAAATTCTAGTCATACTTGCCCCCGGTTTGCCTTGACTGGTACGCTACAATAGCTGCAATAGTTCAGGACTTGAATTTGCCAATATTTGTTGAAGATTTTAGCAGTAGGTCTAACAACTGGTCCTTGTATTGTAGGGTTCATTTACCAACCCGTGTTACCTTCAATTTATTACTAAACTAGCCGACCCACGCAACCTCGTTTGCGTCTCCTATTGCACGTAGCGTGAAAATTTTCTCCCGTTTTTTAAACATTTTTCATTGGTGCTCCGCTCCTATTGGTCGTAGCGTGATGATATATAGCTTTACTCGATAAATGTACTATCCAACACTGAAAGAATTTTTCAAATCGGACCAGCGGTTCCTGAGATTAGCACGTTCAAACAAACAAATTCTTCAGCTTTATAATATAAGTATAGATGGTACGTACCTTTTTTTTTATGTATGACCCGCCAAAATGACTCTACTCTGCCTGATGGAAAGCATAAGCAGAATCCAATAGTGGCGGTCACCATACTCACTGCGAATGCAGACAAGTATGGCGACCCACACCATAGCGGCCTAGTGATGCTGCTGCATCTTTTAGTCCAGTCAACAAGTATGGAACTTGTTGACTAGACTATTTGGGCCTCCGGTCTCGCACTCACCAACGAAACACGACAGCACGAACGCTGTCATTTTACGTTGATTTTCTGTGCGAGGGTAGTACCGCCCCGGTCGAGCCGGCCCGTTCGTGCTGAAATCAGCGTGGCTCTACTACCTATTATTAATTTTTCCTAATTTAATAATACCTGTTGTTAATGCTATCAAAGTCAAAACATTTTTATTCAAATAGGCACTTATTTTACAGGCAGTTATGAATAGTCAATATTTAAAAAATGGACTGATTCTAGTCGCCAGTTCCAAGTGCAGCCTACCCTTCATGGAGAAGAATTTGTCAAGAAACTCCACTGTTGCTCCTTTAACAATTGCCATTATTTACAATAATTTTGTTTACTATAAGATTTGAATGTCGTTGAAAGTTGTATTACTTATTTTGATATTTATGCGAACAGATCAAGTGGTGGTCACTACCGCCGTCCATGGTCACCTACAACATTAAAAAAACACAAGAGCATTGCAAACCTCTGAGGCGCAATAATTTCTCCCCTTGAAGGTCGTATCGGTTGTATCGGAAGGCAGGTGATAACTTATTACACAAACTTGTACTAAGTGGTCTGAAAAAATTCTGACGTCATCGTGAAGATAGCAGCACTAGTTAATAAAAACTAGTGAATGAAGTTGTGTATTTTTGTATTTGCATTGTGCATCGTTGAATAAGTGTGTAGTGTTCAAGGAGACTATGTAGGAAAATGAGGAAAAATCGCCATCTTATATCAACGTCAGGTCGGAAAATCGTATGTGTTGTTATATGTGCTTGTGATTCATAAAATTTTTTGAAACTGTACAGTGGTGTACTGTATAGTTTCAAACATTCGAATGATGGAAGTTTAGTGTATTGTATTGGTTTGGTATGAATGGTGGCAAGCTGCAATCGCTACTTAAATCTCAACAATTCCTCAAAACACTCCCATTTATTATGCTGTAATAAAAGTAAAATAAGCAATAAATACTAATCACTATTCTTTGAATAACATGAATATATATTCTACACTATCGGGGTTTTCATAAAAATTGTGTATTTTATGAGTATTCCACAAATATATTGGAGAAAATACAAATACATATGGTTTATAGAAACAAGAAAGAGTTTAAAAAATTATATCCGACCACGTGAAAATTTTTGATAAAATTTATATAGCCTTTACCCGGGTCATTATTATAAATCTATTGACACGTCTGTAATTGAAATCAGTTCAGTAGTTTAAGCACTATGTAGATCATACAAACATACATAACGGCCTCGTTGGTCTCGCGGTTGGCGTGTGCGACTACTGGTCATGAGTACGATCTCGGGTGATATGTATATCCGAGTTTCACAAAAAAAATTAAACTCAATATTGCTTCGTATGTAAAATTCCATAAAATGAATAATATCAATGCGAATTGGGAACAAACATAGTGAAACTACATAACAGTAACATAATTTGTACTCGGATATGAGAAAACTGGTCTACGCATGTTACGCACTGGAATCTGGGTCAAATGATGTAAGATATCTTATGAATCGCGCTAAATTTAAGAATATTATACTACTAACTTTTGCACGTGACTAGGCTTCACTTACTGCAGATTTTGTTGTTAGATGAATTATGGATTAAGGATATTGAGGGTCACGACCCCCTATTCATCCCGTGAGTGGAGTAAAAGCCGACTTAGAGAGAAAAGTTTTTTTTTATAGAATAGGCGGGCAAACGAGCTGACGTATCACCTGATGGTAAGCGATTACCGCTGTCTATGGACACCCGCAACACCAGAAGCGTCACAAGTGCGTTGCCGGCCTTTGGGGGATGGGGGATGGGGATAGAGGGGGAGGGATTGGGGTATGGGCCTCCGGTATCCTCACTTACTCGGTGAAACACAGCGCAAGTACTATTTCATACCGGTTTTCTGTGAGGCGGTATCACACGGTATCACTCCAGTCGAGCCGACCCATTCATGCCGAAGCGTAGCTCTCCCACGGTAAAAGTACCCCGAAAACAGTACCGCAAAGAGAAGGAAACCTTGAAACGAACCCTATAGCGACCCACCTGGCCAGCGTGCTATTGTAGACTAAAACTTTATTTCTAAGAAAAGCCATATGTCCATCATCAGACTAATAAAGGCAGATGATGATGATATATCGAGAACAATAAGTAGACATGCGTATAGGTAACTAGCTGACCCGGCGAACTTCGGACCGCCATATTTACATATCTGTCTCAGCTTCCCACAGGCAGTGTACAGTCGCGGACAAAAAAAACACTTTTCCCGTTATCTTTTATTTTTTTCTTTCTAGCAAAAAAAGAATGAATGAAATCGGACTATGTGTTATTGAATTACAACTAAGTACATATTTTGACTTTCATCCCCTCTCTCCAGGAAACCGTGCTGAATTTCGGGATAAAAAGTATCCTATGTCCTACCTCGTAGTATGAACTCAAATCATGCCAAGTTTAATTTGAATTCGTTCAGTAGTTTCAGCGTGATACAGACAGAGAGACGGACAAACAGACAGACAGACAAATATTGAAAACTTACAGTTTTGGCTTCAGTATCGATTATTGAACCCTCAAAAAAAAAATTCAAAATATCTTTAATCTACAGAATTGGACATTTTTATTATAAGTAGAATAGATGATGGGTTTAATACTTAAAATGTCGAGGTAGTAGAGCCACGCTGATTTCATCACGAACGGGCCCGGTTCAACCAGGGCAATACTTCCCTCGCACGGAAGATCACCGTAAAATGACAGCGTTCGTGCGTTCGTGTTGAGTGTGAGACCGGAGGCCTAATGATGCAGAAGCATCACTAGTCCGCCATGGTGTGGGCCACCTTGCATGCAGTAGCATTGTCTGCATACGCAATGAGTATGGTGACCTCATCTCTTGGATTCTGCTTATGCTTTCCATCAGGCAGTGTAGAGTCATTTTGGCAGCGCCGTACATAAAAAATGTGAAAGTCTAATAAACAAAGTTGCATTATCATTTTATTCATTAGTGCAGTGACCCGTATTATAGAACCTGTTTGTATAAATATGCGTTTATATTTAATTTTTGTAAGATTTGGTACTCGGTGATTTTGTTCAAAAACATGCTTTTGGGGAAAAACATAATAAACAAATTAATTATAAATTCTTAAGAAGGTCAAGGACATTTAATAATGGCATGGGAAAAGGAAAATAACGTAATAACAAAATATAAAGGATTTTAATTTGAATACAAGGGTTTCAAAAGGGTATTTATCAACGAACATATTTTTGTAACATTCTAATACTAATTGCTTTCAATTTTACGGTTGAGCGTGAATCGAAATACAGTACCTAGAGTTCGACTGCCTTGTTGGTGCAGTGATAGCGTACGCAGTTGTCTAGTACCGATAATACTCGTACAAGCTCTGCTTAGTATGGGACTAATTGGCGTTGAATATTAGACGTCCGAATATATTTATTTATTAGTTAAAGTCATGTACTTCTTACTGAAAGACTGGATGTCCTCTGAATTGGTTTGATGTTCAAAGGAAGGTGACTGGAAACATTGGGTGTAGGAGTTGAGGGAAAGTCAATGCATAGCTGTAGAATGCAGTTAATGATCGACTTAATGAGAAAAGTGTTAATAGTATTTATAATTATCAAATAAAAAAAAATCATTAGGAAAGATTATTAAATTTGTCTTTTTGCGAGTACCTGTAAATGGCTTTGTTGTTACTATAATGCTTACCTTATAATATTTATACTGCTGGTATTTCGAACAAAATAAAAATAAAAAAACTATAAGTTGGAAATACCTTACGGTAATTCATTGCGCTTATTTTTAGGAAAATATCGGTCTAGTTCATAACCAGGTGGTCAAACCAAAACTCGTTAATAAATCATCCAGTAAACTTTTAGTTTTAAAACTTGATAATAATGTATTGTAGACATATAGCTAACAGTAGTATTCTGAGCCACAATTCTTGCAAAACCTAAAGTTAAAGTAACCAACATTGTATGAGACCATGAAAGGTATATTTATACCTTCATAACCCATCTCAAATTATAATAGTCGGGTCAATAACACAACTTCGTCACACGTCTTATTATTTCAACAGCTAAATGTAGCTCTTAGTTCTAAACGACCACAGATTGGTTTTAACCACAATCCTAGATAGTTTAAAATTAGTTAACCACGTTCCCTTGACTGAGATTTCTTAAATAATATTTGTGTTTAAGATTAAACTTGACGTGACTCAGTTTAAGTACATAATCGGTTCTGTCAAGCATACTTAAATTTTAGTGAAGATTGTTTTCTTCTTAGACTAGCAACCCGGCCTGGCTTCGCACGGAAGTCTTTCAAATTCTCGGATTACCTATAATATAATAAATATGTATTACACGTAAACCTTTCTTTTGAATCACTCTATTCATTACTGAATGCTGCATTAAAATTCGAAGAGTAGTTTAAAAGATCTAAGCGAACAGACAGCGGAACGGCTTCATTTTTACCCGACTGCGAAAGAACGAGGGTTATGTTAAGATGTGTTCTTCAATTATTTTAAGTTTCGTTGATGTTTCAATTATGTTACTATAGTTACTGTATTCAGACTACTTGGATAGTTGTTATCATTGGGAGACCTAAAATCAAGTCAGAATAGTAATTAAGGTTTTTTTTTAAAGACAACTCTCGCATTAGGAATAAACCCCTCCCCCCCCTTCTAAAAGCTATACTGCGGGCTTGAAAAGCTGAAAAAAATTATGATGACAGTCCATGTAATGAACTTTAAAGGAAAACTATAACGGCTAACATAACTTTGTTAGTTTAGGAGTTATAGAGGCCTAACTTCGTACAAAAATACCGAAATAATAACAAAACATTATTTGTAGAAATAGATACCAACCTCACCATCTAAATCCACGTTCCGGTTTTTGTAGTCGGTTAATAAATAAAAAGGTACTTACAGAGCTACTTACCATGTAAACAACTAATGTATGAAAACCGTAATTTTAATTACATCCAAAGCAACTGTTAATTAGTGTTGATACATAATACAAAGTAACTGCCCCGGTGGCGTAGTCGTAGCGAATGCGACTGCTGTGCTTGAGGTCTCGGGTTCGATTCCCGGGTCGGACCAAATGTTTGTATGATCTGCAACTATTTGTTTCGGAGTCTGGGTGTTTAAATATCTATTATATATGTATTTACAAAAAAAGTATACATGTATTTATATCTGTTGTCTACTATCCATAACACAAGTTCTGCTTAGCTTGGAACTAGAGTGCGTTGTGTGTTAGATGTCCCAAACATTTATTTATTATTTCTAATTTTAAAAATTAGAAAATAAAATGTTGAATTTTTAATTTCTCTTCATGTTCATTTGAATAACGGTACAACTCACTAACAGCATCAGATTTGGAAATAAGACTTAAAATATGATAAATAATTATTTCCATTTCAAGTTCAAAAATCTCAGAAAATAACAATCAGTGCATGCAATGACGGCAACCAAATCCCTTTTAATACATAACTACATCTCTTTTATTCATAGCCAATTAAAACACGTTATTGTTCGTAACGTTTCTGTATAACTTGTGTAACTGTCACGGTCACGAGACACACCTTTTTACTTTTTACCGAATTCATCTATTTGGTACGGCAACTAAATAAACGATCGAAAACAATTTCAAAACTCCTATATTCAGGCTTACTGCACATTACTTTAGGTGTTTAGTTTACGTGCGGGACCGTGAGAGGTTTGGAACTCTCCCGGTTCGATGGACCCGGGAACGGGCCAGGTCCCGTAGACGACTCAGGCAGGCGCCGGAGATCGCAAAACGATCTCCGTTTTCCATAAGCGCAAGCCACCTGTCACACTCATGACAGATGAAGCCACCTGTCACCTTAGCAGAAGCAAGCCCGGTTGGCGGCAACGCTGCGGAGCCCGCGCGCCCCCCTTTTGAGGTCAGCAACGGGAACATCGGGGTTCCCAAACAGGAGGGTGCTACAAAGCGTCGGTGGCCCGAGGTACGTCGGGATTTCAAGGGTTTCGTTTCTAGAGTGTAGTGAGTTTTAGTAGTACCCGAGAGGATTTCCGCATAAAAAGGTGTGTACTTACGTTATTAGCTGTGTCGTGGCCATTAAGCAGTCTACTAGGGGTTAGGTCTTTGCATTAAAATAGTAATGGAAAGTACCTATAATGGTTTAAGCGGTTATCTCCTTCCTGCTGATAGTTTTGTGTTCGATCCCCACATGGGATTTTGTGCACACATTATTGTTCTGAGTCTGGATGTTCCCGCGACAAAGGATATATATTACTAATGCGGGAGTTGAGTTTGTATAGACTAAAAAAAAATAGTAATAGCTTTATAAACATCTCCTTTTAGGGAGATGTTTCTGGTCTAACAGCTTTTCTAGTCCAGCAGTGGACTAGAAAAGATGATGATAACACCCAAAGAGGGAAAAAATTATTATCGTGATCTTCTTACTGTTTTCTGACGAGTATGTGAGTCGCAGCCATGACCTTAATATGCAATAACATTGGAGTATGGAATGTACTACGGAAAATGTGATAAATCATTGGAAAATCATTTAGGTTTAATGGTTATAATAAGGCGTTACGGGGTGTGTTGGAACAATCGTTTGTTTACTCTTTCTGTAGTTACAGAAGATTTTATTACGTCATTTGTACATTACGTAATGGGACCTGGTTATCCATTTATTACTAACAAATACAATGTAATGGTCCTTACTAGGTCTTTAATAGGTATAGCTAAGCTTTGGGATCAGGTCTTCATGTGTTAAGTGGTTTAACTTATAGTTATTTATTTTATCCTCATGATCATAATAACAATGTTTTATTCAACAAGTTAAGTTTAAATGGTTTCACGTGTATCATCATCGCATAGTACAATTATGTACTTTTTTATAGCTCTATTTCGTGTGGACTTTGAAAATCAATGAAGACCCTTATTATGTATTTGTTAAAAAAATATTTCGACTAAATAATATATAGTGTGTCGGTGTTTAGGTTCTATTTAACACTTTCCCTTTGGCAAAGACGACATACACTCTTTATATAGCGTTTTATATAATAAGTATCTGATATTAGTCAGGTTGTAATCAGTTGCTGGTCGCCATGCTGCACTGTCCTTGTTCACATTGAGGATGGTGACCACCACTCTTGGATTCTGCTTGTGCTTTCCATCAGGCAGGGCAGAGTCATTTTGGCAGCTAAAATATAAAAAAAAGTAACCACCTTTTCCATGATCTGTGACCAGCGGTTACATCAAAAGTAACTGTTGGTATTAAAAAAACTTCGTTTAAAAAAACCGACTTCAAAAACTAAAAAGTATAAAATAACTTAATTTGTATGTGCTACCTATTCATAGGTTTGAAGTCAGTGCCAAGCCAAATGTAATAGTAAGCAGTAGCGGCGTTAGGGTAGGGCGCGGTTGGGCGATCGCCCAGGGCGCCAATTTAAAGGGGCGCCAAGGGCGCCCCTTTGTGGCCCATCGCTCATGGTTCTAGATCTATTTACTCGTAAATTCCTTAAATTAAACGAAATTTTAATTTTACCGGGGATCCCCAATCATAGAGAACCACATTGTCTAACTCCTTTTTAACATTTTAGTTAAAAAGAGTTAGCGCTATTTTTAGCGAAGTGGAACAAACTCTGCTAATTCTTTTGGCAGAGTGGCGGGGTAATTTCTGGAACTAAATAAACGATAATGATGAAATTTTGATATCAAGATACTATGGACTCCGAATAAACAGGTACATTGATTACCTACTTTTTAATGCGGGAAAATGTCTAATTCCTATTCCGGTTAAACTCATCCCTACGTTGAGATCGTGATTTTTTCGTACAAATCTGAGTAGGTACTATCACGAAACACAAATATTCTGATTGATTAATACAAATGTCTGAACACGTTGATCATCAGACACAGCGAAGGAATGGGCCGAAGAACTAGAAATTGAACCAAGAATTCAATGTGTTAAACGTCAAACTGGTGAAATTGCACGGGATGACCCCATGACTTTTCCAGAAAAAAAATGAGGTTGAATTTTTGAACTGTCTTTTGGACATCCTACTAATTTCAATCTATGAAAGGTTCGAACAGTTAAGTGAGTAGGTACTCAGAATCTTGATCCTTATTGTACAATATTAGACAGATGCCGGAAAAACCATACATTATAAACTCTGTGGCGATCTCCACTATCGTGATCGCAACTTACAAGAACTGTATGTAAATGTATGGATAGCATTGCGAATGTTATCGACTATACCTGTAACGGTTGCTAGTGGGGAGAGGATTTTTTCAAAGCTAAGGCAGATAAAAAACTAGTTTGATCAACAAAATCTCAATCCAGATTGACAAATTTAGCAACTTTGTCAACTGAAAACGAAATTGCTGAAAACATCCGACTTTGATAACCTTATAAAAGACTTTGCTAATAGAAAGGCCAGAAAAGTAAAATTTTATTAGTCTTTAGGGTTCCGTACCAGAAAAGGAAAAAGCGGTACCCGTATATGATCTCTTAGTTGTGCGTCTGTTTGTCTGTCAAGACCCTTTTTCTCAGGAATGCGTAGAGGTATCAAGCTGAAATTCATATAAAATGCTCAAATCTACTGTCCCTTAGAGCTGTGAAAATATCAAACTTCTAAGCCAACGTAATCAAAAGATACAGCAGTTTATACTGCAAATTTTCGACACTTGCAGGGGAATCAAAACCTACAAGGTACTTTCCGTGAACTAAGAAACTTGGAATTTGGTACGAAGCAACGTCTTATAGCACAGATAAAGGAAAAATTGCGAAAAGCAAAAATTTTTAGTTACATCATATAATATAGGTACCTACTGTTACCTACAGGTTTGTACGGTGCCCTCAGTGCCCGAGTACGACTCGTACGTGGCCGGTTTTTTTTTTCTAATAGACGGTCCTTTTTATAATAAATAATTATTTCTTTTCATAAATGGTTATTTCGTTATATTATTATTTCCCATTTTTCGTATGGGTTTGAATTGCAGTTGGAGGGCGCCGTGGATATCTTGCCCAGGGCGCTGGTAGTTCTAAAACCGGCACTGATAGTAAGTACCACACTCGCTATATTTCGAGACGAACGTCAACGACTTCACCGACGCTTCGGTTGTTTTGTTCAACGCGTAGAGCAGCTATCCCGCTCAAGGTCACGCGCGGCGAGTGCGGTACCTATTATTACATTTTGGCTTGGCACCGACTTCAAACCTATGAATAGGTAGCACATACAAATTAGTTATTTTATACTTTTTAGTTTTTGAAGTTGTTTTTTTCTTGAGGAAGGTTTTCGTATATAATTTGTTAAATTTTTTAGTACATTGGCTAAAATATAACAATATTTGTAGAAGATATCGGAAAATATAAGCCCCACATCTTCTCAGAGCAACATAGGTTATACTATATTTTCCGTAAAGAATCCCTGCGAAGCCGGGGCGGGTTGCTAGTAGACTAATAAGATACACACAATTAACATTAGATTGTAGGTACTTTAATCACATAAACGTTAAAAATAAAATCTTTAAGCTGTGAAATTTTGTTTGCAACCGAACTCGTACATGTTGAGGTTTTTAAAAACTGACACAAATAATAATAAAATCTACATTGCGTTGGCGTTGTGTATTACATGTCCAAATAAAAATTTACGTCAATAAAAAAATCTGACACAAATTACTTCAAAATATATTTTTATTAAAGTTTTAATAATTTAACAAAAGTTAAGGTTTATATTTTCAAACAGTGGTTAGCTTCATCTCATTAGTGTTATTAGCTTTATGGTCTAAGTGATCTTTACATTTGAGCATACGCATCGATCTAGTACAAGACTTTCGTTGAATCAGTATATGAAATGTATCTATTTATTTTAATCAACCGTCTGGTTATCATAGTATACGCTATACAAAGTTTGGGATCGCATGTACCAGCTTGACTGCACTGTTGGCCTAGAGGTGTAAGCGGTCGCCACGCCGCTTTCTACTGCACCAAGTGTCGATGGTTCAAATCCCACATGAGACAACACTTTATGTAATCCACAAATTGTTGTTCTGAGTCTGGGTGTTCTTTCCATTCCATTTCATGTATGTTTGTAAAGTCCCCCGCGATATAGGATGTACATTCCTAATGGGGGAGTTGGCTTTTTAAGTTATTGAAGTTGATAGGCAAGTCACTTTTTGTTTAAAGTACAAGATATATAAAAGTGACTTATGAAACTTAATAATACATATTATTATAATATGGAAATTCATGTCTACAATACTTGGTAAAATAAGGAAGCTGTTTACATGTCCGGGTGGTTAACGATATGTCACATCGAAAGAGAAAGGGCATACATTGCTGTTATGTTTTTGATAAGAGAGAACACTCTGTTTATGACATTAAATCAACGTAAAATGATAGCGTTAGTGCTGTCGTATTTCGTTGGTGAGTGCGAGACCGGAGGACCCTGCCAAAATGACTCTACTCTACCTGATGGTTTCCATCAAGTAGAGTGGAGTCATTTTGGCAGGGTCAAACTTAAAAAAAAGTAGAAAATCGAATCTAAAAATTACGTATAGATGACTTTTATAAATCGATCAATTACTAGTAAATCTTCTTCGTGTGACGAAGATCTAAGAAACGTACAATTAAAAATTATAGTATAAGCAATTGCAGCCTGTTGAGGTAATACTTGGGGAAATACCAGTGTCTAGAAGGTCGTATGATATCAATGCACGTAATATTTACAAATTATACTCTAAATTGTAGTACGTCAAGACATAAATTTCTGTAATTACTTTAAACATACGTCACAGAAAAATAAATTGCATTTTCACGTCCATTTTAACCGCCATTTTGACAAACCTTCAAAACGCTACCATTTTGATTTGAATTGCTTTAATTGTTCATTATTATTTACCATGTACAATATGTACATTGTACAAGTATCATAATGTTATTAATCAGATGATTGTAGGATTGTTTCTATATATTAAATTTGAAAAATAAGTACCTACTAATTTTTCTATTTTACGTTGTTATTGCATAGATAAATAATAATGTACACAAAAAATTAAAATCTATTTTTTTTAAGAGTTTAGGAGTTTCTTGCCAGTTCTTCTCCATAAGAATGACGTTTTGGAATCGAACAATTAAAGTCATTTAATGTAACGTTTCGAAAGTGCCTTCTTAAATTAACAACTATTTGATTTTGAAGATAAAGTGTGGGTAAGGTATTCGGAACTAGCAAATTATTACTTCCACTTGCAGATATACGGCTGGTCACGTTATACGACGAAATTAGCGGTTGTATTTTGGTTCAGGATATATTAGATTTTCGATAGGTATAGTTTAAGCATATTTATTTGACTAAACAGGGATTGTTATGTGTCCATTGTGTGTGTTGATCTATAACAAACATGTTTTCTGTTTGAGTTTATACAAACATCGCCATATCTATGTATTCTAGAACTACATAGATGTATTTTTCCTGTTAGGGATCTATCGGGTACGGGTTAGAGATCGTGACTGCTAAGTTAGAGATGTTTTATTTGATTCCCACCCAGTACATTTGTTTTAAATTGTCCATACTATACTATGTATACACGATTCTGTACGCGTGTATGTCGAACATCGCGGTAATAATCACAAATTTTAACAAAAAAAAAAAAACTTCAATCTGGACCAAATTTTAATGGGACCACACGGGAAGCACCAGCTTTTAAATAAAAAAGAATCATCAAAATCGGTTCACCCAGTCGAAGGTTATGAGGTGTAACATAAAAAAAAAACATATAAAAAAATGCAGTCGAATTGAGAACCTCCTCCTTTTTTTGAAGTCGGTTAAAAAGTAGTCAATTTGTTATTCTGATGCATGAGCTATATTACTGTTAAGTTTTATATAAATCCGTTCAGTAGTTTTTGTGTTGAAGAGTAACAATCATTTATACGAACAACCCTATCGAACTTATCAAAAGCCATTGGCAAGTTTTTTCATATATATAAACTTTACAGTAATTTAATTTACTAGTAATTTATGTCCATCATAATCATCACAAGAAAACAGACCTAATTTTCTGTAAAAGTAGTATCAAAATCGCATTATTGCTAGTAACAGTACTTATGAGCAAACAATAAGAGCAAGGGATTTCCGAATAGCAGTCTTTGGATTTAAGTATTTAGGTCGACCAGCGAAGTGAGACGTTACCACACAGTCTGAATATTCAATACCCCGATACAATCAATTTTCATCTCTATTTGAATAACCTGAAGGTACTACTAAACTACAAATGCTTAATTGGCTTGCTGTTTAACAACCGGTTCTATCAAAACCTATGTAGGTCGAATCGGCTCGCTTATGTATTCTAGATGAGTGCAGTCGAAGAGAGAAATGAGAGGTCAATGTAAAATGGTGATTAGATACCTGTAAAGTATTTTACGACGTCTAGTATGAATGACTCGCTACATTGCGAGAGTGATATTGGCATGTGTGTACAAGTGTTTGCGTGTGGTGTGACGTAACGATGAATTTGTTTTCGTTTGTAGGCTTTTAATACTATTTTTACGTATTATAAGGCTGTGGTATCTAAGTTACGTACATCTTCATTCTTCGGTCGCACTTATGAATATACTATCCCCACACTTAGTTTAATAACAAAAACAAAAACCGACTTCAAGGTTCGACTCGATTTCTCTTGGATGCCATCATCAGATCTTAGTGTCCTTATCATGGTACCACCGTTGTAATATCTCCTTTCCATTAAAAAAAGAATCATCAAAATCGGTTCATAAACGACGAAGTTATTCGCGAACACACATAAAAAAAAACATATATACGGTCGAATTGAGAACGTCCTCCTTTTTTGAAGTCGGTTAAAAATGACGACGGTGTGTAGTATTCGCAAATAATGGGAAACCTATTATTCTCCAAGGCCTCGTATTTCAGATTTTTGCCTCTATTCAATCAATTACTCTCACTGACTGCTGGCAAGTAAGAGTAAAGCTGTCACATTTAAATATGGAAGTCTGTAAGAAAAAACGCTTGGACTGTTTAAATTTCATATTTTTTAATGTATAAAGGACCATTAACACATTTGTAATAATGAGTGTTGAGCAAATAAATGTTTATGTGCAATCAGAACGGTTATTTACACAATAGTGCCTTCAACGATTGCCAATAAAAGGATGTTCGACTACTTAAACGTTGCAGTTTATCCGTTTTAAAGCATTAAATGCGGCAATGTTTTAATTTATTCTAAGATTCCATTGTTAGGTAAATTAATATTATTTGTAAAAAAAAATCAAGATAGTTCAGAATTTGCTGTGGTTTTAATCCATATTAATATTATAAATCCGAAAGTAGCTGTCTATCTATTTGTTGCACAATAATTGCTGCATCGTTTTTAATGAAAGTGGGTATGGAGTAAAGACTACTATTTATCTCGATAACCGACGTACACGCGGGCGGAGCCGCGGGTGAAAGCTAGTGATTAAACAAAACAGTATAAGTATTTCAAAGTTTTATTGACCACTAGTTGTTGCCCGCGGCTCCGCCCGCGTGTATGTCGGTTATCGCGGCAAATAGTAGCCTATGTGTTATTCTGATATATAAGCTATATTACTGTAAATTTTCATCCAAATCCGTTCAGTAGTTTGCGTGAAAGAGTAACAAACATCCATCCATACTTACAAACTTTCGCTTTTATAATACTAGTAGGATGTTCTTTCAAAACAATGTCACAAGTTTGTGGCAATAATGTGTCTAAAATAAAAAAAAAACAATATTAAACACATATTATTTCCTATAGTGCTACCAGGGACGACTTCAATAGTCATTGTTTGAAAGTAATTTGAGTAAAAATACATGAATTAAAAAATAAACTTTTTAATTAATAAATGTCATCACACTAATTATTACAGCTTATGTAGACTTTGTATTTAGTCATTCAAATTCGGTATTCTTAGGTATGTGAAAATGTTATTATTATCATTGACCTACTATCTAACAGTTGTTAGTAATCTATAGAAATAAATAAAATTCAAGTGTCTGTTTGTAACATTACAAGTAAAATTTTAACAAAATAAAAACCGACTTCAAGGTTCGACTCGACTTCTCTTGGATGCCATTATCAGATCTTAGTGTCCTTATCATGGTACCACCGTTGGGATATCTTTTTTCCATTAAAAAAAGAATAATTAAAATCGGTTCCTTAACGACGAAGTTATCCGCGAACACACATAAAAAAACATATATACGGTCGAATTGAGAACCTCCTCCTTTTTTGAAGTCTGTTAAAAATAACCGCTTTTTACTAAATCCATATGTAATATACACGAGACATATACCAAAATAACATTTTTTACTAATTTTACCCGACTATGGCAAAGCCAAAGGAGGGTTATGATTTGACAGGCTATGTATGTATGTATGTATGTATGTTCATCTGTCCCCTAATAGCTCCTTAACTACTTATTAAAACTGGACAAATGAGGTATCGTTAGAAGCGTCTTGATCGTCCGCTGGTTATAGGCTATATGACGTGTCACTGAATCTAATGTGACGCCCTCTAGCCCAAATAAAGTACTGTATTAAAAAATAAATTTGAGATAAATATACTGTGTTTGGTCGCATTAGAAAGGGCGTTACTTGTACATTTCAAATATATATATATATATATATTATATACTAATAACGGCACCATAACATTTTAAATAACAAAAAAGTTAAAACTATAACCCAACTACGACAAAAAGCGACGCTGAAAAAGTATAAAACAAGTTTGAAAAGCCGTAGTCACACGTTACATAGAAACGCACCATAATACTTTAACAACGTGTGACTACGGTTTTAGTTTTAACTTTTTTTTTGTATGTCTGTCTGTTTGTTCCGGCTAATCTCTGGAACGGCTGGACCGATTTTGACAGGACTTCATTGATAGGAATGATATAAGGAGTAAATTAGGCTACTCTTTTTAAACTAGCTTCGCCTCACGGCATTGCTAGTCTGCACTAGAAAAATACCTATTTGTCGAATTATTTACAACACTTGTTTGACCAACACCTATGTACAATCGCAGTTAGTATATTTAAATGTCTGTTAATCTATACTAATACTAGGCGATCCGGCAAACGTTGTTTTGCCATAAAAAAAAAAATTGGGGTGTAAAAAATAGATGTTGGGCGATTCTCAGACCTAACCGATATGCACACCAAATTTCATAAAAATCGGTCCAGCCGTTTCAGAGGAGTTTGGTTACTATCATTGTGACACGAGAATTTTATATCTAACTAATATTATAAAGCTGAAAAGTTTGTTTGTTTGAACGCGCTAATGTCAGGAACCGCTGGTACGATTTGAAAAAATCTTCCAGTGTTGGATAGTACATTTATCGAGGAAGGCTATGGGCTATATATCATTACGCTAAGACCAATAGTAGCGGAGCACCAATGAAGAATGTTTCAAAAAAGGGGGAAAATTGTCACGCTACGGATAATAGGAGACGCAAACGAGGTTGCGTAGGACAGCTAGTATTAATCTTAAAGCGGAACTACTCTTAGTATTTATTTCTAAATGTAATTATATTCAATGACTAGAAATATTTCATGGTGTTCTTTTTATTGCAAATCACATTAATATTATAAACGCGAAAGTTTGTGGGTTAGTGAGTAAGAAACGCACCCACTCAGTCACTTACGTCAGAACGGTTATATCGGCTATACGGATCTGAATGAAATACAGATTTTTCTTTAGAGAAACATCATCATCATCACCAGTGTAATACCATAGCTGGACATAGGTGATAATTACCCATTACACGCCACTCTGCTTGATGATAAGATAAATATGATTAACAAATTCAATATGAATACAAGTGAAACCGCGAGTAACAGAGTCCTTAATATATTTTATCTATACAAATAAATAAAATTGGAGTGTCTGTTTGTAACATTAAAATAACCGGTTTTTACTAAATGCATAAATGTATGTATACACGGTACATATACCAAAATAGCATTTTATACTATTTTTGTCTGTCTGTCTGACTGTTCGTACCGGCTAATCTCTGGAAAGGCTGGGTTTGACGGGACTTTCACTGGCAGATAGCTGATGATATAAGGAGTAACTTAGGCTACTGTTTTTAGACTAGCTTCGACCCGCGGCGTTACCTGCGGTTACCTTACACCGCGGAGATGAGCTAGTGACCTATATACACACATCAAAAGTGTCTAGGGATCAAGCATTTTTATGCGGATTTCTTGAGATTGCGATGTGGCTTTGGCCCTGGCCTGCTCAGTCGCCAGACTTGAACCCGATTGAGCATGCATGGGATATGCTACAGAGAAGAGCTCTGCCGAATATGGAGGGTATCCAGTCGCAAGAAGACCTTTTTTTGTTGTTGCAACGAACATGGGCGGCCATTCCACAGCGTGTTTGGATGAACTCATTTTGAGTATGCCAAACCGATGTTCTTGTGTTGTTAGTGTTCGCGGTAGAAACACGGATTATTAATTATTTAAGTTACCTAATAAAATTTTAAAGAAAACTGTTATTTCAGTCTTTTTTTCGAACTTTAATGTTAGTGGTTCAAATGTCAAAAATCCCTTTATTAGAAAAATGGCAAATTTCTTTATTAATGCAAAGGTGACTTGGTTTATTGTTACTGTGACAAACGAAAACACTTTATTTGATGAATCCTTAAAGAAAATTTTAATTAATATCAATCAGGAGAAAAGTTATTGCAAAAATATATGTTGATCCCTAGACACATATGTTGATCCCTAGACACTTTTGATGTGTGTATAACAAAGCATCATTTATGAAAATATGCTCCAACTTTATTAACAATATTACATAAAACACATATTCCGATATAAATAGAACGAGCGAATTGGCAGGCGTTGGCTGTTACCACCCCCAACTCTACAGGGGTGGCTGTTTGTGGATAAAAGTATTATAGGTATTAAATTTCTCTGTTTGATATCAAATTACTGGCTTATACTTTGCTTTTATCTGCAACTGAATCTTTTCGAAAAATACTTTTAAATATAAAATGTATTTTTTTTATTCTATACAGGATGTGCAAAATTTTATATATCTCTCTAGTCCGTTTTAACAATGATAATTCAAAATATATTAGGTGAATTATTTTAAGGTCGACTATTCTGACACCATTCTTCTTTGTCTCTTTGGAAATGTAATCTTTTCTAAGGGAGAAAGTCAATTTAGATAAGGAATTTTTTTTTTTTTTTTTTAATGTTTGGCCCGCCAAAATGACTTTGCTCTGCCTGATGGAAAACATAAGCAGAATCCAAGAGTGGTGGTCACCATACTCATTGCGAATGCAGACAGTGCAGTATGGCGACCCACACTATGGCGGCCTAGTGATGCTACTGCATCTTTTAGTCCAGTCAACAAGTATGAAACTTGTTGACTAGACTAATTGGGCCCCCGGTCTCGCACTCACCAACGAAACTCGACAGCACGAACGCTGTCATTTTACGTTGATTTTCTGTGCGAGGGTAGTACCGCCCCGGTCGAGCTGGCCCGTTCGTGCTGAAATCAGCGTGGCTCTACTACCTCTATAGAAATATATATAAAAACAAACATATATAAAATAGTTAGGATACGGCAAGTGTTACATAGAGAATTGTACGAATTGCAATTTTTCAATGAGTAAGTTTGGCATGTGATCAAAGAGATGACTGGAATATGTTTACTAACTAAGTCTAACCAATATTATTTTAAATCGACTGGATTTGTTCAAGTAATCATGATATTTTAAAACAACTTATTTTCATATAATATCATTGGTTGAATCTTTTGAAAGGATTCGTGTGAAGTAGTTTATATATATGATATAACACACTTAAACAATACACACATAATTCTGCATTGTCATCAGTAATGTAAGAAGGTCAGACATTACATATACGAATTAAGCAATTAAATTTTTAAAGAGTATAACCATATACTTGAACACACAATAAATTGAATCTTTCTTCAATTAAGTTAATATAATAATAAGGTATAATGCATTAAATTTTATACGTCAAACGATATATGCATATTTTGTGTAAAACTAAATTCATAATATCAATCAATACATCACTAGTTGTATCAATCTACACAATGTTGAAATTTGTCCCAAAGTGCGATAAAACGCTCAAACCGCCGCCTTGCGTATTCAATTTCTCAATAATAATACGAAAAACACTGATATAATTAAAAGTATAAGTTTTTTACACATCATCCTGTATCGTCTATCACCGACCTTCAAATACTCCCCTCCTCTCAAAACTGTAATGTAGGGCGAAAGGGGGATAAAAGCTCAGTCGCGTTGAAGATTGCGGTCGGAGCGCACGCGTAGTTCAATTATTTAAAAAAATGGTGTTGTGATATTTAGTGCTTCCAATATTACGTCTTCCTATAGTGATTAACCAATGTTTGAAGTTGTTATAAGTGAATTTAGTGGTTTGGTTTTGATAAGAAGAGATAGAGTTATAGTTGGCATCCCCGTGCTAGGCGTTTTGGTGTAAGATTTTGTAGATGGTTTCACAGCTTAAGTAACAAGATTTTGGATTGGTTTAAATAATTTATTATTTAATTGATTTTTTTTCAACTTCGATATTTCGTTCGACTACAGCACTTTCAATCTATACTAATATTATAAAGACTCAAAGAGGTAAAGTTTCTAAATTTGTTTCTATGATTGTAGGGGATAATCTTCGGCAGTACAGATCCGATCTTGAAAATTCTTTCACTAACAGAAAGCGACACTTCAGGAGTGATATAGGCCATATTTTATTATGATTCCACAAAATATAAAGTAACAAATAATAGTATTTGCAAATCAAGTCGGTTAACGCTTACGTAGTGGGCACGGTCGGCTAGGAGTTTTTTAACCCCCGACCAAAAAGAGGGGTGTTATAAGTTTCACGTGTCTGTCTGTCTGTCTGTGGCACTGTAGCTCCCGAACGGATCAAGCGATTTCAATTTAGTTTTTTTGTGTGAAAGGTGAGTTACGTGCGAGTGTTCTTAGACATGTTTCATGAAAATCGGTTGAGCCGTTTAAAAGTTAAGGGGGTGAAAGTGGGGAAGAGTAACCGAATGTCTGCAAAAATATCACCGAGTGGGGTCTCAAATGAAAACGCATAACGTGTTTTTTACTTTTTAAAGGGAACTCAGGTTATTATATGGGGTAGTTATTATTTCTAAAAATTAATTGACAAATCGGTATTCGTTTTAATTTGATATCATATTTATATGTTTTAATAACTGATGCTAGCTTTACGATTTCCTTATGCCTTTGAAGATATGTATAGTATAACAAAGGTCGAAGGTCACCGAAAGACACCGAAATTTATCTGTCCGTTTTATTTGTAATTGAATCGTTCTTTTCGTTACGTATTAATTATTTAATCACTATAAATTTACATTTGAAGAGACCTATGTTTAGCAGTAGACTTCGATAGGCTGATGATGATGATGAAATTTCATTGTCTAAAAAGAAACACCATGTGTTATTGAATAGAGGAACTGCATTACTCTGTGTAAAGTTAGAAGAAAGTAAGAAACTAATGAAATTCATTTTAAGGAATTTCCTATTTTTAACCCCCGATGCAAAAAGAGGGGTGTTATAAGTTTGACGTGTTTGTCTGTCTGTGGCACCGTAGCTCGCGAACGAATGAAGCGATTTCAATTTAGTTTTTATGTATAAAAAGTGAGTTACGTGCGAGTGTTCTTAGACATGTTTCATGAAAATCGGTTTAGTCGTTTAAAAGTTATGGGGGTGAAAGAGGGGAAGAATAACCGAATGTCTGCAAAAATATCATCGAGTGGGGTCTCAAATGAAAGCGCATAACGTGTTTTTTACTTTTTAAAGGGAACTCAGGTTATTATGTCAGGGTTTTTTTTTAATTTTGAGAATTTATTAAAACACATACTTTTGTAAACATTAAGTTCCAATCTTCTTTTTTTATGGACAGTTGTTGTTAATAACTAAGTTGCAGAAAGAGTAAAAATTGATATGTATATCTATTAATGTGCACAACATTTAAGTGTTCACAAAATAAATTGATTATAATTTTTATGCCAAAGAAAGCCATAAAACAAAAGTAAAATTTTAACAAAATAAAAAAAACCGACTTCAAGAACGACCAAATCGATCGATTTCTCTTGGGTGCCATCATCAGGTACCACCGTTGGGATATCTCCTTTCCATTAAAAAAAGGATCATCAAAATCGGTTCATAAACGACGATACTATCCGCGAACACACAAAAAAATAAAAATATATACGGTCGTATTGAGAACCTCCTCCTTTTTTGAAGTCGGTAATAAATACAATGTGTTAACTTCATATAAACTCATATCACATCACATCAACAGCCTTTAACAGTCCACTGCTGGACATAGGCCTCTTCTTAGAAAGGATTGGGATAGTTGTGGGAAAACAACGCTTCGGCATGAATGGGTCGGCTCGACCGGACTGATACCACGGCCTCACAGAAAACCGGTGTAAAATAGTGCTTGCGCTGTGTTTCACCGAGTGAGTGAGGATACCGGAGGCCCATACCCCTTCCCCTATCTTCCCCGCCCCATCCCCCAAAGGTAGGCAACGCACTTGTGACGCCTCTGGTGTTGCAGGTGTCAATGGGTGGCGGTAATCGCTTACCATCAGTCGACAGGACTGATGGTAAGCAATGGAGGTTTGGCCTATTTTACCACACAGGCCATACGGGTTGGTTATAGATAAGGTTTGTTTCAATTTTTCCTTTATCTATTTTTTTTTATGATATAGGCGGGCAAACGAGCAGACTCTTTGTTTTGATGTCACGAAACAAACTGAGATACTTTATTTCATTTCAGTCATCTAATATTAAACTCATATGAAGTATTTACTTCCATTATGTTGTTGTATCAATGCGAAGCTTAAGAAGAAGCTTTTTTCGTACTTGTACGAAATGTTTTAGTAGTATCAATATATCTCTGTCAGAATCTGTCTAATAATAGATATTAATAATAATACTATTAAATCCTATCTATATCGATTTATCGCCTCTAAACCCCCTCTGCACACTAAAATTCATTAAAATCGTTAGAGCCGTTTCCAAGACTCAGATTATCACTATATATTAAAGAACAAAGTCCTTCGCCGCGTCTGTCTGTTCGCGATAAACTCAAAAGCTACTGCACGGGTTTTGAAGCAGTTTTTACCAATAGATAGAGTGATTCTTAAGGAAGGTTTTCGAATATAATTTGTACATTATTTGAGTAAATTGGCTAAAATATAACGATATTTGTGGAAGACTTCGGAAAAATCACGCACTTCTTCTCGGGGTAACATGGGCTATATTATATTTTCCGTGAAGAGCCTGTACGAAGCCGGGTTGCCATTTAAAAGCAAATTAGCATGACTATAATAATCTATCAAGTTTATGTATCATAATATCGAGTGTAGTATCATATTCTTATTATGTAACATGGTGACGTAGAATACTGCAGTATATTTTTATTATGTAGTTGTCCTACTCTTCATAGGTTGACCCGAAATCCTTTTTCAACCGTTTTTATCCGACTACGCCAAAGCCAAAGGAAGGGTATGATTTTGAGAGGCTATGTATGCATGTTCATCTGTTCCCTCGTAACTCCTGAACTACTTATTAGAACTGGAAAAATAAGGCTTCATTATCGTCCGCTGGTTATAGGTTATACAACATATCAATGTAGCGCCCTCTAGCGGTTATAAGTACTGTGTTAAAAAAACATTTGAAATAAATATGCCGAGTTTGGTATCGTTGGAAAGGGCGTTACTTGTACATTTCAAAAATATAAATATTATTGGCATTCGCTCGTGACTTTGTAAGCATTTATTCGATAATTGTGATCGGAACCAAAACATTTTAAGTAAAAAAAAGTAAAAACAAAAACCCAACTACGACAAAAAACGACGCTGAAAAAGTATGTCACACGTAACATAGAAACGTACCAAAACACTTTAAAAAGACGTGACTACGGCTTTTCAAACTTGTTTCATACTTTTCAGCGTCGTTTTTTGTCGTAGTTGGGTTTTAGTTTTTACTTTTTTTTATTATGTAGTTGTCCTACTCTTCCTAAGTTGACCGAAATCCTTTTTCAATCTTTTTTTCATTACAGGCAATGTTTACGGTATAGTGCATAACCCACTTATCATTCCTTTTTTTTGTTACAGACGAATCAGTTAGCCGAAAATAAAATGCGGATGAGCTTTTCATGACAAAGTCGACTTTGTTTTGTAATTAGTACCAGAAACCAATAAAAGATGGCGCTATTTAATAATTCGTTCTCGAGAACCTACCATCACTTATTCACAGAATTGGCCGGTAAGTGAGAATTTATAATATTACAAAACAGAATTACAAAGAGAAAAAAAAACTTAAAAACCTATACCAATCTGCATCACCAGTATAGTTGGACAAAACTTTATCTCTAAGGAGAGGCCTTTGTCCAACAGTGGAGTATAATATTGTATTAAGGCTTTTTTTAATGCAATAGGCGGGCAAACGAGCAGACTTATCGCCTGATGGTAAGCCATTACCGTCGCCCATGGACACCTGCAACACCAGAGGCGTCACAAGTGCGTTACCGGCCTTTGGGGGATGGGGGGAGGGGAGATATGGGGAGGGATCCGGTACCCTCACTCACTCGGTGAAACACAGCCCAAGCTTTATTTCACACCGGTTTTTTGTGAGGCCGTGGTATCACTCCGGTCGAGCCGGCCCATTCATGCCGAAGCGTGGCTCTCCTACGGTACACGGTCAGGCTGTTGAAGAACAGTCACCGTTAATGGAATCTTAAGAAATTAAATTCTCTCACTAGGACCATCCACTTCCTGACGTTTTGAACTTAGTTACTTTAAAAACGTTACCTACATTCATAAGAGGAAGAGCCAAAAATAAAATGGTTACACAAAAACAAAGCACATAATTCGTAAAGCTATTGTTTGTTTGCCCCCAGCACGTAGCAGTTACATTTGCAGTTACGTTCAAATAGTAAATGGTATTACAAAATGTTTTTGAGGCCTATTTGTAATTTTACCAACCATATTATGCTCGTACCATGTAACATAACAACATGTTACTTTCAACAGATAGCTTTGACACGGTTATTTTGTGGTTGGAACAACAGCTTTGTTAGTGTGTGACAAGTTATTTTAGTTGTCAAAGTCGGCATCCATCATCATCATCATCACTACATAGTATAAAACAAAGCCGCTTTTTATGTCCCTATGTCCCTATATCCCTATGTGTGCTTAAATCTTTAAAACGCTACGGTTTTTGATGCGGTTTTTTTTAATAGATAGAGTGATTCAAGAGGAAGGTTTTAATGTATAATAAATGCATAATATAGTATGGAAACACTGTTAATTTTCGAGGTTTCTAATGTGATGTAGCAAATAAACATATTTTTTGCGCTTACATTACAAACGCTGGTTGCACCCTACGAGATAGATCAAAATAATGTACTACAGCATTGTACACCTTAGAAAGTACTACAAAAAAGTCCGCAACGGTATATGTCTATCTCTTAGGGATAACCCACAACAACCATTTTTTATTCCTTTCTTTTACGAGAAATAATGGCTTATTTACGAAGTGATTTAAGCAATACAAAATGAATCCATATACAATTAAGTAAATTAAATACATTGTACATTTAATATAGATCAAAATGGCCCTTTACAGTATCTAACTTAAATGAATATATTCGAAGATATTACAGATTTAAAATGCACGAATCGTGTCGTCGGCGGGGGCATCTGAAAACCACCCGTGCGAAGCCGGGGCGGGTCGCTAGTAATATATAAATTGACGGCGGTTGTATCTACAATAGTTTCTGCTTAGGGTTTTGTTTAAGTTGCCTTTTATAATGTTTACAATAGTAGGAACACATATTACGACTAATGACTATAGTAATACAGGTCGCAATACAACTGAAGTTGATTAAGGTGTACCACAAGGTATTATACTTGGCCCCAAATAAGATAGGGATAAAGAAAGGCATGTATAACAAAAAGTGAAAGTAGCGATATAATATATAGAAACTGAGGTGAAACTGATGTCTTATCGATGATTCATTCCCTATAAGTAACGATACCAACTATACCACGACCATATTATTTTGTCACCGAATATTTATTTTTGTGGACTTTTACTGTGTGAAGCATAATTTTAAAACTTTTGTATATATTTATAGAATTGTGTTCCATTGTTTTATTACTGCGAACAATGTTTATTAATTATAAAATTACTTGATTACGGTGATAGATTTTACATGAATATATATAGACATGCAATGCTGTGATGAAAATCAATTCATAAATATTATTTACATTGAATATTGGGATTGATTTAGAGATTTAAAATATAATAATCTATCTTAGTAGTATGACTGCCTCGTTGGTCTCGCGGTTAGCGTCTGCGACTGCTGATCATGAGGTCTCGGGTTCGATTCCCGGGTTGGACCAATTGTTTGTATGATCTACAAATATTTATTTCGGAGTTTGGGTGTTTTCTATGTATAATATGTATGTATTTACAAATAAAAAAGTATATTTGTATCAGTTGTCTAGTATCCATAACACAAGCTCTGCTTAGCTTGGGACTAGATGGCGTTGTGTGTTAGATGTCCGAAATATTTTTTTTATTATTATTATAATTAAGATAAAAAAAGACAAAAATTAACAAAAATAAAATCGACTTCAAGGTTCGACTCGATTTCTCTTGGATGCCATCATCAGATCTTAGTGTCCTTATCATGGTACCACCGTTGGGATATCTCCTTTCCATTAAAAAAAGAATCATCAAAATCGGTTTATAAACGAAGAAGTTATCCGCGAACACACATAAAAAAATAGCATTTATTAAATACGGTCAAATTGAGATTCTCCTTCTTTTTTTGAAGTCGGTTAATTAAAAAGAAGATTAAGGAAAAGGTAGAGGATGAGGAGGTCAAGGAAATGGCTCTTGATAGGGAGAGCTGTTGTACAGCTCTCCCTATCAAGAGCCAGTTCCTGCATCGACAAGAGCGTAGCTCGTAAGTTAATGATGATGATCTTAGTAATGGATGAACACGATAATATTTTCCACATATTCCAATGTTTAAAAATAGTATAATTTTATTGTGAATCACAATAATGATTCAAATAAAAATCTCATAAACATAGCAGATCACATTATTTTAACTCTAAAAGTTGTAATACATAAGACTATTATATTTTTCAGATAAGAGAACAAATCATTGGCCCTTGATATCTGATCCGATGCCAGCTCTTACTATCCTCGTCTTATATCTTTATTTCTCACTGAAGTGGGGCCCCAGATACATGGAAGACAAAAAACCAGTCCAAATGCAAAAAACACTCATCGTCTATAATTTTATTCAAGTTCTTGTCAGTTGCTTTCTATTCTATGAGGTTTGTATGATGTTTGGTATTTTGTTTTGATCATATTGCATGCATTATAATCTTCTGCACATTGCCAAACTTAAGGTTCTTATTCATATATATTTAAGTTGTGTAAGGCTTTTAATATAATTAAGTCAAGAACATTAACCGTTTAATTAACTTAGATCCATTATTTTACTCAAAATAAGCTGAACATTTAAAGGACAATGGCAGGTTTGTATGAGACTTTTGTACCGCCTGGCGTATCTCATGGTAGGTATTGTTTTCGTATTTATTTTGCTGCAAATATCACCGACAATAACGTTTTAAATTCTAAGATTTTTACAACCTTGCGTTGAAAAGTTAATTTAGATTTTAGATTACAATAAAATTCATGGATCACAAGTGAGTTGTCATTATTGTCAACAAGATGGCGTATTAAAATATTTTTGAAATCAAAATAATTCGCGTACGATTTTTTGACCCGTCAATAAAATATTGCTCTTTTACTAAATTCACCAGTAAGCTCATTCAGAAATATGAAATTTATATTTTAAAATAATGTAAAATATTTTTAGCAATGTGACACATAACGCCATCTAGTTTTCAGACTAAGTAGACTTTAAGCATGGCGTATTTAAATTTGTTTAAAACACGTAAGAATGCGTTTTATTAATGCAGTTGTAACAACTTTATGAGCAGAATTAAAATTATTTTAGCAGAGTTCTAAAAATATAATAAATACATGAAAATAATTAGGATGATTCACTTAATAAACGGTATAAATCTCATAACCATTCATAACATATTGCCAGCGGTACAGGATCAGCCATTCTCCTTTATTTACCGGTCGCTTTCTTATCTTCACAAGTGTTTAAGATTGAGTGTAGATATTGTGGATTTAAATAATATTTATAAACATCAATTATTTATGTATTTTCAGGGTCTTGATGCAGGTTGGTTGACGAGTTATAGTTGGAAATGTCAACCGGTAGACCCCACAAATTCACCAGAGGCCATGAGAGTAAGTATAATCTTAGAGTATACATAAGCAAGCTATAATATATTTTTAAAACGATTCTTATTTGCACGATTTATTAGAAAGACTTTTTGCTATTTCGATTTGTAAGTAAACGATTTTTTTTAACAATTTAAGTAACAGTCAAACTACAGTTTGGGAAAGTAAGCTATATAACTGTAGTTCTGGTCCAATTAATTTACTGTGTCTCGTAAAAACTTTAATAAGCCAAACCATCAAAAGGGCTTTGTTAAACTTAAAACCAGAAATTGCTATTATTTTGTTTATAATTCTGTGCTTTTTTTTATGTTTGGCCTTGGCAAAATGTCTACTCTGCCTGATGGAAAGCATAAACAGAATCCAAGAGTCACCATACTCATTGCGAATGCAGACAGTGCAACAATGCAGCATGGTGACCCACACCATGGCGGCCTTGTGATGCTTATGCATCATTGGGCCTTCGGTCTCGCACTCACCAACGAAACACGACGGCACGAACGCTGTTATTTTACGTTGATTTTCTGTGCGAGGGTAGTACCGTCCCGGTCAAGCCGGCCCGTTCGTGCTGAAATCAGCGTGGCTCTACTACCTTGAAGATATACTATGTGCTTATAGATATATATGCAGAGTAAATAAAATGGTTTGGTAACCTAGTTAACCTGTAGCAGAATATTCATTTATTGTTTTAAATTTCATTCTTTGAGACGAATGAAGTCAATTAAAAAAACCTACTGAAACCTCGATGACCTATTTATGTTTATTGACTAAAATTGTTTACACATAAAACTGGACTAGAATACATCCATTCAGGCATGATAGACTAGTGCTATAGTCACTCGCATTTACCATTTACATTATTTACTATCTGGACGACACAGCAAGACAAGATAGTTAGTAAACGTACTATTTTAATTTAATATCTGCTTTGAATGACTTTTATAAATAAAATAATCAAAAAAAAACAGGCAAGTAATATTTGTATTTATTTTCAGGTAGCGAGAGGTGTCTACATTTACTTCCTAGCGAAGATTTCAGAACTTCTTGATACAGTTTTCTTCGTTATCAGGAAGAAGGATCGGCAGATCACCTTTCTACATTTGTACCACCATACAGTTATGCCTATGATATCCTGGGGAGCTACCAAGTATTTCCCCGGAGGTCACGGCACTCTTATCGGAGTTATTAACTCTTTTGTGCATATTATTATGTACACATACTATATGTTATCCGCCTTGGGACCCAAGTATCAAAAGTATCTGTTTTGGAAAAAGTATATCACTACACTGCAAATGGTGAGTAGTTTAATTTACTAAAATTGAACCCATTCAAAAACACGATCCACGTCTTAATAAAATAAAAACATAAATAAACATAACACTTGCAGACGTTCCCCGTACCCCTTCATACTCGTTCATACCCGTACTCATATCTTCAACCGCGCACTCCTTACCGGCAAGATTCCAAAGCAATGGAGACTGAGTATCATTACTCCAGTCTTCAAATACAAGGGATCGGTGCAGGAGTGTGGCAACTATCGCGGTATAAAAGTGATGTCCCACACCATAAAGCTCCTTGAGAGGATAATTGACTCCCGGATCCGACAGGAGTGCACACTCTCGGAGTGTCAATATGGGTTTCGCCCCGGTCACGGGACCATGGATCCTGTTTTTGGCCTGAGAATTGACGCGGAGGGATACAGGACGAAGAATACGCCTCTGCATTGCCTGTTCCTGGACATGTAGAAGGCCTTCGACTGTGTCCCTCGTGCCGTAATCTGGTGGGCACTGCGATCGAAAGGGGTTCCAGAGATCTATATTGACATTATACGAGATATGTACCACGAATCCGACTCCATAGTCCGGACCGCTGTTGGCGACACGAAACCCTTTCCTGTCACCATCGGGGTACACCAATGATCCGTTCTTAGCCCGTTCCTGTTTAGCGTGATATTAGACGTTTTGTCGGACAGCATTCGAGACACACATGAGCAACCCCCATGGTAGCTCATGAATGCTGACGATATAGCGCTGGCAGATGCGGACATGGGTAGATGGTGCGACGTGGGAAAGCGTGGAAAGAGGCGCTTGAGAACGGCGGTCTGAAGCTTAATGAGACGAAGACCG
Organism: Diaphora mendica; assembly: GCA_949125395.1. Classification (NCBI taxonomy): domain Eukaryota; kingdom Metazoa; phylum Arthropoda; class Insecta; order Lepidoptera; family Erebidae; genus Diaphora; species Diaphora mendica. The sequence continues at coordinate 27,128,399 of OX421316.1, forward strand.
AGTACTTGGCATTCAACTGTTCAGATCCCTCACCCGTCCGCATAGGCGATTACCTAGTCGAGAGCACGAAACAGGTCAAATACCTGGGATCTGTATTTCGGGCGTCCGGTGACATCGATTGCGACGTCAAGGCACGCATTGCTGCCGCGTGGGCCAAGTGGCGTGAGTTGACAGGCGTCATTTTCGACCCCAAAATGCCGGTTAGGTTGAAGGGACAGGTCTATAAAACCATCATTAGGCCTGTTCTCTTACATGGCTGTGAGGCGTGGCCGGTACTGGAGCGACACAAGCAAGAGCTGCGCGTCGCGGAGATGAATATGCTGCGGTGGATGTGCGGAGTCACGCGAAAGGATCGTGTGAGAAACTCCCGCATTCGCGGCTGCCTCCGTGTCCGTGACATCGCAGACAAACTGCAGGAGAGTCGGTCGTCGAGAGGGTCGGCCACGTTTTGCGGCAACCGCCTTCCTACGTGGAAAACAAATGTCTGGCCATGCCGCCTCCGCCGGGTCCCGGTAGAAGAGGTAGACCCAAGAAGTGCTGGCTTGACGTCGTAAGGGGTGACATGCGTGCTAATGGTCTCACTACCAAGGATGCCGAAGACCGGGCAAAGTGAAGAAGAAAAAGTAGGAAAGCGGACCCCGGGCTCCAAAGTGCTAGCTCTGGAAGCAACCGGGAACAAGGCTAAGACGATGATGATGACTTGCAGACTTAGAGTTTCGCATATTTAAAATAATAACGTTTTTATGTTTAACGTCTTGTACTTAATATGGGTATTTTTGTTTCAGCTTCAATTCTGTATCGCCTTCCTGCACTCATCTCAGCTACTCTTCTACGATTGCGGTTACCCCCGATGGTCCGTTGTCTTCACACTCCCCAATTCTATCTTCTTCTACTACCTCTTTTATGACTTTTACTACAAGGCCTACGGCAAACCTGGTGATAAAAAGTCCAAAACAGAAGATAAAAAGTTAACCAATGGTAATGCTAATGGCAACCTTAATGGTCATTCTAATGGCAAGGTTAATGGAAATGCTAACGGCTATTTGGAAACCAATGGAGTATCTAATGGAAAGGTCACAAATAAAAAGGATGAATAAAAAACGTGATCGCAATAAAGACATTGTAAATATTATGTATAGGAAACAATACCAATTTTAGTTTAAGCTAATCTTGAATATTGATAGATACATGCTTAGATACATGTAATTATGTAAGAAATTACGAACACACTTCTGGAATTTGTGAAAAAAAAAACATTGGTGTTTTACAGTGGAATAGAAATTCCGAAGATTTTGACACCTCACCAATTATTCAAAAATTGTAGCCTTCCCCAAATATATTTCGTTACTGTATAATTATGTTTCTTTGTTCACTTGTAAAGTAATAGACATAAGATTGGAAATGTAAGTTAGCCTCTCTATCGCATTAGGGCAACCTGTAATGATAGTGAAGGTGATGTTGTAATAAATAAATAAAATATTGGGAATTATAAAGGCTAGGAAGAAATTTCTGTATATAACAGAAAAAATCCAAATTCGGTTTTTCGGCTAACGTAAAAGACGAAATCATTGTTTTAACAGTATTTCAAAGTGTCATCGCTTGATGTGATGTTTTCCATTTTTTACTAAAAGTTACGATGTATATTATCTATCGATTAGAATGAACTGAGAAATACATATTGCCATGATTATAAAGTTACGTGTTTATGTATTATCCATAAATATTTGTTATATTAATTGAATTTTAATATCACTGATTAGTGATAGATGAAGCAATAGTAAAAATAAAATTATAGGTGTTGTATATTAAAATGGTGGCTTAATTCTTTACATTTGGTAAAAAAGAACATTCTTATAGCTTAAATAACTTAGTGCTATTTACACCTCATTATATGAGGTACTTAAATGATAATAAGAGCCAACGTGTAATTACAAACTTGATTTTCTAAATAGAATATGTCAATTGAAAATGATGTATATTTTGAAATTGTGATAAATTCACAGTCTTCCTTGTAGATATATAGTTTCTAATATGAACATGGAGAACTTTATAGAAAATGCTTTTATATTCAATATCTTTTGTGGCGTTACACACGATAAAAATATCTGCAAGCGATAATTTCGATCAGATTCTTGTTTTAAATACTGGCATGTGTTTTATACTTTGGGATTATCAATTAATATTTAAATTTTGCTCGTTAGTATAAAGACTTCTTACTGCCTTCTGTAATAGATTTAAAATTTTGAAAATATTTTAGGAAATTGCGCAATCGTAATTAAAAAATGTAGATCTTGCAATTTTATAAGATAAATATTGCAAAGATCAATACGACATTTTACATGAAATTTAAATAAGACTTATAATATTAATACTTTACATTTGTTGAAAATGAATTCTATCTAAGAGTGATGTTATACGTAGTCAAACAGAGTTAACGAACCTTAGGTGACTATATAAAAATGTAATTTTGAGTGCAGCGTTCGAAACTGCTGCGTGTGCACCCGGAACACAATTTCTTCAGAATTGTAGTTGCACGTTCGCACATTATAATAATTGTATATTTACGTGATCGGGTTTGTAATATTTAATATTATATGTGATTAGAAATTTTGAGTTTGTTTTATTTCCATAAACATCTTATCACTTCCGAAATTTTATAATTACTTCAGGATTAGTCCTGTTAGCCCATCTCAGAAATTCAAGGTCCATTACACTAGTGTCCTCAGTCAATTTGTTTTCTTCAAGTCCTAATTCAATTTCCAAGAAGAGTTGCCAGACAGGCGACTTAAAGTCGTAAAATAAATCTGTTAATTTAAGCAAGATACATAAGGCTAAGCCATAAGATAACAGTATCACAGGAAACTGGTATCAAGCCAGATTAAGCGGTTTAAAGTTTAGCGAAGATTAAGCGGGGCGTGAAAAAAACATCTCACTAGGTCGCATATGGATCGCCAAGCTGCATTATCTGCACTGAGTATGATGGCTTCCACTCTTGGATTCTACTTATGTTTTCAATCAGGAAATGTAGAGTCACTTTGGCAAGCTCGAAAATCATCAGTTTCTCAGCTAAAGCAAGCAAGGCAATGCACTAATGTAAGTGACACAGGCATGTTGCCACAACAAGCAAACAGAAATTGGAAAACAATTGGATTTAAAAGACTTCTGGAATCTTTGATTCGAATTTATTATAGTCCAGTTATGTTAATTCAAAAAGTATCTCTTATACCATGCAAGGTTACCAAAATTCTCTTGCAGCCAAAGGCTTATCGGTACTAACGTTGGAGAACCGTAAGTGAATTCTCCTTACATAGATATCATAGCAATAACACTCTGGTGCAAGATAAGTTATGGAATCAGGCGTTACTTTGCGGATATCCATGACATTAAAGCTAAATATATTTGATAGCATTTAACACTCTGGTGCATTTTGGCTGGCCACCACTGGGTGGCGTATGCGACTGCTGTACTTGAGGCGTTCTACGGGCGGATCAAAGGTTTCTACGAGTATATGCAAATATTTCTTCCGGAGTTTTGGTGTTATCTAAGTAGGTATGTATATTGTGTATTTACAAAAAAAAAGTATAAAATAGTATGTATTCATATCAGTTGTCTAGTACAGTCAGGATCATATTGATTTGTGTTCTCAAAGTGCTCAAAATTATGTGGAAAACATCAATTCAATTTTACATTGAATTGTTCTTTGTGTCCGTTTCATGTATCTTTGTAAAGTCCCCCGCGACACAGGATTTATTCCTAGTGCGGGAGTTGTCTTTTTAAAGAAAACATTGGCAGACACGGCACTCAAATTGTTGTACGCATTCAAAGTGGTCACTTGACCACTTTGAATGCGTACAACAATTTGCTATCACGTTCTTAGCTATCAGTTGTCAATATTGTGTTGATATTAATACTGTTCATATTAATATTTTCAAATAGGTCGTTCAATGGTATCTATGTACCCATACTAGTCAAAAGTCATTGTCAATAAGGCTAACTACAATTTCGGTTTCAGTCAAGTTTTTAAGAACTAAGTAAGGCCCAAAAGAGAAAATCGCTGTGAACTACGCCATCCTTGAATGAATTCTTTGGGACCCCGAACTCTATGAAGAATAAATGATGATTGTAATCATCATGCAAAAACCAACACGATTACTGTATTTTTCTAATATAAAATATTTTACGTCGTCTATATTGTACTTATTAAAAAAAACTTACATAAGAGATATTTATCATTGGGAATACATAATAGTTATTTGTCATACAAGAGTGCAAAGTTGCCGCGTGCTCAATTTTGATGACCGAGCAAGCGAAGGATTCTGAAATTCAATCGCGAGCGCAGCGAGTGACTCAAAAATTGGAATCCTGAGCGTTAGCGAGAGAATCAAAAGAGCACGAGGTGAAAAATCTTTGCACTCGAGTGCAATACGAGACTTTTCATCGCACCTCAGCGAGGAAATGACTAAATGTAAAAAAAAAAAATCAATCACAATACTATTGCGCATTATTAACAATTTCAGTCAGTTCGGTTGGCGTCAAATAAACTTCTCATTCAGGTTTTTCAAGGGTTTTCACTTGTCTTCAAGTTTCTTGTTTTTAACCTACGGTTTTTTTTCTTCTCTGGCTTTGCACGTTTTTTGCATTTAGCCAATGTCGAGTTTTATTTTATTTAATAAAAGTTAGGTTAGGTTAGTAGTGTAGTTTCTCGCGCTTTTTTCCATTGTGAAATTGATCAACCTACGGTTTTAACCTGGTTTTAACAATATGACGTGAAAAGGAAATGGCGCGGGCAAAGCTAATTAAAAAAAGTACACCAAGAAGGTTCCGAGTCTGAATTTTAACAAATTAAAAAAGCGGCCAAGTGCGAGTCGGACTCGCCCATGAAGGGTTCCGAAGCAGTGTAACTTTGATCGATGTTTTAATAATAGTGTATTTTTTTGCGGTTTACGATTTATGGCGTATTAAAAAAAAACTACTTACTAGATTTCGTTCAAACCAATTTTCGGTAGAAGTTTGCAAGGTAGGTAATGTACATCATATATATATTTTTAGTTTTATCATTCTCTTATTTTAGCAGTTACAGGGAGGGGAGGGGGAGACACACATTTTACCACTTTGGAAGTGTCTCTCGCGCAAACTATTCAGATTAGAAAAAAATGATATTGGGAACCTCAATATCATTTTCGAAGACCTATCCATAGATACCCCACAAGTAGGGGTTCGATGAAAAAATATTTTTGAGTTTCAGTTCTAAGTATGGGGACCCCCAAAATGTATTGTGTTTTTATTATTTTTCTGTGAATATCTTAATGCGGTTCACAGAATACATCTACTTACCAATTTTCAACAGTATAGTTCTTATAGTTTCGGAAAAAAGTGGCTGTGACATACGGACGGACAGACAGACAGACAGACAGATGGACAGACAGACAGACGGACAGACAGACATGACGAATCTATAAGGGTTCCGTTTTTTGCCTTTGGCACGGAACCCTTAAAAGGTTGTATGATAAATTCGGCACCACGTATGTAGAAGTAAATAGGTTTAGTGATGTTTGAATTCAAAAACTAAGTGCAATCGATGTTCTAAATTCAATTTACTTTATCCTCCATTGGATAAAAACGACTTTTGCACTCAGATATCGAAGGGCAAAAATACTCTTTCCGAGATGGGGGGATAAAAAAGTATTTTTGATTTTCATATAACAAGTGATATAAAGATACTATTGGCATTGATTTGCAGTAAAATAAAATATGTCATCCTACAAACCATAAGATTCCTTGTAATTACTTATTACAAGGGCGCTTTCATAAATTATAATTGCACTAAAAAAGCATCACACTAAAAGAAAAGCAAAAAAATAAATATTAAGAAAAAAACACAAAAGGCATTTCATTTATTTGTGATGTTTTTAACAACAATTTTAATATGACTAAACAGAAATATAATAAAGTAAATTAAATACGTAATTATTTTTTATTTTTGTTCAGAACGCATAATGTCATAATAGATTTCAATATTATGGAATTTCATAATTTAAATGAATAATAAAAATAAAAACTACAAGTTAAATAAGTAAGTACGAAAACTCACTAGAAACATACTGAAGTATATTAAAAATCTGATCTATCACCATCTACTGAATGACTCAAAGGAATAATTAATAAAAAAGAACACCACTCAACTGATTTAATTTTCATATATATCCCTCTAATTATTAATTATCCCTCTTTGTTCATAATTTTGAGCTTTTATAGGGAGAGAAAGAGACAATAAATATAATACTGAACTACAAACAAAGCAACAATCAAGAAGGAAAGATTAATTTAATGTATTAAAAGTTTAGGTTAAAATAATTCTTCAAGTAAGAAGCGGTAACTTTATGTGTAATACATAGAGCCACTCAATAGACGATGAATTATGTTATAATATAATCATTACCATGATTTTTAAATTAACCTTGATGAAAGCAATCACCACTATAGTATGTACATTATTAGTAGACCTACCCACAGTCACTAAAAAACGACTCAAAATAACCACTTCAAAAATTTACATTTTGAGTTATCGAGTATTTGATTTAAAAAAACCACTCAAAATGACCACTTCAGAAAGTTAACGTTTCAAGTTGAAGAGTATTTTATTTAAAAAACGACTCAAAATAATCACTTCAGAATGTTACGATTTTTAGTTGTAGGTTGTTTTGTAAAAATAAAAAATCATGCAAGTCTTTGGATATTCAATTTTCGGAATGCTATGTATAATGCCAAAATTGATTTTGCTTGAACAAAAAAAACCAAAGAAGAAAATCATTGAAATTTCTTTTGGTTTTCGAAAGCTACTTTTTCTAGTAACTGCGTTTAACAAAAATATGATTTTTTTACATCAATTTAAAAACTTTTATTTTTCACGAATACATTTTAAGACAAATCTGAACTTATCATTACTTTAAGTCTCATATTCCATACAATTTCTCAATTAAAAATGACGAAATCGGCGAGTTTCATTCATTAAAGTGTCTACAATATAACCCAAAAAAGACTAGTATTCTCTAAACGCTGCCGCGCTGTTTGAACTAACGTATTTCAGAGGTTCTTATTTTCAACATATGAACATTAAGTAGATTTAAAGTATTTTTTATTTACGTAATATATTTGGCCACATTTTACTAAAATTTTTGACAACACTAAAAAGTTGTAGTAACTAATCATATTTATAAATTGCCGTTAACATTGCTAAGTCGTTGAGTTTCAACTCGGCTCAATCGCTATCACTGAACTATACATTTCGCTATTTTTTTAACATCTACAATTACACGAAAACTAATATGTAATAATAAATGCTTCACAAATTATTTATTTCACTTCAGACAGCTTTTGAAATTGATGTCTATGGAACTTTAAAATAATTCTAGGTAGAAATAAGAAATATTTCTCTATAACTATAATTTGTTTATCGAAAATGCACTGCATTGATATAAAATTCGATATACCAAACAATGGCATAAAACTTTTTATATTTACACGTTATCTATACAGTTAATTATTGTAGAAAAGAGAATACTTCCTTCTCTTTCTAACTATTGAGTTCCACATTCAAAATGTTTTATTGTCCTGTCATGCCATGCTTGGGCATAAACAATTTTTTTTAAACATCAATCTTCTTTTGGTATACACATTGCCGGTATTGCCTCACTAAGGAGTTTCACTGCCTTCTTCTTATTATAACTCTGACGATAGAAGTTCAAGAATAAGAT